>CM029277.1:36882600-37482600 GCA_016920895.1 Vaccinium myrtillus
AGATTTGTCTCATTTCATGTATCAATTTTATTCCATAAAGTTGTTTGATTTACAATGTCAATTTATAAATTGCTACTTTGGTTGGGTAAAAATTCTTACTCATTATTCACCATGTTCGAAAATGACATTTGTGTGGCAGAGGTTACTTTCCTCTCTCCTCTCAATTTTTAAAAACTCTACTCTAGTTTATCACTGTGCGAGATGGATGTCAGTGGCCCACTTCAAATACTTTGTGCATAAATGATCCATTACTTTTTAATTCCAAAATTAATTTTAGAACTAACGGACGGCTTGAATCATTTGTGTGGGTATTTGAAGTGGACCCCACGGACCCATCTCGCACAAGGTTTAAACTAGAGTATAGTTCTTGAAAATTGAGAGGAGAGAGGAAAGTAACCTCTGCCACACAAATGCCATTTCCGAACAGGGCCCCATCTGTTGGAAACCGGTTCTCTAAAACCATTTCGAACATGGCCATTGTTAATTAAGGGTCTTGCTAACATCCGCCCATGAAGCAGATGATAACATGACAAATAAGTTTGGATATCAATATACTGTCACAGATATTTATACACCAGTCTCGGATATCAGTACATTTGCTACACATTATCCTCCAACCTAAGGATTGAGGTTACCGTTTTTCTATTATGAAACAAGTTTTCTAGATATGGACCATATGGTTAATTAAGTGCCCCACTATATCAAATTTACGAGTCCGCCACCGAATTTGGGTGCACAAGTGCCCACGGCATTTAAGATTCCATTCTCGTTTTTTTTTATAATCTAAATGACTTTTTCTCCCCTTTTTTTTGGGAAATGATAATGCCAAAACTATTTTTTTTTGTGACAAAACTGTAATGCAGAAAATGCTTGTACCTTGCACATGGTACAAGATTTTTAAGCACTACATTTTTGGCACAAACAAAAACAATTTTGACATTAACACCACCATTTTTTTTCATAATTTTTGGTTTAGCTTTTTGAAGCAATTTTTGGAATTAATCATTTGTATCTTGAAATCAAAATAATATAAAAATATGGACCAAAATTGAATTTTTTTTATATAGGATGACAATTTAAACAAAAAACACCTCTGTTTGGTATTTTTTTCGTAATTAATAAACATTTTTTATTTATTATTTTGGTCATTAGGACTCCCAGCTGTGCCGTAACGGGAAAGATTTTTAAAAACATCGATTTAACGGCCGTCTCGTTTTCCCAGGCCATTATAAAACCAAATCGTCGGTCGAATTAAATGGAACACCACGACCCCACACCACCTCCGCCTCCACCGCAGCGATCTCGCCAAATCTCCTTCTCCTTTTCATTTTCCAATTTTATCCTCAGCCTGAGCCACCGTTTCAACGTCGATGGCCGACGACTTCGTGAAGGCCGTGGAAGAAGGCCTGAAGCTCTCGAAGCGAATATACTTCGGCAAGGACCGGTCTGTAGCGCCGCCTAAGATGACGGCGATGGAGAAGTCTTCCCAGTCGTACCTTCCGTCGGCGCCGATGGTCTACGCCGTGATATCTGACCCCGCGATGGTGGATAATCCGGATATTCCGAGCTACCAGCCGCACGTGCACGGCAGGTGCGATCCGCCTGCGTTGATTCCGCTTCAGATGAACGGGGTTGTGTTGGAGGCTGATTGTTATTTGGATACGGCGTTGGTGACGGTGACGGGATCGTGGCGTGTTCATTGTGTCATGGGAAGCCGTCACTGCGACATTCGTGTCGCCGTTCCAATGGGCGAACAGGTAAAGCTTATGAATTTTTTCAATTGGTTCTGATCTTTCTGTAATTGGTTTTTCTATCCTCTCTGGTCTGGGGCTGGGAATAAGGACAGAAGGTTTTGCTATTATAATGCACGTAATATGAATTGACTTTCGTAGGTTAGAATCCTGGAAGCTAGCAATTGCAATTAACTGACCCTAATCCTTCCTGTGTGAAGCTGAGTTATCAAAATAAAATAAAATTGGGGAATAGGACATAGTTGAGGTGCGCGTAGCTGCCCTGTACACCTGGGTTATCAAAAACGAAATCAGGAACCTTCAAACATCAGAGTAGTTAAATGTTGTACATCCATACGGTTTAGTTGCCATCGTGAAAATGCATGTTGGGGTTTGGGGCATTTGTTCAAAATATAATAAACTGTTGAGAAAGAGAATTAAAGTTGAAATTCAACTTGTAGATGACCATTTCCATGAAAAGAGTTGAACTTTCGTGCGGTTCTTTTGAAGGAAACAAAAGGGCAACTTTGCATGCATAAGTGGGTCGTTCAAATTTACATGCATAAGTTATAATCAACCACGTGTTTATAACTTTCTAATTTCTATCATTTTCTACCATTCTCTTATTAGAGAAGTGGGTTGAGGGGAACCCACCAAGAAGAAAAATGGTCTCATTATGCTATTTCTTTGAATTGTTTTTGAATTCATTTGATTCCCAGTGTTTACAACTGAAAGTCTCCAGAAGGACCAAACAAAAAAATTCTGAACACTGACAGACTGTTGGAGTGTTGGTTGTTGAGAGGAGAATGAAGACTATAGATTGTTGGGGCAAATCATGTTGTGTCATTTTTAATGGTTGTAATTTGTAAACCTCTTGAACTCTCGTACACTGCCATGATCTTTCCATGTTTTTTTGGTGAAAATGCGGTAAAGCCTGACTCCTCATATCTTGCTGTTAGCAGGGAAGGGTTTCTTCATGTAATGCTGGTTTGTTTTAGTGGATAGTACCCTCTTTATGGAGTGTGTGTGGAGTGCCAGATACTATTCATTGCTTCTTTGTTTTTTTCTTTCAATCTGGATAGTTAAAATTGGGATGATCCACCCAATAGAGTGACTAATATGGGGGCCCAATTATTCCCTCTGTCCGCTAGCAGCCAGCCCAATTAAAAGTCATGATAAAATTTCGTATGGACTGGCCCAGGCCTAGCACAAAAATTGATAGCACACATGAGGGAGTCGAAGCCCCAGATCACCTAAGTTGATAACTTGGTATAGACTGATAAACTAGTACACACTTGCAAGAGTTCTTATGCTATAATGATGGACCCACAATACCAAACATAATACTGGGTTTAACAAGATGGGGGTTGTAGCTTAGGGTTGGACTTAAAATGATAATGAAGGCATTTCGAGAGAGGAAGAGGCTAGTAGAATGGTGATCAAAATGACAGGCCTAAGGGTGACTACCCACCCTAGGGCCTAGGGACACTCGGTTTTCACTTAGGTCACCAATTGGTTTATAATTTTGATCAATGGCCGGTATATGTCAGTCCAACTGCTTGTGTCAAGGCCAAACGTGTGTGGGTATATTCTTATGGATTGTTTGTTGGTATGTGTGATGGACCGATGGTGCTACTGAGGATGAGTCTGCTGGAAATCCTGCAATTGCAGAGGCTTGTGAAATTTCTGATTGATTGGAAAATGAGTCCACAAACACCTAATTTTGTTTCTATATGAATGACCCTCAATGTTTTAAGGATGCTTTCACACCTCCGTTTGTCATCATTCTGGCCATCAAGTCATGGAGCATAAGGATCCTCTAACTATGATGTGTTCTTGAGATAACACAATATATGTGCAGGGTATCCAAAGACTTTCCCAAGCCATGCTCCATGACTTGAGGATGCCAACAGTCAAGTCTTGTAGTTGTGGCGTCTTCTTTAGATCGCACTGTAACAGAGTGTGATTTTTGAAAAAGCTTCCTGGGACCTTGCTTCCAACCTAAGCAAGCATAGTGGATCAAGAAGCATGCATTGCATATGTAGATTCAGGGCTATCCAAGGAAATGGAGTTCTGATTCTCGACTTGATGTCTTTGTGCTAAAATAAAAATCTTAAGAACACCCATATCTCTAGTGGCCTGTTTTATCCTCTAAAATGGAATTGAAATTAGTCCGGCTGATTGATAAAATCCTCTCGTATGATGTATGCCCATTTTGAAACTCCTTGTTACTGTCCATTTGTTTCATTAAAGAAGAATTTGTTCTTATTTGGTTCTCAAGTAATATAACTATTTGGCTAACAGGGTTCAGTTCTAGGTGTTGAGGTTGGCACACCCAGTAAAACATACTGCACGCAGCAGATTGCTGTGGGTGAGAAGAACGATGTGGAAAAAGTCACTAAAGCTGAAAATGGGGCCTTTATAAAACCCCACATATTTACGTTTACAGTACCGCTGGTATAACTAAAAATTCCATCGTATTTGTCTCCTTTATTGTTTAATGTACTTGTCCCGTCGTTCATCAAATTATATCTACAGGTTGACGGAGGCTCCAATCTTTCAATCAAAGTTAGTTGGTCTCAAAGAGTGTTGCATAGCAAAGGTCAATTCTCTTTGTGTATACCATTTAGCTTTCCTGAGTATGTCACTCCTGCTGTGAAGAAAATTTCCAAAAAGGAGAAAATACAATTGAAGGTGAACTCTGGTCCTGGAACCGAACTTTTGTGCCAGACAACTAGTCATCCTCTAAAGGTGCTTCCTTGCTTAAGTGACATTGATAGTTTACATGAATATTTTATAAACTACGAAGTGACATGATATCTGTATCTGCTTAGGAACAACGGCGCCAAGTGGGGAAGTTGGGTTTCTTGTATGAATCAGAAGTGCTTCAATGGTCAAGCAGCAATTTTACCTTTACGTACACTGTAAGACCCTAAACATGAGCATGAATTCATACAACATATTACATTTGTTCTGGGGATCGTTTCCAAATATGATGTGGATCATACTAGACATACATGGGCACATTTTGTTGCTGAACTTCTGATTTTGAGCTTAGAGAGTAGAGACACTAACTTTCTTGCCTCTCAACATGTCTTCAGGTTTCTTCAAGTCATATTTTTGGTGGTGTGCTTTTGCAATCTCCAGCTATTCTTGACTCTGATCAAAGGGATATGTTCTGCTTTTATCTTTTTCCAGGAAACCAGCAGATTCAGAAGGTTTGTATGGTAACCATGTCTATGTTTTTTAATTTTTGTCATTTTAGTAGTTTCCTGCTTTCGTTGTCCTTTTTATTCTTTCCGTTCTTTTTTGTCCTTTTGAATGCTTGTGTAATCTGCTTGGCAACTGTTAATGGATGAGCATATAGCCTGTGATGACAGTGTTCTGTAGTTATTTTTGCTTACAATGAGTATATTGCAGTATTGTTGTGATTGCATATAGTAAGTCATGAATCATGATTTACTGGAACCAACTTTTCTCAGTGGTTTACCAACTATTGGACCCATTAGTCACCCTTTATCATTAGTGCTGAACTATTCATCTGACATCATATTTGTGTTTCACCAAAAGTGGCGAGCCAGATATTGACATGTTGCAATTGAAGGGCCACCATATTTTCTCGTGTATGCATGTGTAGGACGTGCTTCATTTGCATGTGTATGACAATCGCTTACAGTATAGGAACTTGAAAGTCTTCTTATATTTGACACAGTTGTTGGAGCTGTAAGCTTCTCTTGTTCAGCAGAGGATGCAAATTCTCTTTCTTTTCATCATTTCCTTACTAACTTGCAGTTTGTTTTATCTTTTTGGAAGTTTTATGTATATTGGTTTTTTAATAAACTTGATAGGTTTTCAGAAAGGAAGTGATTTTTGTTGTTGACGTAAGTGGTAGCATGCGGGTAAAGCCACTTGAGGACACAAAGAGTGCTCTATTTGCAGCGCTCTCAAAGCTTGATCCAAAAGACTTATTCAACATAATAGCTTTTAACGGGGACACATACCGGTATTCATCAAGTATGGAGTTGGCGACTGAGAAAGCAATCGAAAAAGCCACCCAGTGGATAAATATGAACTTTGTTGCAGGGGATGGAACAAATATTTTGCTTCCCTTAAATCAGGTCATGCTTCTTTCTCAAATAGCTTGAGTGGACTCCTCTAGATTTCAATTATTCTACTTTTCTGACCTTTTTTATGCATCTGCTTTTACTTAAACGATGTTATACACTTGTACTGCTTAGGATTAACATGCAAATGGTGACAAAAAATAACCCATACCCCAAAAAGAGTATGGTGAACATCCATGTTTGTCAAAGGAAAAGAAATCGTGTGTGGGGTTCCCTGGCTTCAGCACAATTAGTTTTATTGGGGTTTGCGTTAGCATTTTCGGTGGGTTAATCTCACATACAGTGGGGCATCATGGTGACAAACTTCCACATTCTCAATTTGGGTACCCAAAGCCCCTTTTTGTTCAGCTGCTGTTTAGACAATCAACTTTGTTTGATACGAAACTGGGTTTGGTGAGAAGTTCAATTTCATGTATGAAAGCATTCTATGGTTTCAAGACATCTAAAATACGTGGTCGGGGAGAGACTTACCCAGCATGGTTGCTGCATCTTCCCTAATTGCCTATTGACTAAGTTCTTTCTCAGATCAATATCCACCTGTTTTCAATTATAATACAACACAAATTCATAGGTAAAAGATATTTGAAGTTATAATAGTGCTTTTGTATGGTCATCTAACTTCATCAAAAAAATGATGGTGTCTTTTCTTGTGTTGGTTTATGCACCAGTCCTGTTATGGTAACATTATTTTCTTTTCTTCAGGCAATGGACATGTTACGCAATACTCGTGACACCATTCCTATGATTTTCCTTATAACTGATGGTGCTGTTGAAGATGAGAGACAAATCTGTGACGTTATGAAAAGTCGTTTAACAAATCAAGGATCAATTTGCCCTCGTGTTCACACTTTTGGCATAGGTATTGATTTTGGTGTTAAGTTACAACTTTCATCTGAAATTTTAATTCCTAAACTTGTTGATGTACTTGTTGAGGACATTAACAAAGCCTCCATAAATTATTTTTTGCATAATTCGTGGTAATCTCCTTTTATCACTTTGTTATTCTCCGAATGCTGATAATATCATAGCGTACTGGGGTCGTGGTGCCTCTACTAAAAGTGAATCAAATAGTTGACCCTAATGGCATTGTATTTGGAGGCAGATGGAAAAGGCTTTTTGAAATCCTACTTGTTGTATCGTAACGAGGGGTTTTGGTCAACACTCATGCAGTTGCTAGCTCTGTGTTTTTTCCTAGTTATGACCTTGCAGTTGACTTATAAAATATAAATTTCCAGGCACATTTTGTAATCATTACTTCTTGAGAATGCTTGCAATAATTGGGAGGGGCCATCACGATGCTGCTTATGATGCAGGTAAATTTTGTGCTCCTTGGCTGGCAGCCACATCTACCACTAGGGCTGTCTTAGTTTTTCTTTGGCAGTTATGACTTGTAATAATAACAATATTTTTGTAGTTAGTTATTTGCTATGAGATTAGAAAGTTTCAAATTTTTGTGTTAAAGCCTACTTATTATTTTGTAAACGACCTTCATGTTTGGTCAGACTCAATTGAAGTTCGAATGAAGGCGTTTTTTGATAGAGCTTCATCAACTGTCCTTGCAAATATAGTCATTGACGCCATGGATAATATGGATGAGATTGAGGTACAGTTGCTCTGTGTTTTCTTCTTCCTTTTGCATTTTACAGAGTATTAAACATAATACATTATTGCAACCACCTGTCAGATTTGTAAAAAGATGCACTTGCTTATAAGTCATAGTTCATGGTTCATACTATTTTGCACCCATTCCCATTGGTTAAGAATTGGTCTCTCCATCCAATAGGCCTTCTCCACCATGGTAACACAACTACTCAATTCATCTGTCAGATGGAACATTCATTTCCTTATTTTTCTCGAATTCATAGTATTAGATGCATGCACTCTCATCCAAAATGAATATTTTTGTAAAATCGCAAAGATGTAACTTAACTTTTCAAATTTGACAACCATTTGAGTACAGTGATGATGCAAACAAATGAATTACAACATTGTATTCATGTGCTATGTAGCTACTCTATTTTTCAATTTTCCGCCCACATTTGTAAGGAAGGATGAACAGTGCAACTTAGATAGTGTATGGCACTGTTTGCATGGAAATGTTTTCATCTCTACCTGTATCTTTGTAGTAATAAGGAGAGGGTTTTTCTTTCTTCTATTTTGTTGTCGCCTTGCTGGTCTATTCTTTACTCTTTATGAGATGTTCGTTTTATTGATTGTACCTAGCTAGCTAAAATTGGTGTCTGATTTAACAAGGAATTCTACAATTCTCGTGATAGGTGTATCCGTCTCGTATTCCAGACCTTTTGTCGGAAAGCCCACTGATTGTATCAGGCAGATATCAGGGAGCTTTTCCTGAAACTCTTAAAGCTACAGGGATTCTTGCAGATTCGAGCAACTTTGTTGTAGATCTGAAGGTACAAAAGGCAAAGGACATGCCTCTTGACAAGGTAAGGTGCTGACTGATGAGGTTATGAATGTTTTGTTATAGAACTAAAAAATTGTAAATAATATTATCTTTTGAGTACTTGCATTGTTTTATTTTGCTAGAATTGTAAATGGTTATAGTTAGTTTAACGTTGGCTTGCAGTTTTTTTTCCTTTCTTCATGTTTATGTAGATGGAGTTATACGTGCTTTTGATTTCATGCTTTACCCTGATTACATTCCGAAATTGCTTCCGTACTTCCATCTTGTCTGCCATATAGATTGTTGACTCTTTTTTCTTCTTATGATTGTTATTTGAAAACCTTTTCTTCTTATGATTTTATTTGAAAACCTATGTTGTATAGGTAAATCACAAATTGAATGTGGAGTTCTGCATGACAGTGCACCATTTATTCTTAATGGTGGTTGCTCTGTGTAACAGATACTTGCAAAGCAAGAGATTGATCTACTCACGGCTCAGGCATGGTTCTCAGATAATAGGGAGCTACAGGATAAGGTTTGTTATCATTTTTTTCTAGTTTTTGGTATGCAAGGCTTTTTTTCAAGTGGTTATAAATGGTTGACAACTCAGAGCTAAATAAAGTAAGAGTTTATTGCTATCGGCACAGCTTTGGGAAAGTTTAGTTTCTGGAGGACAATCTTTATTTATGGTGATACACATCGTGAAAGAGCGTAACTTGCCAACTGTCAGGAGGATGATTTCCAAGGAGAGAAGGCACCTCCGTTTCAGATGGCTACGTGCAGAAGTTGTTACTAACTTTTTGGAGGAATACCTATTAAATTGATTCCTGGCCATTCAAGGGGTGTTTTTGTATTGGAAAATGGTTTTATGCCAATACTTGTGTTACGGTCCTACCTCATACTGCATGCTAATGTTATTGAATGCTTTGAGAAGTCTCCTCCTTTATTGTCATATCCCTGTAGGCTTCAGTTATCAATTGCTTAAGCTGATTTTCTTTGATCAACAGATTGCAAGAATGAGCATAAAAAGTGGTATTATATCGGAGTACACCCATATGATCTTGCTTGAGACACAGAGGGGGACGGAAGACACAAAATCAACTGGAGTACCGGAGGTATGCATTTACCTAAAAGGCTAAAACATTCTCTCTAGTTGCCTATACGTTTTCAACTTTGCCTGCATGAGATCCAAAATGCATAACCCCCAAGTGTAAATTTTGGCACAGACATCTCAGCGATCCAGGTTAACTTATGGAAACCATTTCACATAATTGTACCATTCTTATCGGATTCTATAACCTGAATAGAATTGATGGTTGAGAATGTTCAGTCGCGCCATCCCTTTGTGTAATTTATTCTCAGTCTCGCTCACACTAGGGTTTCCCGTCTCTTATGTGCATAGGTCCATTACAACTTATTTATATCTCATCACCAACATGGTATTTATGAGCCAATTATGAAAACCAGAATAAACAGGTACCTAGCAAGATTGAACAGCAGAAGGTGATGGACTTTAAAGGCCAGAAGGTTATAACGCTGCATGGCCTTGGACTTGGCTTTGGCAACTTGACTGCCACTGCAGAAAACCTCCCTCCTGGATGTGAGGAAGAAAAACTGCCTGAGGCTGCAGAAATATTTGTCAAGGCGGCTTCTAACTGTTTTGGCAAGCTATGTGGCCACTGCTGTTGCCCGTGCTGCATCCAGACTTGTTCTCGGATGAACGACCAATGCGCAATTGTTCTCACTCAGCTATGTGTGGCCCTCGCTTGTTTGGGTTGCCTCAGTTGTTGTGAACTTTGCTGTTCTGGACATGATTGACAATTGGACTAGATTATGACATATTGACTTTTACCATTCTTGTATATTTTAATGTGGAATCTCTTAGTGACAACTCCCTCTCCATCAAGCACAAGAACGTAGGAGTTTTCGCACGTATTGCTTGTTCAAGCCTCAGTCTCCAACGAGCAACTCCCATAATATTTTTGACAAGGGTGTATATAATTATAGTTTGTTTCCGTTGTCTTTCCTTGGACCTGTTCTAGCAAGTGTAACAAGTACCTAGAGGAAGTGCGATAAGAATGTGGTGGTGTAATTTTGGAATTGTGAATTCTTTATAGAGATTCTCTATAAACACACTATTTCCCGTTTGTGAACATCTCTTATGGATAGAATACTGTTATTATGGATTGACAAGCCCCTGGAAGGGCAACAAGCAGCAATTGCGAGACAATGCACCTTCAGTTGGTTCAGGGAAGGACGCTAGCTACGTGTATAGAATGTGGGGACTCACTTGTGGGTCTCACACGAACGATTCCAGCCGTTCATTCATCTTAGAATGATTTTCCGAGGGGCACTGCGAGAAATCAACTCAATTGGACGTGCGCAAGTGCTTGATCCAAAATCCTCCCGTTTCATTCAAAATTTTGATGAATGAAACGGGAAGATTCTGGATCAAGCACTTACGGACGTCCGACTGAGCTGATTTCTCGCGGGACCCCCCCTCGTAAAATCATTCCAAGATAATGAATGGCTCAGATCATTGGTGTGGTACTCACAAGTGGGTCCCCGAGTTGGTCGGTACAATTTTCTGTTCCCCACCCTTCTGTACCCTTAGAATTTTCAGGGAATCATTTTCTTCCCATTCACAAGTCAATCCTTCTCCTATCCAAGCAAGCAAAAACTTCTCCCATCCAAATGACTGCCAAAATTAAGCCATGGAAAAGAAAAAAAAACCGACATTATCACAAACAACAAACTAATTTGATGTTTGAGCCTTTCTTCAGCTCTGGTTTGGACAACTGCAATCAGTGTTTTGCATTTTTTCAGAACTCGAAACATGAGATCACCCTTAGCCCTTAGGTAATCCTAGTTCGTTCCACATGTTCTTCAAGTTTAACTTCTCGCTTTTCTTCGTCATCGTGTTCTTCAACTTTAACTTCTAGCTCTTCTTTTTCATCACCTGAAGCCACTGATATGCGTTGGAAGGTCTCTTGGATCTTGGTCACACCCTTCTCCACGGGTTCAATGGCCTGGTTTATGGTTAACACAACATCCTTGACCACCTGCTCATGCAATGTCAGGTCATTACAGAATTATTCTACAGAATTATTGCACTTCCAAAACAGTTTAATAGGCAGCACGGATAAAATTACAATTATGGACATGTGAAGTTGACACGATAAGCGGGTAAGACGACATGAAAAAATTTAAGAAGTAGAATACTAATACCTGTATGTGAAAACGATTTTCATCAACTATTAGTATTGTTGTAAGCATAAGAATAAATACAAAACTAAGAATACATTCTTTAAGATGTTAAGATATCCAGTAAATGTCATTGCTGCAAACAACAAAAACAAAAACAAAAAACTAATACATGCTAATAAAAATTAATCTATGTTGTACTTTGTGGATGTACAGAACTTCCGATTTGATAGGGCAAAGTGTACCTTTAACGTTCATTTCAATTAAAAATAACTTACAAATAAATGGTATAACTAGGATAAACTCCAGGGGTTGTAAAATACAATTAGCCTTTTCTTAGTATGCCTAATAGGGTTTTCAACATCACAGGAAGATCTGCAATGAAAATTTTCATGAAATATGTTTTAGCCCCACAGGATCCAAAACGTATCCTTGCCATATCCTCCCATATTGGACTGCATACGTTCCGTAAAAGAAAATTGAAAATTAAGAAACAATTTATGGATACTTTTGAGCTGATTTCATGCATGATACTTTTTTTTTTTTCCTGGGGTAGAACTCACATGTTGACCACCTTCAACAACTATGTCCTGAATGCTTTCTTTGACACTGGTTCCAGGAGCCTCAGTCTCGGTCTCTGTTTTTTCAAGAATGGTTGGTCTTTCCTTATTACTCTTCTCTACTAATGTCAGCTTTTCTTGGGTGGTAACCTTGCCATACTCAGACACCGGCAGTAATTGATAGGGTTGCGCTGAGAAGACGTAAACATGAGCAACAGCTGCTATAGCCATCTGTGAAATCCACAGCATATCAAATTACAGAAGAACAAGAAATAAGAGGGCTTCAAGTTTTTTGGTCATTCAACAAGATTGACAACCACATTAGCTTCATGATAAACAGCCTATTCCCAAATTTTACGGTAACTTTGATATTATCACTGACAAAAATCAGTCTGGTCTGGTGAAATTGCCTTGGGTCAGATGTTCTTTCCGCTGGCAATTGGGTTACAAATCTCAGAAACAAGAAAATGAGTTTTTTCTTTGGGAAGAAATTACATGACTTGATTAGCTAATGTGACGGCCAAGAAGCAGACATAGACATGGATTGTACAAACGGACATAGAGGGATGTGTCATTTCAAAAAAAAAAAAAAAAAGGAACTCATGACACAAACAAGGCAGGGACAACAACATCATCAAAATTCTATTCGTTATGCATATAAATTTGCAACCACAAACAGGGAAAACCAATGGAAACTACCACTAAGTAGGCATAATTGATATATACCTAAGACAAAGATAAAGAGAGCATCAGCAATAGATGGCCAAGGTCGACAGAGCTTATAGACGACGTCCACTGGAACAATTCTACAACAGCTGGAGCTAATTGATGTGCCTAACTTAAAAGAATATTAAAATTAAAAATGGACACACCATATATATTTGGCGTCTTCCTGCCATGTCTGACATATGACGACGACATGTGCATATTGATGATTCATAGATTGACAACATTGCTCATTGATAAGCCTTTCAGTAATGCCAGACCCCAACCTTCAGCTGAGCACTGATTGTTTTTCATGTCACCAAAGCATACTAAACATCTGGTTTGGGCTATTTTTTGACAAGTTAGGTGTCCGGGCCAATTTACTCACATTCAGTTTAGGATATAAACATGTAACAATGCTTAACATCCTAATCGTGGGGGTGCAGATTCAGTTTGGGATATAACATGTAACAATGCTTAACATCCTATTGCACCCCAAATGGTCTATCCATCCACATTGCTTGCCAACTCCACTGCCTCTATTTTTCCTTCATTCAATTTATTGTACTCATTGGACTGACATCTTATTTATCCTAGCAGAATAAAATGGGTTCTGGAAAATTGGGTGCCAGTATTTATAAAGAAGCACTTGTTTCGCAAATTTTAGCACGATTAACTTACTTCTATGCAGATAAAAAAATCCTGCAATCCAGTCTGAAATTTTTCTTTCTTGGGCAGAATTCCAATGGTACAAAGTAAAGCAATGCCGACGCCTTGCCACCAAGTAGCGAAAACAATAGCCTTGAAGCTGAGAAACTTTGCAAGGGGTTTTATTGGTCCAAGTCTTTCATGAGTAACATTATAGAACTGCACCAGGCAACACAATGCCCACATCTGGCTGAAGTTCAGTACCACAGCCATATATGGGTACCTGAAAGAGAAGGGGTAAAGCAGTAAGGATCATGCACCGCAAAAGGAGATGGCTTTCAGCTTTGAAGGAACATCTGAAACAACCAAGAAAATGCAAGGACAATGCGAATACAAAAGAGCGAAGTATAATGCAGTGACCTTTGATCCAAAACGCATATTACTTGGAATGAAGTAATTAATCATGAAAAGTTAAAGTTTTCGTCACTTGCAAAATACTACTGATTCTCATTTTCACAAATCAAGTCTTCTATTGAAAGATAAAAGAGTTGACAAAACATTCAAGCCATTGATTTTGTGACCAAATTACACTTTCAGGGGGAAGTGTGAAGCAGTAAGACAAAGATGGAACTGAAGATAACATGACGTGGCTCTGTTATAGCTGAAAAGTATGGATGGCTTTTGAGCAGTACTGTTATCCATCTCAAAATGGTTCTAACATCACGAAAACAATACGCACCCATAGTACCACTTGAACTCTCCATCACCATACACACCAAACAGCCCCAGTATCAAAGCCAAAAATGCACAAACAGTCTTCAAAATCATCTGGGCTACCCACAAAACAAGAGAGAGTTCAATAAACTCAAAACTGAAATGAACACAGAATTTCTTTTGGCACTTACATATTGTACGAGACCAAATTTATCAATTGTAAGCAAGTCTTTTCCAAGAACACAAGGTTGTAGGAAGAAATTGCGTAATGTTCTCACTTCTGACTTTGGTTTCCGTACTTCACCTTCCAATAATGGCTTGCTGAGCAGCTTTTCTGATTCCTCTTCAAGTAGTTCTATCACTCTTCGTTCACCACCTAGTCAAAAAATATTTTAATTTTATTAGTGCAATCCTGAGGTCTCTGGGATTAAAGAAGAAAGTAAACAAAAGAAGACGAACTAAAAGGTGGGCAGCCACATCTCGGTAGTTCGGAAAAAAAAACAGCTCTGAATGGTTTAGTGCAACTTACCAAGGCAGGCAATAAGGTAACTCCCAAATGAATACAAAGCAAATGCTTCATAGCAGTTTCTTAAAATGTCACATGCCATGGACAGGCTCGGGTTCCATAGAGCTAAAATCTGGAAAAAGGAAAAACATAATTGGACTAATTTAGAAGTTATCCATACGCACCACAGAAACTCTCTCTACACAAGCGCACGCGCACACCTAATAGGGTACTCGACTAATAACAGTTTATATTAAGATTTCTCCCAGACGATAGAGCTGCTGCCTATACATCGATGCTGGACAGAGAGACTCAGGTCGGCATCAAAGTACAATACATGCGACGCTAATGCAGAGAAACTCATATTTGAACACATATAACTAGTAGCATAAAATTATTCCAGAATATATTTGCCTGCTGAAGGGTAAGGAAGTAAGTGAAAGATTAAAAAAATTATGCGTATATAGCATGCATCAAGATTGAAAGTTGAAAGAAAAACTTGAAATTTGAAATTGAAAAACGTGAAACTAAAAAATTAAGACATACTTCTAGCTGGATGGATACTCACTGATTCTGTGGCATAAATAGGAACCATGAGAAGAACCGCAACAACCCACTTTTGTTCCTGGAAACACACCAAATTAAGATACTTAAAGGCTCTTATTTTGACGATAGATAGTCACAACTTCATCCAAATACCTCTTGATATTTCATTTGTTGGAGACCATATAAGGCATTCTTCAATAAAATCATACGGAGGGATTGGAAGTCTAATAGGCCTCTACAAGATAGGGACTCCACGGGTAAGAAAGCCACTCATGAACAGATGGCTCATACACTTGGGCACATGTAAGGAGGCATGCCAGACTACTTTAGAAGTATACTTTCGAAAAAATTCCCAGGACTAAGGAGGAACAGCAACAGACTTATCAAAATAACAACAATTGTTTCAATCAATTGTATGATGATTCTAAATAATTTCTCCGTTCCAACAAGTTAGAAAGGCGGTGTTTGCACTTTTGGAAGGTATAGCATGCTAACAGCCCTCAGAACATGTCTTCTGACTAACAAACTAAGTAGTATATGTTCATTTAAGCAACAACAGTTGCATTAGATACTAGAATGCTAGCTTCCAGAGTCCAGACAACAGCAGAACTGCAATTCTATAAGATCTAGCCCCCAATACTGGGAATGGACCTTGGCAAAAGAACTTACCGCGGGATTGGTATATGACCTGAGATGTTGAAAAATTAGAAGGATGGAGAAGACCGAAGCCGTGAAAGCAAAGCATGCTGCAATGATGAGAGCTGGCTGGTAGAGATCTCTGTATGTGTCTTCATAAGCCAGGATATAAGTTGTTTCCATGTCACGTGCATCTTTCAGTGCCCACTCTCAAAATTTCTTACAAAGGCCATGCAACAACCACATCTGGATCCAAAACTACAATCATATAAGAATAAAACAACCATTATTAAAGGGAGAGTTATACACCATATTAGTTGGTTTTACATTTAAGTTTTACCCCAACATTTATCTTTCTAAAGAATTAAAATTTCCTTTTCGTTTCGATATGTGGGTCAGTCCCAGTGACTCGGATGAACAACTCAAGCATCTAGAAATTTAAGAGGGAAAATCCATTCTTGGCTCAAAAGAACAAATGTAACCAAGGAGAACTGGATATCTAATTCTGAAAAATTGCAAATGGTCAAATAGTTATGGACCCAGAAAAATTGAAACGAAAAGCTAAATTAACCAGTAATTTCAGTAGACATTATAATCGGAATGATAAAAGCAAAACAACTTCTTAATTAGTACCAATAAACAGGTGAAGGAACATGAATTTGGGTTTGAAAGATAATACAATTACCTGTACGAAATTTCTTTTTATATTCTCACAATATGTTGTCCAACTTTGAAACCCAATTCTTGTTAGAGATGTCCGTAGAAGTGGTGAGAGAGAGAGAGAGAGAGAGAGAGAGAAGAACAATGGCGAGCAATAGACATAATGAGTGTATATATAGGTTTGCGTAAGAATTTGACACGTTTCGGTGTTAGACCACTGCCTATTATATGTGCGACACGTAGGTGAGGTGGAGCCCATTCAGAGTCTCGTCTTAATGGACCTGCGGACTCTACTTGTGGGCTGTAGGCCCAAAATTCTGCAGAAAATTCTGTTCTTTTCCTGGGCTGACAGCCTGAGGCTAAGGATGAGTTCTCACACAACAATGCCATGAGTACACCATATACGCGTACCCCAAATGCACGCCAAGACATTCCGATCGTCCATGTCAAAAATTAATGGTCAGCTATTGAAATGAATTCTTACAAATCAAAGTCATCTAAAAAATCAATGGTCTAGATTTTAAAATGAATTATGGTCGAGATTTTGAAATGAATTCTTACCGGTCAAAGTAGAATTCATTTCAAAATCAGGACCATTGATTTTTGAGATGGGGATGACCGTCGAAAAGAAGACCATTGATTTTGATTTTGAGTAAACGTCGAAAAGTATTTTTCGACGGTCGGAATGTGTTAGAGCATCAGTATCAAGGGCATCAAATCCCCTGATGGCTAAATTTGATGAGTGAAATGCAACAAAACCCTCCAAAATCAGGCCCAACAAATGTTTTGCAAATTTGCAAAACTTGTAGCAAAAGCTACAATAAAGCACCAATTTTATTAACTTACTGTTCACCAGTTATCTATTATTTTATTACATTATCCTCTCTCTCTCTCTCTCTCTCTCTCTCTCTCTCTCTTCGTGTTTCGTAGCTGTCACTCTCTTTCTCTGCTTCTCTATCTCTCTCCATCTCACTCACCTCTTTAATTATTGTTTATACAATAAAGTGACTTGTACAACTCCCCAACCGGAGAGAATAATATTTTAAAGAAAACCTTTTTTTTATCAGACTTGAGGGGGATAGTAAAGTTTGGATATAGAGTCTGATTTTGTGAATTTTTGGATAAGTGACTTGCTAAATTATAAAAGATGTTTTTAAATTTGGTGTTTTTTTTTTTGGAGAGGCTGATAAGGATGCCCTTAGTTTGCATATGGGGTACGCGTGTGTGGGGTACCAATATCATTTTTGGTTCTCATATTTTCAATATCTTTGTTAATCTTTAAGAATTATTTGCTTCACATGCATCAACTTTTAGACAATTTCTTAGACAATTTGTAGTTAAGAAGTACCAAAAATATTGTAGATATTGATTTTGGGAGATGAGTAAAAAGAAAAGTTGATGCCTTTGCTATGCAAAATTTGCCAAATCATTTCAATTTTCAACCAACCCATAGATGCTATTTTTTGGTCGTGTCCAACTCATGGTGTTCTTGCAGATCCCATAGCTCAATCAAAAGGCTATCTTCGTTTTGAGCCGCTCCCAGATTGGCCCAAACCAAGCCATCTCCTCTTGTTTTTGGCAAGAGGGACTAAAAATTGTATGCAACATTGTTTTGGTATATTTTCTGGAATACCAGTAGAATCTTTAGGGAGGAAAATATTTTCACGTGATTCAATGGTCGAAAATGCAGCGGTAGAATCAAAATTTACCAAAACAACTTGTGCATTTGGAAAAAGGAAATTCGTGGAGGAGCCTTTGGTTGTTGTTCTAAGTGACTAAATGATTGAGCCACTTGTAGTTGTAGATAATGGCTGACCGGATCGGGACGGGGATTTATTGAGGTGCGGGCAAGCTAGTCTGAACACTCTTGACCGCCAAAAAGAAAAAATGAAAAAGATAATGAGAAACAATTTTTTTCTTATATTGATGGTAAATTGAACCAGCAACCAAAGGTAAGGGTGTAATGGGAATTATGTGTGTTTCCATTTTATTTGGTTGCAAAAACTGAACAATTACCATTGTGGTTCCCAAACTTTTTTTTTGAACGGCGAAAAAATTTATTAATCTTTGAAAACATTACAAAGATTAAAAGGGAAGAAAGGGAGACAACACAACTAGGAGGAGCAAAACCTCACTAGAACTCCCAAAACGACCCAGAAAGTTGGCAAGATGCCAACTAAAGAAAATTGAAAACAAGCAGTAGCAGTAGCAATTTAAAGAGAGTCCAAAATGCTATTGAGCCTAAAAAGGAAATCGTCAACTGAGAAGTCATTGATTCCAGCATCGGATTTTACCCATAAAGCAACTCTGATCTTCACAATTTATGCGGATTTATCCCAATCTGTGACAGCTCTATCGAAGACACAAGCATTCCCAAACTTAAAAAGGGGAGTCTGTATATATGTATGCATGTTTGTCTGTGTCTTCTTTTTCCGATTTGGTCAAAGCTCCTTAAAATTGACATTTTTCATTCGTTTGTTTGTTTGTTTTTTTGAACAGGAGAAAAGCTTTCGCATTCATAAAAGCCCAGCGACACTTGCAACGAATTCCATCCGAAATACGTACATTGAAAAAAACTAGGAAAAACAACCTAGAAATCAACATATAATAATCAATAAAGCACTAGAGTAAGAAAGCAACCTCAATCCTCTAAACAAGAGTATCTACTCATCTAACACATATTGCAGAGCGTAAACAGATCGGATACGCAAGCAAACCGAACCATGCAACCATGCAATTTAAAGAACACTCTGAAAAATTGAAAAGACAATCCCACTCTATTTTCAAGTTAGACAATCCCACTCTATTTTCAAGTTAGACAATCCCACTCTATTTTCAAATTAGTAAATGGATACGCATGTTATAATGAGTTTCAAAGTAAATTCATCACGTTTTTCTGACAGTTCAAAATAATTCCATCTCACTTTTTTCTGACAGTTCGAGTCCAACCTGTGTTTCACTGAATGAAATACGAGTTGGGTTTGAGCTGAAATATTTTGTGGTTATGGATGAATTTTTATTGAATCATACTCCTGATAAAGTTCCTCATAATGCCTTCCAACCTTTGTCAAATTAAGCTCTTCAGTTAGTATAAAAGAAAGAAAATAAGAGAGTATTCAATTGCTAAAAGTAAGAATGATTGGAAAACATCTCTGCATGGTAATTAACATCCCACATTCTCCAGTGGCTGGCTTAAAAAATACAACTTGCCGCTTTTGGGAAGTTATGTGGACGCTTTTCAATACTTCCCAAGTATGGCTTGGACCCACTCTGATTAGAGTAACAGGCATATACTGTATCATTTTGAATATCTTAGTGAGAAACCACACATCACATGGCTTCTTGTGTTGAAATTACATTCATGTTTCTTGGTCCTAAGTGTGTTCTCTCAAATGGGGACCCCTTTTCCATTGCCTTTGATCTATGTGCATCTCGAGGAGTATTATTGGTTGGAAGAAAATCAAACTCCTATGCACAGTGGTTACTGGTGAGATTTTCTTAAGAAGTGAGATTTGTTTCCTGCATAGGTCTGTAATTTTTTCACTTATACTTCCAATGGAAGATTGCAGGATAATACGAATGGGTTAATGCAAATATGATATTATTAGCATTTATCTGCTTGTGACATGTTTAGAATCTTAACTTTCACAAGATCAATTTGAAGTCCGGACTTTGGACGTCGAAGGAAATGGGTTATGGGTTAGGGTAGCCAGCAACCCAGCATGTAAAAAATCCCGTTAGATTAGCAGCGTAAGTACATAGATTGACCAAGTATTCAAGGTGGGTCTAATGTATAAATTAGAAGAATAAGAAAGTACCAATTAAGGCCTAGGTAAATCCCCAAAAGCTGGCTTAGGATTTACTACCTTCCTGATCAAGTATATTAGGTCATTACTCTAATCTGTGCTAGAATGTGTCAATTTCTCCTCTTTATAGAGTTGTTTTCAAAAGGTCATGGTCCCCTCCTATATGACAAAATGTCTCTGTGCATTATAAGGAATTGTTTCTTGGACCACATAGTGAAGTTTTAATCAATATGCTCTAAGTGAGATATGCTGCAGGGGGAGTGGTGGGTATCACTTTTAAACCCATTATTTTTTTATTTTATTTTTATCCTGAAGCAGGATTAACCTGGATTTAGGATGATTATGCTATTGAGGGCCGTCTCAAGAATTTTTAGTGCTCAAGGGCTAATTTAAAAATTGTGCCCTTAGGCCTGATAGATCAGTTGTAAAAGTTAATCTGTTGTGTGTTTTATTTTGGGCCTTTAGGTCAAATGGACTTTTTTTGTTTAGGCCGTTTTTTAAAAATCAGATTAGGCATTTTTTGTTTTTCCTATTGGGCTTTAAAGAACCCCACTCAAGTCCAATAGTAAAACCTATGGGGGTGCCCCTATTTTTTTTGGGTTTTTTGAATGCCCGAGGCCTTGGGGTTGAGCCGACCCGATGTTAATGTAAGCTAAAAGGGTTTATTTTACCAACATTTGGTATAGAGATGGGTGAGCTATTTTGGGGGGAGTGATGTGGAATGGCATATTTTGAGAGATTTGAGATTGAGGGGACCAATAAGATGAAGCTGGCATGTTGATAAATCCCATTTATAATTAGTGATCAAACTTCAAAGTCATAGGGAAGTTTCCTATGGTTTTCTTGAACTGCTGCATGCATATAGGGAAGAGAGCTGGAATGGAAAATGTCAGATTGACCCCCTTGGACACACGTGTTGGTTTGATACGGTCTGATGCTCAATCATCTAAATGCTGTCGTTTGACACGTAGGTTGTGTTTGTACTTGCTTCTTTTAAAATTCTTTTGGGGCAAATGCCAAATATTCTGATGAGGGTATGGGATGGACATCATGTGAATGGACAACTTCACGTGCCTTGGTGGTGTCCAGTGGGAGGAGAGGGTATAGGCCAAGCCATAGAATTCAAGGATTTGAACTTCATTTATATTTTGGTTTAGAACCAGAAAAAGAAGAAGATAAGGGCAGGTAGTGTAGGATTAGCTAACAACACAAAAGAATTCCTTTTTCTCTGTCATTGTCTTTGTATTCGATACAAGCAATGCTAAGTTAACAGAGATTTGGACATAGATGTATTCAGAGTTGTCTGATGCACGTCTCACAAAACTATAGGGTCCAAGTGAATATATTTTGGATACATTTGTGTCCAGATTTGTGCATATAAGTCTGTGCAGACAGAATTGACCAAATCTACGTCTGTTCACACCACTATGTTAGTATACTATTTCCTTAGATATGGACACACATGCACAATCAAAATTTGGTGATAGTGATGGCCTATGGGTATTTTTTTTTTCTCCTGAAATTGTCTTTGTATACATTATTAGCCAGACCTGCATTCTTAGATATGGACAAGCATGCACAAACTAAATTTTGAGATAAGACTTTAAGAACTTTAAATGTTGGGATGTTCAATTGTTTGAGTCTGCCATCTGATGTGGTTAGATCAGGACTTAAAATCTTACCCTGGAACTGTCCCCAAGGATTGTTTTAGCTTAAGGGATCACCTTGACTCTGGGTATTTGTTATTCTTACAATTTCATGAGCCATAATATAGGGATTGCACAGTAACTTTCACATTTAGTTAAAAAAATTATGATCTTTTTTTTATTTGAACACAAGAAACATATTTTAAGTTGCAAGTAGTGATAATCCTCAGGTTTCAATCTTTGACCAAAGATGATTCTTGCTTCTCATTTATTTTCAAATCATATGCATCATACAAAATTTTTACATTCCTCGATTTGTTGTTGGAGTTTCCAATCACTTCATATTGACAAATTAAGTAGGACACGAATCTAGTTCCATGTTGTGGGTAGGAATTACAAATCATTTACCAATACCAGACCAACTTTCCATCCTTTTTTTATTTTTAGAATTGCAGTGACCAAGTGATCATACCTTTCGCTTCGATCACAAAATCAGGATTTCCACTCGTGTGATCAATTAAGTTCTAGGACATTTTTTACCAGTAAAAGGTGGTCGCATTTTTGGCCAGTAAAAGCAACCACACTTTTCTCTGAAAAGGTGCCGCGTCGGACGGACACTGACACTCATCATACACTCTTTGACGCTGTGACACTCGTCCAGTCGTATCTTTCTTTACTTTCTTTAGGAATGCACATTTCCATCAATTAAATATACATGAAGTCCATTACATTTGAGAAAAATCAAACATTCATTCTGTTGAGTTATGAATTATATGGGTTTGTTTCAAAATTTAGCTGGTTTTGTATGTACATGTGAGACATACAAATAAAGGCAAATTTTAATGTGTCCTCGAAGTGTCGAGCCATGCATTTTTTGCGAGTTGGCGTGGTTGCATGTTGTCACTCGTCCCTCTCCATGCTACTTAGACGTCAATCAGCTAAATTGATCATAGATTAGTACAGGTTGGATGAAAGCTGTCTGATCAAGTGCTGTATCGCTTTCCAAGCGTGTCATGTTTAAGGCAGAGAATACTTGAAAATGCAAAAGATTTTGCAAACACATCAGAGCTGTGGGGAAGGTGGCAGAGGTTTAGATGGGAGCCTGAGGGGCCTCCCTTGATTAGAATCATGCGGTGGTGGTGGGGCTGATATTTAGAAGGCACCGGTGGTTCGGTTCGTAAGGGACAACCCCATTGGATGGTGGGTTGCATTATTTGGTATTTTCCTGCTTAACCCATTGCTGCCATGCTTCTATACCCTTATAATTTCTGCCCTCTAATTGGCTGTATCAGGCAACAACTCTTGTATATACCATTTGCCACACTGCTCCAAATTCAGGCGTCAGCTCTCTGTCCTGAATATTTGTCATGGTCGCACAAATGAAAAAACCTGCATGTAACTTTGCTTTTAATGGATTAATCATTGCTTTTGGGCATTAAAATAGATGTAGTTAATTCTGTTCAGGTGTTTTAATTGTGATTAAGTAGCTTGTTTTTCTTCTTTCAATGAAAAAGAGAAGCATTTGGTCTAAACATATAGGGAAAAGAGTAGTTGGAATTTAGAAAGTGACAAAGGGAGGTGGAAAAAATTAAAATAAAATAGGTGACATGAGGCTGGATTTCGTAACTTGAACCACTGGAAACTACCAGCTTGGATGTGGAATTTTCTCCTTGCCTTACTTCTATTTAACCCCTGGAAAACCCAGCTTTCCTTGGTTCATGAGATCAGTGCTTAAGCACTTGTGTTGATCTCTTAGCCCACCAGTCACTATTATTCACCTCTCTAGCCATTTCATCTACCTCTTCCAGATGAAGGTAGTATTTAATGACCTTTTGGTGCTTGCATCCATAAATGTACATTCTTTACATATGCCTTTATCTTTTTTGATTGCAGATTTTCACTTGGATGCAAAGGAAGCTTACCAAAAAGCCAAACTCAATATCAGCTAATGGTAAGCACTTCTATTTCTCTCTCCTGTCATATCTTTTTCAGCTCTTTGTATCTTTTCCTGTAAATATCAAGAGTTATTGAATGAGAAGTGTGGCTTTCCATAAAGCCATGAATAGTTCTTCCAGCCACTCAGTAACTAAATTTTTTTGTACTTAGTTCTTATCAATGTTAGTTCAGACATCCGTTAGCATAAACCTTTAATACAGCTGGTGAAATAAAAAAGAAGCTATTTGAGAGATTGCATATTCTTCGATTCTAATTCTTTTTGCAGCCTCCTTTATAATACTAGCAATTAACAATTCAGTGGAATGTGAATTACTGAATAACGATAAAGTTGGATTAGCCTTCTTTTTCTGTTTACTATGCATATGCTGGAATTTCTCAAGTTTCACCTTTCAAACTTGTCCAAGATCTCAAGCGTATATGTCTTCATACATGTGTGCACGTCTTACATATGCATTCCTGCTGTATGTATATCCAAGTTTCTGCAACTCCTATGGCTGCACACTAGGACCATGAAGATAAAAAAAAAAAAAGAGAAGGAAACTATACAGGAGCTTTGCTCCCACTTGAATCCCTGAAGAGGCTGTACAATGATCCTACTACCAAAAGTCCAAAACTAAATACAAACACACGCATATATCTATAATATTGTCCTACTAGCCTCAGTTTTATAAGCATCTGAAAAATTCATGCTTGTACCATTGGATATTAGAAATCCAAATCACTATAATCTTAAACCCGATGAATCACAAATCTTTATAAGTCAAATTATCCTCACAGAGAAACCAGGAAACAAGTCTATAGAAAGAGCTAAAGGAAGTAGATATAGTTGATTTGATTCCTTATTTATGCACCATCTATACATTAAAAGATTTGAAATGGCATTAAATTTGATGTCAAGTTAAATGATACTCTGGTCATTTCCATCTTTAAGGTGTTTTGGTTTGTTCCTCATTTAACATCCTTACTAGGCGTATCAGGCAAACCATGCCATAACAACTCATTATGCGTACGTAAGGCCAGAATTCACCATCGAATGGGTTCTTCATTTATCTCGTGAACTCAAGCTCAGCCTTGGTTTTGGACATATTTATATTTTGTAATACAGTGAAATTATATACATGTGTTGCAACTCTCGAAAGCATACGGTTGAAGTTGATTCACGAATAAAATTATTTTATCTCTGTGATCTCTTCTAAGTTCTAATCCTCATTACTCTTTAAAATGAAACCAATTAGGTGAAAGGCCTATCTGTATTTAGTGCAGTCTTGCTAGGTCTGATGATTGTTTACCATGAACGAAATGACTGATGGGTGCTAGTAGAACCTTTCAACTCTTCTCCCGGGAACAAAAAGATTTTTTTTTAAAGCATTGTTAGTATATGGTGAACATTGCCTTTGAAAAGGCCTTGTTTTTCTTCTTCTTGTTATTACTTGTCCTTTATTATAGATCAAATGCGGGAAGAACCAAGCAAAGAAGAGATCAGTGACTGGCCTCATGGATTGCTAGCAATCGGCACATTTGGAAATAACAGCCTTAAAGAAGATCCAGAGAGATGCAATCTCCAAGGGAGGCAATCTGCCTCCCAAGGTCAACCACCAGACCTCACCCCTGAGGAAGTTGTAGAACTTCAGAAAGAGTTGATGTTGTTAATCCATAAACAAGTTTCTCATGAATCAAATGCAGCAGAGGATTTAGAAACTCATAACGTTCAACTGGAAACTTTTAACTTTTCACCAAGCTTGGAAGATGACAGAAGTAATGGCGAAAATGTTTGTGGCGATTCAGCAAACACAAGTGGTCAGCTCCTGCGGAGTACCTGCTTGAAAGGGAAAGATATTTGTCCTGATCACCCAAAGAAAGCCATGGGGAAAAAGGCACTGTCTTTTCTCCTTAAAAAGATGGGTATGTCCCGAAGCATGTTTGCGCCTACTCCTAGCTTGAGAGATCCCGTTCCAGATAAGTCCACAATGGAGAAGGTAAGCATGCACAAAATGCCCATGTTTTCTCCAAGGATCAAAATTTCGTTGTATGATGTTTTTTTTGTTAGCTAGGAAAAGGAAATTTCGGAAAGACCGTTGGAACATAATTGATTGTCAAAAGAATTGGAAAACATACAGAAAAAGTGTCATGTGAATATTCCGTTCTGACCGTTTTGATGAAAAACAAACTAAAGTTCGTTCGTTGGAATTGTCTAGACCTAGAATCTAGACTCTAGAGATATGTCTAAAATTGTAGGAGGTTATTAAAAATTTTACACGCTGGTTATTGGAGTGAAAGAGAGGAGGGTTTTCACCAGTAAGCACATTCAAATACCTAAGTACTCATTCTCAAATTACTTCAACCATGTGATCAGAGCATAATGGTTCACAGCTTGTTCATGGGTTCTAAGTAGGGTTGAGTGGATATTTTGCATCCAGTAATTCTTCTCCTCCTTGTTTGATTGCTTAACAAATCCTTTCTTGGTGGCTGATTACTTAAAACAGATTTGGAGAGCTATACTGCACAAGAAAGTGTATCCACAAAATTCCAGTACAAAGGGTACTACAAAAAGGTACTTGGAGTCCAGTCATATGCTCAAAGCAGGCGACGAAGATGAAACACATGATACTGCAAATGAGGGAAGTAAATGGGTAAAGACCGATTCGGAATGTAAGATCCTTTTCTGTTGGTGAAGTAGCTGTATCTCAACCATGCATATCATCTGCAGTTCTATATAACACGATAAACATTCAGGCATATATTCCATTTAATTTGAACGATAAAACGTATCTTTTGGATGGCACTTCTATTGGTTGGGATAGTTGTCAGCAGATTTTGCAATTTTGTTGATTGCATCTATTTTGTGGTTGCAGATATTGTTCTAGAGATATAAATTTTCCTCGCCTGTACACTGTTTTTGGAAGCTGACATGGTAAGAATATAACTGCGTATTGGAAAATTTGCTCTCTTTCCCTTGTTGAGAGAATCCTGTCAATTCATTTGATGACCGGACTTCTTGTTTTTAAACATGCAGGTACCAACAAAGAGATTTTCAATACAGGAATTTAAGCAATTCAAACTAATAAAGGCGGTGAAAAACTTTGTATGTTTGTTCTATGATTATGCCATGAAAGTTGACACATACAAGCGATTCAGAGTATGACCGAGAGGGATGAAACACCTGTGCATGTCAGAATGTTGCAGTTGTCAACTCACGTATATTCTGATGTAATTATTCTCTTATTGAAGTTGAATATGCAAAAACATGAGTACAATAACTCATATTGGAAGAATTTCAGTTTGGAGGAAGCTATCTGCTCTTATAACTTGGAATCGAACTCACATGTTTCGGCATGTTTTTTTCGGAAGATGGTTCAATCCAAGTTTTTTCAGAGGGCCAATCCAAGCAAAGTTTGGAGAATTTATGTTTGTCATTTGTGTAATTGTAACATATGTTTGTCATTTGATGTTACATTTGTAGCTGTCATATTTAGTGGCATGGAGGCATTTAGAGTTGATGTTTTTCATTTTTGTCTAAGGAGGATGATCACAAAACACCACTTAAGGAGGAGTATCGTTCCATGGGGATACTCGAGGAAGTATCCCCAAGGTCCTCAATGAATAAATGCGTGCAACTTATATCCCAAGGAAGTATATATGAGATGCCCAAGGTCCTCAATGAATAAATGCCTCTCAAAAAACTGTTTGAGATGCTGAATCGCTGAAGAATCTTTTCTAGTCACAATTATATCATCAACATCTATGAAAACATATGTTGAAGATTGCTTTGATGTGAGTTCAAAGAATAATCAGCCCGTAATTGAGAAAAAACCGCTGGTGAATAATCTGAAAGAACTTGGGAAACCATTGGCGAGACGCCTGTTTCAATCCATATAAGGATTTGTGTAGCTTGCACACTCAAGCCTCCCCCTGTCGAGTAAACCCAGGTGGAAGAGTTGTGTACACTTCTTCATCCAAATCATCATGGAGAAATGCATTGTTGACCTCAAGTTGTTGAATGAACCAATTTTTAAAAGCAGCAATAGATAAAAAGAGCTCGAACCGTGATAAGTTTTGCTACAGGTGCAAAGGTATCATGATAGTCGAGCCCTTGAACTTGTGTAAATCCCTTTGCAACTAAGCGAACTTTATAACGGTCGATCGTACCATCAGATCGATATTTGACTCTGTAAACCCACTTGCACCCAGGGCAAGTGAGTAAGCCTCCATGTGTGATTCTTTTCCAAAGCTGCTATTTCTTTAGCCATTGCCTTACGCCACTGTGGACTTTTTACTACAGAAATTGCTGAAAGAAAGGCTCGATGTGCAACTAAGAAGATATAATAATCAAGAGGGTAAAGGATACCTGTCCATTTAGAATCTATTGGAGATGGTAGTGTTTGTATGAGCAACCGTTGAACAATGGTAATCTTGAAGGTAAAATGGCTTTCGTCGTTCGTGGGTGGAAGGAATGGTAAGTGGTATACTAGTGGAATCACCGATGTCACATGGAGGAGTGGTAGGTTCAGTTAAGGGTTCCTCAGGAGATGATGGTGGGGTACGCTACGCTAAATGTCTTATTGTTGGTTATTAACTTTGTTGAGTCGACGACGACATTGGTTTGTCTTAACAAATTTTTTTTTTTTTTTTTTTTTTGGGGGGGGGATTGTTGAATACGTGCATAGTCAAAATGTGGAATGATCCTCAATATGTATAATCGGTGATGAAACCCAACAAGACACTGGGCCTTCCTTGTTTGTCAAATTGTCCTTAATGTAAGTATTATGGGCAAATAATAAGCAACCAAATACACAAAGATGAGAATAGGAAGGTGGGACTGTAAAAAAATTCATGAGGCAATTTGGTTTGAAGTAGGGTTGTGGAAATCTTATTGATCAAATATGCAGTTGTGAGAATACCCTCCCCGAAAAGGAGATGGGTTAGTTGGCCTGAAATCATAGAGCAACCGCTAAAAGGGGTCGGTGTTTGCGTTCTACAACATCATTTTGGTGTGGTGTAGATGCATAGCTACTTTGATGAACTACGCCATTGGATAAATTTTTTGTCTCATTGTCTGATCTAACCTGTTGAATTTCAGGAAAAAGCTCATCACTGTCACTAAAATATATGTGTTTGATTTGACAATGATGTCAAGTTTACACCATAGCAAAAAAAGGAGTTCAAGAGGTATTTTGTGTCAGAATTATAACGCATAAAATATATCCAAGTGCAGCGTCAGAAATCATCCACAATAGTAAGGAAGAAATGAGCACCACTCATTGAGGGTTGGGAAGAACTACCCCAAATATCAACATGGATTAATTGAAAAGGTTTACTAGATGAAATGGAATTCTTGGAAAACTAAGTCTTGGTTGCTTTCCTTGTGGACGAATGTCAACACATAGTTTTTCAAACAAGAAACAGATGAAACATTCTTAGTATTTTCTTATTCTCTATGATGAGAAGGGTGTCCAAGCTGCCAAAGCCAAATGTCAATGGTAGGTGTGCCAGTAACAAAGATTGCAGAAGGTGCTTGAACATAGTAGAGATTGCCATGTACAATACCATTCCAATCGTCTTCTTTGCGAACCGGTCCTGAAAAACACAACGATTATCAAGAAAAGTAACTAGGTAGTAATGGGACTTTGTAATATGATTGAAAGATAACATATTGAATTTAAAAGATGGAATATAAAAAACATGATCAAGTTGTAAGGTTGGAGATTCAAGAGAAAGGAGAAGGGTTAGCTGGAGATTCAAGCAAATACTGCAGAAGGTTTTCTTCCTGATGTGGATATTGAAGATTCTGTGACATGGACTCCTTCCCCTACTCGTAATTTTACTACGAAGTCTGCTTGGAATGCTATAAGGCGTACCTATGTTTCCCAAGCGTGGTGCAAAGTTGTGCGGTTTAGTAAATATGTTCGACGGTGGGCCTTTATTCTTTGGTTGGCTATGCAGCAAAAATTGATCACAAGGGATACATTGCTAGAATGAGGAGTCATCTTTGATGCAACTTGTGTTCTGTGTGGTAGTGGCGGCACTAAATCTCATAGTCACTTGTTTTTTTATTGTTCCTATTCTAGAGCAGTGTGGTTGGAAGTTTTGGAGAAAAATCAAGTGGCTCGGGGCCCTATGTTGTGGGATAATGTAGTACCATGGTTTATTCTGCATTCTAAGGCGAATGATTTCAAAAAAATCTGTTCACCAACTTTCCTTGGTTGTAACTCTGTACCATATTTGGGCTGAAAGGAATGGAAGAATTTTCCAGCAGAAGTTCTTGGGCTTTTGCTCTCTTAGCTAAAAGATTTGCAATGTATTAGAGACTCAATGTTGTCATGGAGGAATGTGAAACCTAGCCAAGAGAACAAGGACACTTGCAGATTATGGAATGTGCCTCATGAAATGTTTGAGGCTGCCTCCTGTACAATTTAACTTTAGCTTGTTTTGTTTTGGTTTGGGAATGGCCTGATAAGGTTTGTTGTTTTCTATTGTTGGTTATGTTTGGTCATGCACGACCAACTAAAGTCTCTTGCAATGTTTATATTCTGTATTTGGTCTATAAACAAATGAAAGCAGTACCATTAATAATAAATAAAAAAAAGCAGGAGAAATCTGCACAGTTCCATTTGGTGATAGAGATCTCTTAGAAGGATCTGTCATTCGCAACGGATCCATTATTATGGTAATATCTCAAGACAACTAGAATCATTGTTGGGGTGTAGACAACCTTCAGCAGTGGTCTATCCCGGGGGTGTAGGAGGCAGTTCCCCCACAGGGAGCGAAAACTATATTTTTGGACCTCGGTGTGTAATTTTGGTCATAGGGCTATTTAGCAGTTTGTTAATAAGGTTATCATATTTTAGAGAAAAATAGAGAGAGGTTAGAGAAAACGCAGATCTCAGAGAGATTGCGAGAAAACTTGTACTCTTATTTTTCGATTTCATAGTGGACTAGTGTGGCTCCCGTAGTTTTTCCTCACGTTGAGGTTTTCCACGTATTGTTAGAAAAAATACAGTGGCAATCCAAATTCCAAATAACAATTTCCTCTGATATATAATATGAACATAATACAACTGAAATTTACAATGACAGAAATTGACAGAATATGAAAAACAGAGATACAAACAGCAGATTGAAAAGGCCGAGTCGTGTGTAACACACTCTCCTTAACAAAGATGCGCCGCCTACCGTAGGTGTTGTAGGATGAACCGACGTCTTTGTCCCAGGATGAAACGGCTAGCACCACAACCACCGGAACACCACCGTTGGAAGCCTAGGCGAATTGAAACTGTGTCTGCCTCTCTCTCTCAAAAACACGATTTCTGGACTACAAAATGATGCTCGAATTTCTGGTGATCAAAACACACAACAAAGCTGTCATTTTATAGCTGGAAAATGGAGCTGAAACTTGATTACGAGATTAATGGGGGAGCCTCCCCATTCAATACGAAATTGAAATTCCCAATTGAATTCTGCAGATTTGAAATTCCTCTCACAAATGCTGCAATTGAATTCTGGAAGAAAAACTGCCACAGAATTAGAATGCCATCAATCCTCATCATGGAGGGGTGTAACTCACATATTAACCAGCGTTAATTGCATCATGTGTTTAAATCCGTTGGGTGGTCTTGGTTGCCTCGGGAGACCCTCCGAGTGCCCTGGTTTCATTCACAAAATTCTCCAACACGTATATCTTGTGTCTCGTTTTCTTTTCCGTTTTTCATTATTCATTTCGCACGTCTGTTTGTGTTCCGATTTCCTAACAATCATTTATGTGGATGTGAATCACAAATAGTTTTGCAGTACAAGGAAGCTTAAATGTTAGTGTTTCTCGGGTTTTGAGATTTTATATACCTTCTTTTTCTTACAAGGGCTATTGATGTTGTTCCATCAGCTTGATCGAACCCAGAACCTCCCTGCACCTAGTACTGATACACGATCAACAAAGGTAGAAGCCCCGGCCGGTCAAGTATCATTGTATGTCTTGATGTTTAGGTAAATATACAGTTAATTACCCACGAAAAAGGGGGAAAAAATGAAACAATATTTATCTGTCCTGGTGTCTAATAAAAATATTGCTCACTTTTTCATTTGCATGAGTTGAAGTAATGTACGCCCTAAGGGCAGTTTAATTCCTCGGATAAAAAAAAAACCCAGAAAAAACTAATGTATCATTCACAATCATTCTTCTGTCATACATATAAATTAATCAGGTAAGGTGCAAGTAATACATGTAAAGTGGCTTATTCTTTAGTGACAATCATTGATCTAAAACACTTAAAATAATGTCCCAAGCAATTCTGTTAGGTCCTGATTCCACCTAACAGTTGCCAGAAATTATAGTCTATCTTCTCATGTGGGCACAAAGTATTAATGTTCGATGTGGTCAGCTTTTGTTTTTTTCTTTCTCTTGGATATCTCAGGGTGTCCGGATTTGCTTCCCGCACATCGACTAATCTTGGGGCACAAATATACTGTCTACTAGCAGGGCTCATCAAGTTCCGACGACCCTCATAATAAAGTTGATAACACTTGAGAGGTTTTGAAGTTGGCCCTAAGTTCCCGACCTTAACAGTAGGCCAACTCCTTGGGGTTATCGATGTGATGAGCTTAGCATCATTATCTCAATTATTATAGTTTGGGCCCTCAGATTTCCTTTCAGAGTAGCAATATAGTTCTTTAAGCTAGTAAGCAAATTTTCTTGCATCACCTACTGTGTTAATAATACAAATTGTACATATGGAGACATCATGATTGGAATCCAATCCGCTTGCGATAAGTGAAAAAGAAAATAAGAAAGAGAGGGTTTTGTGCTCATATATATCAGCCACATGTACAGATCTGTTCGGCACTGGCATAGTTATTAGAGGCCACCTGGTTTTCTTGCTGAGACAAAACATCCTATTTAATCACATATTAGCAAACTTTTTTTTTTTTTTTTTTATGACTCTGTGTCCGGACAAGATTATGTGTAGCTTGATTTGGAGAATAACTTGGTTCTCCGAAGACTTCGAAACCATAGCTCCAATCTGTACAGGGCCAGCCCAACCCCAAAGCCCGAGAGGCCTCGGCCTGGTGCATAAAAAAAAAACCCAAAATAATAGGGAGACCCCTATAAGTTTTACTATTAACCTTGAGTAAGGGTCTTTATAGCCAAATAGGAAAAACAAAAAGAGGCCCAATCTGATTTAAAAAAAGACCTAAACAAAACAAGTCAAAACACACAACAAATTAACTTTTACAATTGATCTATTAGTCCTAAAGGTCCAATATAGGACCCACAATAAAATAAAAAGGCCTAATTTAGGAGTATGACTCATTGCGATTTACCCCAGTCGGCCAGTTCCCAGACTTGGGACGCTTCGCCCGTCTCATCTGCGAGCAGATACAATGCGCACATGGCACCCTCTCCGTCCTATCCGGCCGTTCCCACCGTTGTCCGTCAATGAGTAATATTCAAGTGATTCCCATGCATTCTCGAGATTATATGTATTTTGTGTTCTTGTATAATAATTAGTAGAACTTATTGTTTTAGTTTTCTCGTATTGTGATTGTCACTGTAAAAATTGTTGAAGTGTTTACTCTTAAACCCTTTGGCCGGCCCTGAATCTGTATAAAGTGTAATCATATCCATGCCTCTGTTTCTTGTCATGTTTGGTGTTATGCGTAAGTATTGAGCTTTTCTGGACTTTGAGAAAATTGGGTGTGTTTGGATTAAAGTTTGAGACTGAATTTGAAGGTGTTGTGCTGAAGTTGCTTCTGGGGAATTGGGAAATGTTACTGGAAATTTCTTGGCGAATGCCATTCTCGAGGTTCTCTGAAACTTTTTGGAGATTGCGACATACAGAAGAAGATTGAGGTCCATGTCCTGGTCAGTCACAGATGCTATCTTTCTCTCCGCTTCACTTGCAAGCTACCTTGACAGTCTCTCTCTCTCTCTCTCTCTCTCTCTCTCTCTCTCTCTCGGGGTGTATGCAAGTATATTGAGTTGCTTGATGCTGCAATGGTAAATTTGAGTTTTGGGTGTTTAAAATTGCTTGACAAAATTTACTTGGACGCATTATTGACATTTTTCAAGTTACTGCAAAAACAAGTCCATTTATACAAGATAATTGTGCTTTTCCCAAACTCTGATTAACATCCAAAAATGCTGCAACTGCACCTTGCTTGGCTCCTTTTTTGAAGAGCATGCTTGGCTCCTTAAAGCTTTATTTATCATACAGAAAAACTTCTGGTATTGATGCGAGATGATCGGAAGCTCTTGGGAAAACTGCGCTGTTTCGATCAATATGGTACCATCACACACTCTCCTACAATTCAAAGGCTTTACATATACTTACTTCTTCTAAAAGAAAGATGGGAAAAGTAATCGCGAAGGTATTTGATTGAAGTTTCCTTTCCCTTCACAGCAAATATTGTTTTAGAAGGTGCATCTGAGCGGATTACGGTAGGAGATCTTTACTCCGACATTCCTTTAGGGCTGTACATAATTCGCGGGGAGAATGTCGTCTTGGTTGGAGAACTGGTATTTTCTCTCATCTCTCTTTGAGACTTCGATATCGTTAAATACTGCCGAATGAAGTGAAATTATCTTGTCATTCTGCTATAATTTTGCTGCTGGTTATAGGATGAGGATAAAGAGGAGCTTCCCCTACATATGATTAAAGTATCAGCAACAGAGATTGAAAGGGTTAGTTGCGCATAGAATTTCCATCTCTTTTTCTTGTGTTTCTCATTTTCGGCTTATTCAGTTCATCTAATGGTCTCTTCAGGCTCAGAAAGTAGAAAAGGAAGCTGCGGATCTGAAAGGAACTATGCGAAAGAGAATGGAGTTTCTTGATATCGATTAGTGGAAATCTATTAGTTAAACATCGCAAACAAAATATATTTTCGTTCTTGTATATATGCATTACTGGGTACTCCATGGCAGAATTTGGAACGGACACCAGAAACAGGCCATTGAAACATGTAGCCCCGTCGACCCTAGCAATTACAGTATTCAAAATGCAGAAGCTGGACGTGTTTCGTTAAGTTAGAACAACCTATAACCTCAACGTCAAGATACACCCTCTTCTTGAAATGACAAGGAAGGTCAAATCTTGTGTAATTCCAATGCGTAAGGGAGGTATACTCTATGGAACTCGAACATCTCAAGTGGTTGAACTGAGAAAATGTATCATTGGCCACAATGAAAAACCTTTCCGTTCCAAAAAAACTCCAGGCAATTCCCCCGTTTCTTCCTTAATAGTATCGATGATACAAGTCGGATCCTAGATGTAGAAATATCTTACTTAATTCATATATTGCTGGATTCCAATTACCTCAGTCCTCCGAACATCTCTGGATGCCGTTTTGTCCGTTTTATGTAGAAAGATTGACGTCTTGGGTAAGGTACGTACGCACCAAACCGGACACTGGGAGACACTGTACTGTACGTGCGGATTGATTCCAAGGCACGTTAAGTTCACTTTACCATCATTTTCATTCATGTCCAATACCTGATGGAGAATATGGTGGTGGTAAAGTACGATTAAGATGGATAACCACAAACTCTTGGCAGAAGAAGTGATGAACTAAAGAAGACAAGGGCCACTGCTTTGAAAATCATTCATATGAGGAAGCGGGGACTACCAAACTAAAAGAGATCACTTAAAATATCCAGTATCAAATCTTTACAGGGGACTACCAAACTAAAAGAGATCACTTAAAATCTCCAGTATCAAATCTTTACAGGGGACTACCAAACTACTTTTTGCAAAGAGATAAGAAGAAATAGCAAAAGAAATCAATTTTTGGTAGGGAAATTAATTAGGATGGATGTATTGACAATGAGTCCACATTTACCCTGAAAACAAAATATTTGGCTTAATCTGCAAGTCTTTAACAGCAATAGGGGAAACCCTAATATTTAGATTAAAAGGAATGAAAATTTATTACTATTTCGTATTGTTCTGTTAACAAAGAGTTTTGCAAGAACAAGAAAGTATTTTTCAATGACAAAAGTTGAAAGGGTGTCCCCGGTAACTTTCTTGATAACTGACCACAAAGAAAGTTGCAGAAAAGTTAATTTTCCCATCACTTCTAAGCAACTGAACGGGAACCACCGAGAGGAAAAGATGGAGTTACACTTATAGATATAGGCACGTAATTCTATAGCGGAAGAAAGTGGAGTCAGTCAACTTATCTGTACTGTACTGAACATATGGGTGTTTCAATATCTGTGGCATGTATTTGAACGTAAGCCAAGAAAGATGATGTATGTCCTCACTCATCACGACTTGCTCTCTTTCGTTAGCTTCTTTGTCCTTTTTCCTCAGGGTACCAAAAATTTCTTTCGAATGGATGGATAGTATTCCAAATCAAGAAGCTTAATATGTTCATCATGTTACAATCAACAGCAGCACAATTCAACATCGAGATACATTTATTCAGTATATGAAAGAGGTCAAACCTCGAGTAACTCCAGCAGCATAAGGGTAATACTATAAGATGGAGAATATTGCGATTTGGAGTGGTTGGGAAAATCTCTAATTCATTGTCAACATTCAAAACTTAAAACATCTCATTGATTCACTCGGCATGGGTGAGTAAATTGATCAGGGATCCATGTTTTGGAAAGAGTGAAATGAGCTCAGAACGTCTTGCCAACTCAAAATCTTCAAACTGGAAGGCCGGGGCACACGTGCATCCTACCAAGGAGAAGTGTTTCTCAGCATCTCTTAGTTCGGTTTGGACTGCTCCATTTTCTGTTGAAATATCGATGTCTTGGGTTGGATATGCACCAAACCACACATTGGGAGGCACTGTATACTGAAGGAGCTGATTGGTTCCAATTGGATTCGGTCCAAGGCATGTCAACTTGAGACTACCATCTTTTTCATTCAATTCCACCACCTGAAAGAGAAAATGGTTTGTTAAAATTGGATTCAGAACGGTGTAAAATAAATCTTGAGAGGAAGTGAGTTATTGACTTAGAAAACACATGCTTCCCTTTAAAACTCCCTAATCCGTATTTTGGGGAAGCTTAGAAATCACCTGAATGTCAACATATTTTTCTTCCCTTATAACTCGAAGCAGGAAAAACAATGCATTAATTTGTTTGTATACCCAGTAGGAATATATCATTCAACCCCACTTTTTAAGGTTAAAAGAAAAGTTTAAAACAAGTATTCCTGATATTTTGTTACTGGTTGAGGAAGATAATGTAAATTCCAATGAGAAATTACTCCTGTTGGTGCTGAGAAATTTCAAAAAATTCCAATGTGTCCTATTAGTGCTGAGAAATTTCAAACTCGGATTATTCCTGCTGGTATTGTCCGCACCAAACAGGTTCAATCCATATTTTCTGGAGTTAAAAAAAAAAAATGAAAGAAAAAGGTTCAATCCAGCCCAATCAAAGTATGTGCGCTGTCCAAATACAACTATCATCCATAAAATTTTATTTCTATAGTTATGATGAGTAAATCAATAACTTCATAACAATTACAAATACTGAGTAGAGATCTGCATGGATTGTGATGAGAGTGCTCATGGGTGGAGATAAGATGTGAGTTGAATGTACCGTAAGAGGTTCTCCCATATAAAAGTGCCAGGTTTCTGCACATGGTATACGATGGAGGTCTGATACACTCCCGGAAGGAAGCAAGAAGTAAATGCACGTACTAATAGGACGATCAACCTTGTCTGCAGAGGAGCAAAATAATGATTAGAGGAACAACTTGAACAAAAGAATTGTCCAGATACTGACTAACTACTTGCTAATTTTTCTTTATTGGTTTTAAAGCGATATTACTGCTACCAAATACCACTGTCAAATAAATTTTGTATGATTAATTCAAGTTGTCCAAGCCAACTTACCTAGGAAACCAATCCCACCGTCAGCTAAGTAGGGTGCCCATTTAAAGGTGGAGCAAAAGCTCCATATGGACTTACTTCATAATAGTTGATAGCACGTAGGAGAGTTTGATCTTGAGAATTTAGGATGGAGCAAACACTTAGACTCTCGGATACAGGTGTGACATATCAAGCCAACACTTTCCATCAGACAGTTCTTAAATAGTTGTATTTAAAAATGTCACAATACCTATACTTTGGTACATAATTGCTACATGGCGTATGCAACACCTTTCTGACAGTAGGCACTAGTTTACAAAAATTATCAAAACACATACAAGTGACCCCCTATTTTGCGGGGATGCGAAACCTTTGGATTAGACTTCAATGGGTAGACCTTTAGAAGCGCAACTGTACCGATACTCAAACCCGAGTCCATAAAACATGGCATATCACCCACAGTAGCATCCTGGCAACCCCAAGTGTGGAAAAAGAACAAAACTTTTGACTGTTCACTGAAAATGTATTCGCATAACTATGCCGATTTAAGATGATTGAGGCCCAGATCCAACATAAACAAACAGTGTGCAAACAGGAAATAGTTGTATGAATGGAAGTAGAAATTCAAGCCCAACATATATACCCATATCATTTTCCATACCAAAAAGGGAAACGAAGAGGAAAATGATAGAGAGAATGGGGACTTACACTCGGGGGGAAGCTGAGATTTGGAGAGGAGGACAGAAGTATCTCTGAGGGTTTCCGAGAAAAACCCACCTTCTGGGTGGGACTTTAGATTCAATTTCTCTACAATCTGTGATGCTGAAGCTGAAGCTGAAGCCATCTTGTTCCCTTCTCACCTCTTTCAACTGATGAAATTATCGTTATGTGAATTTGTTTGTCTGCAGAGACGTATATTGGTTTGGGTAGATCCCAAAACTCCACCTTTGACCCGATCTCCCTCTCAAAATTCTTTTTTCTTTTTTAAATTATTTTTTTTTTTTCTAAATAATCTGTTTTGAAAATGTCCCAACAACCCAATGAGGAAAAATAATCTGTTTGGAAAATAAATTAAAATGAGAGAAAATAAAATAAAAAGAAGAAAATAAAGAAAATTTAAAAACTTTTTTGTTATTGGTTGAAAGCGTGTACGTAATCACTTAAAAGTGATAAAAAAATTTCGACCCAAACAATGTAGATACTTTTTTGTTAAAAGTGCGTTGTAGGAGAAGAATGAACAAAGTTGTACTTAAAATTTATTGTTTTATAGTGAAAAATTGAATTTGTTCAAACCAAACAATGGGAGGGATGGGGGTTTTGTTAATTTTTTAAGGAAAAAATGAACAAAGTTGCACTTTTAAAATTTATTGTGCACAAAAATTGAATTTGTTATTCTCTCCTCTCTTCCCTCTAAACCAAACAATGGGAGATTTTTTTTGAAAAAAATTTCTTTTCATTTTTTTTTTTCATTTCCAAACAAATGCTTTTTCACCCACAAAGAAAATACTATAATACATCTGGGTAATACTATAATACATCTGGGTAATTTAATTTACAACCCTCTCAAATTCAACATCAAACAAGTGAGTTTCACTATACATTTTGACAATCAAAATCATTTATTTTGTGAATCTTGGTATGAAAATCATCTATACCAAATAACAGGTGGATCGGACATAAGTAGCAATTGTACAATTTTGCATTTTCCTTGAGATAACTGGATCTTTAAAATTCTTTCTGTTATTCACTTGATTTGAACTAAACACTTACTTATATTTGATCAATCCAATTTTTATCACAAAAAATTCAAACGTCCAAAGCTATAAAATGAACGACTCGGATTGTCAAAATATACCGTGGAATCTTACAGGCAGTATGTTTGAAAGTTGTGTAGCCAAAGTTTTACTTTCGTCCCATTTGATGTGTTCGTATTCATAATTCCACAAATCTCGTTTAATCTTACAAAAATTCTCAATCGAGTTAATTTACAATAATTTCTATCGCTGTTTCTGGATCAATGACTAATTATAAAATTTAAAATTATCTAAAATTTGTTAATTTTTTAAATTATTAAATCTGGAAAGGAGACAAATAGGAGTATTAAAGACCTCACCCAAGGTGACCGAGTAAAATAGCATCCAACTTCACAATCTTTTCTCAAGTTTTGTTCTGATGGAGTACTCAAAACATTTGGGAATAAGGTGGTCTTTTATATATTCAACATAAAGCCGAGAAATCAGAGAGGGAGAGAGCTTTTAAAAATTTAGCTCTTTTGAGTAATAGAGAGAAGAAATGACAACATTTTTGTTCGAAAAGAAACTGGAATGCCATAGTTTGCATTCAAAAGCATTTCATGTGCACAATGGCAGCACCGGTCTCCATGTACTTTTCCTTGGATATCCACATCTGCAACACCACCACCACATAATGGTCAGCAACACTTGAAAACAGTTTTTTTCTAAGGGAAAGAAGCCACGTAAATGGGCAAAAACTTCACAATCATTTCGGTTAATTTTCGAGCTAATCAACTCTCAAACCACATTGTCATGTTAGGCTCAATTGAAAGTACCTGCTGAAAGGAACTTAGCGAAGCCAAGATGGACCCACCGATCCAGACGCTGTACTTCCTCTCTGGAGGTGCAACCACCCTGATCCTAACACCAGGTGGGGCCATTGAGCTCAGCTCCTTCAGTAACCAATCCGCCAAGCCGGGTATCAGGGTGGTACCCCCACTCAGCACCACATTTGCATACATCTCCCTCCTAATGTCCATATCACACTTTCTTATCGACCTAAACACAATCTCATGGATTCCTCCAGATTCCATACCAACTCTACCAGGATCAAATAGAACTTCTGGACACGTGAAACGTCCGGCTCCAACTCTTATTACTTGCCCATCTGGCAACTCATATTGTTTTTCTAGCTCTGAGCTTTCCCTTGATATAGCGATTTCCTTCTCAAAATCCATCGACACATAAGTGAGTCGCTCCTTAATGTCCCTGACAATTTCTCTTCCCGCCGATGTGGTAAACACGCAACCTTCTTCAGCTAGGATCTTCGTAAGGTAATCTGTCAGGTTTTTCCCAGCCAGATCAAGCCGTTGCACAGCGTGTGAAAGTGCATAACCTTCGTAAATGGGGACAACGTGCGTCACCCCTTCTCCAGAATCCATCACAATTCCTGACAAGTTCATAATGTGTTAATATTCCATGCTTCATATAACAAAGGACAAAATTCCTGTTTGGTTTCTACGAACTGCAAAAATAGCTCCGTTTCCTAGGAAACGGAAATGAAACCACTGCAAATATGCCAAAACATTGACTTTTTTAATTACACATTATAAAATCCAACAATAATTTTTTATCTATAACCAAATTTGTTTGAAATTTCTCTTATTTTCTCCCATACGTTCAGTTTTTGTGGCTGACGAGAAAATACACTGAAATGCCATCCTACTATATAGTAGAAGTATAACTCATGAGTGTTCACAACTGCTATAGAGAGGAGGTAAATGTTTAGTTTTACCTGTTGTACGGCCACTGCCATAAAGGGAGAGCACTGCTTGAATTGCTATATAGGTGGCAGGAACTTCAAAAGTTTCAAACATGATTTCCACCATTTTCTCTCTGTTAATTTTGGGATTCAGGGGGGCCTCGGTTAAGAGGACAGGGTGTCCTTCTACATTCACCCTGAGCTCCTTCTCAAAGGTATGATACCATAGTCTCTCCATGGCCTCCCAGTCCCTGACAATTCCATGATCAACTGGATAATTCAATGTGAGGACCCCACGGCGTGCTTGTGCTTCATCTCCAACGTACATATCCTTCTGGCCGATTCCAACCATTGCCTGCTTGTTCCGGGGACGACCTATCACGCTTGGAAAAACTACACATGGAGCGCCATCACCAGCAAAACCAGCCTGCAGAGAAAATGCTGGTCAAAATTTGTTTAATATTTTATTTCACATGCACATCACATGTTTCTCTATAAAGGGGAGAGAAGGTCTGCCTTACCTTCACCGAGCCTGAACCATTGTCGCAAATGATTGGCCTGCTTTCATCAAAATCCATGCTGGGTGTCCTCAAAACTTGTTCAAGACAACAGAGGTAACAAAAGTAGCAGGGTTTGGGAAACCTCAGGTCCTGTAATATATTGAGTATGAAGCCAAAAAGGAGGGGAATAAAGGTTCACTTTTGCTTTGACATCAATGTTAGAATAACTTCCTTTCGGTTGCTTAAAGAGGATGTCAATCTGTCATGGAATATTAAATTCCAAATTCAAAGGCCATTTACATTCCCAATTTCTTCCTCTGAACCATACAGTTTCTGGTGCCCTTTGTCTCACACTCTTACTTGTCTAGATTAAAAGGTAAATCTGCTCATGAACTTGTCATACGAAAAGGTGGAATCTAGAAGGAATATAAACGTTAAGGGAGCCAATAATAATCATTCCGAAACACGTGGCTAAGTCACTTGCACCAGACGAGAGGCAACAGGAATTGGCTAATGCCAGGACCAGAAATTTTTGCGAAATGGTGTAATCTGTGGCAAACTTCCTTCCATAATTGGTGATTGCAAGTTGCAACGATATTGATCAACCACATTTTTCATCACAGGTAGCTAGCTAATTTATACCAAGTTATCGTTGCAAACCCGGAGATATTATTTATCAATTTTCCATTTCCAGTTTCTAAATTATCCATTTTTTGTTACAACCAAAGACAAAATTCTGCACCAGATAAATGGGATCAACAATTCTCCAAAAGAAACCATTTTCACCGTTAAATCTAATCTTGCATGCCTCCAAACTCCGTAAGTGCAAGTTCCCTAACAATTAATCTAGAAAATAACATCATCAGAGCAAGGTTGTCATAAAAGCACGTATTATTTCGCTTAACTTTGCATCCACAGAAGGAAATTATTGTTCGGAACTTAAGAAGAACAAACAACAAGAGATGAATGCTTTTCAATGTAACTCCGTGAAGTACTATTTAGCCCTGCATAACTCTCTTCATGAATCCTTGCAAAGAGCTTCCCATCCCTGCACCGACAGCTTCTGCTAAATAGTTTGCCTGAAAAATTTCCACCATAGAACTTGCAACCATCAAAATACTTCGACTTCACATGACGCATGACGCCCAAACATGAAGAAAGAAAATGAGAAATTCCATATGGCAAACGCTAGTGAAGGTCAGTACCTCTTGAATGGTCTTTTTCAGATCAAAAGCATCTCTAACTCGTCCATCCAAGAACGTCCATGTATCCCGAAAATCTGAAAGAATTTGACAAGCCAATGATAAGTGAAAATGTGACAGCTCAGATGGCATGTATAGATAGGCAATCAAGGTACAAAACCAGTATGAATGAAATGCCTTTTGGATCGGTGAGATAAGAACAAGGCATTTGAATGGGTTCTCTCCCTCCAGATTCATTCTTTCCCTAGGTGCTTAGAAAATAACTTTTGTGAATATGTAATTCCATTGCATGAAACAAGGAAAAGTCTAGAGACCCCTCAGAAACCACCGCACGCTTAATGTCACCATGACATCGAATTGAAAAGGTGACAATTAAGATGTCACCATGTTCGTGTTGTGGAAAAAAGAAACAGAACAACTAATAGTCCATTTGGAAAGTCTGTTCTGGTGCCACAAACAAACCAATTTGCATGAGTGCAAACACACCAACCAAGCGAAAAGGTACATCAATGTAAGGAAGTGAAGAAAATGAACCTGGTGAACTATCAGTTAGCATGTACACCTCAGTTGTTGAGTATATTGCTCCAAGCAGAACACGCTTCGCATACCAGTCAACGTCAGTGGCCGTATCACCAGCAGCATGCCATATCTCATCAACAAGCATGGCTCGTTGCTTAAAACTTTTTGGAATGTTTTGAGGTTGTGCCTGTGCAGCAATTTATCAAAGATTTATTTTCCCAGTATTTAAGAGCTAACATGAATACGATCAAAGTCTGCTAAAATTGGCACCTGTATGCTAAGTGCTTGGGGCCATTTAGATATGAAGGGAGCCTGCATTTCTAAGCGAATCCTCACAAGCTTCGAAATGCGCTCACTAGGTATCAAGTTCCTTAATTCTTCATCAGAGTCAATTCTATCAATGAGCAATTGTAAACATTCATCCATGAAAAACTGCATAGCGAATAAAACAAGAAATATCATCAGAAAACAATCACCATCAAATTCATGCAACAAAAAAAGTGGAAAACGAAGGTTAAAGATATAAAGTGAATAAACAGCAGTTTCCATACTAACTTAGCCAAATGAGTAGTCCAAAGAAGCGGCAATTCATCCCAATAGAATTGGAAATATACCTCTACTAGTGCAGCTTCTTTCCTTGGAAAAGAACCAATGATAGAAGGAGAAACACCAGCCTCCCTTGCTCCTGCAATCATAGCCGCTTCAGTCCAACCCAACCTAGGCTGCAAACCAACATAAGTCAACCAAACTCTCGCAATCGCAATTCTACAGTGGATCAAAAGAACCTTAAGTGGCCTATAAAAGATGAATGAGCTAATGGTGTTAACTAGATAACTATATAACACAAGGTCTTCAAATTTCCTTTGAGGAACATGAATGATCCCCCAAACACACCAACATCGTGCAGCTGTTGCACAGAGTCTCACTAGAGCACAAAACAGGCCCCACTAGAGCTCGCACAGCTTCATCCAACAATCCCACAGATGATTAAAAATCCTACTTTTTCGTTAAATTCAAAACTTTGTTTCCCTCCATAGATTGCTAACGGTACATCACAATCACTTAATTAATTGCACTTCTTCTTGTTATATTGAGTTGATGTAATTACTTGTAACTAAGAAATCATGGAGCGAGTTAACGGTTAATGCGAATCCACTCATGACTGAGGCCGGCCCTGAAGGCTGAAGACCAAACTGAAATGCTTCTCAGATTCTTGTCCCTAATCCAACGGGCTTGCTGCTCCGAGTCTCTGACCAAGCCGAATCCATGAGAGAGATTCACCCATAAATAAATACACGTGAAAAACCTTCCTCTAAATATGCCAGAGAGATTGACTAGCACGGGAATACTGCCATAAAAAATGCAGGGTCAATGCCCCCAAATCATGTGCTAAGTTCCGGAAATGCAAATCCAATGGAATCATGTAACAAGGTCTATAATCAACAATGAACCTCCAATCCCGAACTGCTACACTATGGGGAAAAAACCAAAACATCTATTATTATTATCATTACTAATAATCTAATATAAGGGAACACTAAAAAAGGTGTCAAAGTCAGCTGGGTCACGTTCGTTTCTTTCCAAATTACCCCTTTAACTACCTAAAGAAACCCCACCCCAAATTTCTTTCACCCCTCTTTTCAACTTAAAAATCCCAAATTTCATTACAGATTAATCTCAATTCAAGATTTTCCTCCTTTCATCTTCTGAACACACGATTTGCGCACACCATCACGTGTCCCCGAGTCTAAAGGGCCATTCTAATTTTGACGGATTGGTCATGGAGCTTGGCTTACATATTCATGAAAAACGAAATTGCAAGTACCGAGCCCACAAAACATGAGAATCCCATGGAATTACACATCTATGGAACTATATGCCTGTCATCATTCCTCCAGTTAACCAAAAAACACGAAAAGTGATGGAAAAAGAGTAGAAAGACAATTGAATTGACATACCACATGACGAAGCGAGGCGCTGAGGACGCGAGCCTGCTCTTCCTGGTATTCAGCTCGGGGTGGTCCGCGTGAATCTCGCGAGCTCTGCTGCTTCTCATACCGAGGATTTGCATCTTCTTCCGGAAACCCCGCTGATTGTGATGAAGAAGAAGATGACGTTGACGTGGAATCGTGAGGGGATTGTGAGCGGGGGATTAGGGATCTGATCAGAGAATGGCTGAGAAGACGATGATGATGCCGAAGTGGAAGAAAAACGAGGAGGAGAGTTTGGTATTAAAAGGGTTCGAAGGTGGGAGATTTGGGGACGGGGTAGGAGGAGCAGCCGCTTCGCCGCCGATCGATACATGACGGTTTATTTGTTGCGATTAGTCCTCCCCTCACTGTGCAGTGAGAGCGAAGAAGGTTTATTTTGGGCCTTGGGATTACGTGGCAGCAGGTGATGCCCCCACTTGTCGTCATACCTTCCTTCCACAGGCGAAGAAGGGGTTGGGAACGTCCCTCCACTCTTTTGGGCCATGTCAAATTCGATGGGCTTTAGCAGGTGATGCCGTCAATGGATTCGTCGAATACCTTCCTTCCACAAATTTCTTTTAGGGCAACAAATCTTGATAACAAATTTCTTATAGGAATTTCGATTAAAAATTTGGAGGGAATCCATGTCCATTTGTATTAAAATGAAGGGTTTTGTTTTCACCAATGGATCCGGATTCCGAATCCGATCCTCGTTCCGAACAAATTTGGGTAACAGTTGGGGGAAATTTGATCCGATCCATCGAAATTTAAAAATTTGTCCATTTTTTTATTACCCTCCCTCCTATTGGTTAAAATGAAATCCCGAAATATATCCTACACCATTTCGAAATAAGTGGGAGGGGGATTAGGGGCTTTAGGAAAAAAAAAAAAAATTCATGTCCCTCAAAACATTTGTATTAAAATTTGAACCCAAACCCCATTTTTTCCTTTGGAGCCAAAAGTTTCTAAACCCTAACCATCGACTCTTCTCCCTATTTTCCCTCCCATTTTTTTGCTTCCAGAACGCTGCTTCTCCATCAACGTTTTCTCTGCTCTTCACAATTCACCACCGCTGACTGCAAAACGTCATCTACTGATGCTACTGTTCTCTCAATCTCATTGAAAAGGTATGGCCTTTTCCGATCAAAGAATAGATATTGATCATTCTCATTTTTTCTCTCCCTTTCCAATCATTCTCGTTTCTGTTTTCATGGGGATGTTCCGATTTCATATAAATTGAAGGAGTACCTAAGCAAGATTGGCGTCCTAGTGTTCTTTATTTCGTGTGGAAAGGGGAGTTTTTGCCTTAAACAATCTCAATTTCCTACTTATAGATCAGTGAAGAGGAAAAAAACAGATGCTTGCATGATCTATTTCATTGGTCATGGTGAACCCTTGTGTTACTGGATTGGGTGATTGGATTTTGATATTCAAATACTTTGAATGCCATGTGTATAATTTGCTTTTATACTAATACAAATAAGAAAGCAAAACAATTTGGTTTCACAATCAAATTTTTTTTTCCGCATGAGTTGTTAAAAAATACACGAGCAATGTTTGTGCTCAACTTTCGTGAAATGTGCTCCATTGGTGTCTTAAAAAAATAATGTTATGTTTATCGGGGCAACATCAAGAAAGATGCAAAATCTAACGAAAAATAAGCCTAACTCAAAAACATCTGAAGATGATGAAGCATATAAGTTGGTGGAGGATACTGCTACACTTTTGTAAAAGTAGACAATATCTATCTTTCCAAACGTGGCTTTGGTGCTTCAAGTAGTGGTCCCGAGTCTCCCGCCATTCAAGTTGATGGAGGATTTGATTTCATCGATCCTAATTTAAAAAAACAAAGGGCTTGAAAAAGAAAGTGAAAGTGAAAACTAACCGTGGAATCAAGGGTAGTAAAAGACAAAAAAAGAAGGTTACAAAAAAAAAGTATTCCAAAATTCTCAATTAATTTTATGTTTCTATAATTAAATATCAATTTTTTTGGTCTTTACATCGTGCAATATACTTACAAAAGTTTCACCATTTTCTTAAAACACCGAATACATCTTCCAAATCCATCGTCAAACCAACCAACGGTATGATTTATTATTTTGCCTCATTCCAGGAAAGATTGCAAATTGGGTGCAAGGTGGATCAGTTTCGCGCACACATGAAAATGTTTTTGTTTTGGTGGTTCAAAATTTAGAGGCTTGCCTAAACCAAAAAAAAAAAATACACACAAACACAAGTTCTCAATTAAACTAGAAACTACTGAGAGTATATCAACAAATAACAGTAAATTTTCTCTTTCCCAACATTTCAAATATAAACAAACTGTAAAACACAAACGGAAGTTCTCAATTAAACTAGAAACTACTGAGAGTATATCAACAAATGACAATAAATTTTCTCTTTCCCACATGAAATATAAACAAACTGTACAACGAACACATATTGAATGTTACCAACACCACGCAAAAAGGGAAAGGGCGACTTGTTCAAATGTTACAAGGAAAATGAAAGCCCCATTACATTCTTCCCAAGTTCATTGCTTGCGAGGATGATTCTGCCTCTGTCCACAAAGCTTCACTGCAAAATTTTGAGGGTGGCAAAGCTTTAAGCAAATGCATTTAACATGAACTTAATTCGAAAAAACCCAACTTCCATCTCAAATATTGGCGCAAAAAGAATGGAAAATTTTGCACGGATAGATTTTGACTGTGTGCTTTCTTCAAAATGCGGGATCGATCACCATTTCTGAATAAAGATTTACGAATGAAGATATAGATTTGGAGTGTCATGACAAAACTTTATCACCATTTCTTATAGATCCTTGCAGCTCCCAAGCACATTTTTTTGATGCCGAGAGCTCCCGTTATCGACCATTTGTGTTTGTAAGGATTGGCTAGACTTTTTTGAAAACCCTTGTCTACTCACATCTCTCCTACAAAAGCCACTTGTACTAATCTACAATCCTGGAATCAATCAATGTTTTTTATTCTTGAATCTCTTCTATCCTCCTAATGGCTTCATTCATGTCCATCCGTTGATCAAGATTACTTTCAGTACAATCGGCTCCAATGTGTAGCAGCCTCTTCATTTCCGCAACTGAATTTGTAGCGCCCGCTATCTCTGGATCGATCAAATCTCTCTCCTTCTTCTCAGAAATCACTGATTTGGCCCATTGCACGACATCAGTCCCACCCTTTTGGTTGCTGAGATATTGGGAAGGGAATTTCCCGGTGAGGATTTCGAGAATTACGATTCCAAGACAGAAAACATCGCTCTTCGGTGTGACTTGCTGGTACAGAATGGCTTCTGGGGATTTAAAGGCAAACATTGACTGTACAGCTGGAGTGTTGTTGATTAGCGGATAAAGGGCATAGTCCGAGAGAACTGGCTCATAAGTCGAGTCAAGAAGAATGTTGCTGGATTTGAGATTCCCATGGGGCAGCTCGTAAGATGCGAATTCCGAGTGGAGGAAACCCATACCTTGAGCCACACCCTTTATGATCTTTAGACGTGTAGGCCAATTCAGCTCAGCATGAGAAATCCCGCGATCCGCTGAGACAAAATGAACAAAAAAATGTTTGCACGGTAAGAAATCGATGAAATGGAAAAGGTGAGTTGAAAAACAAAGAAGATCGAGATTGGTATTCCAACAATGTAACCGTAAGTACACGAAAAGTATAACAAGGCTCTAAAACCACAAACATTTACGCATACAATTGCAAACATTCTGTTTGTCAGTGTTTGTGGGACTAGCAAAACTATGAATATGATATTGTCACATTCATGACGAAAACACTATGTTTGATATGTAGATGTCGAAACGTATAACAAGACTCTAAAACCACAACCATTTACGCACACGATTGCAAACATTCTGTTTGTCAATGTTTTTCACTTTTTCTGGGTCTGTAGCGTATTAACTTGTCTAAATTGCCGAAAACAGATTCATGACGAAAACACTATGTTTGATACGTAGATGTCGGATTAAAAACCATGGGAGCAAGAATTTCATACCATGCAAGAGATACAACAAGCTGCCTTTAGAAACATGCTCAGATACCAACAGCTTCTCATCTTTCCTATAATGGTAAGCCAAAAGTGTCAACACATTCCGGTGGCTCAGTCCCCCCAACCGCCTCATCTCCGAATCAAACGAATCCTTACTCATCTTATTCATCTCTCTCACCCTCTTCACCACCACCGCCATCCCATTCCCCATCACCGCCTTGTAAGCAGACCCCAACCCTCCGCTCCCCAACACCTCTGCCGCGGCCTTCATTAAATCTGCCATCCCAAAAATATCCTTTTCCTCATTTACCATCACAAGATCCCCCATCCCATTTTGAGACCTCTCCTTGTAGACCCATTTTTCTTGCTGTGGTTTGAGCTCACACTCCTCCTATTCGAACTGTGAACCCGAACCTCAACAACCTCATCAAGATTCTCCTTCCCCAGCTTGTCGAATCTTTCTTCCTTCCTTTTTCTAGACCTTATTAAAACAGAGAGTGCCACTAAGGTTACAAGAACGCCTATCACAATCCACCCTGTGAAAGATTTATCTTTGGGTTTCGAAATCTGCGCTTGTGATGCTGTTGTTGTTGCATTGGAATTATCATTACTATCATTTTGAGCAGTTGTTTGATTGCATGCTGTTCCAACTGGTGTCCCACATAGATCCGGGTTCCCCTCAAACACGCGCGGATTGAATCTTGACATACTCTCTGGAATTTCCCCTTGTAGTTTGTTGTTGGACAGGTCAATCGAAGTTAAAGATTTTTGTGCTAATACCGGAATCGGCCCGGAGAATTCATTGTTATCCAGGCGCAATTCCATCAAACGAGGAATTTGAGCCAGCGACGATGGGATTTCCCCGGTAAATTTGTTTCCCGATAGCTCGATCTTCTTCAACGACAGCGTTTTGGAGAAGTAATCCGACGGGATTTCTCCAGAAAAGTCATTGAAGGATAAATAAAGGGCCTTCAACATGCCGATACGGTTGAAATCGGGGATTGGGCCTGAGAAAGAGTTGTTAACCAGAGTAATGGTTCGAAGGGTGGGGATTTCGAGCAAAGCGTCGACGTCGATTTTACCGGAGAGGTCCATTTCGGCGAGATGGAGACCGGTTAAAACGCCATCGTTGCACATGACGCCTGCCCATTCGTCTTTGCTGTTGCATGGGGAGGTGTTTGGGACCCAGGAGTTGAGGGCGCCGGTGTTGGAGAGCGATTTTTTGAGGTTGAGGAGGGCGTCTGATTCGGGTATGGAGAGAGAAAGAGGAGATAGGAGGAGGAGGAGGAGGAGGAGGAGGAGGCGAACAGCGGCGGCGGTGGACATGGTTGGGGAGAAGCCTGCGGCCGCGCTGTCCGGAGAGATGTGGGGAAGTCTCTGAGTCTTTTTTAGGGAGGTGAGTGTGTGGTTTTGTTTTGGTTATTTCGGGTTTGTTGGTGTGGTGGGTCGCCATGGGTGTGGAGGTGGTAGTGGCGACTCCCAGTTGTGGATTCTAAAAATAGAATTCAGATTTTGAGGTTGGGGAGGAGAGAGAGAGGGGGAAGGAGAGTACAGAAAACATTGGTTCGACTTTGGACATGTCATCGTCTAAACCGGACTTCTCGGCTTGTGAGAAATGGTGAGATAACAAGAACGAAAATGTTAAGAACCCGAAAAAGGGAACTAACCGTCATCTAAAACGTCCACTTCTGCAATCAAATCAACAGCTCAGAATGAATTTCTTATATTTCAAAGTTAATTTTTACCGGTAATAATGCATCTATGAATCTGAACTGTTGATTGTCGAGATAGATAGCTCGGATGGATTGGCAGGGCACTTGCAGTACCAAACCTGGAACAACAAAGCCCCCGGGTCCCAAAAATGTGCTCCAAAAAATACCCCTGAAAGTGAAATAATCTACTATCCCTGGAGTTTAACTTCTATAACCCATTTATTAGCCAAACTTAAAATTTTGTGAATAAAGACGAAAAATAATCCAAAAAAACCGGTTTTTTGGATATCACCTTCGTCTTTATTTACAAAACTTTAAATTTGGCTAATAATTTTATACTTTTTAGATTTCTCTCGTCGAGACAAGCCAAGAAACCAAAAAAAATCGACCGAAAACTAACAAATGCAAAAAAAAATTGAATAAGGACAATCAAAAAAACCATTTTTTTCAATTTACCCAAACCAAAGAGTTACATAATCCTAAACGTACCTCTTTTTTATTTTTGTGACAATCTGAACAGGTATCTCTCAGCAAGGGATAAATGCAGCCTTGCAAATCGTGCTAGACATTTCTCCATGGGGAAGAAACAAGATAACGCTGGTCAAATCCGGGGCAGTTTTCGAGCTCATCGACCTCGAGTTAAGTTTCCCAGATAGGAAAACAACTGAATTAATTATGGGAATTCTATTCCACTTGTGTTCTTGTGCTGATGGGAGGGAACAACTTATACGTCACGCGGCTGGAATCGCGGTGGTTAGAAAGCGGTTTCTGAAGGTTTCTCCGACGGTCAACGACCCAACAATGTTGATTCTCACACTGGTATGCAGGTTTTAGTCCACCACAACATTTATGCATTTGTCCAAGAAACAAAAAATTATGTATTTATGTTTGTATAGGATGCAGTTTAACTTTCAATTCCATTATGTATAAAATTTCCGTTATGTATAAAATTTGTTTCCATCACCTTTTCCTGAGCTTCAAATATTTTGCACTAATATGTTTAATTGGAAAATGCCTCTGTCGCTCTATTTCTTTATCCTCTCATCCAGATTTCTCTTCTCCTTGGTCGCTATTGGTGCTTATATCGGCTTCAACTTACTGGAACTTAGCTTGTCCCTTCCTAACAAAATGAGTTCTTTGTTGGCTATAGACATATCAACATATAATGTGCTTGTAGGCTTTCACAAATTCATGTTTGCTGTGAATATGTAAATACATGGTCTGAACTAGTAAAACTAGTGGTAATCATGTTCAAACGTGTTTCATCTTTTGGTTAATGAATATAACATCTAATTCATGGTGAGGTTTTGTCAAATATTTCTTGCTAAAATATTTTCTCCCTTGTCGAAGGATGAATTCTTGACATTGACAAGAAGAGTACTGCGATGATCATCCAGTATGTTAGCGTATAGCTTGAAAATTAATTGATGTCTTTTGTTTTGAACTTGCCTCTCTAATTTAGTACTTGTCTCAATTTTTGCTCTTTGTACATTTCAGAAAGGAGGCAGGTAGAAGCTTCTCATATTAGGGAGAAGTATCCAGACAGAGTTTGGAGTCATGACAAGACTAGTCTGTCATAAGGAGTGCGGGACAATGTGCCAAGTAGAGCAGCCAGGGTGTGAATGATGACGACAACTAGACACTTAGGCTTCTTCTCTTTCTTTTTGTTTGTAAATAGAGTCAGATTATTGGACATATGTACAACCTGGACTCATGTATGGTCTTGTTCTGTTAGTGAAATCCATAATTTGTTCTTGTTTGTACGAGTTTTCTTTTAAATGAAGTTTGGACTTTGAACATGAGCATGACTCCGCGTGAATCTTTTATATGAACTGTGTTTGTTGCTATTGTTGATTGTTTGATGAGACATCAGACCAGGCAAAAAATAGAGGAGATGCTGCCCAATTTTTTTCATAACAGCCTATTTTTTAACATGCATAGCAGAAAAGAACTATGGACACGGGATACAGACATAATACAGATAACCAAAGAAATAACATTTCCATAAGCAAGATCTTTGGATTGTTATCGACACGGGATATGGACACGACACGATACTAATACTTCAAAAGATTCTAACATTACTAATACTCAAACATTACACATTCAAAGTAACAAATTCATTAGTGTCCAACGTCTTAGTATCTCATCAGATAGTCAACTGGTAAGCCACAACTCTCATCAGATAGTCAACTGGTAAGCCACAACATACATCCCTACCCATTTGCAGGTGGTATTGGTTTACCCAATGTAAGTGTACCATCAGTCATAGCCTTATGAGGTAGTGTGGTGGCAAAATTTTCAAAGAGAGAAATTTTAGAGAATGAAATTTTGTTCGAAATGATTCTCAATGCCTCAAAGTTACCCAGTATTGTGTAATGCTTTAGTCGAAACAAAGTTTTCCAAACATAAGCACGTCAGTTGTAGGAGGGTGGGACAAACCAGTAAGCTGCAATAAAACCATGTTTGATAATGCATGGGCTTACATATCAGCTCTAAAATAGACTTGACTCATTTAGATCGCAAAATTTTCAAGATGAATCAATACGTAAAACAAAATATTGTTTTTACTCCAAGGGTGGACATTAGAAAGTATCAATGTTGCCATTTGAATTACAAAACTCTAATGTACTAGCCAGTCTCTGTTCGATGACATGGAGATGGGCCAATAGTCACAATTAATGAAATTCTTGTTGTGCCTGCAAAAACACAACAAATATAGGGAAAATAATACATCAAAACAGATGGGAATCCCCAAATATAATGCTGGCTACTGCTGTTACTCTAAGTCACCCCACAGAATTTTCAAAATAAAACAAGAGCACAAAAGCATAATTTGAGGAGAAAAAAAAAAACACATAATATAGCAAGTAGCATTCGAAGCTAATTTCAAGCTAATTTACCCAAAAAAGTAGCATTCGAATTAGTTGAGGGGGGTTAATTCGAATTAGGGTTTCGGATTACTGGGCGGGGTTCAAATTAAGGGGTTTTTTGAATCATGAACCCTAGTTTTTTTTTTTTGAAGAATTAGCAGAGCTCCGGGCCCCGAAAAAGCTGCCTCAAAAAATACCCCTGAAAGTGAAATCATCTACTATCCCATTTTAGATGGGCCACTGGAGTTTGCAGTTAACTTCTACTATGACCCTTTTAGGGAGGAACAAGCACATAGACAATAAAGAGAGAAAAGCCCCCTGTTAATTGTCTATTTCAATCAACCACATCAACCAAATTTCAAAGCCAAGGCCAACTCGAAAGCCAATCTAATACTAGCATGTAATTCACCTTGTAAACTGCAGATAAGGGGAGAACAAGGATAAATGGTAGTCTCAAAGAAACATGTTATCCTCATCACTTGTACCATCTGGAAGCAGGGGAACTGGATAACTTATAAGAAAAGCAACACCACTTCGAACTTAACAAAGAAGCATAACGATAACAAGTATTTGGCCTAGCTTTCTACAATTAAGTATCTACAGTGATCCCAGCGACTAATTAAGTCAAGTTTCAGTCCCTCTTCTTTCTCCTTTGACGTGCATTTGTGAAGCGCCATCATGATTTTTACTGGTCTGTACCACGAAATTTCTTCCCAGCTTCAACAGCTTCCCTGCAAAGATTGCAAGTAGAGCAGTCATTTAAGGAGCTACTAGTTGATGGACGAGATTACGGTAATGGCAAGTTCTCTATACTAGAATACTTACTACAGTGCTTTCACCATAGTATCCATTTAAACGCAAGATAAAAATCCATGAAGTTAAAATACACCTATGTTCTCTCTTCCTCCCCCCCCCCCGTTGCTAGGTCAAAGACTTCACATTTCATTGTTAATGAATTATCGAACGACGTCAATGTTAGGTCAACCGTGTAATAACAAAATGTTGGCAACATTAATAACTTTAAAATCATATCAGCTCCAGTACTAACATACAAAAGCAGATACCTCTTTTATCTGTACGCCTGAAATATTCATCAATGTCATAAAACTAATAAGGAAACAGAACATTTTCACTGACTCAACTTGAATTCAGTGCTTTTAAGATACTTCACATTACCTTTGCTCTTCTCATCCCAAGAACACCTTTGTTTTGGTTTTCAATGACAAGATGTAACGTAGAAGATGGTACACTTGTACATGATAAAGGCGGCAAAATTTACGTGACCGATTTTCCACTTCTAATCTTCCCTGAGTAAGACCTCTATACCCACAGCAGAGTTCCACTGCAGGACAAGCTTTAGGAAAGTAGGGGAATTGCTGCCTACAACAGGATTTGCGTCGAATTGGATTCTTCAAAGCTTGAGGGTTTAAGGTTCAAAAAGGACTTCCCCAACCGATTGGAAGCAACTCAAACAGGTTTACTGTTAAATCCATATATGAACTTGCAAGACCTCACGCTACCATCTCTGATGGAGCCTATGACTTGGTTTGGAGGAATGTTGCTCCTTATAGAGTGCAATGTTTTGGGTGGTTAGCTCATTTGGCCAGAGTAAAGACAGCAGCTTATTTACTAAATATTGGGATTATTCAGAATGACGAACAAGCTGTCTGCAGGTTGTGCAATTCAGACATTGAAACTTTGGACCATCTACTTCTACAGTGCTTTCATGTATGGACTGTTTGGTCAAATCTATTGGAGTGGTGGGGAGTCCAATGGGTGACTCCAAGATCGATGGTGGACTTACTAGTTTGGTGGAAAAACTGGAATCTAAAGCCTGCAAAGAAGATAATCTGGGATTGCATACCCCTTGCAATCATTTGGACCATTTGGACTAAGAGGAATGCACTGGTATTAGACAATGTTATACTGAATGGGAGGAAATCTCAGAGCTCATAAAAGTAAGAGTAGCACTTTGGGTTAAAACAAAAGGAGGTGAAAGATACACTGTGGATGACTTTGTATACAGACTTCAAAGCATTCTGGAGACACTGTAGCTCTGGTTTTTGCTGGAAATTTCTGGGTTTGGGAGATTTGGGTTGAGTCTGTTGGGCTTAGTAGAATAAGGGTCAGTCAGTGGTCTTGGGAATAAGGGTCAGTCAGTGGTCTTGGGGGTGCTAGTTGGAATTTTTTGTTGTGTCTGGTTTTTGGGTAATTTGAGTTTTCCCTTTTTGTTATTTTCTTGGGTTTGACCTGGTTTTGTTTGGTCTTTTGGGGTTTTATGGTCCTCTTGTTTGTTGTGTTTCCTGATTTTTGGTGGGTGTTTTGAGTTATGTGTTCTTCTTGGTTAGGGGTTGGTTTATTCTGCTGCTAGTACTTTTTTTTCTGTCTGTTTGTGTCATGTCTGTGTCTGTCTGTTCCGGATATTGGACTTCTCGGCTTCATTCTCACAATTTCTGTAGCTCTAATGCTCTATGCTACTGTTATCTCTCCTGCTGCTGTCACCTATGGCCTTGACACTTTTCTGCTGACAGTTGCTACATATGGATTACTCTGTAGCATCCTCATTTGCTGATTCTGCTGCTATTTTTCCTCTCACTGCTACAGTCTGGAAGATTGTGCTACTCTAATGTTGCTGCCATGATATTGCTAAGCTTATTGGAGTATCACTAGCAGGTCTAGCTTATTGGATGATTTGAAGTAACACCAACAGGTCTATGATTTGGAATTCTTTCTGGAACCTCTTAATGGAATTACTATGTCCATAATATCTGTAGTTTCTCTAGCTTTGGTTGGTCTTTGTAGAAACTGGAGGGTGTTTGTCCTCAGCTGATAATTAGAGGGGGGTTTCCTTTTTGGCATTTTGGGAACACCTACATGTGGCAGTTTTTTTCTATCCCTCTGAAGGGCCTGTCCTTCTTGAGGTTTTCTATCTATTTTTAGTTGGAACCTTGCCAACTATCTCAGTCGTGGAGTGGCATATGATTGTCCATTGGAGGGGTGCCAACCTAGTTGGGATGCCTCCTTTGGTTGTGATCATGATCAGCCTTCCTCTCTTCGTCCCTTTAATCTTTGTAATCTTCAAAGGTTAATAAAATTATTATTTTTGCCTTTCAAAAAAAAAAAAAATCTCATTTTCCTAACCCAACCAGAAAAGGTAAATTATTTCAAGTTCGTTTTCCTTTTTCCTACACAATTCCAATATCCAAATACAGCCTCCATGAATACACATAATATATCTGAAATAGGGAGGTGTAAAGATACGAAAAAGCATATTTAATTGAACACAAATGCATATTAAATAAGAACATCAGCTGAAAGCAGAGAAGAAGATTGTTTTTCCACAACCTGAAAGCATTTGTCAGATCCTTATTGTTGGGGTCAAGCTCCACACCCTCCCGAAAAGAATTGGCTGCCTCATCAAACCTCTGCAACAGAAAGGGGGAGAGGGAAAAAATCAGATAAAAAGCGAAGGGTTTTTTCATTTAAACTTTGCTTTGAGCGAACAACATTTAGAAGTTTGAGAGCTTGCCTGTAATAACTGTAAAGCAGCACCTTCACGGTAGCATGCCTTTGGCCAATCCGGTCTTAGTGCTCTGCAGGCCTTTGCATCAGTTAAGGCATGCACGGCTTGTCCCAGACGGATCCAACAGACACTTCTATTGGAGAGCAAAGTAGCATCACTAGGATCAAAATCAATTGCCTGTATATCCATCAGCATTTAAAAGAATTACCTTGAGTCACATGAGAATTCTATAAACAATGAAGGGAACTATAATTATCAACATTTGGAACCGGGGAGCAAAGTGACAGTTCTTACTAAACTAGTTCTATTGTGATTTTGAAATCCTTCTTATCTTGTTTATCTAACCATTACGACTTCTCCACCAATATTTCATCTCTTCCAAGAATATAGGTCATGAGAAGTCCCACTTCCGAACAGCACCATTACTCAAAAACCAAGAAGCAGATAGAAACTAGATTCGACTTTGGTACCGAACTAGATTTCTCCTATATTTAGACACTCTACTGTACTTGAAAAAAAATCCCGATACACGAGTCTAGGCATTTACCCTCATGTAGTCTCCACTCTCCTGCTTTCAAAGGCCTTCAAACATTATTGGTCGTCGTTCAAAAAAGAAAAGGAAACCCTAACCCCCAAATTCAGGCTTGTACAAGTCAACTAAGTAGGAATGATATCATTCTGACAAAAACCAGACTGGCCTGATGACATTTGTCACCGCTTGAATTAGAGATATCTGTTCTAGGTTGTCGGATTTAGTCCTGGATTGTGGGTGCTTGAGTGGCTATTTGCTGACTGCAAAGACGGAATGATATAAAATATCTATAAAGTAGACTCTTGTGTTGATATACTCTCTAAAAGTGCCAACTGTCCTTTTAAAAGCCAAGAGAAACGGCCATGTGTCCTTTTAACAATGACTTAGAAAGTCAGCATTCATAATGAAAGAATAAGACACCAATGTCCAGCCATTATTAAGTTACAGAAACTGAGTTTTTCAACTTCTTGTATCCCAATTCGACATCGAATAGATACATTCATACATTGTTGTCCTCCACATATTTTCAGTAAGCACATTAACCACAAGGGTTATTTTGTTTTGGTCTCTTCATTGCTTCCGACATTACAACTCATTAGCATTACATTTGTGAAGCTCATATACATTCAATTTGGTTTCTTTTTCCCTATTCATTGTCACGTTTATCACTCACTTATAGCTCTATTTGCTTTCAACGTCTAAAGAGGCATACATTAGTGTTTGTGAGGCGAAAAACATAGTAGCCAGAATTACATATGGATGGCCTTTATTATATTTTCTAATTGGTTATTTGTTTTTCGAAGCAACTATAGAACTATTCCCCTATATGTGACTCTTCTGTTGCTTTCATTCATTTATAGTCAAGGGTTTGTTTCACTTGAAAATTTTAGGCACCTGTGTGTAAGCATCAAGGGCCACCAAATAGTCCTTCCGTCTGTAGGCATCTTCTCCTCTAACTTTTGCTTCTGCAGCTATCTTCTTTGCTTCAGGAGTAGGCTGAAAAGTGATTAAACATTTTGTCATACACCATCTATAGCCACATAATAAAGCTAACATTTTGCAGCCATGAATAAAAAGGTGAAAATGAGAATAAACCTATTACAGGACATGGAATGATTCCGAAACATAAATAGTTTATTCATACTATCATGGGTATAAAACCATAGTAGCAGGGAGCTCCTAAAGTGGTGCCGCTTCCACCTTAGGAGCCCGCTTTTGCACTCCCAACTAAAGAGCTTGATGGGAGCCTGCTCCCATTGAGATGGGCTATGATGCACGGACACGGAAACAGACACGGACACGGACACGGACACGGAGACACGGCAATTCTAAAAAAATGGGGACACGGACACGGCAGGAGACACGCCACGTGTATATTTATTTATTTATTTAATTATATATTTATTTACATATGTATATATTGATAATATATTTTAAAACTTTCAGGGGTCAAATTGAATTTTTTTTTTATCTTTCAGGGATAAAATTGAAATTTTTTAAAACTTACAGGGGTAAAATTGAATTTTTTTTAAACTTTCAGGGGTAAAATTGAATTTTTTTAAAACTTTCAGGGGTAAATTTATTATTACTAAAAACTTAAGGGTAAAAACTGTAATTTAGCATATCTATATATTAGATCATCTTCCTCAGCCGCCATTACCATTACAGCTTCAGCCCTAAAAAATCAGATCTCATCTTCACGCTACTGCTGGAAGCTCAGGTACGTACGTCGTCTCTCTCTCTCTCTCTCTCTCTCTCTCTCTCTCTCTCTCTCTCTCTCTCTCTCTCTCTCTCTCTCTCCCCGTGTCCCCATCCGTGTCCCCCCGTGTCCCCAGTCGTGTCCCCATCCAAAAAAGCACGTTAGCCGTGTCCCATGCCACGTGGCGTGTCGGGACACGTGTCCCGCCGTGTCCCCGTGTCGGGACACTGCGATACGGCACCCCGGAGGCGTGTCGGTGCTTTGTAGGAGATGGGAGCTTGCTCCTTATGAAGATGGGAGCTTTTTCATGATCCTCATATAAAAATTAAGAATGTAAATTGGCTTTATTAATTGGTCTTTAATGAATTTATATATCTAGCCCTGGTCTTTATATCATGAAAAGAAAACCATATATTGTAAACCCATCACATTTCGTACACTTATGGTGGACTTGGCTTGGCCCATATTGTTTCTGCCTAAAATGATTATACTTTTGAAGTGAATATTCTATGTTACGAAATTTTCTTAATATATGTACATGCTCCTTTCCCACTCCCAACCTTGGGCCTCTCTTGTTGCATTAGGCTAACAAGCTGGGCCTATCATGTTGTTATGAGTACATATATCCATTTCTTTCAATTTTTTAATATAATTTATATATATATCCCCATCTAAAAAGTAATAATATATATTTTATAATAAAGCTCCTCCCGACACTCCTAATCTTCTACTTATCCCCGCTCCTACTTCGTGCAACTAAAACCCAAAGATGGGTTCCTTTTCGTCTTCCATTTCTCATCAAACAAAAAACGGGGAAAAAAAAAACCTAATCATACACATTTCTCAAAGACTAAAATTAATGCTTAGAAGTCAACCCACGCAACCAAGCTACATGCTTACTAACGATCCACATATTTGTCATGAAATTGAATAATATAGCGAACTCTTAGCCCCAGCTTATATCCGATCACTGAACTCAGTTCACAATTTCATCCACAACTCCTCAAACCAACTGGTTCAAATGTATCAGTTACTTTTAGTAAATTGCTATATTACAATGGTTTCCCAAATCATAACCCCAAGCTCGCATTTTAGAAGCATACACTACTCGTACCTTGTTTAGATCATTTTCGAATTATCCACGTAATCCCTATATGTCTTAGTGGAGGAAATTGGTAAAAATTACTTCTTGACAACAGAATATATCCTTATTGCTCAAAATAATGATGTCCACATGCATGGGCATTGGGAAATTGTTTTGTGTGTTAAGAAAAAGAAGGCATAACAAGATCATAGCTGAGGATGTCAGCAAGAAATCACAAGTCAATAATGGTTGGAATGACACCTCAGGCATATCTTGCTTAAAAGCGGTAGCATCTCTCTGCAGTTTATCTTCATTCATCCCTTCCTGCAATTTCCACAGTTCGAAATGAATGCAAAAATCATGGAAAGATGAGAAAATAGCATTGGTGTTAGGGTAGAGAGTGACATGGACAACGTGTATGAAATAAAAAAAACATCAAACCACATCAAAAGCACATGTCCATGTCCAAGGGAATGAACAGAAATGTTCTCTCCAGTCTCCACTTTAAATTTTGATAAAAATTAGGAAAAACCAAGATCTACTCGAATATACAAGCGGATAGAAACAAAGCATATAAATAATATTGATGAAAGCGAGATCCATATTGGCTCATATGTTGCCATAGTATCTGTCGCATCTCATTAATGGCAGTTGCCGAAGTATTAGCATAAATCACCTAGATCGTTAATTTACTGCAGAAGAAACAACATAACACATCAATGCTCGCTCTTTGCTTGTTGATTCAATAGCGATTAAAAAGATGAATAGCTGATTTGCTGGTGTCATATTGAAATTCTGCTTAAAAGTATGGATATATAAATAGCAAAGCACATTCATAACTCCCCACCTACCAAAACCGTAGGGTTTAGAATATCAGAAGCTACCAGGCAATACAAGATGAAGCAATACAAAATGGCATGAATATTTAGCAAAACGCATCTCTTGATACTCCACCAATGCTCGATACCAAAGTAAACAATTTCACGGTTGCATATACATCAGAAAATTCATGGCTGAATTTGAGGAAGGAGAGGGAGTGGCAGGGGTGGAGGACTTGGATGTTTAGGTGCCTGCCTGTCTGGCCAGTACACAACGATACATTCCAGTTTGCTGAATGTTTTAGAATTCGTACCCAGTTGCACAAAGATGCACTCAAAGTGCATAGATGAAGCTAAATGAGTTTGGCGAGATGATGTGAATCATATGAAATTGCTTAATAGTAGCCCTTAAAGTAGTAACATAGTGGAAAAGAGACAAATTCAGTTAATACTGTCTTATGCATGACTGTAAATTAACAACCGTTGAGACCAATATACTGGCATCCCTTCACGATGTTTTGGCTTAAGTTGTATGTACAAACAAATAGAGACAAAGGATATGTATAATCTTCATGACAGCATGGTCTGATGTTAAACATGTTGGCTTATACGTTGCCATAGTAGCTGTCGCATCACATTGCTGGCAAGTATAAATTACCTAAATTGTTAATTTATTGCAGAAGAAACAACATAACACGTCAAGGCTTGCTGTTTGCTTGTTAATACAATAGTGACTAAAGGGTCGCAGATTCACTGGTGTACTATGGAAAATTAGCTTATAAGTATAGATAAATAAATAAATAGCAAAAACAAACCTACCAGAACGACAAGATTTAGAATGTTAGAAGCTAGAAAGCAATACAATATGGCATGAGTATTTAGCAAAATGCATTCCTTGATACCCAACCAATGCTCGATACCAAAGTCAACAATTCATACTTCATGAATAGAATGATGCATACTTCATGGTGGCATACACCTCAGAAAAATTCATGGCTGAAATTTGAAGGAGAGGGAGTGGCGCGGATGGAGGACTTGGATATTTAGGTGGCTGGCCATTAGACAAGCATGTTTTCCAGTTTGCAGAATGTTATAGAAAATTCATAGCCAGTTGCATAATGAAGATAAATGAGAATCATATGAATTTGCTTAATACAAGCCCTTAAAAATAGTAACATAATGGAAATGAAACCAAATCACATGTCATGAGCAATTCAGCTAATATCATGTTATGCACGACTGTAAACTAAACACACAATGAGATCAATATACCATCATCCCTTCGCAGTGTTTCTTAAGCCAAGCTGGCGGAGGCGAAAAAATGGGCCAGTGGTCTGGAAACATTGCTAGCGGCCCACAACGACGATCTTTCAGGTTGTAAACACCTGTGAGGACACAGGATTTCCCAATGTTTGCTTCTTTCTCATTCCGAGCACGAAACATACAGTCAGAGAAATATATGCAGTTCCCTTTAAGTCCAGGGAAATCCTGAGCAGAGACTGAAAATAAGTAGTCATCACCAAGGAAGAAAACTTGATGATTTAGATCATCAACAAGCTGCCATTGCTTGTTCTCTTCATCAAGCTTGTAGACATTGAAGTAGTTGGGCATACCCGGATGACTTTCTTCAGTAACCATGCCCATGGTAACAGCTCCGATAGAGGTTACAGACTCGTGTCCCGGGTCCAAGTACCGGTCAACCAAGAAGAGATCATCGCCCGATTCAACAAGGCGAGTGAACTGACAAGCACCGAGACCGGGCAAGGGAGATGCTGTCACCTTAACCTTCTTCTTCAAGTCCGCACCATCAATTACCACTGTCCTCCCCCTATAGTCCACCGCATAGTATTTCCCCTTGCGATAAATGATGTCATGGTATCGGTCGTTGGAAGAATCGATAAGAATCCATTTCTGGTCACCGCCGAGCTTGAAAAAACACAGTCGACCACTATTAATAGCAATGATCCCAAAATCCTCTGGAGACACGGCCACTTTCTTGATGTACGTGGAGTAAGTCTCTTGGTACTCCGCTTGGACCTCCTCCATTGTCCTCGGCTTGAACTTGGGGCAGTCCTTCTTCTCAACCTGCTTCTTCTTCCTCCCATCAACAAACTTCAGGCAGTGAGCTTTTCCGATTTCGACGATTCCTACGTCGAGCAGGTTAAGCGATTCTGGAAATGCAGCTTTTGGAACTCGCTTGGCCCCGAGTTTGGAGAGGGGATTGAGGGGGTGGTATATTTTACACCGGCTGTTGTTTTGAGAGGGCGGCTCTTGAACCCTAAGCAACCAGCAGCAGCCACCAGTATTGGTTGTTGTTCCGTGGATGAGGGAGGAAGACGAAGAAGAAGAAGAAGGCGGTAGTGGTTGGAGGAGGAAGTAGAGGGTGCTTTGGGTGAGGGAAAAGTAGCCGCGGCAGGAGTTAGGGTTCAGGTAGGGGTTGGGAACAATGGGGAAAGGAAGGGTGAGCGGCAGCAGCACGGAGGAGGAGGCTGGTTTCTCGATTGAGGAGCGCCAGGATTTACAGACGGAGCGAAGAAGACCAAGGCCGTTGATGCGATTAGGAGAAGAAGATGAAGAAGCAGCATTTGCTTTGTAGTTGAGGCGTTTTGCGATGGATTGGAGGATATCTGCAGGAAGTCGATACCACAAATCCGTCGCCGCCGGCGTCTCTGTGGTGGTCTCTGCCATTTTTTTGGGCGACGTCATCGTCGCCGTTCTCGTTCTGGTGAAAACCCTAGGGCACGAAGTTGGGCTCTCTCTCTCTCTCAGTGCGATGGATGGGCTCAGCTCACCCTCTCCGTACTCCTCCTGATATACATGCAGAATGCACAGACAAAAACCATTTCTATTGGGCATTCACGACACCGAGGAATTTTTCAGTGCTACGCGGTTACTGACAACGTGGTGCCGCTCGATCTCGTTCGACCATTCAAAAATGCAACAGACGGACTGGATTAAAACACTTTTCATTTTATTTTTTTATTTTTTTTAAACTCATCCGGTACTTTCATTTCAGGCCGTTTGTCACATTTTTTGATGGCCGAATGTACACGCGAGTGCAGCGGCGGCTCCAGGAATTTTTCTAAGAGTGTTCATAAATTCTTATGGTCTGCTACCTCTATAAACCACAACTTAATATGGACAAAAAAAAAATCCATTAATATCGACAATGCCGTCCAAAAACAAAGGATAAAGGCATAAAGTTTATTACAATTGCCCTCGACGAGTTTTCATATTTTGAAACCGTTGCATAATAGCCCCGTTATCAACGGTATCAAATACATCACTCTCAATATAAGTAACTAAGTAATCATTCATCCACTGATCTCCCATTCGATTGCGCAAATTGCTCTAGATCTTTATATACTTCATCGCTGAAAAACTTCTTTCAACCGATGCCATGACGATAGGAAGAGTCAACACCAATGTCACAAGCAAATAGATCAATCTATACATGGATTTGAAACTTTTCTTTTCTATTCCAAAGTCTAAAACCCTCCGTAACAAAAGCATCTCCTCCACGCTTACTAGAATCGGGATGAAAAAGACAACATAGACAAAATGTTGCATCCTTTATAATACTATTGATAAATCAATTATTTAAGCCCAATAATTCATAAAAAAATCGAACAACAAAACCTAGGGTTCATTACAATACATTATTAGTTTATCACATTACCTATGTGAGAGAGAGAGAGAGTGAGGTGGGCTTGGAGACTGAGTCACTGAGAAGAAATCTTGAAACTTGGAAGTCGGAAGAGACAAAGGGATAGGAACTTGAACTCCACTGCCTTCAGTCGGTCGGCCAGAGACTCTAGAAGAAGTTTATTTTTTGTAAGTGAAAGTCGAACAACTCATTTGTTTGGGTATCACGCCAGGGTATGCCTTTTAGACTTTAGATTTTTTGGTACTTCACCTACCTTATTTTTATTTGGGCTTTAATTATTTGGGTTTCAATTTGAATTGAACTTGGGCTTTTTTTTATTGGCCCAAGTGTTCGATACTTGGGCTTTTGTTTTTAGGCATGATGTTCAATTTATTGGGGCTTGGGTGTTCAATTTAATTTTGGTAGGGTGTTCAACAATGGACTATCCAAAAATTTCTACATGTATTCTAAGGAATTTTTTTTCCTTTGGGTGGTCATGTGACAATTAAAGGCACAAGGTGCCACCGCCCCTGCGCGAGTGGATACCACGTAATATCAGCTGCTCATTGAAAAAAAATTCCGCAAAAACATACCAACACAAGATAACTCGGTGTGGCAAGTGGTGGCTAGCTCATGTGATAGAGCTCTTGAATGACGAATGGCAAAAAAAAAAAAAAAAAGATAAGCCCGTGTGCTTGGTGGGCACTGTGCCCTTCATCCCAGGTGAGACTCGGGTCGAGTTTGCCCAATGACGGGGGGGTGTGCGGGTAGGGCAAAAACTTGTTAGGTAGTATCGTTGTGATGGCATGTTCTCACGTAGTAGCTATGGATTAAACTGGACTTTCATTGGCAAGTAGAGAGTTCCTATGATTACGTTATGATTATGCCCTAAGGCCTCGTTTGATTCGCGGACTAACATTCGTAGGATTGACAATCCTAGGATTGATAGTCCTGGATTATTTATCCTATGACTAATTTAGTACGGAATCTCACACAATCCCGTGTTTTATTACATTGGTCGCCCCCTCCCACCCTTTTTTAATTAAAATAAATAAAGGCATTATAGCCATTTGGCTTCTTCTTTTCTATCTTTATTCTTTTTCTTTCTTTCCTTTTTTGCATTTTTAATTTCTCAACAACTTTTGTGGATTATTAGGTCTTATAATTCAAACTCAAATTAGTAAAATAAAAATAGGCCAAGTAAATGAGTTTTGGGGTTATTTATGTCATATTTAAAAAATTAGGGAGCGTTCTAGTTTCATTGAACAACAACTTGGTTTATTTAGCCTCATTTCAGCTAACTAAACCACATAAGTTTGATTCTAGCTTGAATGTCTCAATTAGAGCATCTTCACTCCTACACCAAATGTTTCACCAAATTTGAATTTGAGTAAAAATCACCAAAAATTCCACTCCACTCCTTCACCAAATTTGGTTTTACTCAAATTCTTCACCAAATTTGTTCAACACCAAATCCAACATCAAATATCCAACGACTCTATTCTTGTTCAAAGGTATTTACAGTTCTGCCATTGAAGACATTTTTCTGCAGAAAAGCTTCCTTTGCTCATTGATATTTACTGTTATGCCATTAAAGACATTTTTTCGGCAGAAAAGCTTTTGTTGTGCATTGAATTCAACTAGTACAAAGAGCACTATTTATGGCACAAAGAGCAACAAGAGAAGCTTTATCTTCATCACTATCAGAAGAAGAGGAAGAAGACAATGAAAAAAATACTTAACTCAGTTTATGAAAGTTCCATTGTTTTGATGCCCTTGGATAGACTTGAGATTTTTTCAGACCAAGAGGAGGAAGACTTCTTGTGTAGGTTGAATACTTCTTGGAGGAAGACTTTTTTTGATCCCGCACCTTTTGATCGTCAAACGTAGGTTGAAAAGAAAGGGCAAAGAAATTGGGAAAGTAAAGGAGAGGAATGGAGGGAAAAGAAATTGGGAAAGTAGAAAGTGAGAAAATTTTGGAGCCAAAATGAAAAAGAACTGTTTTGACAAAAATGTTGGGAAAATTTTGGAGCCAAAATGAAAAAAACTGTTTTAACTAGAATTTGGTAAAAAGAGTGGTTTCCCATTGGAAGGAGTGATTCCAAATCAAGTTATTACCCAAATTTTTACTCAAATTTGAGTAAAAATTTGGATAAGGAGTAGAGATGCTCTTAGCCAGACTTGGGGCAAACTCTAACACATGCATTTTTTAGAGAGTCGAAGATTTTGATGCAGATTAACTTGATTTATACAAGTATAGTTAACGAATAGACACAGGATACATGCATGGGTGTGATACATGTATAAAACTGAAGAATGTACAAAAAAGTATCCATCTACTCACAGCATTGGTGGACATAGATGAAGTGTCATTTTTGCAGTCATTCATGTTCTTGATTAGTTCATATAAGTAGGAGTCTAGATCAGGATTAGTCGATATGCGCGCAAGTTGACCCGGACAATGAGTTATAAAAAAACTAGGAGCCTAAATATGCGTATGTACTCTAGTTTGTTGTGCAGTAGCGAAGTAGTAGTCTTAGAGAAATGAAAATAGTCAAGTAGTATAATGAAACATACTGCCAAGGTGTTTTTAGACAAATATTGTATTCTCCCCTCTCTCCCTCCCCTAATTGATTAGAAATGAAAGACGTCAAGCTCCTAGTTGATTGAGAAATGAAGAAGTCAAGTATGTTGTCAAAGAGCCAAATGGAGATGCTCTAATTAGGCAATTTTGTAGTAATTCAGTACTTGTATGTACACTAGCTTTGCTCAAATATGACAAACAAGGCAAGAGAGTTCATAGTTTTGCATGCATCCTGGCCTCTGGCTCAAGTTCACCATATCAATGTGATGTGAAAGCCTGCAAGAAATGGGGAGAAAAACTTTGTTACAAGCTACATTGTAGTACATAGCCATCTACAGTAATGATAATGAACACTTCGGTCATTCAGAATTAACGACCCTTGAAGTTGAGTGTTAAGTTACTAAATTGGAAGAACAATGATCTCGTTGTCGAAATTCAAGCTATAGCTGACGGATTTGTTCGACTTGGATTAGACCTGACAAAGTAGTCAACGTACGCTCAGTAATGCTCTCAATCCAAGCTGAACAAGTCGATCAATTTCGACCTGGAATTCCGTTTTAAAAAACCATGTTTTATTGGTGAAACGTGTGTACTCGTTTAGAGTCGTAGCTAAAATTGTTTTTTATTTTTCACATCGAAGGCAACGTACCGAGAAGATGTTGCAGTGACCAGGATCTGCAATGTGAGCTGCCAAATTGTCAAGGGGACCTTGTCCAGTATAAACTGCTTGGAAGCAAAAACCAACAAAAGCAAGCATAGCAAGCCGTCCATTCTTGATCTCTTTAGTCCTCAACACCATCACAGGCTCCGGAGACCCTCTCCCCCACATCAAGGGATCAAACCATAACCCGCCTGGGTAACCCACATCAGGCTTCGGTCTCGTCTTATGTGGTAACTTAAAGTCCATACCAACACACCCCGGGTTGATCATATCGGCCCATCTCCGTCCTTCGACCCAACCCATCAAAATCATTTGCACCACAAACAAGGTGATTGGGTCGGCGAAGTATTCTTGTGCACCTGCGTCGAACCAAGAGTAGTTTTCTATCCTTCCCCAGGTTTCTAGCCATTCTGGAAAGAGAATTCCTGCTACGGCGAGCATTGCCCATCTGCCGTGCACTAGCTCGGCTTGTGCAAACCATTTGAGTAAATCTGGGTCGGAACCTGTCAAATTGATGTCACGTAGTGATCAACAGTTCCCATGAAAACTATATTTTGCCATGACAGAAGCTGCTTTTGGGCTCACTACTTCACACAGGAACAAATGCGTACCTAAACCAAGTGGGTCGAAGCCAAAGTCTCCGGGAAGGCTGCAATCAGAACAGAGAAAAACAGGTAATATGGGGGAAAGAAAATCATTTAACCATGAAATGAAGAAGCGCGATAAATACATGGACATGAAATATGTACATTTTGAGTTTTTGTATCACTAAGTCTATGGAATCTAGAAGACTAGAACTATCAATATTTTGCCAAATCATATTTTAATGCGGAATTTATGCAAACATAAGATACATTCTGGAGTTCATTTGAGTATAGTCTTGTAGAATCAAAGGCCACAGGAAGATGGCTCCTAATTTTCCTTGGAGGATTAATGAACTCAGATGCAGTGCCGGTCCTGGGCTAAGGCCCTAGAGTCTGACATTTTAGGCCTCAAAAACCAAATAGAAACTAGGACCCGCTGTTATTTTTAGTACCCAATATATAAGCCCAACGTTTTATTTATACAACACCACGAAGGGACCAATTAATAGCCAAACAAGGCCACCGGCCAAACTTGACTTACAAAGTCAGAGGAAAAAATAAAAATGTTACACAGAGAAAGCTGTGGGCCTATTGCTTTACAAATGATTATATGTGGTGAGTTCATCATGAGTTATGAATTATGGTGCATCCTCTCTTATTCCTTATAAAATCGGGGGTCGGTGCATGTCATCGGGGGTTGAATAGCAGTCACCGGAGTTTTTATTTTTATAGTGCCCTTGCGGGTCGGTGCATGTTGTCGGGGTTAGATAGTTGTCACCGAAGTTTTTGTTTTCGTAGTGCCCCAGTGTATATTCCTGGCTACGCCACTGAAGCCACATCTTATGTGACCCCATCGCGGTCAGAAATAGTACCAATTTTCCTTGAATTTGGTTCAAAGCACAACCCAATTTCTAGAATGGTTAACAAAAGACCAGATGACATTCTTGTTAAATTGAAGCAAATTAGAAATTGGGTTAACAAAAGACCAGATGGTATTCTTCTTAAATTGAAGCAAATTGAGTCCAAACAAAGCCAACTAAGAAATAACGCACGTAATTACTTAGAACAGTTATAAGGTTGTTACCTGCCGTCCAGCCACTCAGGCGGTGAACTACCAGGAAACCACAGTGGCCTATCCGGAGGGAGTGGTTCACAGACACTTGACCTCCCACCTTTCGTTGCATTTAAACGAGTTTTTTTCACAGCCAAACATGTTGCAGTATTTCTTGATGTTTTTCTGGGGATTCCCCTGCAACCAAAAACATAAAACTATAATAATCAGATCGATAGCCTTGCAAAATTCATGTACTTTAGCAGTTGCTACTCCCTCCGTTCCAAATTGCCCGACCTTTTCGGGTAACATGTTGCACGCAAAAAACAATGTACATATTTTTTTGTTAGAATTTTTTTTTCTCATGATTACCGAAGATGAACGATAACCCGAAGGGTCGGGTAATTTGAGACGGGGAGCATATAATTTTGTTGAGGAAGAATGGGGACCTAGTGGGAGGAGTTGACAGTGCAATTGAGGTAATGGAAGGGGCCATGGGAGAGAAGGGCAGGTTTATCGCTTGGAATTTTTTGGAGGGTGGCTCTGGCAGTTGCCATGCCCAAATGGCTTATCTACAATGAAGAAGGTGTGGAAATCATATTGCATGAAATGGGCCAATGGTGGATGCATTTGACACGTGTTTGGATATGGCATTGGTCAGGGGTCTGAATTTTTTTTGCAGAAGTCTGGTTATGTAAATGGGACAATTTCATAAAACCCCCCAAACTTTGCATTGAATATCAAAAAACCTCCCAAACTTACAATTTTTTTTAATCGTACTCCCAAACTTCACTTCCGTTATTCAAACATACTCCCATCGTCTGGATCTGTTACCTAACTAACGGGAAATGCTAAGGTGGAGGTTAACGGACTCCAAAAACCGTTAAGTGGTCCAAAACGACGTCGTTTTGGGCCCTTTTTTTTTTTAAAGTTCTTTCTTCCTCCTCCAATTCACAAGAAAACAGAGGGGGAGAAAGAGAGAGAGAGAAAGAGAGATGCCCCTCGAAAACCCACCGGAATCAACGCTGCAAGACTCTGATTTCATCGAATTCTCAACCAAATTACGCGATTTCGAAGCCCCTTTCGGGCTATTATAATCCCACTTGAACCTGTTAACAAGTCCCATGTTGTTCTCATTCCCACCACCACCACCACCACCTCCAGATCTCATCAGATTCTTAGGCGAAGCCGCCATTTGATTCAAGAACTTCAATGGGCCTCTCTTAGTACCCAAATCGCCAAACCCACGAAGGAAAACCATCGGTTTCGGGCTTCTCCGATTCGAAACAGGTGTTTTTCCTCCTCTTCTAAACCCTCCATGAGTTCCCAAGCATTGATCACTTCCGTCGTTGGCTCTTCGCGAATTGGCGATTTCTTCCTCTTAAAATCTTCCAAAAACTCATCTTTCACGATGATGGGTTGTTTTTTCTCCAGATTGAGCACTCCATAAGTGCTTGAAGTGAGAGTAACCACATGGCGATGGGTTGAATCAGTACCATTGCCAAACACAATCTCTTCTTGCTTGAGATCTTTTCTGAAGAGTTTCGACGAACACAACCCATTGGTATGGGAGATTTGTATTTTCCAAGGCCCTTTTTTTTCCGTTGCTTTAATGGGGTTTCTCAATTTGAAGAAGTGAAATCGACAAGATAAATTCGCGGGCGCAACCGCACCGTCACGCTTATCGGGCATCTCTCTCTCTCTCTCTCTCTCTCTCTCTGTGACGTCTCTCTCTCTCCCCCCCTTTGTTTTCCCGTGAATTGGAGGAGGGAGGAGGAAGAAGGAGCTTTAAAAAAAGAAAAAGAAAAAAAGGGCCCAAAACGACGTCATTTGGGCTACTTAACGGTTTTTGGAGTCCGTTAATCTTCACCGTTAGTTTGGTAACAGATCCAGACGGTGGGAGTATGTTTGAATAACGGAAGTGAAGTTTGGGAGTACGATTGAAAAAATTGTAAGTTTTGGAAGTTTTTTGATATTCAGTGCAAAATTTGGGGGGTTTTATGAAATTTTCCCTATGTAAATTGTACCCAGTTGTAGAGTTGAGATTATTAGGTACTAATTCTTTTTCCCAAACGCCTTAAGGTAAAGATTTCATCACAAAATAGAAGAATGAACTAAAATTATCACTGATCAAAAAAAAAAAAAAAAAAAAAAACTAAAATTATCAAAATCTAAGAAACAAGCTGTAACAGCACATAGGCTCACCGTCTCAAACCAAAACTAGGTGTCAGGATAGGGTCTATCCTCGATTTAGTATTAGGGGATCCCTAAAGGACACCCAGCTCAAACCATAAGCAGAAAAACACAGATTAAATCGTCAACAAGCACCCACAAAGGGGGATAACTTCCCACACGGGGGAACCAAAAAAACAAAACAACAGCAAAACAAACGAAAATACAGAGAAAAGAAAACCTCAGCCGTGTAGGATGTTGCCCGCTGCATGGCCGCACCCCATTTCGTAATGCACATTTGTGGCTTGTAGGAGTGAAAAAAAAAATCGAAAGGACCCGAACCGACCGAAAAATCGAAAATTCGGTTTTGTGTTCGGTTGGTCCAGCCTGGGAAAAAAACCGAAAAAATCGAAATACATCTTGGTTCGGTTTCCCGGAATTTTTGTCAGACCGAACCGAACCGAACCACCCTAAAATCATGCCGATTTGGACCGAATTACCCCGAAACCACCCCTATTTGGATCGAAAACCACCCCTATTTGGACCGAAAACCACCCCTATCTCGGTTTCCTGAAATTGACCCCGCAAAAAATAACAAATCACAGCTGTCCATCTCAATTTTAACGCCGGACCGAAAAAACCGAAAAAACCCAAAAAAAACCGAACCACCCCGAACCGATCGGTCCATTGTTTTTTTCGGCCGGGATCGGTTCCCAGCAAAATCACCCCGAACACCCCGAAAACCAAACCGAACCGACCGATTTTCACCCCTAGTGGCTTGCAAGTGAGAGAGGTTTTTTTTATTATACTTTATTTTTTATTTTTATTAAAAAAATTGATTTTCGCACTCCACAACTTACCATCTGCACTCCAAAAATGGAGTGCGAAAATTTGTGGCCTTATTTGGTAATGCACATTTGTGTGTGAGTTTTTAATTTAAGAGTACAAAAAAGTACACTTAAAAATCTTTAAGTGTACTTTTTTGTACAAATGAGACCCATAAAGTGTATTTTTTTTACTCTTAACGGGTGCACTATGACACCCGTTAGCATGACCCATTTATAAAAGCATGCTTTCGCCCTTAATGTAAAAAGCTTATGAAAAAAGAGGGTTAGAAAGGCCCAGGAGACACTTGAGTTGGGGCCTTCAACAACCAAAAGTACCATGAAAAATCATGGTGAAAGAGAGGGATCTGGAACCCTTTTATTCAAGAAGAAATAATTCTATCTGGCGCGGTCATCTATTTTATCCTTTTATACTCATAGGTTACAAGAAGATTAGCCATACGCCCTTCCATTGCACAATAATCGGGAAGACCTTTATAAAGAAAATGTGGAAGTGTACGAGATTATTTGTCAATTGACTGTTGTGGGATCCACGTCGAGGGAAGGTTTTCCCATATAGTGTTAGACTAGGGTCATTTGAGTTTCGTCTACCCCCAAGCTTACAATTATTGAAGGGAAAGATAACATTGCTTTATTGGAGAGCATAAATTATCTTCACGAGCATCTCCAACACATGACATCAAATTAGAGATGTCAAAAAGGCAGAGTTTTTGAATAAAATAAAATAAACCAGGTTTATTGGTTTAAGAACCGCTTTAGTTCTTTAAATTTTGAAAAAAAATTTTTTTACCCAATTTTATATGTCCTGCAGTAGTAGTTATCTTTCAAATAACTTATTTATGAAAGTTTTTTGTTTTCCTAAGTAGATTTAAGTTTTAACTACGATATATTGAGAGTTGAGGCTCATTTTTGAAAAAAAATTATCGAAGGGAAAGATAACATTGCTTTATTGGAGAGCATAAATTATCTTCGTGAGAATCTAACACATGACATCATCCTTTGGCAAAAAACTTAAAAAGGTGTTAGCTTTTTGAAGCTTAAAAAGGCAGAGCTAGGTTGGATGAATACAAGCTGCCAAAAAATTACCATTTGCAACCCCACGTCACTTATGAAGGCATGGGTTGGAGTTGCTAGCCAAACACGCCACACCACTTTGCATGGGCTGCTGGTTTGGTAGCTAAGCTACTACCGGATTTTTGCAAACCAAACCTTCACCGGTTCAGAGCTGCTTTCATTTGCCAAAAGCAATACTAAAAAACAGTTTCATCTTAATTATATGGTAGGTGGCAGATGTTAGTATGTTAACTTCAAAACCCAGCGAAGAAGACAGTTGAATTGCCAAGGATGTTTATGTGACAGTGAAGGTTCTTAGGCCTGGTTTGGCTAAAGAAGTTAAGCCAACTTTTGGCTTTTTGGTGTTTCAAAAAGCCCAGAAAAGATGGAAGGTTTGCAAAAAGTCACAAAAGAAATGGGATGGAGTTTTAGCCAAACTAGCAAACTTTTGGAAACTTTTTAGGCCAAAAAAGTAACTGAAATTCATAAGAAAAAAGAAAAGCCCATTTTATGCCAAACTAGTTTACTAATTGCTTGTGGCTTTTTTCCTCAAATAAGCAAAAAGTTAGAAGTAGCATGTACTACTTATGCCAAACCCACCCTTAATCTAATTACTAGTACTTGTTTTGATTCTTTAATTAGTCTACTTGTACCCTTACCAAAACCTTATGGACAAGTTTAATTGTGTCATTAGTTTTCATAAAGGATTAACATATTTGAGGTTAAGGATAGAGCTTGAGAGAACATTTGAGTCCCCGAGATACTAGACGAGATTATATTTAGTATTAGGCTTTGTTGGACCGTTTTTTCACATTTCTTCTTAAGTCAATTGGTGTTGGGGAGGGTTTCAATTAAATATTTTATTCTTTGTTGGACTAGTTTCCACATTTCTCCTAAAATCAACTGGTGTTGAAGAGAGTTTCAATTAAGTCTTTTTATGGCATTTGAAATTGCACCTTCAACCAAATACACAGGGGTACTCCTGACCCAAAAATCTCTCCCTCATGATGGCGCACCTGCGATTCGAATCCATGACTTCTTGACTTTGATAACACTTGTCGAATAGCTTTTTCAACCTTCTCTCCTGCAACTAGTTGGGGCTAAGGAATGTTTCAATTAAGTCTTTTATCGACATCGCATCTGGTATCTAATTTTAGAGCGGTAGAAGCGTTGAGTGACATTACGTAACCAAATCCACTCAGTAATCAACCAATGTTGGTATATAGTATGATGAGATTGGTTACATTATGTAAATTTGGGAGTGATAAAGAATGAGATAAAAGGTAAATGATCATCTTTAACAATGAATGGAAATAATAAAGATTCATTAATTATATTTAACAATGAAGGGAAAATAATACGTTGGCATTAATTAATATTAATACCAGTTCAAATATATTAATCCAGTTCAATATCATATTTATACCTCAAGCAATAAGCATCAGAATAAATTATCTAGCATGTGAAGCCATATGGTAATCAAGCATGTCAAGGTAATAAATTATCTATTGCTGACTCTTGGCAATTTTTAAGAATGCAATTTGGAAGCAATGCATGATGTTGGAGATGAAGGAGTTGACCTAATTATATAGTGTATAATATCTAGTATGATTATTTATAGTTAGTATATTAATTATTAGTTTCTTATAATTAATTGACTTGGTTTAGATCTAGTAAAAATTCAACTCATTTAATATTTTTATTGATAAGCAAATGGATGCTAGAGTTGTTTATTTAAAGAGAAGAACAAAATGATTCCGTATACTTGTAGCTGTATTGGCAAAAAGTTATTTCAGTATACACTTTATCATATTGAAATGCACAATAACATAAAATAACAACTAATTTTTAAATGAAAATATGTCTGAGGTCCAGTCCTCTCTCTGACTAAAATTTTGACTCCACCCGAGATGATTTTCGAGTTTAAAGTATTGTCCCAACTATTGGGGAGACTCAAACATCCTATTCTCCTTCACCGATTGGAAAATGAGAAAATCATGATCGTAAGATGGATCTTGTTTTGTGCATTTTTTGAAAAACTAAAAATCTAGTTTTTTGGATACGAATATAAAAGAATTACGATAATTCTATGATTAGGCAAATGATAACGCGACGATTGATTTTGATGCTGCCACAACAATTTGTGTTCTTTGACAATTGTGCCCTTTAATTATAAAAAAATAAAAAATTGTTTTTGTTTCAAGGCCTCAAGCAGTATGAGCTGTAAAATGAAATGGAGGTAGAGCTGAGAAGAGGTGGATATACTGTGGTGGTCGGATGGAGGGAGGACTACAAGGGTTCGAATTGGTGAAACCCCAAAACATAATGTGAGCTAACTGTGATCTATGTTTGGCCGATAAAAAATAATAAAAAATTAATATAAAAAAACTGTGATTTTGGTCTGGGTTTGAATTGGAAAGAAAAAAGGGGAGAGATTGTGGTTTCAAATGTTGGGCCAAAGTTGTCAATAAAACAGAAGTGTTGGGGCATTAAGGGCTACCCCTATAATTATTGTGAATTAAATGTAAATGAAGTTTGTTTTATGTATGCTCTATTGACAAGGAATTTTGCAAGAAAACTAAATTTTCTTTTTGGTGGGATGTTTTTTGCAAAAAAGTATTTTTCAATGGGAAAGTTGAAGTTGTGAGTTCTAATTTTTTTTTTGGTAACTGAAAACACAGAAAATTACGTGAAAATTGATTTTTGTATCCTCACCTTGCAACTGAACGGAACTTTAAGATTCTAATATTGATTTGAAAAGCATTTACACTATCTGTTTATTTATTTAACATCTACTTGAACTTAGATACATATAATATTTTCCAAGTCCAATTAACTTTTAATCTCCATTATCAAATAAATAAGGCGCCAAACAAAACATACACGTAATTTTTTGAGTACGTCATAAGGTTTCCTTTTTCGGATTTTTTCTTGATTGAGAAAGAAAACATCATTATCAAAAAGATAAAAAAAAACTGAAATCAAGTTGATTTTTCTATCCCAATTAAAAAAAAAATGTTGATTTTTCTATCCTTACCATGCAACTGAACGGGACCTTAAGATTCTAATATTGATTTGAAAAGCATTTACAGTATCGCTTTATTTATTTAACATCTAGTTGAACCTAGATTTTTTTTTTTTTGTGCAAGTTGAAGCTAGATATAAATTCTCGTTTTCAAGTTCAATTAACTTTTAAAATCCATAAACAAATAAATAAGACGCCAAACAAAACAACAAGAGTGTTTTAGATACGTAAGGCTATGTTTGATAAAGCTGAAAGCTGAAAACTGAAAACTGAATGCTGAATTTATTAAGTTAATAAGCTGTTTGATATGTACTGAATCTTAAGCACTGAAATAAATAAGTTGTTTATCTGTACAAGGAGCTGAATATTAAATTCAGTAATTTTTAAAATTTTTTACTTTGGGTTCATATTTTCATACTAAAATGTATAAAGGAAAAAAATGTACATTTATCAAAATAATAAAAATATACAGAATATTGGCAAGATGTGGTATAGCGATGGTGATGGTTGTGATTGTGGTATTGCAATGGTCGTGGTCGTGATAGCGGAGTGGTGGCATTGTAGTGGTGGGGGACTGATGCTAGGAATAGTGGTAGTTTCGTGGTGGTGTAGTGGCGGCAGTGGTGGTGGGAATGGTGATCATGGTGGTGGTGATAGTTGTGGTGGGAGTAGCTGAGTTTTTGTGGTGGTGTACTGGTGGCAGTAGTAATGCGGGGGAGTGGTGGTGTGATGGTGTAATGGCGGTAGGAATGACAGAGTGGTCGTGGTGTAGTGCCGGCGAGAGTGGCAGAGTGGTGTGGGGGTGGTGGCAGCAGTGGTGGTTGGAGTGGTGAAGTGGTGTTTATGGTGGTATGAGTAATGATGGTGTAGTGGTAGCATTGGTAGAATGGTGGTGTCAGTGGTAGTGGTAGTATTGGTGAAAGTGGCAGAGTGGTGGTGGTGGTGGTGGCAGCGAGAGTGGCAAAGTTGAAGTGGTGGTGGTAGTGGTGGTGTGGTGGCGGCTAGAATGGCGGAGTGGTGGCGGTGGCGGTAGTGGTGGTGGTGGTGTGGTGGCGGCTAGAGTGGCGGAGTGGTGGCGGTAGTGGTGGAGTGGCGGTTATGGTGGTGGGAGTTATGGTGGCGGTGGTGGTATGGTGGCGGCAGTGGTGGTGGTGGGAGTAACAGAGTGGTGGTGATGGTGATGTGAGTGGTTGTGGTGATGTAGTAGAGGTAGTGGTGATGATGGTGGTGGTGAATTAAAACAACTGTAAATTCAGCAAAAATTAAGTAGCTCAAAGCTACTTAATTTTTTTCAACATTTTAGCTTACATTTTAAGAGCCATTTAATCCTTTAAGTAATATAAAATGTGGTTATCAAACCTACTTAATTTCTTATTACTTAATTCATTCAGTATTAAGTGCTGAATCTGGGTTATCAAACAAGGCCGTCAGGGACGGATTTACTTGAGGCACAGGGGTCAAGTGACCCCCCTGACTTTGGAATAATTATTTAATATTTTACCGATTTTACCGAAATGATTTGTGGTTCAGTTGGAAAGCAACTATCTCATAGATGTATAGGTCACGGGTTCCAATCCTGCCCCCTACGCTTTGCTTTATTTTTAATGTTTTAAATGCTCCCATACCAAACGAACGGAGTTTGGAGTTGAAATAAAATTCCTCTTGGTGTAACTTACTCTATTAAAACTTTCATTTCCAGTATTTAATAATTCAATAAGTATTGGGCCTATTGGCTAATGATTTTGGAACTTTAATTTTTATAATAGCTAGCTAAAATTTGTCTTTTGATGCAAATATTATCCACGGACAAATGTACTAAAAGACAATTTTTGAGTATCATTATAAAAAGGTGGAGTGTCAAAATCATTCTCCATAATAAATGGTGAACATCCTTATTTTTTAAATTATATGGACATTTTTTATACTTCGGTTATAAGTGTAATTATAGAACGCTTTTTTTTTTCCGCATTCTTAGCAAGTTTTTATTTTGTGACTATTACATGATCTCATTCAAAACACAACAATGTTATAACAATTTATTGAAGATCCATATTTAAGATTGGGCACCTGGGCCCTGAAATCTGAGGACCGGCCATGTACTCGAAAGGTGGCCCCTCTGAAAGAAATTCCTGGATCCGCCACTGGATACGTTACATGTACCACGTGGGACCTGCTCGGTACTTATAAAAGAACAATTCTACGTGCACACCACATACATACGCGCATCAAATGCAAATGCTACAGCACGTCCCGATCGTCCATTTCAGGAATCAATGGTCCGGATTTGAAATAAATTCTTACCGGTAAGAATTAACTCTTGTAAGAATTAACTCTTACCGGTAAAAATTTATTTCAAATCTGAAACGTCGAAAAAAGCTTTTGGACGGTTGGAATGTGCTGGTGTGCATGTGGTGTACGCGTCCTGGCGTAGGCGAATCATTTTTGCTTATAAAATTTGTTAAACAGTCCAAGAAAAAACTACTTCCACGCTTCTACCCTTTCCCTTCAAATCCACTCCAATACCAAACTCCCCTCCCATTTCCACTCTTCAATCTCACTTCTCACTTGACATTAACCTCTCTCTCTCTCTCTCTCTCTCATGTACTCCAACAATTCGACTTCCCCTCTCCTTTGATCCCATCCCACATCATCATCATCATCATCATCATCATCATCATCCACGATGGTGGAGACCTCGACCCCGCCGAGCCGGTTCAACAGCAGCAACCGGTTCGACATCAAGCGGTGGATCCCAAACCCAACCATATTCTCGTCCCACAAAACCCTCTTCACTATCCTCTGGATCGTCGCCTTCGCCTCCGTCTTTGTCTTTCAACGCAACATCGTCGACGGCTTCTCCTTTTTCTGGCGCCCTCCGCCGCCTTCAACTTCATCATTGCCCAGGCTCCGGCCGGTGGTCTTCAACTTGACGGATTTCGGTGGGGTCGGCGACGGCGTCACGCTTAATACTCAGGCATTCGAAAAGGCAATCTTGGCAATTTCAAAGCTGGGGAAAAAGGGTGGTGGTCAACTCAATGTGCCTGCGGGGGATTGGCTAACGGCGCCGTTTAATCTCACTAGCCACATGACTCTATTTCTAGCTGAAGATGCTGTTATACTCGGCATCGACGTGAGTTCTTTATTTTGGTTGGTTTTTCGGTTTTTGCTTAATTTGGATTTGGAAATAAAAGAGTCAACTTTGATTGAAAACACCCAAATTTGGAAATGTAGAAAAGAACTGTTTTAGTTGAAGTGGTGTACTTGTTTTGAGTGCCATCACACTGGTAATTGCAAATGCAATGTTTTTCTTCTCACGTGCTTGTAATTATTGTGGTAAGTAGGCTCGATAAAGTTCAGTTTTTTACTTTGATCTATCGGCTGAAGTGAAATATAGACCAGCAATTTGGCCTCAGAATTGTCATAACTCATAAGGGTTTGAGTTAAGTTGATTAGGGTGAATATAAAGGTGGAGATGCTTTGATGTCAATGAGGCACAGCTCTTAATTGTGAATCCAATGAAAAGGTTCTAGATTTGGGAAAAAGATATTGTGAATAAATTTGTTATTAGGTGAGAATTTATTGCTAGATTTGGATTTAGATTGGTTTGTTTGTGAGCATCATCATTGTTTCTGGCTGAACCCTTGGGTAGTTGACTTGGCTGTAGTTCCATCAAAGTATGAGCATGATCAAAATAGAATTTTCTTTGAACTGACTCTCAACAAAGATGGATCTATTTTTCCAGAAGATATCCAAGATGCGTGCTTTAAAACTTGTTCAATAAATTTCTTATTTAAATCTCCTTTTTTAAATGGGTTGATTTGCTTGTACGGAGATACGTGGAAAATTTCTCAAATGAGCCCGTGTGACCTACAGCTCGGCCAAATGAGCTCGCAAGCTGAAGACTGTACATATAGTCTACAATAAATATTTTTACTAGTTTTGTTTAACCTTGGTAACTCAGAAATGGTAGGGAACAACGTTAGGCTGCCACGTGTCAGCTTCTAGAGCAACATTGTCCAGCGCATGATTCTGGGGATGTAGAAGAATCTATAGCAAAATGAACGCCTGGTGGCTCTTTGGTTTTTTGATGTGGGACAAGCGCAAGTAAAGGCAAATGAAGAGTTCCTCAACAGAAGTCCTCTTCATCAATAGATTCACTCCCACGTCGGAAAATTGAAAACCTGGTATGGAGAGAAACCTCTAGAAGCGAACTCCCTTCAGCATTCCCTCACGTGAGAACCTGACCGAGCTCGGATGAGCCGCATCTCCTGTGTAGGAATGACCCTCTAGTAGCTGCACAGCGTAGTCAACAACCGATTTAGAAATAGAATAGGTTCTTCCCTCTCTCTCCAGCTAGTTCTGTTAGGGCAACCTCGGGTAGCGGGTCGGGATGGCAAAACCAATGCAGGTAGGGGTTGTAGACATAGGAAAGAGACCCCAGAAGCAGTCTCGCTTCACTTGTATGATTTATGGCTTTTATCTCCACCCTGCAATCTTTCTAAAGCACTAAAATCTCTCATCAATAAAGGCGAAACTTAACTAGTATCGCCTCCCCGCCCAGCTCTATCAGCAGGCCCTTTCTTTTGCAAGCGAGCTCGAGCTGTGACATGAGATTGTGAGCCAAGCTCAAGCCAAGGTTTTGCAGCTCGATTCGAGCTTTTCCCTGCGAGGCGAGCTCGAGCAATGTGAAGCTTGGCTTGGTTCTACTCGTTTGCAGCCCTAAATACAAGTGTTTCACAGTCCAACACTAACCAAGACTCGTTTAACCAAATCTAAAAGGTACAACAGTACAAGTATAAGTTGTATACCTAGTAGTTCCATGTCAGTGCACGTGATTAATCACATCAGATACACGAGAAGAGGCACATAGTTTTTTTGGCTGGAAAGTGCCATCGGGGTTAAAAACTGCAAGATCCAGTCCTTTTGATTGCTTTTATACTTTCGTTGAGGTCAAGAGGCATGATATGTTATCTTGTGTGCCAATCTATTTGTCGGATTATGCAGATAGTGTGAATCATTTGCTGATAACGCGCCAAGATCTGAGATAGGAATACCTAATAATGACAGGCTGTAAGGCATAGCTTAAACCAGTCTCTGCTGACAACGGAGTTTCATGAGATTAATTATTTTGTTTTCTCGTAAGAAGTATCGAGTCAGTCTTTGCGTTTCTCATGGTGTCTTAAATTTCTTTGAGAATGTTTTTATGATTCTTTTTAAGTTCCTAAGTGTCTTTTAGTGTTTTAAGAGTCAAACACATTTTTCAAATAGTCTATGGTCAAGTCTTAGTTAGCATTTATTTGGAGTCTTGAAAATATAAGTGCTTTCATTCTTATTCTTGGAGGGATGTTCCAAGACATCTACATAAGTCTTTGTTTATGAATGAATTATTTAGAATTGAGTTAAGTTAAATTAGCCTTTGGCTTGTGAGAAGTGTTTCTACTTCTTCTTTGTCGTTTTTGTATCTCTCAGGTGGATTCCTTCGAGTGGTGAGCGACCCCTACGCCCTGTATCTTTTTTTAGACACCTCGGGTGGTGATATCTGTATCCCATTGGCGTTTCTAATTGGGTGGTGAGCGACTATCCCTTTATCTTTTTACCTTTATCTTTCCCCTTTTATCGTATCCGGCATCAGTTTGGTATCAGAGCTTCAGGTTCAATGACAAGTTATTGTTGCTTGCAATTTCAAATAATGTCGGACGAAATCTTTTCAGACAAGGATTCTTTTTCTTCACTACCAACAGTGGATTGGTCCAAGCCGCCAATTTATGACGAGTACATGGAAGACGGATTCTTGGTCAAATACGATAATCAGTATTCTATACCTATGGCTTTTGATTCTAAGGCGTCAATTTTATTATGCTTTGATGAAGAAGCAAGGATGCTTGCAACTGGTTCCAACTTTATAAAAATATTGTGCAAGTGCATCTTGCTTGGAGTGAGTGATTCCTCCTATAATCAAGCAAGTGGCTTGGTTGCGTCGAGTGGCATCCGCAATTAGTAGTGTCGAGTGGCATCCGCTACCCCCGGTAGAGTGGCATCCCGGGACCATCCCTAACCTTGCGGGTCTCGGCCTGCATCATCTGCAATATAATATTACAGGACCCATATCACAGATGAGGCCAATATTTTAGCTTTCTGTCGTTACAGAACTGTATGCTCGTTTTCTTCTTTTTTTAGATTGTATTTTTGGTCAATTGCAGTCGTTTGAATGCTAACATGAGAATATGAGGCCTCGGAAGTGCATCCATTTTGATTTTATAACTTATCCTACCTATATTCTTTGAGAGATTCTCACGTGTTACCTAATTGACGGGAATCTAAGCTGTAGCAGGATTGTTCATTACCTGTTAGTTGTTATAAGTCGTGCACATGCTAGCGATTCTCACGTGTTACCTAGTTGTTCATCGTAGCGTTTCGACTCCAGTCTCTTGCCAAATTCCAATGTGTGGGTCTATCATGTCAAAAGATACTTATACCTTTTTTGAATCGACATGCTAGTGTATAGCGTAGTAGCGTATAGTTTCACCTAGTAGTGCCAAGCTGAACTCAAGTGTTATGTATGGTGCCTTCCTGGTAACATGTACTCTTGCCGATATACCCTTCATCTTTTCAGAAGTTAACAGATCAGTATGGCACTTGGTTGAACTATGTTGTCTATGGGCCTATGGCTCAAATGTTCACTACAAACAAAGCTATCGCTTAATCAGTATCTTTTTCTTTTTCTTTTTATGTCGTATTAAACAGGATCAGAAGTACTGGCCTCTCATGCCTCCATTGCCTTCGTATGGGAAAGGGAGAGAACATCCTGGACCTCGATATGGGAGTTTGATTCATGGTCAATATCTAAAAGATGTCGTTATTACAGGTAGAGTTTTACTCCTCTCTTACCCAGTGGAAATTCTTTCAATTTCTGTGGATAGATAAAAGATGGGGAGAGTTGTCAGAGTGCAAATTTGTTTTTGCTGACTCAAATTCATGCCTCTTAGCCTCAAGCATCATCTTAAGCCTTTTAATCCAGCTTTACTGGAAAGAGTTCTTTCATTTTAACTTTGACCTTCTCGAGTAAGTTTTAGAACAAATTGAAGCTGTCTCAAGTGCTTTTCTCCCCTATTAACAGAAAACTGTATTTTCTTAAGTAGATCTGACTTTGAAGCAGCATAACTTGGGTGTATAGTTGCATTCCATGTTTCTAAGATGTGTCAGCACTATTTTCATGGAGATCATGGAAAGAGTTGGTCTTTAATCTTGTCTCGCTCATACATATTCCATCCCTTTGTCTCTGTTTGCCCATTTCCTAAAAATACATGTTCGTCTTGAAAACTCAATGCATTAGACTCCGTGTTTTCAGTACTATCGCTTATAAATGGTCATAGGTGCATTAAATGCACGCCCCCCTTAAAAAGTTTGAACTCTCAAAACTGGCTAACTGCGTGGTACGGAGGGATTATTTGGGTACAAGCCTTAATACTTATAAATGATACTTATCCCAGCTACTGATCCACCTGATAACTTCAACCCTTGATGTGATGATTGTGCTGTGGGCAAGTCTAACGGTCTTTCGATAACCTTGTTCGACATTCATGTTGTTCATTTGATGTCCCTGGAAATGTCTAACTTTAGACGTGGTCTGATTTCACTAATGTTTTTGGTGACCAAACAGGGCATAATGGGACCATTAATGGACAAGGGCAAACATGGTGGAAGAAGTATCGGAAGAGGCTCCTTAACAACACCAGGGGTCCACTTGTGCAGATTATGTGGTCAAGTGACATTGTTATTTCTAACATCACTTTACGTGATTCTCCTTTTTGGACACTACATCCATATGACTGCAAGAATGTAACTGTTAGAAATGTTACGATTTTGGCTCCCATATTTGAAGCTCCAAACACGGATGGAATAGATCCTGGTAAGCATGTTGCAGTTACCTTTTGACCTTTTGATAGTGAAACTTGTCAGGAGCTAAATTCGCCAATGTCCTGGGATCATGTTTCGTTAGTTGTCAGCGACGCCAGCTTATTAATCTAGGCCACTGGCTTTTTGGTTTACTCTTTTATGGCAAATGAAACAATCCCCAAAGTTCCGGTTAGGTAATTGTTAACGCTTACTATCGTCTGAACAGATTCTTGTGAGGATATGGTGATTGAAGACTGTTACATAAGTGTGGGTGACGATGGCATTGCAATAAAGAGTGGTTGGGATCAGTACGGCATTGCTTACGGGCGCCCTTCAAAGAATATTCTCATTCGAAACCTTGTTGTCCGCTCTATGGTCAGGTAAGCATTAAAACTATCAGTGTTCGTGTAGTCTTTTATTTTGGATTTTCTTGGCGTACTTGTCATTGGTACGTTGAGTCTTGCATCTCTGGATTTTGTTGGCTTTGAGGCATCAGGAAAATGATAGCTAACTGTTCCATCGAGCTAGTTTAGTATATGTGCCTGTTGTTACTTGGAATGCTCATTGTGAGATAGGATAGATAGATGCCTGTGGGGGCTCGTTCTTCATTTCCTCGTCTTCCTCCATGAGGCTACTACTGGACTCGGGATAAGAGTACTGTTCAAACTGTCTGAGTATAAGGATCGGAACCAAGAACGGGAACTCAGTACGGAAGGGATAGGCTTGAATAAATTAAATTAGTAGAATATACATTTCACAAGCAAAACAACCAATAAAATAGAGAACTATTTTTCAAATATCCGTTAAACGCATATTTTGAAGTACCATATGACCAGTTTGGTTATATTGTCTCGCCAAAGCTCCACTTTACAGTTTTTTGATTTTTTACTGAAAATCTGAACGAAAGAAGTAGGAAAAAAACTATGGGATCACTAAACCATTTTCCATGAAGGTGTATTGTATGGAATGGACTTTCGAATATGTAAAAAGGCTTGAGCCTCCTATGAAGGACCGACACTTCTAGAGGTCGCCGTATCGGAGTGTCGGACACGGGGACACGGCGGGGGACACATACATGGCGTGTCCCCAAAATTTTTTGAATTTTTTGTAGGGGACACGGCGAGGTCAAAATTTAATTTTTTTTAGATTTTTTGGGGGTCAATCTTTAATTTTTAAAATTTTCAGGGGTCAAATTGTAATTTTTAAACTTTTATGGGGTCAAACTGTGATTATTAATCTTTAAATTTTTTATTTTTAAATATTTTATTATATATATTGCTGTGTCCGTGTCCCTTTTTTCAGAATTGCCGTGTCCGTGTCCGTGCTACATAGCCTGAATCTGAAACAAATTCACTACGTAGTATTCTGTTTGTTTGTTGTAATTTGTCTTCATTTAATGGTACAAACTGCGGGGGTTTCTAGTTGTGGAGATTTCAGGTAACGATGCGTCCAGAATTTAGCTCTCCCTAGTCCCTAAGCTTGATATCTGTGACCCCTAATCCCTATGCTTACATTGGTTACAATAGATTGTTAGATGATTGGCAACAGACCTTCTTCTAGTCACAGAAAATATACTAGAATTTAACTTACTAGAAATGAGGAAGTATGAAGAAAAAAGAGATGAGTAGTACTTAGTAATATTCTCAGTTGGTTGCCTGATTGAAGCATGTCATAATTTTTTTTTCACTTCTTAGTCTTGTGATATCTTTGTGTTTCGACTAATACACCATGTGAAACGTGTCAAACCTTCAATCTTTTTTTAGAAAAAAACACTTCCCACATGTAGGCTTTAACAAAGGGCTTGAATTGCTAGTCTTCGGAGTCACTCTGATCTACCTTTTGCCTAATTTGTGACAGTGCTGGCGTATCAATAGGCAGTGAGATGTCTGGTGGGGTCTCAAATGTCACAATTGAAAACCTTTACGTGTGGGGTTCAAGGCGTGCTGTTCGGATCAAGACCAGTCCGGGTAGAGGAGGTTATGTTCGACAGATAACATATAGGAACATAACCTTTGACAATGTTCGTGTTGGGATTGTCATTAAAACAGACTACAATGAACACCCCGATGACGATTTTGATCCCAAGGCGGTCCCGGTGCTCGAGGACATAAGCTACACTACAATTCACGGTGAAGGAGTTCGCGTGCCTGTTCGTATCCATGGGAGCGAAGAAATTCCGGTCAGGAATGTAACTTTTAGGGATATGTCAGTGGGGATAACATATAAGAAGAAGCATATATTCCAGTGTGCCTATGTTGAGGGCCGCGTAATAGGGACTGTTTTCCCTGCACCCTGTGAGAACCTTGACCTGTACGATGAACAAGAACAGCTTGTCAAGCGATCTGTTTCACAAAACGTGTCAGATATCGATTACGACTTCTGAGAATATTGCTGGGCAATTTTTCTTTTTGGTTCTGGGGCGTATCTTCTAGTGGTAAAGAAGTAGTATGTTTGATCTATAGATCCAAGAACATTGGTTGGCCTGGATCAAAAGGTGACCTCTTTTTTCTTGTATTTAGGAGTATAGTGTTACCCAATACTTCAATTTTTTACCCTTTCTCCCCCATGTAACTTGTCCTTTTTTCCAGGGATTGTATATACTGCAAGATACACAAGTTTACAGAACATTAAATTTGCGGCATACGTGAAGAATATCTTGTGAAATTTAGAACTTTCTTTCATTCACGAGACTTCAACTCGTGAAATTGTTGGTTACTTCAATTTTCTTGTGTCCATTCATTCGAACATGAATCCTTCACCGGATGGATGTGGTCCAAGGAAGGAGGAGAGGTGTCCATTTCTTTTCTTTTTTTAACAGAAAAATGAATTGCGTCTGGTAGATTACACGATTCATGAATCTTATCGTATTAATCAATCACATTCCAAATTCTTTTAAAGCACTGGATGATAATTTCACAAGTGGATGGAATAATTTCACGACGGCCACCAGCTGTTGCAGTCCAAACCAATTAAAATCCCCAATTTCACTTCACATGGACACGAACTAATATTAATTGGAGCAAACTACGAAAGCAATAAAGAAAGGAGTACATTTCAAAGGAGTAGGAATCAACCAAGGATTGGACCGGTAGGGACAGAGCCACGAATTTCACTGTGGAGGCAAAAAAAAAAATTTCAAATTATTTTGTAGGGGCGAGCCTATACAATTTACAGAAAAATTATTAATTTTCTATATAATACTAGTACTATTTTTTTTTCTTGCAGGGACGACCGCCTTTATTGGCCCTCCTCTAGCTCCATCCGGCCTATTGGACTTGGTCTGGGATTTTGAAGTACTCTCTAGTCTCCTCATTCCACTAACTCAAAAAGGCAGCTTATTACACTTTTCGAGGTAGGTCATTGTCTCACAATACATCACATAAAAAACCGCAAAAAGCCAAAAAGCTGCCTTAGTGGAACACTGGTGAAATTCTTATTGTTAAACAATTCTTGGATGCATCTCCTATCAAGTGTAAGTGTGCAGGGACGAAGTCAGGATTTTTACGTGGGGGGACGAATATATACAATAAAAAAATTCTAATAGAGACAACGATGTGAATTTTGACTGACTACAAAAAATACCAAATAATATCAACACATATGAAACTAAGCATGTTTCTTATATCAACTTAGGTTTTAAAAGTATTAACGTTTATCTAACCCTATTTATTGAAATCAGTAAAAGTTTTGGGCTTCCAAAATTTCAATCGGCCTTAGTTTTTAAAAGTGAACGGGCTAAGTGAGTTGGGTTATAAATTTTGGGCCTTATTTTATTTAAAAGGATTGTAATCAAACTTCATTAAGGCCAATTTTAGTACAAAGATGTTTCATATCTCGAAAAATATTAAAGTGTTGCTATTATTTTTTTTAACGAAAAAATGGAGAGGGGACGGGACTATATAGTTTGATGATATATATTTTTTCCAATATAAGAGCAGGACTTTTTTAAATTGTAGAGGGGCGACAGCCCCTACTAGCTACTTCCTTTTTTTTTTTTTGATCACTTACTAGCTACTTCCTGACTCCATCATTGAGTGTGCTGTAAATTCCAAGGGTTTGGCAAATTGATCTTGCCATGGGACTCATGGGTTTGCTTTCACCTAAGGCCTGAGGTTCGAATCCCCTTGCCAGCAAACTCTTGGGGCCAGTAGGGGTTACCCCCGTTCGTTACTTCCCGGGCCCTGGAATTAGTTGAAGTTCGTATAAGCTGACCCGGAGATTCGGTTATAAAAAAAAAAAAGTGCAAGTGTGTTGCGTAGAAAGAGTTATAGGTGATACCAGGAGTAGTTCGCATGTTGGTGGACTTGGGCTTTTTTTTCTTGAAAATGATAACCAGCTAATTTCACTTTGACAGTATAGATCGACGTTTTCTAGCTAAAGTTTTGATTATGTTGGCTCCAAAGAGGAAGGGCAACCTGTAATGTGTATTAAGTGAGGCCATATATATGGGGAGGATCCGGTCCAGACCTCTCATTTTTCGGTCAATTTTTTATGATCCGAACAATCCAATGTGTTTAAAATGTATTTTTAAGAATCCTTGCTAGATATCACCAAAAAAAATGACTCAGAATGGTTTGATCCGAGCAATTTTTTATAAAACTGTACATATCGCAGTTTTGTGAAAACTGCTCGGATCAATCCCTTTTGGGTCTTTTTTTTTTTTTTTTTTGTGATTCCTCGCGGAGACCTTTATAAACACATTTTAAACACATTAGACGGTTTGGATCATGAAAATTTGGCCAGAAAATGAAAGGTGTGGACAGTGGCGGAGCCAGGATTGAGAATCCGGGGAGGCTGAGTTCAAGGGCGGCTCTAGGATTTTTATATAGCGCTAACAAAAATGCACAACGTATTTAACTATTTATGATGAAAGCTGTATGCAAAGAAGTCGTCTAATTCTCTTCAATTTTTTAGTGTTTTCACATTAAACCTAATGTCAAACAACTATTATCCTTATATGTTTATTATATATAGGCTTTCATAAGTGGGCCATGCTTGTTTTGTTTTCTTAGGGCTATAACAATTTGGTTCAAATTTTGTTGGAAACATTTATTTTAATTTCAAACGAGTAACCATGCGCCGAAAATAGCAAAAAAAATTTAATTTATATCTAAATTTTAATTTTTTTTTCGGTGCATTTTTTAAACTGCGGGGGGGCCAGGGCCCACCCCAGCCCTAGGCTGGTTCCGCCCCTGGGTGTGGACATGAGTGGATTGTAAGTGCTTGCGCCCTTGGATTGTTTTCCAATTTGATTTCCCCAAGCGTAGGGTTTAGGTCGACGGTAGCTGATACCGGAAGTCCGGGTCGAGTCCTCAGAGACCGAATGCGCTGAACGTGAGTGTTGATTCGCGAACGATGGATTTAGCCTTAAAGCGGCAAACTTGGCTTAGTAGTTTGGGGGTGGAATTCACTTAACTTCGTGAATGATGCGAGATTTAAAAGACTAATTTAATCAAGGCTAAGTCAAGGGGTTCATAACACCAATGACTTGGGCCGATTCATTCTCCTCTAAAATAACTGGCTCGGGGACGTCGTTAAACAACCCCGAACGGAAGATTTGATAATTAAACTCATTCAACTAGAAATGGTGTTACTCAAAGAGTAGGATTCTTGTGCCGTTTGTACAAACATTTTGATTGACATCGCCCTAAGCATTACACGTGCCAAGTGGTCAAGCCCTTGGCTACGAGTGATCAAAGGGATTAACAAATCCAAATTTCGTTACATAAAATTAATCCTAACTCTTTGATTAACATGCACTGTTTGCATTAAGGCGAGGAGAGTGAATCAACCTAAGGCACGGGGTGCTAATCACCCCATAACCGAGCCTATAACGACTACTCGATCATTACTAAGTAAATCATGCCTATTTTTATAAAGGAAATAAAGAACATGACAGGTGACTAAATAAACTTGATTTTAATGAAGATACTATGTTAGCCTACCACTTTAATACTTGAGAAATTGATTAACAAGGTTTAGAACTAGGATTTTTAAGAGAAAATAGCTAGAGGAACATGGAAATGAAAAACTTAACAAGAACAAAAATAAACTAGATAGATAGAACAATCTAAGTCCGAGCTACAACATTAGTAAACGACGAATTAACAGAAGAAATAAACTTACGTGAGGAATCTAGAGAGAGAGAGAGAGAGCTTCCAAAACTCTCTAATGGAGGAGAGAGGGGAGAGCCTAAAAAAAACTAGGAAAGAAAAAAAAAATAGATAGTGGGAAGGAGAGAGGAGAGACTAATTTATCATCCACTCTCTCTCTCTCTACAAAATATCCCATAAAGTCCTCACAAACAACCAAAGTTTCCATAAAAGGAATGTACATAAAGTAATTAATATCTGCTGCCCGGAGGGACTTTGGATCGATCCACACCAAATCTGGATCGATCCATTTAAGTCTGGTGCTGCTCCGCAAGAGGGTGGATCGATCCACTCTGACCTTGATTGATCCAGAGTCTTCTGATGCTGTTTAGATGTGAAGTGGATCGATCCACTCAAGTCCTGGATCGATCCAGATGATTTTGGTGCAAGATTGGACTTCTTTCAAGCAGTGGATCGATCCACCCTTACCCCTGGATCGATCCAGATTAAACTGGATTCTTCTTCTTGAGCCTGGATCGATCCAACACATCCATGGATCGATCCAACTTGATCTGTTGGTTTGTTGCACAAATGTGGATCGATCCAGCTTCATCATGGATCGATCCAAATGGTTCTTGGTTGTGCCTTGGCCTTTCTTGGTCACTCCCTTGGCCGTTCGTACTTCCGGACCTTAGCCAAATCATCGTGTCTCGCTCTCGAGGCCCGGTGTTGGCGTGCCATGGGGCACGTGGACCTTGGTTGCTTGGGACGATTCCCAATGTGCTCAAAATGCGCTTAATCCGCGCGTTCAACCTGTAACTTAACAAAAACACCACTACGTGCAAATCAACCATTTAAAGCGCGAAATCGCGTGCTTGGGTGTGATAAATGAGCACGATAAGCCCCGGATATGTACGATATTGGGGGCTTATCAGTAAGAGTGTGTACTGAATCCATTATGTATAAGCTACTAATAGAATGTTAGGAGGGGTTACAATGGGAGTCGAGTACCTAAGGGTGAGCATGGACTGGATTGGTCCAGTTTTATAGTAAACTAAGAACCAAACCACTACCTACGGATTATGAATTTGGAGAACCAAACTAACCCATAAAATTCATTTAACCAAACCGATCCAAACCATAGATATACGGTTCGGTTTTGATTTTGAACCACGGTTTGCTTGAAATTGAGGTATCGTCTCCATAGACTATTAACTCTTTCAAAAACAAATTATTTAAAGTACCCTTTCAAACTTTATGTTAGAGCAAGTTATTTTTATAATCACAAAACTCAATAATACCAACCAATTAAAGAAGAGTAGAACACTAGTAACTAGTGAATGAATAAGGCCATGGAATAAATAATTAAATTAGGAAATTATTTACGGAGCAAAAAGATTAAGCCCAAACCGTGTATTTTTATGGTATTGAAATTATAATAATAGGTCATCATATGTACTAATATACAAGTATAATAATTAATCTTAGACGTGAAAGAATAGGGTGGTGGAATGAAGCATCAGATTAGGAAATTTACCGACTACGGAAAAAAATTATTTAGTGCATCTATTCTATATATACAATCCCCTTCTAATGAGGGAGTCCTCATTTGGGAAGAAATGAGGACCAAACACCACAGCCCTTGGATGAGATCCAAGGGCTCAGATTTAAAAACCCAATTCGCGGGTCTAAACCCGGGTAAAAACCCATTCTCCGGTCAATGCCAAGATACGGGTCATAAGCTCCAACCCTTGGATCCCTTCCTTTCCCCAAATCAAACAACGCGACTTTGGAGCTCTAGAGACGAAGAAGAAGAAGGCGATCGGCGATTACCCGATCGAGCAAGAAGAAGGCGAACTCTTTCGTCCAAGGCCGGTCTCTCTCTCTCTCTCTCTCTACGTCGGTTTGGGGCTAGAAAACTAGGGCCTCGAACTCGAAAAAATAGGGCTTCGTTTTGTCGTTTTCCTGCTCTATTCTGGACTCATTTCATAGTTTGAGCTTGATGTGTATATATCAAAACACATTTTGAAAACGAACAGTTATTTGAAGTTGAGTTGCTATTATTCATTTCATAGTTTGAGTTGCTGTTCATTTTGTTTAAGAAAAGCTATGAACTGCATTTCATAGTTTTGAAAACGAAAAGCTACTATTCATTTCATAGATTGAGTTGATATTCATTTCATAGTTGCTGTTCATTTTGATAGTTGCATAAATGCAGTTCATTTATAGTTTCGATGTGGTGTTCATGCTCTATTTTGGATGAAATGAACTGCATTTTGTTGCACTCAAATGAACCAGTCAGGGTAATCTTAGATGGCTTATGAAAGACATGTTCTTCAAAATTTTAGGTAATGTGTTCAATATTACCAATTTATTTAATGGAGCTCATCTTTGAGGTTTGTTTTGGGTCCTAAAAGGTCATGTTAGTGGGCTGAATTATTGATCCAAGTTTGTCAGGGTACATTTTTTCCCCAAACATTGTGCCAAATTATTGATCCTAGTTTGTTTTTTTCCATTTCAGAATGCGATCGGCGATTACCCGATCGAGCAAGAAGAAGGCGAACTCTTTCGTCCAAGGTCGGTCTCTCTCTCTCTCTCTCTCTCTCTCTCTCTCTCTCTCTCTCTCTCTCTCTCTCTGCGCGTCGGTTTGGGGCATGAAAACTAGGGCCTCGATTTCCATGGCATTTGAAAAACTAGGGCTTGGATTTCCAGATCGAACTCGAAAAAATAGGGCTTCGTTTTGTCGTTTTCCTGCTCTATTCTAGGCTTCGTTTTGTCGTTTTGATTTCTAGGGTTTTGATTTTCTAGGGTTTTGATTCTGTAGGTAGATTAACAGTTTTTAGGGTTGCGATTTTGAAGTATTCGAAATATGTCTGTGATGTGGTTGGTTCTAGGGGCACAACAAAAAACACATAAAAAAAACACACTCTTTTGTTCCGAGTTATATTGTGATGATCCAAATCGTTCACTTTGTTTAAATGGATAAAACAGAAAGTCTTGTAAAAATTCAACTCAATCAAATATATATCGATACGTGTTTGATCCAAACAATTTTCAAAAAACTTGTCAGGAACAGGTGTTCTTAGAATTGTTTGGATCAAGCACTTATCGATATCTGAGTGAGTTAATTTTTTTATAAGTACCCTAAAAAACATGTTTTAAACAAGTTGAACGGCTCGGATTATTAGCGTGGGCCTCAAAAACATGTTGTATGTTTTCATGTGTTTTTTATTGTGTCCCAAAAACCGACCCCTAAATAAATTTTCCAATTATTAGTTCTCTAATTGTGAAAAAGCGTCTAATTGTGAAAATGTGTCTTGTTATGAAATAATATATCTTATATGAAATGGTGTACTTATTGAGAAACGATATATTAAGAGTCATATTCATTAGGCAACAATTAAGTCTACACACGCACACCCAACCCACCACGCCCCAGTCACACCTGCCTACGTGGTAGTCCACGTGGCACTGCGGGCTCCGCCACGTTACCAACTCAAAAAAAAAAGGAAAATTTCAAAAAACCCCCCAAACTTTGCCCTCAATATAAAAAATACTCCCAAACTTTTAATTTTTTCAAGCGTACTCCTAAACTTTAATTCCGTTATCAAATATACTGCCACCGTCTGGATCTGTTACCTCACTAACCGAAAATGCTGAGTTGGAGCTTAACGGACGCCATAAACCGTTAAATGGCCCAAAACGACGTCGTTTTGGGCTTTTTTTTATTTTTAAACTCTCTCCTTCCTCCCCTTTTCACTGAAAAAGAGAAGAGAGAGAGAGAGAGAGAGAGAGAGAGAGAGAGAGAGAGAGAATGCAGTCAACGCATGAGTGAGGAGTAGCTAACGCATGAATGGGCCATCAAGAAAATGCAGTCATCAAGTGTTATGTGGTGTAAGATCTGTTTGAGAATTAGTCACCTGATTTATGGAAGGCCTGTAGAAAACATCAACGAACCCACTTTTCTAGTAATTTCTCTCTCTCTCTCTCTCTCTGTAAATTGGAGGAGAAAGGGGAAAATTAATTTTCCTTGACCCACCTCGCATTATCTTAATCGGAGTACTTGGTTCGGATTTCAAGGGCATTTTCAGGTGAAGTGGAAATTCCAAAGATACCAAGGCAGGTGACCGGGGGTGAGGCAGGTACACGACGGGGATGTGGTGGTGGTGGAGACGCGGAGCTGACGCGGTGGCTGATCTCTTCGCTGACAGAGTTGTACTTGTTGGAGGTGCCGAGGTCGTCGACGTCGATGTAGAGGGAGCGGAGGTGGGTGACGAGGGAATCCTCTCTCTCTCTCTCTCTCTTTTGTTTTCCAGTGAAAAGGGGGAGGAAGGAGAGAGTTTTTTTTTAAAGGCCCAAAACAACGTTGTTTAGGAGGTAACAGATCCAGACGGTTTATGGCGTCCGTTAAGCGTTTTGGGCCTTTTAACGGTTTATGGCGTCCGTTAAGCTCCAACTCAGCATTTTTCGTTAGTGAGGTAACAGATCCAGACGGTGGGAGTATATTTGATTAACGGAATTAAAGTTTAGGAGTACGCTTGAAAAAATTGAAAGTTTGGGAGTATTTTTGATATTGAGGGCAAAGTTTGGGGTTTTTTTTGAAATTTTCCCAAAAAAAAACCTCAAATCTAATTTTTTCACTTCCTCTCATTTCTGATCTCTCTCCCCAAACTCAGGATCTGATTCTATCTCTCTCTCCTGCCACTATCGCCAGCAAGGGGAAAATGAACATTTCGGTCGTGCGAACTAGAAATGTCCTCATACCGCTGTTCTCTCCCGCAACCAGTTTCTCTGCCGATGAGTTCTTAAGAACACCGTCGAAAAGCTTCTTCAAGGGCGATTTTAGTATAGGCTTGGCTGTCGCCATTGCGACATTCTTTCGAATAGATGATTCTCCGTAGACTTAAGAATCGAGAGGTTTAATCATCGGAGAAGGCATTCTATGGTGTTGTTTCAGTTCTCTACTCTTTTCTTTAGTCAGTTCTTATCCATTTGATTCAGAGCTAGTATTATAGACTCTTCCATTGGCTAAATTCCCAAAAAATAAATTCCTGACTTCTGAGCCCACAAACTACTTCACGTGCATATTCTCAAGAAATGACAACTATGGTTTTCAATCATCAATTGAGACTCAAGATTTACAGATTCATCCAAATCTGATGCCAAACCAACGGAATCTGTGACTTCGGATGTTAGTTGAATGTCTAACATTATTGACAGTTGTAAGTCTTTTATAGAAGTAAAGGCCTCAATCAAGGGCGGATCCAGAAGCCTAATCTACCCTGGGCTAACCAAGGTTTTGAATATTAATAACTTTAAGGACTTTAATTTCCTTTTCCTAACCCTTTTCCTATCTCCAAAGCCCTTTTTTAACTCGGAAGAAAAAATCTTCCTAAGAATAGCTACAAGAAGTTTGCCGACTTTGACATGTTGAGTTGTTCAAAAGAGATTGATTTGTGGGTAATTTTTTGAATAGGTGTTCATTTTGTTTTTGGGTGAGTGTTCATTTGGAATGAATTTGGGTACACACAAAAAAATGAGGTGGGCTAAAATTTACTGAACTATAATTTTACATACAAAAGAAAAAAAAAAATCTCATTTTTTCAACCCCACCTGGGCTATAGCCCAGGTCAGCCTATTGATGGATCCGCCCTTGGCCTCAATTGGATGGAGAATTAATTTCAAGGGATAAGTTATAGAGCTGAGATAAAATAAGAGAGGGTATTATTTTTTTAGGGTTGGCCCAAGGTTCTGAATCTTGTAGCGGACAGGGTACTGGTTTTCTTACTGGTACGGTAACGGTACCGGTATTAAATAGGTACCGGTACCGTTTTGGATTTAGCGGTACTACCTGTATATATATAGGGTAAATTTCTTATCCGGACTTTTCATTTCCAGACCTTATGATCCAAACATTTTTTTGACGATCCGATCCGTCCAATGTGTTCAGAAGGTGTTTTCAAGGGTCCACGTGAGAAATCTTCAAAAAAAAAATACCGGGAAGGGCTTGAAAACACCTCTGAACACATTGGACGGATCGGATTTTCCAAAAATAATTTGCAACACAAAAAAAATCAATTTTTTCTTATTTTCGGGAGGTGTGGACTAGAAGTTTTCCCTAGTATCACCCTTTTTTTTGGTAAATTATATCATCCAATGAACTATAATTAGACACACAAATATCATTAAACGGCCTTCAAACTAACAAATAAACGTTCCAAATGCATAACACAATAGCAAAACAAACGCAATGTCTCCAAAGACGGGCAAAGTTCTCCAAAAGGACACACAAAATTCTCTAAAAGAGACTTAACAAGTACATAAAAAAACACATAGGAGGTCATTCTTCAACATAAACATAAGGATCATTTTCTCCTCCAAGATCCCAATTATATTGGGACATATTCTCGGGTGGGAAATCATCAACAACATCATCAAAGACAGGTGGATCATCCAAAGTCAATCCTTCTAAAGATGGTGGTTCAATAAGCTCCCATGCAATATCCTCATCATCATCAAGTAGACTAGGTTCTTCATACACCCAATCATCCAACACATCTATGTTCTCAAGACTAATCGGATCAAGTGCATCTTTCCTTCGCTTTATAAATCTACAAAGAAAACATTAAGAATAATTTCTGTGGAAACCAAACATTTAAAAAACTAATTTCTTTGGCTCTTGTGGTGTTATGTGGTCAATTTTTCCCAAACTATGGTTGCATTTGGTTTGCTTTACTCTTTTCCCCCTTGATAAGTTCTGATTTTTTTGCACGTGGCATGGACAGGCATGGACAAACAGTTTCCACATTAGCCTAATTGTTTGTGGTCAATGACTAACCCTATTTTTGCCTTTACATGAACAGAATCCAATACCATTAACATCCATGAAAAGAGTTTAAGCTTGCTACGCGATCTAACATTTTCAAGGAAGCCAACCAGAGAAATTGAAAATGCAGATAATCGTAAAGATGAAAGAGAAACAGCTGAAACAGAGGAGATGAGAACCAACCTGATAAACACCGATGACGACGGCGAATCGTCTGCAGTTCTGTTGTGGAGAGAGAGAGAGAGAGAGAGAGAGAGAGAGAGAGAGACGCTAGATAAAACGAGAGATGTTGTTGACGTTCGCCGGAAAAGATCAAAATCATAGCAGATCGGCAACCATCAAAATCACAGCACTGCAGCACTGCTTATACAGCCGCAGTAGGGTTCGCAAAAGAGGGGAAAGGTGAAAAAAAGGCTTATATATGAACTTGTTTTCAAAAAATTTACGAAATTGCCATCTGCAAAATCTCGGCCGGTACTTGCGTACCGTCCGGTATCGTCGGGAATGGCCGGAACCGCCCGGTATTGGCCAGAATTGAGGACGGAACGGTATTAGGGGGTGACATTACCGGTTTCAAGCAAATCCGGTACGTACCGGTAGGTACGGTACAAGATTCACAACCTTGGTTGTCCCATTTTGATATGATGTTTATGGATGGGGGGATAAAAAAGTAAATGATTTGGATGGTAGATTAAACAGGAGGATAACTTTTGACTTTGTTTGGATGTTTATAAAATGGGGGGATAAGAGGGGTGGATAAGAGAAAAAACTTTGAAATGACTATTTTGCCCTTATGCAGTGTTAAATTGTGAAATTGCTGATCATATATATGGAGAGAAAAATAATGGTAGTAATTAAATGGACTATTTTTTTTTGTTCCTAAGGCTCTTTTTTTTAAAAAAAGAAAAAGAAAAAGAAAAACCACACCAAAATTACATTGTCTGCCCATGTAATTTCCACCTTACAAAATTAAAAAAAGAAAAGAAAAGAAAAGGGTCCAACCTAGGACAAATAACTAGTAATAGGCATGAGGTTTGATCTCTGATGCCTCCCCTCCCACCCACGCCAACCAACCCCACCCCCTTCTTCTGATGTCTCTGACTGCTTCAACTCGAGACTTCTGATGCCTCTCTCTCTCTCTCACTCTCTCTCTCTCTCAATGACAAGAAAAACCTTTTCAGAGCTTCAACCATGGACGAGAGTGAGAGATGCCGGAAGACTTTGATAGTGAGAAGAACAAATCTGGAGACTTAGAGGAATCAAGAGTGAGAGGCGCAGCTCGGAAGCCTTCGATAGTCAAAACACAGATTTGGAGATTTTGAGGATCGAGAGTGAGAGGTGCAAATCCGGGCTTTTCAGTACCGGCTGAAATCCAACTCATCCTGTGACAAACTCGGTAAAATGGTGTCGGTTTGCAGGTTGGTAAAAGGGATAAGAAGGGGTGAAATAGTTAAAATAAAACCTCCCCTCTACACCCGAATAACTTTTGGGGAAGGTGAGGGCAGCCCAAAAGTTATCCGGGAGAGGCACCTCCATGGTTGTCAAATGGAGGCTAAGGGTGAGGCTTCCCTCTTGAGAGAGAGTGAAAAATTATAAGGGGGACATATCCCCCATCCAAACATGGCCAAAAGGTCTATTTCCCGATTGTTGGCGGTAGTGAGAGAGAGAGAGAGAGAGAGAGAGAGAGAGAGAGAGAGAGAGAGAGTGTGTGTGTGTGTGTGTGTGTGTGTGTGTGTGTGTGTGTAATACCCTGGGTTTAGGGGTAGAGGGTGTTTAGTCCCACATTGGTTGGGAGCTAAAACCTCATGCGATATATTAACACCCACCTTGGACTATATGATACCTTATTAGGTATACCTTTTCAAGCCAAGTGTTTAGGCCGAAAAGGGGTCCATGGTCAGCCGGGTCGAGTCATAGAGAGTATCAAATCTGAGTTAAGTGGAGAGAGATGAGGGGAGGAGGGAAAATCTGAGTTTTTTTTTTTTTTTTTTGAGTTAGTGTTGTGGTGGGGGCCACTATCCAGGTGGACCGCCATGTAGGCGGGTGTGGGGGGTGTGGTATGAATGTAGACTGGATAGGATTACTATATTAAACTAAATTAGGAAACTATAAACATCTAGAAAATTTTGATCAAAATATAACGTTCAGGCTAATAAAATATGATTCATATATTTATGGAATAATAAAATCTTGATGTATGGCAACCTCCTTTTACGATAACTTTTACGAAATTAATTTGCAAGAAGAAAACACAAACACGTTTGAGCTAGAGGTACTCTCTCTTTGAACAAACAATTTTGAGAATAATCACAATTTTCTTTATCCATAAACAATCACCTTTCTAATGCCACCCTACAACTTTTCGAAAAGAATCAATAAAACAGGAAGCTGAATCCCAGTAAATCGCTAATTTACTCAATAATTACCAATATAAAAAAAATTCAAAAATTCCCAAATTTTTATACTAGAGAATTAAAAGAAATCTTGCCAAAACAGTCGGCAATACTAGAAAGTTTCTAAATGCTAAAATACTAGAGTACTAAAAAGAAAATAAAATACAAGGTAACAAAATTAACCATAATTCCTCTTAACTAAGCTAACTACAACAGAATAGGACTAGATTAAAACAAACTACGAAACGATAAACTTCTAGAAGGAACATTAAAATAAAGGAAATAGCTACAATACACACCCCTTATTTGGGTGTATCTTATGCACCTATTGTATGGTCCAGATTGTGCCATGACAGGTGTCAAAAAGCACCTATTTGGTCCTCTAAATTACGCTTTAATAGTCCGTTTGTTATGTTACTTGGCGAATTTTGATAGTTCTATGGTGTTTGCAGGCCTTGGAGGGGGTTGGATCATAAAAAGATGCAATTTGGACGTGTTGGAAGTGTCAAAAGTGCAAAGGAAATACTTGCGGAACCTGCTGAGCATCACAGAAAAGCTGTCCAAAGTTGTTGAAATTTTAGTCTGGACGGCCCTTAAGTCAGTCTGGACGGTCCAGAACAAGTTAGGTCAGCAAAACGCGATTCTGCGTAATTTTTAAGGTTTTCTTATAAAAGGGACTTGCTATGTACGTTCTGGGGGTCGAAAATCAGATCTAAGCACCGTGGAGAGGCTACTTTAAAGAAAGAAATCAAGAGTTCTTGATGTTCTTCGCGATTTCTTCAACTTCAAGTGCTCCAACCTCTTCCAAAACCGGCTAAAGCACCTATGTAGGGAGAGGATGAAACTCTACGCTAAGTAACCTTTTATTTGTGTAGGTTAGGGTTTTAATCGAATCGGATTATATGTTCAAAACTTGGTTTCATGAGATCAATGGAATTGTGGTTTTATTCTTTCAACTTGTTGCGTATTTGCACACTAGTTTTCAAATACCTATTCATATAATTATTTTCAACGTCGTGTTTGGAGTTCTGAGATAGGCTATGCTTGCGAGACGTGCTGTTGGGCGGCGTGACACTGCACCAGTGAGACGGTCCGTGCCGTGGGATAGTTTATGCCTTTTAACAATCACAAATATTTTCTTGACGATTATCGATGGGGATTGCAAGCCCTAGCGACAATCCCTCATGATTCGATTATTAACCTAACTTATGCAGAAGTCGTGGTTACGATGGTGGAGTGGATTCTAAACCCTAGATTCCCTCTCCATCAATTTAAACCCTTGTTAATTACTGCGTTCTTTAGTTTAACAATTTCACAATCAATCAAACCAATCTTTTTCCTGAATTGAACTAAAAGCTAATTGGAATTAACGCAACACATCCAATTTGTCCCCGTAGATCGACACTCGGACTTAACCGCTATTCTCCGGAATAAAAGTTAATTCCTAATTATTAAATATTTATTTTTGACTCGGTACGACACGATCATGCCACCTCATCGACAATCGTAACATTTTTTAGTTTTTCGTAACTTTTCAACTATATGATTCGTAACATTTTGGTGTGTCTCATAACTTTTGCAAAAAAAATTCGTAACTTTTACAAAAAAAATCGTAACTTTTACAAAAAATTCGTAACTTTTACAAAAGTGTGTATCTACAATAAAATAACAAACATGTGTGTATTTCTAAAACTAGAACTCCCTTTTCCTAATATAAAACGTTCCTACTAATAAAATATACTCCCTAACATGTAATGTTTATTTCTAAAACTAGAACTCCCTATCGTCTTTTCCGCTCCAATGATCCGCAGCTTTCACTAACATTCGTGGTATTGGCATCACTATCAACGATCTTTAGCTTGATCACTTGATTGCTGGAACGTCGCAGATAGTCCCGAAAGTCCTCATCGCGGCCTAAGAAAATCCAGTCCTCCTCATCTTTATACTCAACGTGGAAACTACCAAGCTCTAACTTCAGTCTCTCTTCCACTTCTTTCTTCAATTCAGACATTCCAGACATGAGAGGGAGCTCAAATTTTATTGTTTTACCCCTGTATGTTACCTTTAGCGTCTCATAAAAGACATGTCCCTCTAGAGAAGACTCCGCAACTAAACCTAAAAACTTTTCACAATATTCAGAACTCATCGTAGTCTGTAGATCCACAAGAGCGTTGGGATTGGGATGAGAAGTGGACTGCTTTAATTGACATTTCAATTGAACTGTTTCAAAGAAACACCCAGTTCCAGGTATCATGTGGGTAGTCGTAGGAATTTTTTGGAGAACACGAGATGCACCTTGGCTAGGAGTTGTTGCATCAGAACACGCACGAAGCACCAAATTACTAGACTCATAGACATGTCCCTTCAGAACAGACTCTGCTCGTGAAGCTAACAAATTTCTCCCATCTTCATTTTCACTTGGCATATATATTGATGCCGTCTGAGGATATGGAAACACAAGAGGATTGGGATTTGGATGCGTAGTGAACTGCATTGTTTGACCTTCCAGTTGATCAGGGTGTCTGCAGACTGTTGGGAGAAACGAAAAGAAAAGAAAAAAATTAATTTGGACAGATAATAAAAGAAAAAAAAAAAGAAATGTATAGTTGTAGCACTTTTTTACTGGCATAGTTTAAGAGAGAAAAGAATGGAAAAAAGTTGAATTATGCTCGCCTCTCGTTATGGACGGGTAGATGATAAAAAGAAAAAGAAAGAAGGTATATGCAAATCCTAGGGAAACCTTTTGTGAGGAAGATTAGGAACAAAAATTAGTAATCATGATAATCTTGTTCTCTTTCTATCCAAGTGCCTCAACTTTTGAAAAGATTTCTAAATTGGAATATTAATGCATTGGGGTTTCTCTCAATTTCTCCCTGTTTACAACCCAGGTAGGTGACTAGGAAGTAGGGAGAGGAATTAATTACCGCTGTTGCTTCTCCGATATGGCCATCGAGGAATCCCATGTTCCCTACAGGCGCGCTTAAAGGTGGACACGCTAACTGCATGAGCAAGAATAAACAAAAGAAAACCATATTGTTATGTTGCTTCAAACAAAATAACCTTGCTCCCCTTAAGCATACACATTAAATCTCCTTTTTTTTTGTGTGGTAATTTTCCTTCAGTTTGGTCCTTAATTGTGTCTGTATTATAAAAGAAGGGAGAATGTGTAATTGGTGTTAAGTATAAGTAGTTAACAGGGGTTTGTTGTCGGTTAAGCAAACAGATTTTCAGGGATATTCCCTCTCTCTCTCTCTCCCCCTCCCGCATTCTGATGTATTTCTGAGATAATGAGATCGATTGATGCTGATGTATTTCTTGAATTCTCTATAAAACTGTTAATCAATTACTTGTAAACGAGAAAAAGATGGCAAGCAATAACTTACCGCGAAGGATCTTCGCAACATCTTCACGTTTTTTGCCAAAATGTTGTTCGAGAACCTCACGACTAATACCGGAAGCTCTCCCTTCCCTGTTGTTTGTTTCCTTCACTCTTTCCTTCTCAGGATGAGATGCACTAGAGCCACACTGATCTTGTCTGCCATGGTGTTCTCCATTGTTTGCAGTGGCAAATTCACTGGATGAGGCGGATCTATGCTCCAAAATCTCGCTTCCACTTTGTAAGGCCCCATGGTGACGGGAAGCAAGCCTGGACATGTGAAGAAATTGAAGCTTTGAAATCTATGTAGCACAAACATATAGACACGAAACAAAAACATTCTAAAAAAAGGACACAAACACAGCAGTAAGGGGACACGGCAAAAATAAATACTACTGTAAAATTTATACTATAACAATAGAAATACAGTTATATGCATAAAAATGAGGCTTCAATATTTATAAATTAGCATCATATCATACATCATATCATACTTTCAACCCAAAATCCTTACCGTGTCCCTGGCGTATCTCCAAAATCGCATTTTTTCCAAATTGTCGGACGGAAAACATGAATGTTATTCTAGCGACTACTATTAGTTCAAGGTATTGATATGTTTCCGTTGATTGGTTAGATTATGCATTTATGAGGCTAATCGCTAGTTAGAGCATCAATGTTTTTTTTGTTTACGTAATTGTGTGTATTCAGAAAAAATGAGAAAACATACTCCTATTTTAAAATAAATACTACTGTAAAATTATGCGAAACGATAAAGGTCCAATCTATTCTTTTACTTGTTTGACCGTAAAATGACCGGTAACAGGCAGGTGGGCAAGACTCTCTCTCTCACTACCCACGTGCTGATCTGCTTGAACCAATTCATTTCACTGCCGGAAATTTCCTTCATCAAATACTTATACTTTGAAAATACACTAGGCCAATTAGATGAGCTATTAGTTTATAATAGTAAAATTGGAATTCATTCAAACAATGGAAAATAATTGTAAAACTTGTTTTTTCATGTAAAATATTTTAAATGAAAAATATGCATCCAAATAAACGAAGCCTAAACTTGAGACCTAATTCCACCATTCATTGCCACGTGTCCGATTAAAAAGGCAAAACCCTATTTGATGAACCTCAAACTTTTTTCAAGTGTTAACCCAAAATAATTTTTCCAAAACGCTTGCCGATTTGAAACAACCCATTCACCTACGCCTCCATTTATTTCGACAAAAAAGTTTTACAAAAAAACCTAAAAATATATTTTTATAAAAATTCTTTTGAAAGACATGTGAATCAAAACCAATTCCACAATTCAAAACCAATTTTGGGTGGAGTGGCTAGTTTTTCTTCAAATTCTACTCCTAATTCTGCATTTGTTACTTCATAAAAAGAAAAAAAAAAAAAAAAAAATATTTTTAGGATTTCTTTTTGCGATGAGCCCTCTGCCTTGGAAAGACTGGAATTGGTTACTTTACTCAAAACTAAATACACACATACATACCTATATACATTGATAATTTTATACATCAAAATATACATATCATAACTTAAAAAAAAAAAAAACCATATAGTTTTGAGTTAAAGAAAAAAAAGTTCATAAATAATTAAGTTATTTTTTTTTGTATTTCATTTTATATATGATCAAATAAGAAAGAATAAAGTATAAGTTTAAGGGCATTAACAATGCTCCATCAAAGTTAACACGAATCACATTTATTTTGTAAACCTCACGCATGTGTGTATATGTCTTACATATGCATCCAAATAAACAGAAGAAACTTGAGAGAGATTAAAAACTAAATACCTAGAACCTATATAAGACAAGTGTTAACCCAAAATAATTTTTCCAAAACGCTTGCCGATTTGAAACAACCCATTCACCTACGCCTCTATTTCGACAAAAAAGTTTTACAACGAAAAATATTTTTATAAAAATTCTTTTACATGTGAAATAAATTCCACAATTTCGTTTTTATGTGTTTGGCTAGTTCGTTAAAATTCTGCATCGTGCTTCATAACATTGGGTTTGCGATTAAAGACTGGAATATACTTTACTCAAAACTAAATACACACATACATACCTAAAATGACCGGTAACACATACATGACACCATGAGAGAGAGAGAGAGAGAGAAATTTTTACTGAAAATAAATAAGGCAAGTATAGAGAATTTAAATCTGAATTGATTGGCTTTTCCAAAAAAGGTGGATGAAGCCCTTCTTCCGGTAAATTGCCTAATATATAACGAAATCGATCGATATTGAAACCCTTCCTTATTTTTTTTATTGGAAAAGCACTAACTAAGGATTAAGGAATATACGCACAAGCAGAGCACCATGAAAAATGCATTTTAAAAGTAGAGAGAGAATTTAGAAATCTGAATTGATTGGCTATTCCAAGGGGATGAAGCCCTTCCCCGGGTAAATTGCTATATATAACGTTTTTAACAAAAATCGATCGGATGAAGCCCCCCATAATTTTTTGGACGAATCTTCACCCTTAAAAATGCATTTAAAAAACATTATATATATACACTCACACAAAGGTGAGGTCAGACATTTTAACACAGATAAGTGTCATGTATGTGTGTATAACCCCATACATACATACAGAGGTTAATAAGCAATATTAGAGACAATTATGTGTGTAAATACAGAGAGAGGTTAATAAGCAATATTAGAGAGGAATTATTGAAATAAAGAGCACTGAACTAAGGATTCAGGAATATACGCACAAGCAGAGAAGCTGACACCATGAGAGAGAGAGAGAGAGAGAGAGAGAGAATTTTTACTGGCAGGCACAGTAGAGAGAGAATTTAGAAATCTGAATTGATTGGCTATTCCATGGCGGAGCAAGGAAGTTCAAAATATTTTCAGTTGAAAAAACAGAGCCTAAGCAATCAAATAGAAAAAAACATTTGAGAGTAGGGTAATAGTAGCACTTTGCGTAAATTGCTTACAAGTTACAAATCCCTACCTTTGTCTTCTCTTCTCCAAGAAACGAACAGCCGAGTTTCTTCTTGCAATTGGCAAATCTGCAATTACAAAGAAAACCCTTCATTAGATTATTTAGCAGCACGCAAGGAATAAAACTCTTTTCTGATTCAGAATTGCTCAATTCTTCACGAAGCAATTTAGGACGGACGGAATAGATTACCATTAACAATTGGTTGACAAGGCCGTTGGGTGTGATCTTGGGCCATTTTTTATTGCCAAAATTGGGGACTAATTATAGAAAAAGTCGATATCTAATTATGACAAAAAAATCTCCTCCTCGCTAAAATGTTTTCCCCACATTTTGTACGCCTTTGGTATATATATATATATATGGCTTCACAATCAAAAAGATTCAAAACCCCTTCAATTTGAAAACCAACAGGAGAGTGCAAATGCAGTATCTGCACAAATTAAGATAAATGTGGAGAAAACGGCACGAGTGGAAAAAGCTTCTTTTATGGAGTACTAAAACCCACGTTTTTGTTTTTGTTTTGGGATGGTTCATGCGAATGGGTTCAAAGTTTCCAATAAGTCACCACGAGGGTTCGTCTAATATTTTATGGCATTCATAGTTTGCTCTTAAAAATGGCTCCTAAGTGAGATTTTTAATATTTACATAGCCATGTGCTCAATTATTGCCTTCAATTGGCTTCCCATATAAACTCGTAAAAGTGGCTCCTAAACTTGGCTCTTACCACATTAGTTAAATTTAAATAGACTTGTAGCTAGCTCCAAGGAGGACCCAAAGCCTTTAAATTATTTTTTAATATGAAAATTTTCAAGGAGGAAGAAGTACATTTTTTAATATGAATTATCAAAGAATTATCAAATATTTTCAGTTGAAAAAACAGCGTTTTACTTATTTATGTCTTTTTAAACACTCGAAGTATTACTAAAGAAAGGAGAGAAAGGAGAAAAAAAAAATACTCCCTCTGTCCCAATTTGTTTGTCAATTATTCCATTTTCTGCTACACCTTAAATTACTTATATCTTTCAATCTATAATGTTTTTTTTTTCTTTCATGGTTTTAAAAACTTTGTATAGTAGAATTAATTGTGAACTATCAAACAAGATTTATATTGCATATATTTGGAGATCAATCTTAAAAGATATAAGCCATCAAAAGCTGATACGATTATCAAAAATTGACAAACAAAATAGGACCGTGGGAGTACAAGAAAGGTTTGGGGGTGAGTCATCAGTCGCAAGTCTCTCTTCTTTGTAAAGTGTAATTGTAGTCCGGAGGATACGTGGAAAAGCACACGAGGAATACACGGGGCTTTTAGACGCCTTCCTTGCACCTTCCAAGTGGTGGTTGATTGAATTTTTTTTTGCTATTTTTTTCTCGTTTTGTTTTTTTCTTCGGCAGCTTTACGCATGTGTTTTTCACATTTTATTTAAAAAATGTCGGCATGACTTATCAATTACAAACACATTTTGTTTACGAGCAGTCCTACTACTATTGACAACTGGAGTTGTAACCCCTCGAGTGGAAGGGGAGAGAGAGAGGAGGTCTAGTACAATTTCATAATAGAAACTCATAAAAACTCCTAAAAAATACATTCGATGGGTGAAATCTACCTAGTACACTATTCAAAACCCGCCAGAAGCTTTTTATGGGTGTTTTTACGGGTTTCTTTTCGAGGACCAAACACTTTCCTTGGTCCTGGAGATAGAGAGAGTTAGAGGAGAGAGAGTAAAGGGGTCAGCCAACTGTCAGGAAATTTGAGAAAAGTCATGATCTAATGGATCATATAGTCGAAATTCAATCCAGAAACGAAAGTCCCGCATTGTAGCAATTTAAAGGAGCTCTCATGTGAAATTTATTTTATATATATATATATATTTTACATTTTAACAACACTCGAATAATACCATTGCAGCAATCCTTACCTTAATAACATATTTTGTCATAACATAAAAATAAGATCCACTTTTTAAACGTTAGTGTCATGTAACATCACACTTTTAACTCCACGACTGGAGATGCCCTTAGATGACAAGGGTGAGAGTAAGCTTACGTGCTCCTCCCTTCTAAATGAAAATTTGAGAAATCAGATCGTCCACTTATGCATGTCTAATTAAGCTGATTTTTTTTATAGAAACACTAAAAAAAATATTTTAAAATCATTGAACAGTTCAGACTATTCTTGTGGAACCTAAAAGTGGGCCCCGCGGGCTGCTATGTACATTCTTGGTACAAAAACCTTTGGTATGTATATCTTTATCGCTCTTCTTCGTAGGAGTATATATAGTTCGATAATTTATAATTATATGGGTACCGACCCGATGTCCAGAAAGTGTACCAACCGAGCTCAGGACACTTGTGGGTTTCATATGAGTGATCCGAACCGTTCATCCATTTTAAAACAAAATTTTCAATGGCCGCGGGAGAATTCAACTAAATCTAACATGCGTAAGTTGTTGATCCAAAATTTCCCGCATGTTGAATTGAGCTGATTTCTTGTGCGACCATTCGAAAAATTATTTTAAGATAAGTGAACTATTTAGATCACCCATGAAGAAGTGCAATCAGCACATTTTCTAGAGGTTTCCGTGTGAACCCATAGTCGGGTGGCGGTGGAAAAGCACACGAGAAATTTATGGGGCCTTTGGCGTCTTCATTGCACCTTCCAACTGATTGATTTTTTACTAGTTTTTTTCTTTATTATTATTCCTTGTAAACACGTGCTGTTTCACATTTTATTTACTACAACGCTAAAGTACTAAACAACGTCGGCCAGATGGCTGTCCACCTAATTGTGTTTGAGAGAGAGGGAGGACAAGCATTGGAGGTTGGGTTTTGGGATCAGTGGGTTTGGTTCATACAGTGATTGGCATTCTACAGAGAAATTACCTTTGAACTTTTTGAAAGCAGTCAAACTTATCTTTACATTATTGATCGATCTAATATTCACGGCTTCTATTTTCTTGCGTGATCAATGTTCTTTTCTCCTCTCTTTTTTGTGAAAATAACGTACATTGATTGAGTCGTTTGTCGTTCGGGACTAAGCTTTCAATCGAAAAGTTATTGCATTTCCAATTTTTTACGTTTTGTTTAGCGTAGTTTTTGTATCTGATTTGTGACATTTGTCCAGGAGAAAGCTGTAAAGGAAAAAGGTTAAAAAGTTTCTGATAATTGATCAAAAAAACCAAAAAAAAATAATTTTCTTAGCAAAGTAATATTTGGTACACAGTGGCTTCCCCCTTTTTTTTTTTCAAAACTATCACATTAAGTTGTCTTTTTTATGAAAAAATAAAAGAACATTGAACTTCGATAGTCTTCTCTTTAATGCAGTGTTCTTTTCACTAATTAGTTATCCTTTCATGTTTTGGACTCATTTAGTCATTTATTACTGTCTATTGAGCAATAAAACATTTTTTAAAAATCCCACAAAGCATTTAGTAAAGACCGATTTTCAATCGGGCGGCGGGGTGCCTTAAAAACCTTACCCACTCGTAACCTGGTTCCCGAACCCAGAATTTTCTTTCTTTTTTTTCGCAGGCCAAATCTTTTTTCGAAAATTGTCGGCACGAGAGTCATTATTTTTCAAATCATTTTAAATGGTTTCTCGGGTAATAAATCCATTTTCAAACTAAAAACCCAGGTGGCAACTCTGAACTATTTTCTAAAATTCACTTTTCCAAAACAAATAAAATATTTTTTCGCGTGGCACCATCCACAATAGTTCTGACACATCTTAGAAACATGAAATGCAACTATACACCCCAATTATGTTGCCAAAGTCAGGTCTACTTAAGAAAATACATTTTTCTGCTAATAAGGGAGAAAAGCACTTGGTAGACAGCTTCAATTTGTTCTAAAACTTACTGGAGAAGGTCAAAGTTAAAATGAAAGAGCCCTTTCCAGTAAAGCTGTATTAAAAGGCTTAAGATGACGCTTGAGGCTAAGAGGCATGAATTTGTGTGATATTGCAATTCGAAGGCGTAATCCTCCATGTGCTTCATCCAACGGCGTTGTTGTAGATTTAGTTCTTTTTAAGAAAATAGATACTTTAGGCTTTTATGATCAGAAAATACTTCAAATTTTTCACCATACAAATAATAGCGCCAACTTTTCAATGCAAAAATTACTGCAGCAAGCTCTAAGTTGTGAGTCGGATAGCTACGCTCGTGATCCTTCAATTGCCGCGACCTGTATGCTACCACCTTTTCCCTTCGCATCAAAACGCACCCAAGTCCCTCCCACGAGGCATCACAACAAACGGAGTAGCCAACTTCACGCTCGGGCACAATCAAAATTGGTGCGGTGGTTAAACGCTTCTTCAACTCACTAAATGTCGCCTCACACTTGTAATCCCAAACGAATTGAGTTCCCTTGCGAGTTGGTCTAATCATCGGAGCCGCCAAACGAGAAAAGTCTAACACAAAGCGACAGTAATACCCGACCAAATCCAAGAAACTTTCGAATCTCAAAAACACTCTCCGGACGCTCCCAGTTCGGCATCGACTCAATCTTTCCCGGATCCACGAACACTCCGTCTTTTGATACAACATGACCCAAAAATTTCACCTCGAACAACCAAAACTCGCACTTACTAAGTTTGGCGTACAACCGGTGCTCTTTCAAGATTTCAAGAACAATGGTGGGGTGAGATTCGTGATCTTTCTCGAAAGGTGAGTAGACATGAATATCATCAACAAAAACAACCACAAAGTGATCAAGATAAGCCCGAAAGATTCGATTCATCAAGTCCATGAAAATAGCGGGAGTATTGGTTAAGCCAAATGGCATGACCATGAATTCATAATGGCCATAACGAGTTTGAAAGGCGGCCTTAGGAATAGCCTCGCGGCGAACTCTCAATTGGTGATAACCGGGTCTTAAGTCAATCTTGGAAAAACACGTGGCACCCCAAAGTTGGTCAAGCAAATCTTCGATCCTGGGCATTGGATACTTAATTCTTAATCGTGAATCAGTTCAATTTACTGTAGTCAATACACAAATGAAGAGATCCATCTATCTTTTATGCAAATAAAGTCGGAGCTCCACATGATGATGTACTAAGACAGATAAAACCCAAGTCTTGTAATTCTTGTAATTGTGTCATAAGCTCTCTCAACTCGGCCGGTGCGAAACGATAGAGAGGCATAGAAATCGGCGCGGTACCCGGTAACAAATCTATCGTGAACTCAACTTCCCTATCGAGTGGCAAGCCCGGTAACTCCTCCGAAAATATGTCTGAAAAATCACAAACTACCCTTGGCAAATCCCCCCGCGTGGATAAATCTTGATCTAACGTCAAACTTGCCAAGAGACATGCAATCGATTCCCTTTCCTGCGGCCCACACAAAACTGATCTAATGGTTCCCGACGTTCCCCCGAAAAACCAAAGCAATTACCCTCCGGCGGACAAATTCAAACTCGAGGCTTAAAGTAATCTATAGTCGCGTGAAAAGTAGACAACCAATCTATCCCCAATATTAGATCAAACTCGGACATGCCCAACACGATAAAATCGAAACTAAAATGGCAATCCCGGAAAATCAACTCACAACCCCGACATATATGATCAAGTGACACCCTACCACCCAATGGTGTATCAACAAATAGAGGAGGGCTAAGACTCTCGATTTTCAACTCCAATGCACACATAAAAGATGAAGCAATAAATGAATGAGATGCTCCCAAGTTGAAAAGTACCTTGCTAAAGGAATTGAATAAAAGAAATGTACTCCTCACTACTGACGTCTCCGGTGCCTGAGTAGCAGGTGGTGGCGGTGGAGTAGCGGTCGTGAACAAATTAGGGAGCTTAGACTCTAAAATAAATTAAAAAAGTTTTTTTGGTCATGAACAAATTCAAATTCATTAATGTATTGGGCCACTCATTTTGGACTTTAGCCCAATTTTCTGTATTTTGTTTTGGATACAAAGTTTAGAAATAGTATTTTAATAGTGGATAGGTAATATAGAAAGTATTGTTGAAGTGTTGAAAAAAACGTGAGTAGGTAAATCATTGTTCTCCCTCCGTCCCAAATTGTTTCGCCTGTTTCCTTTTTGGAACCTCACAAAAAGTTGTTTATATCTCATAATCTATAATGGTTTTTATGATGTCGTAATTTTTGTTTAAAAATATTAATTGAGATCTATCAAAAAAGTTACATATTGAATATATAAAATATTATAATATAAAACATATAGACAAATCTTTGAGACGTCCAAAAAAGAAAATAGACAGAACATTTTGGGACGGAAGGAAAATGATAACGAAACTTCGAGTGGGCTAGATGCATCCCTTGTTGGCCACTCATTTTGGACTTTTGCTTAATTTTCTGTATTTGGTTTGGATACAAAGTACAGAAATGAACCATTAGAAAACGTAAGACAGCTAAAGAGACTAGTAGAATTTGATTTGCGGGTATTTAACCTCAATGTTCAGCTGGCCTGCCAACGATGACCATTGCTTGTTTTTTTTTTTTGAACTGCGACCATTGCTTGTTAATGCAGCCATGGCTTTGTTCGGATAGTTACTTGAACCAAATTTTTTCATTTTAAATATTGAAATACCCTCCACCTAGGCCCCACCGCACCTCTTCCGCTCTCTCCCAACTTTTGAACGATAAAAACGGAGCCCATTGGCCCCCTGATCCAAAACCCAACCTCCAATGCTTGTCCCAAAACCCCCTGATCCCAAAACCCAACCTCCAATGCTTGTCCTCCCTCTCTCTCAAACACAATTAGGTGGACAGCCATCTGGCCGACATTGTTTAGTACTTTAGTGTTGTAGTAAATAAAATGTGAAACAACACGTGTTTACAAGGAATAATGATAAAGAAAAAAACTAGTAAAAAATTGTAGGTGATGGTTCTTGCTACAGTCAAATAATGATGAGCTGGAGAGGTATGGATAGTCAACAGTAAAGACACCGTATAAAAAGAGAATAGAAAGGTCTAGAGAAAGGGTGAAGAGCAGAGCAGGTGTGCACAGAAAGGACTAAGGCAGTGGATTGCTCTCAGTCTAATCCGTGATACCCTTGGTGACCTAGGAGATGGGGACTGACTTGCAGAGAGAATGTTCTCCTCTCAATCAGTGATTTCCCTTTTTTTTTTCTCTCTAGAAAATGATCTCACCAACCTCTGGGCACTGAAAGGGAATGTCCCATATTTATAGGCGCCCTGGACCAATCATTTGGCGCCAGGCTGTCACCCTATAATATGATAACACGTGTCCTTTCCGTACAACCTGGCCGTACGGGTGACGTCATCACCGCACAGCTGACTCGCGCGGTGACAAGCCATTCCCCCGCGCAGCGATCTTCCTGTTCTTAGCCACCGAGCCACTAGATCTCCCTTATTCCCGTTAGGGCAAGGTCGTGACCTGTTCGGTCGCGCCTATACCGCAGCCAAGCCTCAGGGGGCCCCTGGGGTCCTGCCTTCAGACCGCAGCAGGTATAATCACCTGGGCTAAGTTCGACTAGCTTCCCGCCCATGTTCTGGGTTGCACTAGTCGTTTGGGCCATGGGCTTTTCTCCTGGTAGGATGGCTCATGATCACCCAAGCACCGCCCTTACTGGGCTTGGGGTGCGCGCCGCGGAGGCGCCGTGCACGAGAGGGTCCCGCGCTAGTGGCCCCCTTCATGCCCGCGTTAGTGGCCCCATCGCGCGGATATTTCCGGGGTGAGAGCCACGTGTCACACGGAAATCGTGCCACCTGGATGACACATGTCATGATCTCAATGGTTGGTCAGTGTTGACCTTAGTCAACGGGGGGTCTCGCGCTGACCTCCCCTACAAAAATCAATCAGTTGGAAGGTGCAATGAAGACGCCAAAGGCCCCATAAATTTCTCGTGTGCTTTTCCACCGCCACCCGACTATGGGTTCACACGGAAACCTCTAGAAAATGTGCTGATTGCACTTCTTCATGGGTGATCTAAATCGTTCACTTATCTTAAAATAATTTTTCGAATGGTCGCACAAGAAATCAGCTCAATTCAACGTGCGGGAAATTTTGGATCAACAACTTACGCATGTTAGATTTAGTTGAATTCTCCCGCGGCCATTGAAAAATTTGTTTTAAAATGGATGAACGGTTCGGATCACTCATATGAAACCCACAAGTGTCCTGAGCTCGGTTGGTACACTTTCTGGACATCGGGTCGGTACCCATATAATTATAAATTATCGAACTATACTCCTACAAAGAAGAACGATAAAGATATACATACCAAAGGTTTTTGTACCAAGAATGTACATAGCAGCCCGCGGGGCCCACTTTTAGGTTCCACAAGAATAGTCTGAACTGTTCAATGATTTTAAAATAATTTTTTTAGTGTTTCTATAAAAAAAATCAGCTTAATTAGACATGCATAAGTGGGCGATCTGATTTCTCAAATTTTCAAATCTCCGTTAAAAGCATATTTCAAAGTGCATTATGACCAATTTTGTTATATTGTCTCGCCAAAGCTCCATTTTACAGTTTTCTGATTTAGTACAATAATCTGAATGAAAGAAGTAGGGAAAAAATTATGGGATCACTGAACTGTTTTGCATGAAGGTGTATTGTATATAATGGACTTTCAAATATGTAAAAAGGCTAGAGTATGGAAATTTGTTGGTACCATAGTGTATCTCTGCCTCTAAAACAAATTCACTACTAGTATTTGTTAGAAACCCGGTTTCAAAAATACTAGAAATTAAGAAATAAAACAGAAAACAAATCAGAAACTGTTAGCATTAAGAAATCGTACCAAACCAATTTCAGTACACTAGAAATTGGCAATAGACGATACAAATCGAGGTGAGTATTTCATACACTGTCCTTAAAGCAAATTCGCCCTCCACTACGGTGCTGATGGAATACTCGGTTGTCTACTTCCCAAGACTACCCGATTTTCACCGAACAGAAGTAGCACTCCAATCTGATCAGCAGGCGAACTAGAAAACTACACAAAACTCTTAGAATGTTTGGTGCAGTAAGTGCAGAATGAATGCAATGAATTTCGTGAATGAATGAGGAAGAGGAGGGTCCTATTTAAAGATAAAGAGGCCCCCGTAGAGGTGACTGTTTAAACAGTCACTGGACGCATTTGTTCGGAACCGAACAAGCATGGGGCGCATCTGTTGGTTGTCGAACCTGTTCATTAAAAATAATGTCTACTGGATCACATTTTTTCAGTAGGAGAAGAAATAAAGAATAATGATACAGACACACCCTTTCAGGCACACTTTACCACACCCTCACTCACATGTGGGTGGTCAGGGTGTGGTAGAGTGTGACTTAAAGGGTGTGTCTGTATCATTTTTGAGAAATAAAATTGACCCAGTTCTACCCAGTCCGTATGTATCATTTTAGTAAAAAGATAAGCCCAATCTTATCTTTTGACCCAACCCGTTCGTGTTCGGTTGGATAGCAGTAGCGCGTGGTACATGGGCCAAAGCCCACTTTGTCCATGCCCTTTCTCCCAACAAAAGTTGTTATGACCCAAAGAGCCAACCCTTTATGCCCAACTTGGGATACATATACCCAATGAAGTTGTTGTTCCTCACCAATGTGGGACAACATTTTTCCCCCTTTACCAATGTTCATGTAGGCACTTTCAAGGTCAATTTCTCATTCACCTTAACTTGATTTTAACCAACCAAGGGTTCGTTCTTAATCTCCTAATCAAGACGAACACAAAGGTATGTGGGTCTGTCCACGTGGACATGTGGGACCACTTAAACATTAATTTAAGAATAGGAAAAATCAAGTTTTTTCCAACAGTATTCTAGTATTTGTTCGTTGTAATTTGTCTGCATTTAATGGTACAAACTTTGGGTTTGTTGCTGGTTTCTATCAGAAAAATTGGCAGTGGGTGGGCAAAGAAGTGACTCAGATGGTTATGGCTTTCTTGCATTCTGGAGTCATGCTACGGGAGTTGAATCGTACGTTTATCACTCTTATTACTATAGTTCTAGTGAATAGGTTAAGGCCGGTTTTTAAATCCCTTGTTTCGGATTTCCAAAATGCGTTTGTGCCGAATAGACTCATTACGGATAATATTTTGTTGGCCCATGAAACGTTGGAGTTTATTCGGCATCGTACGGAGGGTAAAAAGTCTTACTTTGCTTTGAAACTTGATATGCATAAAGCTTATGATCGAGTGAAATAGTCCGCCGTAGTGTCGGTTTTGTCTAGCCTGAGGTTTAGTCCTAGATGGGTTAACCTTATTTTTCAATACATATCCACGGTTTCTTTTTCAGTTTTGGTTAACGGGTGTCCCTCTAAAGTCTTTGTTCCTACGTGTGGGCTGTGTCAAGGAGACCCATTATCCCCTTATCTATTTATTTTGGTGAGTCAAGTTTTGCCTGCTAATCTGTTGCATTTTGGTAACTCTAATGTTTGTAAAGGTGTTGCTTTCAGTCCGCATTCACCTCTGATTTCACATTTATTGTTTGATGATGATAGCTTTTTCTTTCTAAAGTATGATTTGGTAGAGGCTTGGTGTCTTAAAGGGATTTTAGATGCTTATTGTGATTTTGCGGGGCAGCGAGTAAATGGTACTAAGTCTGAAATTTTTGTAAGTCCTAATACGTTGTCGGAGGAGAGGAATGCTTTAAAGGGTGTTTTTGGTATAAAAATTGTGGACAAACCAAGAATTTATTTGGGATCTGAGATGGATTTTTCTAGAAGGAAGGGGGAGTTTTTTTGGAGAATCCTTGATAGGTTTGAGTTGAAGTTGGCCAAGTGGCGGGTGTCGTGTTTAAATTTTACTCGTAGATTGGTCCTGGTGAAGCACACTCTTTCCACCATACCTATTTACTTGTTTTCTGTTTTTCGAGCTCCAAGTTATTTTGTGAGTAAGGTAAGAAGCATCATTATTAGGTTTTTATGGGGCAAGGGTGATGGCAGGGGAACACCTTGGAAGAAGTGGTCGGAGTTATGTAAACCCATGCATATGGGAGGATTAGGGCTTAGGGATGTTGGTTGTTTCAACAGGCCCTCTCAGCCAAATAGGCGTGGAGGTTAATTAAGGAGCCCAACTCTCATTTGGCGAGAGTTTTACTTGGGAAGTATGGTCGGGGAGAATTTTTTTTGGAATGTAGTCCTAAAGCTGGATGTTCTTGGGGATGGAGAAGTATCTTGTGGGGTAAGGAGCTTTTGTTGAAAGGTTTAGCTTGGAAGGTGGGTAATGAGCAAAACATTAGTGTTTTGGGGCATCATTGGATTCGTGGTGTGCAGAACCCTTATGTTTGTGGTGGGAAACCTTTAGGTATTTGTAATTTTAAGGTGTCGAACTTAATTGATTGGCGAAACTTTAAATGGAGGAAGTTGTTAGTTCAACAATTGTTTCCTAAGGAGACGGTGAAGAATATATTTTCGATCCATATCCCTAGATGTGAGATGCATGATGAGTGTTATTGGAAGCTTGCTCGGGATGGAAGGTTTTCGATGAAATCTGCTTATTTCCTGGCGAGTAGGGATATTTTTGACTATTGTGGAGATGTGGGTAAAGATATTATTTGGAGGAAGATTTGGGGAATGAACTTGCTGCCTAAGCTAGCACTTTTTGTCTGGAAAGTTGTTCATAGAATTTTGCCGGTTAGAATGGTCTTGTTCCGGAGAAATTTGGCCAAGGATCTGGTGTGTCCAGTCTGTGATGGGGAGTGAGAATCAATTTAGCATTTATTTTTTCAGTGTGAAATGGCAAAAAGAGTGTGGAGACTTTCTAGATTGGGTTTTGATTTTTCAATTGGCAATCCGGTTAGCTTCATGAGTGGTTTGTAGGATGGATGGAACGGGCTCCTGATAATTATGCTATTTTGGAGTCTATTTCTATTCTATGGGCTATTTGGTGTAGTTGTAATCAACTTGTCTTTCGTAAATGTCGGGAGGAGGTCCCATTAGTTGTGAAAAATGCTTATCTTAATTATCAAATGTGCTGTAAATTATTGCAGAAACAGGTTGGAGAGAATGGCAGCTTGCAACTACATGGTGGTTTGGCATCTACTCATCAGGTATTTTTGCAAAAGGTTATGGAGGAGCTACAAATGTGGCATCCTGTTAAGATTGTAGTGGATGGAGCATGGAAGAAAGCCAGTTGGAGTGGTGTTGTTGCATGGTGCAGGTTAGAGGATTGAATAGTAACCAATCAGGTGCGGAATTTTTTTTGCATGCTCGGCTTTCATGGAAGAGGCGTTAGCTATTCTCAAAGCCTTAGAGTGGGCCAGAAAGAAGAACCGGAAAGCTGTGCAAGTTGGAACGGATTGTCTCTTAGTGGTTAAAGGTCTTTGTAATAGCGATGGAGTTGATGTTTTTGTGAAGCCTATTTTGAATGACATTTTGTATGTATCTAAGTATTTTTCATATGTGTGTGTGTCAAAAGTTCCAAGACAATCGGTTGGGGCAGCTCATGCCCTAGCCAAGCGTTGTACTAATTAATTTAGTGAAATATATATGTTCTGTTTTGGTTGCTCAAAAAAAAAAAAAGGTTTCTAATTTGTTTGTTTATTGCTCTCCCTTAGCTTGATATATGTGACTCATATGCTTACATTGGTTACAATAGATTGTTGGTGACGCAACGGAATTTACGAGATACTAGTTAGCGCACTAGTTCAAGCGAAAATAGGTCTCGAATACTCGAGAGTTCTTGAATCCACAAGAAGAAAGAGAATAACTCTAAATTATATTTGGTTAAAAGGTGTTGAATAGTAGAGATTACATGCCCTTTTATGGGAAACCTAGCAAATCCTAACAAAAACTACTAAAAAATAAAATATCCCGAAAATTGGGGAAACTCCCAAAATTGAAAACTAGAAAGAAAAATAAGAAATTACCAATTGGAAATAATGTAAACGGAATTACACGATAAGAGTAATTCGTAATCTAATTATTACCTAAAATAGCAAAATGACTAAATTGAAGGCCTAAACGAATGAATTTGGCCGAAATTCACCATCAGTCACGACTTCGGGTGGTGAGTACTGATCGCAGCGCGATTCTGCTTCAACCCACCAAGTTTGGGCATATTTCGGGCTCGTCGATAAATTGCCGAAATTGGCAATTTTCAATTAAAAGTTGTTTGGGCTTCCTAGGCTTTAACCGGTCCAATTGATCATAGAACTGGGCCGCTACTTGTTCTGCGTCAGTTGAATGATTGGCAACAGAGCTTTTTCTAGTCGCAGAAAATATACTAGAATTTAACTTACTAGAAATGAGGAAGTATGTAGAAAAAAGACAGGACTAGTACTTGGTAATATTCTCAGTTGGTTGCCTGATTGAAGCATGTCCTAATTTTTTTTTCACTTCTTAGTCTTGTGATATCTTTGTGTTTCGACTAATACACCATGTGAAACGCTTCAAACCTTCAATCTTTTTTTTTTATAAAATAACACTTCGCACATGTAGGCTTTAACAAAGGGCTTGAATTGCTAGTCTTCCGGAGTCCCTCTGATCTACCTTTTGCCTAATTTGTGACAGTGCTGGCGTATCAATAGGCAGTGAGATGTCTGGTGGGGTCTCAAATGTCACCATTGAAAACCTTTACGTGTGGAGTTCAAGGCGTGTTGTTCGGATCAAGACCAGTTCGGGTAGAGGAGGTTATGTTCGACAGATAACTTATAGGAACATAACCTTTGACAATGTTCGTGTTGGGATTGTCATTAAAACAGACTACAATGAACACCCCGGATGACGATTTTGATCCCAAGGCAGTCCCGGTGCTCGAGGACATAAGCTACACTACAATTCACGGTGAAGGAGTTCGCGTGCCCGTTCGCATCCATGGGAGCGAAGAAATTCCGGTCAAGAATGTAACTTTTAGGGATATTTCAGTGGGGATAACATATAAGAAGAAGCATATATTCCAGTGTGCCTATGTTGAGGGCCGCGTAATAGGGACTGTTTTCCCTGCACCCTGTGAGAACCTTGACCTCATATCTAAGTTTCCTATTACTTTATTTTTATATTCTTTGTCAATTCGTGACAAAAAGGGGGAGAAATGTAATGCTTAATTTATTTTTTTATGCTAATGCTTAATTAGTTCCACAGTTTTGGCTTCTGGTGATCTGGTGTGTAGGTTTGGGGCTATATGATTTCATGGTTCAGTTGGTAGGATTTTCAATTGTTAGTTGATATAGTTTCGTCCCGGAATTGCCGAAGGGGGAGTTTGTAAGTTCCTTATTTGTGATTGGCTAATTCCGTGACGTTTCCATGTAATTGAAATCCTATGTATATGGTAGTTAGTTGATTGATTGGTGTGAAGTCAAATATCAGAAAGCATTATGGGAAGATTTTATCTCTAAGGAAGATTGAGAAGATTAAGAAGATTGTGAAGATTTTACTCGGAAAGAATTATGGACTTATTGTGTTTGGGAAAAACAAGAATCTTGGGGGAAAAGAAATTAAGAATAAGGAAACAATGTAATTGGAGATGATAATTTTGTTTAAAGAAACAAAATATTTGGAGATGTGTAATCCGCCCAATCAAGAAGCAACAGGTTCGCTTGAGCGAGGAGTTGAGCGTCAGCAGTTGGATTGGTTCTGCTCGAGCGAGTTGGTCGAGCAACAGTGGCGTTTTATTTCATTTGTCTATAAATACAACCTCATTAGGGTTCAGAAAAAAACCCTTGTAGCCACAACGTGAATAGAGAGAGAAGTTCGTGAGAGTAAGAAAAAACAATTGTGGATTATTTTCTTGAGAGATTGGATGAAGTCTTGGATCTATACACTCGCATAATCTCTCTCAAGTTGGTTTATTCATCATCTACACCACTTGGGGTTCTTTGATGGAGTTCAAAGGCGATTGGAGATTGGTCTAAAGGAGGATTCCTGCGTAGATCAAGGATTTGAGGAGTCGAATCCGAAGGATCGGAGCATCTATTAGAGCGGTTCATGAGGAGTCAGCAAAGAAGTTCTTAGCCAATAATGAAGGAGTTCATAGCGTGGTTGTAAGAAACTTTGTTTCCGCGTTTTGCATATAGTGCTCTCTTCTCTCCCGTGGTTTTTTCCCCGCCTTGGGGTTTTCCACGTATATCTGTGTGTTATGCTTGCTGTTTATTTCTTGCATTTATTATCTTGCATAATAACATAGATTAGGGTTTAATTAATTTATTCACCGTAATAGTAAATCAATAGGCGATCCGATTTCGGGTCTTACATGTATAACTTTCTTTTATTCACGAGACTTCAACACGTGAAAGTTTTGGTTACTTAAATTTTCTTGTGTGGAAGGTAATCCATATTCATTCGAACGTGAGAAGCAGAGCAATGGATCATTCACCGGATGGATGAGCTCTATGGAAGGAGAGGTGTCCATTTCTTTCTCCTTTTCTAATGGAAAATAATTTTTTTATTTTGTTTTGGTAACTTAATTTTCATTAAGAAAAACCCAACCAAAAGAACCAAGGGCATTCCCTTGCAGTCCGCAACTCAATGGAAAAATGAATTGCGTGTCATATTGCACGAGTCATGAATCTAATCTTATAATCAATCACATTCCAAATTCGTTTAAACCTCTAGTTGATAATTTCACAAGTAGATGGAAGTAAAGTCTGGCTATGTGCTTTTTGTGGTTTGTTTCAATCCTTGTCACTAATTTTGTTCTTTTGATAGGAGAGATTGATCTGTCTTTGCTAGATTAAGCTTTAAATGTGATTTTTGTTGGAACAACATTTTTAGTTGTCATTACAGTGATGTTTTTCTCTGATCTATGGTTGATAAACGTATTTGATCTTTATGAGTGACTCCTGGTTTCCGAATTATTGGAGTCGCCACTGCAAACAACGAAACCAATGAAGAAAAAGAAATTTATATAATAAAATAAAATAAAAAAAACCTGTTAGATTTTGTTCACACACCGATAGATAAAGATTTCTAGATATGCCTACCAGCTAATTTCATTTTGAGAGTATAGATCAACGTTTTCTAGCTAAACTTTTAATTATGTTGCCTCCAAAGAAGAATGGCAACGTGTAGTGTGAAATAAGTAAGGTCCTATAAGGAGTATTTTTTTTCTATCAAAACAATAAGATGTTACGAGCGATTAGGGGTTACAACGGGAGTCGAGTGCGTACTCTATGATGACTCGAACTTAACAACCACACCGTGTTTAGTGAGCCCATATTTGTCTCACTAGAGGCGTGTTACAAGCAATCTTGACTATTCAAAAGTGTTTTGGACGGTCCAGATTTTAAATAAAACTATTCTAGAGATAAAAGACTTTTTTCCGGAAGAGTTTAATTTAAAATCTGGACCATCCAAAACAGAACAAACAATTTTGATTTCTCATTATACGTCTGTAATGAGCAAACTTGCTACAAGTCCCAGGTTTGGATAAGTAGAAGTGTCGAAAAATAGAGAAGTATATCTTGTCTCCATGATTTCCCTCAATTATGGTATTTTTGTTGACAAAATAGTCGGTAATAGAGTACGTGCACGACAGGCATGTTAATATGTTTGAGACTTTGAGTGAACGTGAGTCGCTTAGCCTTGTTTGGCACGTGAGTCGCTTAGCCTTGTTTGGCACGTGAGTCGCTTAGCCTTGTTTGGCATCTTTGAAACGCCACCCCTTTGCTTGTAAATTTCTTTATTTTTTCGTGAAAATCATCCTATTTATAGTGCATTTTCATCTTAAATGTGACGCTAAGAAGTTTATGGCAAAAATAAAAGACAAGAAAAGAAGTTGACTTCATTGATGGGTTTTTTTATTATCAGCCCAATAGACTGACAATAATAAACAAACAAAAAGGAAAAGAAAAACACGAATTACAAATTGCAATGTACTCCTACTTTTTATAAAATTTTAATATTTTTTTCTACACTTTCATTCCGTTTTCACATATTTTAATGTATTTTTTAATTTTTAATGCCAACTCAATAAGCTGGTTTAAGAATTTTTTTTTATTGATTCTCATGAGTATTTTTTTTCCCAATTTTTACGAGGAATCTCCATCTGTTCCCAAGTTCTCCTTCTATATGCACCGACCGTGGTGCACCGATCACGTACCGACGGCGTCGCCGACGCCGTTGTGGGTCCCAACCGGTCGATCCGAGCCGTTCATCCTTCTCAAAATCAAATTCCGAGTGGGCTTACGCGAGAATCGAGGCAATCGGACGACTGTATGAGATCGACCGGTTGAGGCCGCATGACGCGTCGGCGGCGCCGACGCGGGCGACGTGGTCGGTATCTCGCGATACCACGGTCGGTCCCCTTATGTTTTCCGAAAAATAAAATACATCGGCACGTGAACGTTCACGCACGTTAGGAAAGGTCTAGAAAGGAGGAAAATACTAAACAAAAAACAAACGGCAAGTGCACGTTCCCATCGGCCAACAGAAACACACCACGTGGATTGGGCATCCGCTTGAAAATTGGGGAACGCGGAGTGCATGCAAGTTTGGTGCAAAACACCACCCACTCGCATCTATTTCCACTTGGCGCAATCTTATCCGTTGCTAAGAGCATCACATTTAACTCGTTTCGGTTTTTTATTTGTTTATTAAAATGGAAAGAAAAAAACAAAAAAACAGCGGAGTAATTATCAAGCAATTACCAACCTGACTATCACCTTAACCAACTTATTCTATGAGTGCAAAAAATAGGTAATTTAACCTAAAAAGTATATGTTTTTATTTTTGTTTTGATAATTTACGGACTAAGATATATTCTAAAAAAACAAGCAAAGGAAGTCGCTAGTTTATAAATACGTTTTTAAGTGCATTAAAACACCGAGATTTTTATTCTACTTAAAATCACAATTTCTCCACGTATGATATGACAAAGTTTGGCTGACAAAAAAATAAATAAATAAAGTCTGCATACCCTCTGATAGAAATAAATAAATATATATATATATAGGCAAATTTTCTAATAAGAACCTCCCGGATTTAAGAAAAAATGTAACTTTTTCACTTTAAAATTTGTTTTTGGAAAATCCGAACCGTTCAATGTGCTCAGAAGGTGTTTTCAAGGATCCATGCGGGAAATCTTAAAAAACAAATACCTGGAAGGGCTTGATCCAAGCAGTTTTTCGTAAAAATTGTAGATTTACAGTTTTGCGAAAACCTGCTTGGATCAAGCCCTTCCCGGTATTTTTTTTTTGAAGATTTCTCGCAAGAATCCTTGAAAACACTTTTTGAACACATTGGACGGTTCGGATCGTAAAAAAAAATACTCAGATCATAAGGGTCCGCAAGTCTGGAGTCCGGACGAGAAGCGGCCCCTATATATATAAAGTCTGGCTGTATTAAATTTGTTTAATTTGAGATCTAAGATTGTAAAAGTGATGGTGATTACATTGCCACTGTAATAACTAATACTCCTAACGGACAAAGACTAAAGATAATAATGGTAAATTAATCCACAGAAATTTCAATAAAGGCGGTATAGTAGTAAAGTCGCGTAAAATACTACTCCCTCCGTCTAAAAAAAGGTGGTCCTACTTTACTATTTACATCTCTCAAAAAATTGTTAATATCTTCTTATTTATAATGATTTATATGTTCAATATAGATCTTAATTAAATTTATTAAATCCGTGTTTCAAAATCGTAGAAAACATAAGAGGCTGTAAAATATAGATGATTATTTGAGTGATTCAAAAAAATGAAGTACGACTATCTTTAGGGCCGGTGGAAGTACAGAATTCTTTATAAACCAAAAATGCCTCGTTTACATTCGGAAGTACATTAACGTAAGTAGGACCATAAGAAGAGGAAGTACAACATGTACAATATTTGGAAAAAAAAAATTGGGTATCGAATAGGTACCACGTGGCCAAGCCCCGAATGTTGCATCTGGGCCGTTTAAAAGTGTATCGGACGATTTATATCGAAACCCTCTCTCTCCCTTTTTTCTCTTCCTGTTTCTCTCTCCATAATTCGGACCGTCCAAAACCTAAATAAACGGTCCAGATCGAGCGCGCATAACAGTGGAGATAACACTGAAAAATTGCCCCCATTTTTGGGATTGGTAACTGGTAAGAGCATTTCCAATGCATTATTTTTCCTTCAAAATGAAGAAACAAAGTGACATATCAAGGGGAGATTTTGTAATTTATGTCCTCTTTTGCTCAAAAAGTTGTACTTTTTGGAGGGAACCATCCTTCTTTTTGGAGAATTAGATTTTCAAATCTACTTTTGGTTCTTCACATTTGAAGAACCAAAAGTAGATTTGAAGAATGGATGTAACAAAAGGAGGATGGGTCTCTCCAAAATGTACAACTTTTTGAAGAAAATTGGGTATAAATTACAAAATCTCTTATTGATATGTCACTTCCGTTCTTCATTTTGAAGATCGGAAGGAGATGCTCTAAGTGTGATAGTGATTAACGACGTAATAAAAAATAAACAATGGAGATAACATTATGCGTGAATATATTTTAAAGGTTGGAGGTTGGGATTGGGGTGGTAACGCAGATAATAAAAAAGCGTGGTGGAGATATGTATTTTCTTATTGCGATCTCAACGGAGGCAGGGTTGTAAACGAACGGATCTGCTCCGAGTGGCTCATGACTCGGCTCCTATCTTTTATTTAACGAATTGAGGTCGAGCTCGAGTTTTAGGTCCGTTAAGTTAACTAGCCTAACTCAACATTCAATAACTCAGTTCGTTTGTATGGAATCGACTCGTTTGAAGATGCTCATAAAGTAAATTAATCGAGCTTGGCTCATTTACAACTGAGCCGGGCTAGAGCATAAACTCAAGTTTGAAGCTCATTTTAGTTGATGAAAAACGGGTCTTACTAGACACACAATAAGCACACTAAACCAAACCAAACTGAGCCTTAAGTAACAATTAATTCAAGTTGGTTACATGAATCATCTTTTTCCATTGAACTCTGTCAAGGGCTACATGAACGCACTCCAAAACAAATTTTACACTTTTCAATGGGTTTTTCTATTGTCAGCATGGGCTGACAATAAGCACACGTAAAGACAAAAATCACACAAATCCCTACACACTTTTCTATATAGTTTTCACACATTTTAAACCTTATTATCAGCACTATGGGTTGACTTTAGAATTTTCCCTTTCGAATTTATTTGCACATACTTTTATACACTTTTACACATTTTAATATATTTTTCAACCTTAACATGTGCTGGACCCGAGAGGGTCCTGAGGGACGGCCCTGTAGGTCGCATCCGAGCCGTTGATCTTGACAATCAATAGCTCAAATTTTATCATGGCAATAGAGAGCTCGGATCTACAAAGTCCCGAGATAATATTAAGATTGTTGAAAACATATCCGACGGCTTGGATATCGCCTTACAAAGGCCAATTCCGTTCCCGGGTGCACATTAATTTTCCTTCAAAAAATTTCTCCCTAAATGGCAAACGTTGTAAATTCAAAGACCATAAAGGGGTACGAACGGGATTTTGAAAAGACAACATCCACTGAGGCCGACATTATTGTTTAAAGAAACGTGAGACAACACGTGTTTGAAATTGCCTTAGAAAAACAAAACAAAACGACAAATAGAATAATGGTACACAGAAATAAATCCAATCAACCACCACTTGGAAGAAGGTGCAAGGAAGACGCCCTAAACCCCCATTTATTCCTCGTGTGCTTTTCCACGACCCAACAACATCTTCTCCCCTCCTACAATTACAATTTACATATAAGAGAGAGAGAGACTTGCGACTAACTCACCTGCACAGAGCTACAAGAGAGGAGAGAGAGAAAGCAGAGGTATAGATTAAAAAGATAAAACGGTTGTGTCTCCGATTCAAAAAGTCTCTGAACGTTTTGCGAGGACTGGTATTGATTTAATTTGGGTCGCCGGATAATATGTCGAGTTCGTCGGAGTTCGGGGATTCAGTAAGGTTTTCCGGGCAGAGGCTGGAGAAGTCGTCGAATTTCTCGCAGACGTGTAGTCTGTTGAGTCAGTACTTGAAAGAGAAGGGCAGCTTCGGAGATCTCGGCCTAGGTAAATTTTTTTATCCCTCTTTTGGTTTTCTTCATTTTTGCGTTGTATTTTGCCTATTTCTTTGATTCTCCTTCTCTTGTGTTTTTTCTTATTACTACCATTTAAATGGGGAATTACAATTTGAAAACAAAATATGGAAACCAATAACCCCCAAAAAACAAAGTTTTATATCAGATTATCGTTTAATTTGTTTCGCTATTTTTTAGTTTTAGTTTTCCCGCATTTTTAAAATTTATTTCTTGTATTGCGTGTTTCCCTAATTAAATTAGTGACAAAAAAGGAAAACGTGTTAATTTTCGAATTTCAGATCCGAAATTCAAGCCCTGTTAACGAAATCCTCCGAAATTCATTACCTTTTTTACCACATCCGTTTGGCACGTCCTCGATTTCCCCCTTCTCCTTCAAACACCCGCAAAGTTGAAAATTTTCCTTATAAAGATTTGTGAATTTTCCCGCCTTCGTTCGCTCTGTTCCTATATAGGGTCCTTTTGTTGCCCATTTGAAAGACAGATCTGACGATGTATCGTCTGTTTGGGAATTTTGCAGGCATGTCGACGGCCGCAACAAACACCGCCGCCACCACAATGAATTTGTTTCCCGTGGTTGAGAAACCAGTGGCTGTGTCGACCCGTAATTCGCCTCCAATGTCTCGGAATTTGTCTTCTATGGACTTATTTCCCCAGCAATCTGGTTTCGGTTGTGGAGTTTCTAAGGATGATTCCAGGTGCGTTAAGACTCCTCTCTCTCTCTCCATAAATTAGTGAGGCACCCATTATCATTTCGTTTGGAGAACTGAAATTAATATTGTAAATCGAGAAATTGCTAAGGTTTTTAAGGGTGTTTTGACATAGACATATGGCCAAGGGTTTGGACCTGGTGGTTTGCTCCCTCGTATGTTTTCAGGTTTGAAACCTCCAGGTGCTATCAACCCTAGTGCGGCACATGACACGAGTAATCAACGGCTAGGATTTATCTCGATAATGGACGGCTCGGATCGTGTAAGTGCCGAGACAAAATCTGAGCCGTTGATCGGCTCGGATGTGTAGTACAGGGAACACCAGTCGTTTATATGGTAGTGGACGGTGAGATTAGGTCCTAGGTTACAGTGGTACGCGTTAAGGACAAAGTTAAAATGGGTTATAGCTGTGAATAGAGATAGTAATGATTCAGTTGATGCAAGGGTCTGTTTTCATTATTGATGCACGTTGAGAGATAGTAATGATAGCTTGAATTTCGCATCTTTTGTACTGATAAATTCTGATCTCATGTGCAGTGTAAGTAAGGCAGAACCAGAAACTGCACAGATGACCATATTCTATGCCGGACGAGTGATCGTGTTCAACGATCTTCCGGCCGATAAGGCGAAGGAAGTCATGCTCTTAGCTAGCAAGGGAAGCTCCGACAATAACCCTACCAATTTGGCCCCGACACCGGTCCAAAAACCAAGCGAACTAACTAATTTGATTCCAACTAGCACGAGTCCTGTTGTCCCCAATTTTGGCATTAACATGATCGATGATCGCCCCCAACAGCCTCCTCAACCAATTGTTAATGGTAATCTATTCCGTCCTTCCTAAATTGCTTCGTGAAGAATTGTGCGATTCTGAATCAGAAAAGAGTTATTTGTTGCGCTCTACTAAATGATCTAATGAGGGTTTTTCTTTGTTATTGCAGATTTGCCTATCGCAAGAAAAGCCTCACTCACCCGTTTCTTGGAGAAGAGAAAAGATAGGTAGGGATTTGTACCTTGTAACCAATTTAGGCAATGTGCTACTATTACACTACACTCAAATGTTTTTCTATTTGATTGCTTAAATTTAGCTGTAGGTGAAATGGTGAAATGGGGTTGTTTTATATGGGCAAGCCTTTTTGGAAAAAATGTTTTTAGAGTGTTCATGTTTTCAGAAAATGAGAGGAAAAAAGCCGTTCGTATGAAATTCATTTCTGTTCACGGGTTGATCGTGTGTGATATTTATACAGGATTACAGCGAGAGCACCTTACCAAACAAGCAACTCAGTAGCGTCTCCTTCCAAGCCGGCGGCTGAAAGCAAGTCATGGCTCGGTTTGGCAGCTCAATCACCGGTCCAGTTCGAGCCACAATATTAGGTTTTGGCATTTTAGTTCATTATTAGCACTGCTATCTCGCTCAATCACCGGTCCAGTTTTGAGCGACATTTTTGGTTTGGCATTATCACAGTAAATTAACATTGCAATCTTTCGTTTTATCTCTGGCCCCTGTTTGGCTTTGGATTCACAAAGCTGCAGTTACGTCTTACAGTTTCAATCTAATTTAATTGTTATTAGTTTCTAAAGTGTGAATGATGAGAAATTCTCGTACCTCTATTGTGATTCCTTTTGTTGATGGGAAATTGAATCATCAACAGTTGTTCTTGGCTCTCTGTACAAGATATCTAGGTCTTCTGCTGATGCTTTGCTGAATATGGAAATGCTCCTTATACTGCAAGTCTGTTTTTTTTTTTTGAACTGTACTGCAAGTCTGTTTATGCGTGCATATTTTGTGTTGGATATAATTTTTTTTTTAATAAACCGATGTCCGACAATGACCAGAACAGACGCACTCGACTAATTCTGCCAGAGAATTCTCAGAAGTACTGCGATAACCCCTAGTGGTGCCAAGAGTTTGCTGGCAAGGGAATTCGAACTTGAGATGAGACTTTAGGTGGGAGCAAATTGTTAAATCTCAATGCAAGACCATTTTGTCAACCCCTTCTTGGATGGATAACTTATTGCCAAAGATTTGAAATGAACCCTTCGCTAAGACAGCAAAAGAGAATAATAGAACCGGTAAAACGAGGGGTATCGACCCCCATTTGTGCATTGCGTACAACTGCACTCATTTAATGATCTGAGTCGTTCATTTATTTTAGCTTGATTTTTCGAGGGGCTTATCGGGACATCATCTCAATTGGACGTCCGTAAATGGGTCATCCAAAATTATCCCTCCCGCAAAAGTGGATCTCTGAGGCCGACGGTACTCAATGCAAGGATGGGGGATCTGTAGCGTTGTATAACAACCTAGAATTTGATTCGTTATCCTTGTTTTTTTCTTCTTCTTCAATAAGTTTTTTTTACTAATTTTTTAAATTTATTTTTTACTTTCTTCAAAAAGTACAAAACTTTGTTAAAATGTTAAAAAAATAACTAAAAAAAATTATTTTTAAAACTTATATCTCAAAATTACTACTACTAAACAAACAAAGGGTTGGAGAATAATAGAAAAAGACCGTGTCAAAAAACCGTACAAAGTTAGGTCAGCTGGGCTGCCAAAATGATTACGATGATCATGCTTGTAAATGCAGCTGCATTTAGCAACCATTGATGATTTGCCCATTTGAGAACAAAAGTGTTTGACGGGACACCACTTTCTAAACGTGGTGCACAGCCATCTCTTTTTGTATTTTAATACTCCACTAATCCTTTCGGTGGGCTAATGTGAATGTAATTTGACTCCTTCAAGCCGAAAATCCCTCTGTACCCACTCCTTTTTTTCTAATCAATTTTCTAAAGTATTCTCTTAGCCATTAAGTTATTGACTATCTATACACAAGAAACCTAGAGATATAATTTAATGACAAGCAGTGTCATCAAATTGAATAGATAGTTCCTGAACACCACGTCGTCGCATAGATAGAGCAAATAACACCATTTTCCGTTAGGACGTCTATACAAATAATAAATTTTGACAAGCAAATAATAGATTTTTCCTGAACAGCACGTCGCAGTGTTCGAGCAAATAATTTTCGCAAACGTGGTTCTTGGCATCAAATAATTTTTCGTTCGGACGTGTTCGGACAAATGGTTCTTGGCATCAATGAAGTTAGAAGTCCGTGTTTGACATTATTGATCAACACAGTCCAAAGGGAAGACGTTACTAATAACAGTATATCATGTGGCTGGTTTTCATAGTTGGACTATTCAAATCATCCTGAATTGGAGAGTTCAAATTGTCTTCTTCTTATTAGCTGTCAATGGTTGCGATTGAAAATTTAGGGTGAAATGCCCACGGCTCAAAGGAGCAGGGGCTCTGCTGTCTCATGGATCGACAGGTCTTACTAACCCCAATCAGGATTGTTCAAACGTGTTTTGGATGATTTAGATTTAAAATAAAATTCTATCCGGACTTGTCAAAAGAGTTTATTTTAAATCGGACTATTGATTGTCGAGACCTATAGTTCAAAATACTGTTGATAAGACCTGTCGATTCAGGAGAGAGCGGAGCCCTCGTGTTGCAAAGGAGCCGGCTCCCTTGACTCTTCAATGGAAAAAGGATGGAGATTTCAGACTTGGCGTAAGTTTAAGTGGACATTATCAAATGCCAAACATGATTGGTTTTTTTTTTTGGGTCCATTTATATTCATTTGCTGGCATACGCCTATCTGTCTCTTATTTTAATGTATTTTATTACTTCCTTGAGGTCTTTGTGGAGAATTTCAAAATTCCACTAAAGTAGTATAATGATATACCATTTATGAATAAAATAATAGCGGATCCGGTGACCATGAAGTGCACTACATGAGTGTATTGCGATTTGAGCTATTTATCTTTACAATTAATTGTCCAAATTTCAAAAAAGTATCTTACAAGGAACTGGAGTTCCTGCTGTGCACCATGTGCATGTCATCGTATGGTGCGGGGCTGTCTATTGTGAAAATGCACTACTCAGATTTAATTCGAACTCTATGTAAATTCGAATCGTCCATTGCTTAGATTAAATTCGAACCGTGCATTTTTGCAAAGGCAGGCCGGATCTCCGCACCACACGGTATTGTGGTGCACAGAGCAGGGTCAAGTAGTATCTTTTTGTATAAAAAAAAAGTCAATTTTATAAAGGGATAACCCCAAACAAACTCAAGGAGATGGCCTTGAGAAACAATACAAAGAAATCAAACAAAACTCAATACAAGGAGCATTCAAAACCAAAAAACTAGCCAAGGCCTCATACTACAAGCCCTGCTATACATGGAAAACACTCAAACCAAACTTGAGAGCATCTTTAAGCAAATCTCGACCATTAAAATAAATTTTGACGGCTGGGATTGCGCACTATAAACGAGTGTAATTTTCTTTTATGACCATGAAAATATAGAGTAGTAGATGCATAGAAAGAGATAAAACCGACAAGATAAATTATTGTGTCTCACTTATTAAACAAGAGGACCTGATGGTCCGCCTGCATTTTCGTGTTCGTATTAAAGTCTTTACATTAAAGAATGGTAAAATCACGCGCATTTGACGATTCAACACTTCCATTAGTTTTACTTTATTTATAGAAGAGATTAATTTGCAATAGAAAACTCTGCAATAAAGGGATGAATGAAACTATATATGTATTGCAGGTGGACCAGTATAACGACGTATTTGAGGATGGAGGCGATCGACAATAGTAATGGAGTAGATTGGAGGAGTTATAATTATGGACTTGCTATTTGATAAAGACGAAATGTCACCAAAATGATCGAAGCTAACGATGCCGGTGGGGATAAATCGAGCGTCTAGTTACCGGCAATAGTGTATCTAAAAACATGTGATTGATAATGAAAAAACTATTACGAAAGATTGATGAAAGATGATACACGTATGTTATCTCAACGATAGCATTTGTGTAAAAATAACACAATCTACAGAGAAAAATAATGTCTACGATCGATGTTTTCTATGATGATAAGGACAGTAAGACGTAAGCCGATAGCTACAAGAAATCTATATCAAAATTCATATATATATCCTTTTAATTGCCAATAGTGTAAGCAGTGGGGAACATAATATAAGATGTACGTTAACGACGATTAATTATGAATAACAACATGTTTTAATAGTTTAACAAGGATGATCTCATTGTAACATCCGAAATAATTTTTTATTTTTTATTTGGCTGATATATATGACAGAAAAAATTACGAGATAATATTTCGTTAACATATAATTTCTGGTATTGAGCACGTGCCGTGCCGGACACTAGCTAGTTTACTTTGGAAGACATATTGGCAATTAAAAAATGGGTATTAATACTATATGGTTGTTAGTATTGTCGGAGCAGGACAAAGTCAAGTGGTAGAAGTGGTTAGGCGTGAATGCGCATCCACTCCCAAAATAAACAAAGGGCTTTTTCCTAATCTCACGTTTTTCACTAAAATTGTTAACACTAATTTATTCATCCAATGTTATGTGACAAAGGGTTGCACCCAATTAACATAAAGTCTCCTCCCCATATGTTGAGTTAAAATATAGTACTAGTAGTAGTAAAATAACACTCATATATATATATATATGGGAATTGATACGGACGCCAATAGAGCATAGGGGACTGAAACACAATTGAGTGAGTGTTTTCTTGCACAAATCTTTTTGTTCATATATTTTCACCAATGTTCAATCGAGCTAATCTTTGACGTGTATATTTAACTCGATGAGCACAACAAAATAAACGATTTCGATCATTTTGTGGGCCAGTTTGGAACTCACAAACCGAAACTAGACAAGACTGATAATAGGCACAGTGGATGGGAGCTTGGTCCCAAAAGTTCAACTAAATTATAGATAGACCTTGATATGCTCAAATTTTACTAACATTTTTTACTCTTATTAATTTTTTTTAAAAGCTTGACTCGAATCTTTTTATTTTTTTAAAAAACGATTGAGAAAAAATCTTTAATCTCAATCTAAGAAAGTTAAGAAAAAAGGTTGGAAAAGATTAAGCATTGCTAGGGTTTTTAGTATATGAAATATCGGCTTAAATTTTGTTATCAAAATACATTATTCGGTACATCGTTCAATTAAATATAATAATGATGAATTAGAAAAATTAGGATACTTATCTCCTTTCTTATATAGATATACGGCTATCTCCATACATAAAAGACCAAGGAGTGGTAAAATAGGGATATGGATAAAATACTACAACCATTTCTGTTAGCTAATGGACGGTAAACTTACAGGAGGGTTATTTTTTATTATCTAACAGTGAATTAGAAGGGAGTGCAGTGGAAATTCAGAAAGAAAAAAAAATAGGAGAGGTAATTGTAATTGATAGAAACCCGAGGAAGGTGAGTGTAATTTGTCCTTAATTAAGGTCAATTTTAGGTATAGGTTGGTACAAGGTGTACGTATCTTTAGTACTGTATTAAGGTCAATTTGTGGTCCTGCTGCTCTTGTCTGGACCTGATTTGCAGACAATTGTGATTTGTGATTGTGAATGAGGATATAATAGCGTGCACAATTGTGAACCAACTTATCAGATTTGACTATTCTCTCTTGAAACTTCGTTTTGTTTTGAACTCCTGAAACTTCTGCATTACAAAACAACTAGTATGAACTCGTGTTATATATGCACAGCTATTACAGGCACGTACGTTTATATTCACATAAAATAAGGATGCTCTCACATGACAATTCCTCATGTGACATAATATCGGATTCATCTCAATCTCATTTGACGATATAATCTGTTCATTTTATAGGTTTTGGTGTGTTCGTCACACATGCCAAAAATCAAGATGATCGGTCTTTTTCCGATTAGTTTGGATCGTCAAATATATGCTTGTCAATGGACCGAATTCTATCAGTGATCCGAATCCAATACTTTTCATAGTAGATATATCTGTTATTTTTTCACGTATAATATTATCAATAGGTTCATGGAGGGACTTAGTAATGGGCCGTGAAACTTTATCAATTTGAGTTATTGGGCCTGTATATTTTTGTGTTGTTCTTCACAACTCACTTCCTCCTCAAATTTTGAAGTAATATTTGGGCCGCATAACTACTCCGGGCCTAATAAATGAGAGTAGCAATTTCTTGGGGCCTGGATACAATTTCTTGGCAACGAAATTTCCATAATTGAGAGAAACAAATCCCGTGACAAATCTTTCCTTTTAGATGCAAGTTGATATTATGATTTTAAAGATATTGCGGATCTGGAAGGGAAAAACTAAGGTATAATTTTACCTATGTATGGATACATTTAAGGGGAACCGAGGGGCCTGTAGTGAGCAATCACTGTCGTCAGTTTGACAATCAACGGTGCAAATTAAATGCATTCAATCCGGACCAATTTACATGTAGGATAATTTCATTCAATTTGGACCGTTGATTGCCGAGCCAACGGCCGTGATTGTTCACTACATGGAATTTTAGTGTTATAGCTCTAGGTTTGGTAATTCTAATGTCAGGGGAAACATGACTGTTGATCCAACGTTCCTGTCTTCCTGAAATGAAAGTGAAAGTGGAGGGAAAGTTGAGATTTTGTTGTTGTCTTCTGCAGTTGCAAAAGTAGTATTTCTTTCTTCTTCTTTTTTACCTTGATGGATATTGCAGTTAAGTTTCACCAAATCAGCAACTTATGTAAACCTGTATTGATTAGTGCATTGATATTGATATGGTAATGCCACGTGTGCATTTAGTGTAATAGTTGTATACTAGTTAGTGACTGTAGCATTGCTCATACTTCATGAGGCCCAAGTGTTAGCAGGCACAACGGAGGATACTATGTACTCTCTTTTTTTCATTTTCTATATATTTGATTACGGTGTTTTCTCAACCAAATAAAAAAGGTACGAAGAAGTCATCTCTTGTAGAATCAATTTCAACAATTTTACTCTATTTTTGTAAGTAAGTTGTCTTGGGGATAAGAAAGGCAATAACAAGCACGATATTTTGTTGTTTAACTGAATTTGTAAAATGGAATGGACATGTACTGTTATACGGTTTCTGTTTAGGGGGTGTTCCGCTAAGGGTGTTTTTAGAATAAACTGGTTTTTCATGATTTTTTATGTGATTTATTGTGAGAGAATGGCCTATCTTGGTTTTTGGAAAAAAAAACTGTTTTTTGTTTAGCCATTTTGGTTTAACGAAGCAAAGTAGGTCCATAGGTGATGTGCTTTTCATATGGTTATGCAGAGTGCATCGTTTTGCAATTTGTGCTTGATATCATTTTTCATCTTATCAATGCAGAACCTCTAAGCAGCCCGGTATGGGATGCCTCAACTAATGTAGCGAAAGAATGGGTTTTCTGTGGATTTGCTCTGTCTGCAAAAGAAATGGCTGATTCTAAGAGGATAGCTATCTAGGGTCCATGTTTGCAAGAAGTCATGCATGACTTGTGCGAAGGCATGAGGATTACAAAAACAGCCAAAGTTGTTAGATTGGTCCATAAGAGCTGAACTAAGAAAAATTAGGTTTTATTATGGGTTGTTTTTTTCCTGTTTGAATTTTGACAATGTATAATAACGTATAATATATTTGTGATTTTTGTTCCCATGGTTTCTTTTGGCTCCAGGGAATTATATTCACACGACAAAAAAAAAAAAAAATTTCTTCCATATAATTTCATTGATCTGATTTTACTGTGGTTTTCTTTTTCCATATGCTTCACTCCTGTTACCTTCTTTAGGCTTATGGTCCCTATGTGTTTTGGGTATAGGTAGGGACATAAACACTGAATTCATCCACCTATCTGGAGTTGTTCTCCAAAATATGATTATAGGAACTTTTGATACTCAGGTTTTTGCTGTATTGTTGTTGATTGGAAGCACATTCAGATGAATCAATTCGAGAGTAACCTAGTGGATTGCTGTGGGCCCTCCGTTTACCAAAAGATTACAATCCTTATCGATAAGAACTTTTAGTGAAAGATGGATGCTGAGAATGTGGTTTGTGAAAGTAGAGTTTGGTCCTTGCCGTATTTCGGGACTTCTCTGGAAGCAAACAAAGGAATTGAAGGTTAACAAATTAAACTTTATTAAACTCCAACAAGGGTTACAAATCGATCAAACTCGAGGTTATAATCGATGAGTGAATTACATTACTCTCCTAGAAAGTGATGTAAAGCACAGAAAAGTTAAAAAGATAAAAGAAAAGCCTTTGGGCGAGTTGATTGGGGCTTCCAATTGTTGTAGATGACTTGTATTTATAGGCTTCCTCTTGTCTTCTTTGAATTCGAATTTTCAAGTAAATTTCCCGCTTCAATTTAAATCAAGCAGTTATCTCCTTGAAACAAGGAACTGATCATCTGGGTGGTGTCTTTATTTGAACTGTAATTAATTGCCCTTGTCTTGATCCTTAAACCGTTACACGTAACTTCCTTGTCTTCAATTCAAATATTCTACCATATTTGATTATTAGCTGCCACGTTTTAGACAAAACTGTCTCTAGCTGCCACGTTCTTAACCTTATCGATAAACAGAGGTTAACTTAGAAACATATATAAAACGGGTGCCTTTTAATGACTGGCTGCCATGTATTAGCCTTATCGATAAATGGCTATGCTAATTTTATGGTGTAAACACCCTCGCAAGATAGAAGCGTTTCTGACGTAAACGTGTTGCCTTGCTGAAGTGAGGGTTTGTCTCATTCTTCAGCATTTTCTGGCCTAGAAGTGAAAAGTAAAAGCAAATCAGAATTTACAAGATACATCAGTTGCGTAATTGAAAGCCATTTTACTGTCTAAAAAGATAATAGGAGGGAACTGGAACTACAATAGTCGAACCTCATGAAATGTTAACTACTAGAGTCTTTGGCATGTACAGGGGTACTTGAATTAAGATCCGACGAACAAGTGTAAACTCCACAGATAGCAAGAGGGGCCTATTACGGTGTTAAGGTCCTCAGAGACACCAAGCATTTCTGTAAAATAAATAAAAGATCATTTTTTGAGCAAAATAGTTGCAATAGGAAGCTGTACCTCAAAAAGATGCGCAAAGCAAAAGCCTTAAAAGCTATTGTCGATCTACAGATTTCGAATGACATTCTGCTAGAAATGAGAAGAGATTACCTTCTCACTGTTGACGTACAAAATCACTAAACCAGTTATGGAAAAGGAGACTCAAGTAATTATCCTAAGTTCCTAACAAGTAAGATCATTAAGATTCCGAGACATCTCCAAATGGGAAAGACTACAAATACCAGATTACTAACAGAAAAGACTACGAAGCCAATGTTACAAAGAAAATCCTACAAAAAAGCATAAACTGAAGGTTGCAACTTCTGTACCCAAAAGGATCCTTTCGAATTGATAACTCATAACTCAACCATAATCAAGCAGAAATTTGTCCCCTCCTATGAGTCTTTGAAGAAGCTGCAAAGCTGTCAATATCATACGGTTGGATTCTACTTCGTCCATATGAGGTATTATGCATAGGTGAAGAGATTGCACAAGAAAACAGAAATAATAATACCATTGGCTGCTAATGTTTTGTATTTTTGATAACTTAGGTGTCGGGGCCAACTTACGCACACCTAAACTAATCCTGGGGGACCAATCCCACCGTCCGTTTGCAGGGCCGCAGTTAAAGCCTGAGCAAATGCCATGTATGGACTGGCCCCAAAGAGTTTGATCACGCCTGCGAGGTTTCAAACATGAGATCTTAGGAGGGAGCAAACCTCTAAGTCCCTAACCTTGACCACCAGGCCAACCCCTTGGGGTTGTGGGCTACTAATGTTGGGAGTTCCTAATGTTCCTTAGCTCCTGGGAAAGAGAGGGATCAATAGTATGTAGATTGATATGTAGATTTTATTGGAGTCCATTGCACAACCTCAATATGAGGAACAATTGCAGCACAGTGATTTCAGGAGGCCAAATCACTGAAAAGTGAAAACAGATCCAACTATCATAGAGTTTAGATTGACAGTAATGTACACACCCACTCTCCTTTTATGCAAACAAAACATGCTTGGACAGTACATGTCCAAAGTGGTGACACCCCCGTTCAAAGACAAGGATTAGAAAAGAAAATGAAACTGGTAGGAGCTAATGAGAAATGGGAATTGGACTGAATGATTTGATGGGAAACTAAAGAAGTAGAAGTACCTCAAGAAGCTGAGCAAACCAGTTTAAAGCACGAGAGAGATTGAGAGGTGGATGTATTGAGGTGAGCAGCATGTAGAATGACCTGAATGGGAGATGGAATAAGAGAATAGAAAGTGGACCTGTTTCTAGCTAACCATATACACCACAAAATGCAGATTTATACGGAAACGTGTGTTTTCCCTCCGAATACTTGCCGAGGATTAATGATACCACCAATCAACCAAAAAAGGTATGGATAAACTATATGAAATAGGAGAAAAAATGCCCAAATCAAAGCCAAACAACATTGATCTCACAAAGTCACAATCAAGGAAAAGATGGGTCAGACTCTCTGACCTCCTTTTGCCGAATGGGCAAGTCGAAATACCTTTCCAGCCTTTACTAACCAAAAGATCTCCCAAGGAAGACATTTATGACACAATTGCCATAAGAACTACTACATTTTATGAGGGATGGGAAGAGACCAAATATAATGCCAGGTGAATTTAGGCCAAAAGCGTAAAAAAATTCAGTGTGCTAGAATTCAGCTTCATGTTTAGTAAGAGTATTCCCCATTGGTAGAAAACCCCCAAATTCATCTATCTTCAAACCTAGATTGAGAAATAGGAATCAAGGTGATTAAGGAGGAAATGTCAAGTGGAAAAACAGAATGAACAAGTCTTGAGTTCAATCTTTTAGTTCCAGGAACAAAAAGATGATTAACAGTGTCATTCTTAAGATGGTGGAGGGTGTTGAGAAGCGACTCATCTGAAATGAGAGAGCTGCAGGAATTGGAGAAGGCAACCAAACTTCCTTGACTTTTGTTATTCTAAATACATCAGATTTGGGTAATTTTGATTATCCAAAGCACGGTAGAAAGAACAGATTGATAATGCAAAACCTAATACATAACACTAATTTTGACATGGAGAGACAACAGGCAATCGAGCAAATATTTGTAGTGGCCATTGACAAGACTGAGCTTTGGTTAGAGTTTGTTCCTGTGTGGCTAATAGAAGGGAGAGATGTAAAGGTAGAAAAGGGGTGTGCTGCGTGTGCATCAGTGGTTGTCCCTTGGTTTTGCTGGGAATGCAAGTTCTGGCTTTCCATCTGGAGAGGGACCTTCATATATCATCGAAAAGAGCACTGCAATCAGACACCCTATTTGCCAAGGATTAAATGTCATGCTATCATAAACTGACAACAAAACATTCACCTTTCGACTGTTGTCATCCAGTAGAAGAAATCAATCAACCAAAATTGAAACACGAGTACGCGGAATTGCAGAGGAATATATAAATTTCAGTATATAGTTCCTCAAAAAGAAAATAGTTAAAAAAACCCGAGCAAAACAAAAGCCAAACAAGGTGAGGTAGATTTACAGAATGGCATGGCACTCCAACAGGTATTAGAGGAAAGTACCTTCTCCCTTTGGAGTTCAGATGAACAAAATAAGAAAAGTACCACGCCGGATGAGCAACATCGTCTATAATATAAAAAATATGTCAAATTTCGCTAGATATAGCTAAAGTCATTTTGCATGAACCTGAAGGTAGCTCAAAGTCACCAAAAACAAAGTTTCACAATCCAAAAGAATTGTAATCGTGAAAAAATGTTACTTCCGGAAGGGGTCGGGATCAAAATCAGTAAGGCAGAATAAACATATAGCTATGCAGGGCTTGCAATGAACTGAAGTTGGCAACGGCCACAGTGAGGATGCCTAGGCTGTACAAGCATTGTGCATACAATTGCTGAAACTAATACATACAGCAGATTAAAAAAGAAGAAGAAAGAACTAAATTAATACTAACAGACAAGCACACACACATAAAATCAATACCTCAAACAGCTACGGATTAGGATGGGTCTGGTTAACTAAATAATGTTTTACAAGGCAAATATGAGACAACTAAATTTTAAACTGGTTAGAAACTTAGCATAACGAAAATTCAGTCAAAAAAACTTATTTTATGCATTGATTAAATCAGTGAAAACCATAAAAACTCCAACTCCCGACACCACTCGATTGTTTCTTTCAAGTTTCAACCATGAAACAGTTCAAAAACCTGTGGTATTCCATCAACTTCAATCTCAGAACCGATGATCTTTAACACGCGTCACATGGATGTGGAGGTCACCACACCAAACCAAGCATTGGGACTTAATATGTTCAAAATCCAAAAATTAGTGAAAACATATCACAGAAAATATGTACCTGTGGAGGATTACTAACATAAACGTTTCCATCTTTATACTAGAGCGGGGATGAATCTTCAAGCCCTACTGCACTGCCAACATCTGGAGCATATCCAGCGGAATAGTGAAGTTTCCCAACACGGTTAGAATGCCCACAGGAACTGTCTTAAACTTCTGGGTTCCATACTTGAGGCTATTTGCATTAAGATGAGAGCTACATCTAGGCATCAGCAAGCAACTTCAGCCATTGTAGGAGTGAGGCTACGAAGCATTGCTAGAATACCCAGGCATGGGCATCGGTGGAACATAGACAGGAGATAGGAATTGGTGATAACGGCATAAGATTGGCAAAATACGAAACATGCACTGGAGAGTACGTTTGTGCAGCAGGTTACAGTTGCTGCTGTGCCTTGGGTGCAGGGGATATGAGCCTGCTGTTGATCGTGTGCAAGCTTGAGGCCTGTGACCAAAATGAGTCATCAAATGCCTGATACGAAAAAATAAAATACGGAGTACTGGTTTGTTTCAGCAATCTGGTATAAGAATTTCATGAGCTGCTAATATCAATGTGTCCAATAGCTTAGCATTGTTCAACTTATACTTCCAAGAGGTTTATGGCATTCAACTTTACCTCTTGAGGGGATGGTAGACTGTGCCCCCTGAAACTTTCATCCGTTGTTTGTCTGAAATATGTGATATCATAATCAGTCGGAGGATCATATGCCTGCTTCCAAACATCCACAGAATGCAACTTAATCCCCTTTAGGAAAATCTCGAGGTTAATTAACATAAGAAAACACACAAAGTTACAAAACAACTGGTCCACACTGTTCCATCAAGCAACCAAAAGTTATGTGGCCAAAATTTGAACAAAATAATATGGTCAAGGTAACAATTAACTCACCCAGAAACTTGGTAAATCAGAACCATATTGCCGCTGTTTTTTTATTGAGCAGCTGATTTCCAGACACCCAACCTGATATTGGAGAATTGGAACCCTTGATCACCAAGTAAATCTACATGCTTGCTGGCAGAAGTTTCATCACTGGATTCTTATAAAAAAAAGATTCATCACTGGATAACTCTGGGGAAGAGGCTGACAAACTGCCAAATCATATAAACGCATTAATAAGCACCATTTGCAGTCAAACCACAAATTCTCTTCAATTTTTAAGTAAAGGCCAACTTGGATATCTATTGAATTGTAAAATTCAATCGCAATGCAAAGAACAACAGAAAGAATTTAATGTGCCTTACTGTCTTGCCATGCTCAAACTGATCAACAGACTTGGGAAACCTAGAGGAGGAGGAAGACAGAGGCGGATGGCCCCAAGAGGGTATTTGCCCACTATCAAAGTTCTACTTGTGGTTATCTACTATACCAACCTCGTATAAGGTTCTACGCAGGGATGGATCCAAGAATTGTCTACGGTGGGGGGGCACCAACTTCTATTAACCTTAAACAAAAACATGTAGCCAAGCTCAATAACATAAAACTAGAGTTCATCATAAGCAATAGGGTTTATAGCATGGAAAAGTATTTAATATACACACCCTTTGCGAATTTTCATGGCTTATATAACAAATTTTTTGGCTCATTTTATGAATTAATGTGTCTCGTTTTGATTTTGGGTGTACACTGCACCATCTACGAATTTTGTGGCCCATTTTACAAATTTTTATGTCCTGAGATATGCATTTTTGTGGCCTGTTGTGAGTTCTTCTTAAATCAAAAAATATAAAATCCTGAAATTGAGCGAGGGCACTTCCCCCATAGTGCATCCGTCCCTGGTTCTACAGATGAATTTCTGCACCTACAACTGTGTGAGGCTCTGATACAAAGTCCGTGGAGGAATCATACTCTGTCCCAAAACTGCCAAAGATCAGCTGATAGCAATCAGACTCGGTAACTCAAACGTGACCTGCAATGATTACATTCTAGTTCTCCTAATTGTTTCGTTCTGAAGGCATATCTGCCAAAGATCAGTTATAGCGATCAGACTCAGTAACTCAAACGTGATCAACGGGTTCAGTAGGGTAGCATGGTCAAGGTAACAATTAACTCACCCAGAAACTTGGTAAATCAGAACCATATTGCCGCTTGAGCAGCTGATTTCTGCAGATGAATTTCTGCACCTACAACTGTGTGAGGCTCTGATACAAAGTCCGTGGAGGAATCATACTCTGTCCCAAAACTGCCAAAGATCAGCTGATAGCAATCAGACTCGGTAACTCAAACGTGACCTGCAATGATTACATTCTAGTTCTCCTAATTGTTTCGTTCTGAAGGCATATCTGCCAAAGATCAGTTATAGCGATCAGACTCAGTAACTCAAACGTGATCAACGGGTTCAGTAGGGTAGCATGTTCACCAAAAGCATGAGGACATAACCAGGGGCGGCGCCAGAAAATGGTGTCAATGGGTTCAGTAGGGTAGCATGTTGACCAAAAGCAAATACTCTCCTCACGTGCACTACAGTTGAGTGCATATATGTTTCCTCTCAACTATTAAATCAAGCTAAGCTAAGCCCAACGGCCACATCAGAAATCTCTCGTATGTATGCATCATCGTCTCCATCAATAACCAAATCAAACCCTAACTCTAGCTGATGACAAAAGACTGAACAGGTAGCTCCTTGTCGGACCATTCATAGATGTTGCAAATTTGTTCATACGTTAGTTAAAAATCAACGCCAATGATGGATGACTTGAATTACCGAAATAAGACTGAGACTCCTTTTGAATCACCTACCACAAAGAGAGTGAAGAGCAACTGGAGTCCAGAAGATCAAAGAAAACAACCTGAGTTCTACATGCCAATATAAAGATCATGAAACATAGAACAAACTGAAAAACATAATGGTTAGGGACAAGCTTTGTACCAAAAAAGAATACCAAGGAAACAACAAAATATCATTTTTACTTCTTTTGAGTTCCAATCATTTCGCCCAAATTTACGGTTCTATAAATTCATCTAGGAGGGAATGAAGAAATAGAACAGGAACGAAAATACAAAGAAATGCAAAAGGAAGAGGAAATACAGTCTAAATTTTTACTTTCCTTTATAGAATCTATTCTTTACCCATCTAAAAATAAATAAATAAAATCGGGGTATATCTCGAAAAACCTAGATGGGTAAAAATATGGTATCACTTACTGTAGTAGTGCCACTGTCGCTACTTATTTATATCTAGAAAAACCTGCAGCTACTCTGCCTAAGGCACTAGAAAGAGAGGAACACCCCACACTCCCACTTTCTCACTGCTAAAAGGCCCCTCTGTTCACAACCTGGCGTATATTTGGTGTACATTACATAGTGTGGTCTCATTTCTCGACCTCGGCCACATTCAATTAGAACCAAATTAAGATCATCTTGATCTGTTGGCAATTAATTAGGATAATGCTTATGTCTTAGCACTAAATTAGCATTCCATAACCCAATTACAACTGAATTTAATGAACCATTACTACTGAATTTACATATATATACAAGTATACCTATATACACGTATACCTATACATATTCAAGTACAAGGTGATGTGTACCAACATACATGCACGTACAACTGTAGATACATATACATATGTAAATCAGTACATACGACGGAGAGAGAGATCGCAGGGACTTACAAAAGTGAGAGAAACGGCAGTTGAAAGAGAGAGAGAAATGGCCGGGGAGAATGGCAGAGCCGGCGGACGACGGTGGCAAAAGAGGTGATATGCTATTTCTCCAATTCTTTTTTACGATCGGCAACAAGCCCACAACTCCATTTAAGGACGGTTTTTTTTTTTTTAAATAATAATTTCCACGTCATGACATACGTTCAACCTATGTCATGCCTTCAAAACGACATCGTTTGTTCTTGGGCGCTACAAGGACGATTTCTACCTATATCGACCAATATTTAATGATCCGAAACATTCTTCTTATAAAAATTATTATAAAACATATGATGTAAAAATATTTTGTAAATATAGTACATATTAGTATTTAATCTAAATGAATTTCTATTTCTTAAAATGGCTTTGAATACATTGAATCATATCTCCTCTCATAGCAACAACTCTTAGGGGACTTCAAGTACACTTTCTATCTATCTGAGAGATATGTTGATGATCCGAGACATTCAAATTGTAAAACGCAGAAAAATACAAATCATGTAAAAATTTCATAATAATCGAATATGGATTAGTACTTGATCTTGATGAATTTATGTTTCTTACAATAGGTTGAGTTATACTGAATCAAAACCATAAGAACCGGTTTCAACATAATCTCGGGCTTGAGATCACCTGTCCCCGTTCCCTGTCCCCTCTCTCTGTCCCACTCGTAACTGAAGCCACCAGAATATTTTCCCACAAACAAACTCCACCAAAATACCATTTCCTCCTCCGTTCCACCTCGCCGGACCGACTGAACTCGCCGCCCTGTATCCCCTCCCTCCGACACTTTCGCCACTCGATTTTGCCTATATCCCCTGTTTGATTTCAGGTAATAAAGTATCAGTATATAATGAAATCGGTTGATTTAGTCGTTGATTTAAATGAATCCAAAGAATATTCATTTGATGAACGGAAAGAAACTGTATCAAGAGCATGAATTTATATAGTTGATTTAGGAAGTTGCAGTCACTGGATCGTTCAGCTGATCCTTTGTCATTCTGACTTATTTGTTTCTAGATATGTTGTGTGTCAGACGACAGTGTGATTTACGATGTACCGGCTGCAAATATTATTTTTCGAAATGGTGCATGATTTATTTTACTAGTTCTTTCGGAATTATATGAATGAGTATCGCGATACATACGATTTTATCTGTTAAATTTTCACACATGTGACAAGTAACTATATATGTAGAATCAATGTCTTTAACATGTTCTCGGCGTGCAGTTCCCGGCATTCTATTAAATATCTCCATGTCCTCGTGTGTCAAGTTTCGTGTCCGTGCATATGATATGTTCTACACGTCTCCGTACGAGTCTGCATATTGATTATATGATCCCTTGAGAAGCAAATTGTTGGGAGGATAGGCTGTTCATGGTGGAAAGATAGTTAGGCAACACTACTTTTTCTTGTTATAAAGCGTTTTTACATTTTTCTGCAATTAGTGATGAATTGGCTTTACATGCGGAGAACTCAAAAAAGCAAATGAAGATATCAAGGAGGCATTTAAGCAAAATGGGACTATTGGACTGATACTGGCTAGGCATCCGACTAATGGTCCTCGTGTTTAAGTACCTAATTTTATTTGGTTTTGAACCTTGAATATCCAACTTTGTGTTTTACTAATTATTTGTTACTCATTACTTTCTTTTAGTGAAAATCAGAAATGTGAGTAGATGTTTAAACGAAAACTTCTTAGATGCTTACCCAAAATTTTTATTTGAAGGCTAGCCTAGCAAGACTCATCAGTTCACAGACATAGAATTCAAGTCTAGGCGCACTTCCGGGATTCTGACACTTCCAAGAATAATCATTGACGACACAGCAAAGTCTATGCTCTTGAACTTGGCGGCCTTTGAAGCATGCTCCGATAACACCAACGACTTAGGGGTGACCTCTTACATATGCTTCATGGAATCAATTGTCGATCAAGATGAAGACGTGAAGGAATTGCAGTCCAAGGGCATACTCATTAACTCCATTGGGTGGGACAAGTACGTTGTGGATCTTTTCAAAGATATAATTACTGGATTGGCTCCTAGCGTTGATGCTTATCTGCTAGTTGATCTTTTCAAAGATATAATTACTGGATTGGCTCCTAGCGTTGATGCTTATCTGCTAGTTAAGACGAGTATTGCGATGTACCTTGTTAAGGCCAAGTGGACCCCGATACAGATAGCAACTTGGGTTAAAGACGTGATGCGCTTCGCTGTCTTATACGCTGTGGTTGATATCTTACTGAGCTTCATTCAGACATATTTCACGGTCTTCCCCTCTCCCGATAAGCACTAGCTAGAATTGCGTCAAGCCGTATCTTAATAATTATTAACATATATAGATTCACTTTTAAAAAGGAATGGTGGATAATGCTTATTCAATTTGTTCTATCTCCCATCTTTCTTACTTTCAGAGAGTTTTGTGATTTGTGTATGTCTTGTGTGTGGTGAAAGTGTGGGAAAGAAGTCTTTGATGAGTACATTTACAGGCAATAAATGAAAGATTTTAAATAACATAAATTTGAGCGAGTAAATTCTGTTTCGACTGTCCTTGTTTAATTCGTGCTTTGTTGGTAGAGTTCATTGTTAGATAGTTTACTTTCTATTCCTGAATATTGGCGGAACTATATGTTACCGTAAATGACAGAGTATATCAAGGTGAAACCTGTTTAGGATCCTGATTGCTTAAGAACTGCAGTTTTGTGTATTGATGCATGGTTCTTCTTACTCTATGCTTGTGGAGTTTTCAGCTTTTAGTGAAGTAGCTTGTACAAATGATGTTCATCGTAGTTATTTTCTCTAATTTCCCAAATCTTGTGGTTATGATGTTGCGATTGAGATTGAGGTATTCTCCAAAAATTTGATGCATACTATTGTTACTGATAACTGTGATTCTTCAAGTTGGGCAGCTTCTTTTGTTTATGGTTGCCCATCTAGATCTGGGAGAGAAAAGGTGTGGGAGGAGATTAAGGAAGTTGGTAAATTTGAGTTTCTTCCTTGGCTAGTTGGGGATTTTTATGAAGTGCTGAGTTTGGGTGACAAGGTGGGGGGTAATCACCCCAGTCAAAGTCGTTTATCATCTTTTCATGATATGTTGAATGTTTGTGGGTTGGTGGACCTAGAATTTAAAGGCCCTAAATTCACTTGGAGAAACAATAGAGCAGATGATGGTTTTATCATGGAACGGATTGACATGGCTTTTGCCAATTCGAAATGGAGGGAGCGATTTGATAAAGCTGTGGTTTTAGTAGAAGCTGCTATTGGTTCAGATCATAATCCGCTGATCCTCAATACCTCGTATCCTCTCAACAAAGTTAAGAAGCCTTTCAGATTTGAGTCTTTTTGGACCACGGAAGAAGACTGTGGCTTAATAGTTACAGAAGCCTGGGCTCAATATGTCAATGGTTCAAAGATGGCCAAGGTTTGTAAGAAGTTGCGGGGTTGTAAGGATAAGCTTAAAGATTGGAACCGCGTTAATTTTGGTGATATCAGATTCCAAATTGCTGTTCTAAAGGATCGGTTATCTGATATTCAGAAGCAACTTGAGATGGGATTCAATCCGGATTGTTTGATGGCGGAAAAAGAGCTTATCCGCAAGTTGGAAGATCTCTGGCAAAAGGACTCGATGTATTGGCACCAACGATCTCGTATTAAGTGGTTGCAGTTGGGGGATAAAAATTCCCGGTTCTTTCATTTGTCCACCATCCAAAGAAGGCAAAGGAACTAGATTGTCAAGTTAAAAGATGAAGATGGGGTTTGGTAATCAGATGATAAAGTCATAGCGGATATTATTAAAAAGCACTTTTGGTCTCTGTATAGTGCTCCTTCTTCTAAAATTTTTGATGATATTTTAAGCCTTATTGATCCAGTTGTTTCCGCTGAGGTCAATCTCTCTCTTGTTAAGGCTGTATCTCGTGAAGAAGTTCTGTTGGCGGCATTTCAGATGGGTCCATTAAAAGCCCCTGGTTCGGATGGTTTTCCGGGTTTGTTCTTTCAATCGTATTGGGATGTGGTGGGCAATGATATTTTTGAGGCTGTCCAAAGTTTCTTTCAAGAAGGTATTCTTTTAAGGGAATGGAACCACACCAATGTGACTCTTATTCCTAAGGAGAAGAATCCAGAACTGATGATCCACTTTCATCCAATTAGCCTGTGCCGATTCATCTACAAGGTTATTTCGAAGGTGCTTGCTAATAGACTTAAGCCTTTCATCGATGGTATTATCTCGGAACAACAATCTGCCTTCATCACAGGTAGACAAATCCAAGATAATATTATTGTTGCGCATGAGGTCTTTCACTTTCTCAAGCATAAGAAGTCAGGTCCTAAGTCTTCGGTGGCCATCAAACTAGACTTGAACAAAGCTTATGATAAGGTTTGCTGGGACTTTCTTCTCAAGGTGATGGAAAGGATGGGGTTTGATAGAAGGTGGATAGTATGGGTCCAACAATGCATCTGTACAATCAAGTATTCTATTAATGTTAACGGAGGCCAGATTTGCGATGTGATGCCTAATCGAGGCCTTCGACAGGGAGACCCTCTATCACATTACTTGTTTTTGCTTGTTGCAGATGTATTCTCGTTGCTTTTACACAAGGCTATAAGGAATAAATCGTTGGCAGGTATAAAAATGAGAAAACGATGTCCAGTTGTCTCTCATCTTTTATTTGCCGATGATTCATTGGTGTTTCTTGAAGCAAAGCCCAGTTATTGCTCTAATTTTATCCAGCTTATGGAAGGTTTTAGTGAGGCCTCGGGGTTATCTACCAATTTTCAGAAATCCAACCTATTTTTTTCCTCGAATATCAGTCAAAGCCTTAAAGATGATATCAAAAAGATTTTGGGAATGGAAGAGATGGATCCGGGAGTTAAATATTTGGGGCTTACTGCGTTTTGGGGTAGATAAAAAAAAGAGTCTTTTGGTTTTATCCGAGATAGAATTATGGGAAAGGTGCAGGGGTGGGGAAGCAAACATCTCAATCAGGCTGGAAAGGAGGTCCTTATTAAATCTGTACTTCAAAGTATCCCAATGTACCCATTTGTGTGCATTAAAGCTCCGGCGGGGCTATGTTCGCAACTGAACTCAGTTATCAGTAAATTTTGGTGGGGGAATGGTGGCAATAAAGGAAAGATTCGCTGGGGAGCTTGGAGCAAATTATCTGCCCCAAAAGGGGTTGGAGGCATGGGGTTTAAAGACTTCTCTTCTTTTAATACGGCTTTACTTGCAAAGCAATTTTGGCGGTTGATTAATTCCCTGAATGCTTTTTGGGTGAAGGTATTAAAAGGGCTGTATTTTCCTAATCGGACAAGTTTGGAAGCAGTTAGAGGCTCATCTCCATCATGGATTTGGTGTAGTCTTATGGAGGGCAAGAGGTTGCTTCAAGAAGGATTAAGATGGAACGTTGGAAATGGGGTGTCCATTCGTTTTTGGGAAGATAAATGGATCCCGAATTTCTCTGAAGCTAAATTGAATTCTCGGCCACCCGCTGATTGCGCATGGACAAGTGTTGCAAATTTTATAGATCAATCCTCTCATTCTTGGGATTTGGAGAAATTGCGAAGTTGTGTCAATGGAAGAAGTGAAGGCTATTTCCAAAGTCCCGATTAGTATCTCGAATTCTCCTGACAAGTTGATATGGATTCATAGCAATTCTGGAAATTATTCCATAAAATCTGGATATGCTCAAGCGGTTAAGATAGCGTCAAGAGCCAAGCCTATTCAGCCCTCCTCCTCTTATGCTCCTCCGAAATCTATGTGGTCCAGACTTTGGGCTATCCCTACGGCCCCTAAGGTGCGTATCTTTATGTGGAAAATTGTTCGTAATTGGCTTGCTTGTAAAAACAATCTGTTTAGAAGAAAATGTTCCCCCACTCCCCTTTGTCCCATTTGTGAAAAGGAAGAAGAATCGATTGAACATATTCTGTTTCGTTGTGCTTGGACCAGAGCAGTTTGGTTTGGTAGTGGGAAATCTTTTTGGGTTCTAGACAACCCAATCGTGGCGGCGGATAGATGGATGGAGGATTTATTGTGTGGGTCTCTTGCAAAGGAAACCACTCCGGAGGTGGTAGGTGCCATTTTTCAGTTGTGTTGGGCAATTTGGAAAGCAAGGAATAACTGCATTTTTAATGGTAATCTCCCAAATCCGGAGGATACAATCCTGAAGGCTAGTTTGGCTAACAAGGACTATCTACAAGCAGTTTTCTCGGACACCAAGGAAGTTTCGGCTAGGCCAAGCCGGGAGTCCAGGTGGTCCCCTCCTCCCCCTTCTGTTATCAAATTCAATTCTGATGGAGCATACTCATCCTCTCGCAGCGCAGCTGCCTTTGGCATTATAGCCAGAGATAGTAGTGGATCAGCTCAGTTGTGGCGTTTCGGTCGTGTTGTGGCATCGTCAGCAATTTTTATTGAGGCTTGGGCTTTGCGTATCGCATGTGGTGTTGCAATGGAATCAAATTTTGGGGAGGTTATCTGCGAATCAGACTGTAAATTGCTTATTGACTACCTTAATAGTTCTAGTGCTATCTGCCCGTGGGAAATTTATGCTATAGTGGAGGATATCAAGGCTTGGGCATCTTCGAGGAATTGGTCATTCGTATGGTGCTGTCGCGAGAAGAACAGAGCTGCACAATGGCTTGCTTCCAATAGCCTCAGTAGGAGAATTCCTTTTCATACGGGTTGTATTCCGCCCGGGTTAGCGATTTTGTTGGCTAGGGACTTATTCCCTTAGTTTCTTTTTTTTGTTGTTCTTATGACCATGTCAAAAAAAAAAAAAAAAAGAAGCTAAGTAATAGAACCCGGTCACTAAAACCCTTTCTTTGTTGTTGGGAGAAATGAATAATCTAAATGTTTGATATGCTTTTTCCCAAATCTTGAGACTCGAGCTAATCGCAACCACGATAACCCTTTCATTTTTGTTGGGTAGGGATTCTTATCTGTTAGTATTTCATCTTTGAGTCTTGGCTAAAATTTCTTTTCAACTTGAAGCTATTTAATCTTTAAATTTTGCTTTGATGGTTGATATATTTTGAAAAGATATCTAGGTATAGGATTCAATGGAACCACAACACCAGTAGCATTGTGATAGATAAACAAGCCTGAAAGCAGTACAGTGGAATGTCTCGACGAAAATGATTATGTAGGAAAATGATTCAACTCTATGAGAAAAAGAAAGGGAGAGGGTGGTAGTTATTGTCCAAGCTGGCATGATGTAAACCTTTCAATTTTGGGTAAGTGACTAGGATTTCTCCTACCTTACTACTGAAGTTGGAACTCCAAAACGTGGGACTAATAAGAGATTCTAAAAAAAAGCCCCTAGCCATCTTCTCTCTTCCCTCCCCCCCCCTAGAGTTTTCATCACCCTAATGCGGCGGCGGGAGGGGAGGGCTTTACCCTTGATGGGTGTTTTCCTTCCTTCCAAGTGATGACTGTTTTTCTCGTTTTCAGTAACCCCTTCTTTCCAATGAGGGTTTTCTCTCTCGATCTCAGATTTGAGAGTGTTTTTTTCTATGTTTCCCCTCTTTTTCCTTTCTCTTGGCTTCTCCTTCAACATCAAGGTGCTATTTCAAGTTCTGGCAATGGTGATGATGGTGGTGATGGTCCTTTGACGAAGCAAGGCGGAGACAATAGTGGTTTGACGACGAATCAGATCAATTGGTTCTGCCATGGACGTGATTAGTGAATTTGAGGATACCCAACGCCTTGAGTTTTTTATCAATACAAGTTTTTCTTTTGTGCATGTGATTGTCATTGAGGTGGCCTTTTTGTAGCTATGAGAGGTTGTAGTGATCTGGATGTTTGTACTTGGGAAGGCTACCCTTCTTTGTGACTTTCTAGCATCTTTGTTCTCTATCAATAAAGCTTCTACCATTTTGACTTCAACTCATTGAGTTTAACCCTTTTGTGAATTGTAGTTAGTATGCTTACACATTCAGTTTGAGCTTGGTAAAGCAGTGACTTCTTTATTTGGTATTCCATTGACTCATCTAAATTTATAAGTTATTATAGGTGATTTCTCGTCCTACACTAGAGCACTTTACAAAAGACTATCAAGCAATGACTCCTTTGGTTTGTTTTAGATTACTAGAAGAAATCAATGCTAGCTTTTCTTGGATTCTGCAGGTGGTGAGGTTAGATAAAGAACTGGAACTCATGACCCAGAATCTGCAATCTATGTTGTATAAATTGTGCACTGGATTCTATAGGTGGTTAACGTTGGATAAAGAACTGGAACTCATGACCCAGAATCTGCAATCTACCATTCATATGTATTTGTGCACAAAATCTGGACTTTCTAGCTTCAGCTTTCAGCTGTTTTGTGGTGTATCCGAATCTGGAAATTGTGTCCAAAATGTGTCCGGATTTTATAAGGATTTAGTCTAGAGATAGTGTCCACAATGTGTCCAAACCCTGTGTGTGTGTGTTCAAATCGGTCCATATTTTTGCAGAAAATAGTTGTAGATTGCTGATAATTCGTGTATCTTTTATGCAACAGACAAGTGCTTGGGACTGCCCTATCTAGCATTTATTATGAGTTGGAGGCACAGAATTGGAAAGGAGGACGAGTCCCTTTTCTTCATTTGGTGTGAGAAAGCCGGTCTTGAAGATTTGATGGGAGTTCACACAAATGTAGCTTGTGTCGCGGTTCACACAAGTAAAGAACAAGTACTTTGATTACCTCCGTTGCATGAGGACAGATTTAGAGATTGCTCGACAAATTAATGAAGTGGTTGAGGAGTGTCCTCATTTAGATCTCTTTATCGAATGTAAAACTGTAAATGTGTAACAAAGTCGTAGAGGAAGAAAGCCCCCGGCTTGGAGACACAATTTGAAGTTGTAATTTATCTATTGCTTAGTTTGGAATATCAAGTTGTAGTATCGTTGTAAAACAAGGTTTTAGTTTTGTGAATGTAATTTATTGGATTGTGAATGGTAATATAGGATGAAGAAAGCCCCCGGCTTGGACTCATATACACCGTTGTTGTTGTTAGTTTTGTTAGATTGTTGTTGTTGTTGTTAGTTTGAGACGCGAGGCATCAGGTTAGGAGGCATCAGGTTAGGCCATCAAGCAAGGAAATCACAGCGAATTTTTTTGCCGAGATTGCATTTTTTTCCACTACCTATGATTTAACCATGACGTTGACATTTGAGAGCATTCATACAGACAAAGAAAGGAAGGGGGAATGACCCATTATAGCAACCTAGGTACCAACACATCATAGGACATGGGATACGGATATTATACGGACATGGGAGGATACGAATACGATACAGAGACAGGATACAAACGATATGTATTTTGAAAAATGTATCATATTTTCTGGAAAATTCGACAAAGTTTCCTTTGTTTTCGATCTAGCCCAACGTCACAGCGTCTCAGTCAACAGTCACAATAGAGCAAACAGCTGTTCAATAATAATTCAAACTCACACAGAGTCGCACATTGCAATTGAAACGAAAGTTTTAAAACCAAAACAAGTAGAATAAAAAATACAGCATCCACTAGTTCAACCAACATGAATACATAATGTTCTACAAAGCAGGCATGAGCTGAATATAATCATCATCGTCTGCCTTAAGCTCTATATACAAGCCGATAAAAAAAAAGCTCTATATACAAGCAAAACGAGGAAAAAGAAAAAGAAAAAATTCCTCAGTTTCGCTAGCATCTCCTTTTTCCTTTCTTGGCTGGCCGCTCCAACGCGCCTCTACCTCTTCTCTGAGCTCACGTGCTGTTATTTGACTTTATGGAAAGTCTACCTGCTTTTATTTTCATCAGAGCAAGCATCGGTAAATTGAAATCATGTATGACCAGAATTAGAAAGTCTACCTACTTGAATACTTTAGAGTAAACTAGGTGGGCACCGTCGTGCTTCGCACGTTCGCGGTCACCCGTTAATGTCAATTGATATGTATTTTAGGTTAACTTTGCTGAAAAACAAAGTTCAATCCAGCAGACAGTGCAATACATTTTGATAACTTTGTTGCATAGTTTTGCCAAAATTTGGTAATAGATCCATGCCATAATCTTCGAGGCCAGCGTGAAGATTTTGGCTATTGTTGCAGCTGAAAGTAGTTGACATTACGACTTAACAATTTCTCATCCTTATTGTAATTTTGGCTATTATAATTACTAAGCAATCGTTGACTCAATTTCTCATCGCTTCTCAAAATGAGTGCAAGCAAAATAAGTACTCTGAAATCATAAATTTTTATAATCTAAATGGTACAGTTCCTAGGGGTACAACTACAGGAATTTAGTTATATGAATACATATGTTTCAAACATATGTCAAAATAGTGTTGAATCTATGATTGGAAGAATTTGGAACAAGCCCGAATCCACTTGGGCTAGCTTGGGAATTTCAAATTTCACCATCTTGTTTATCTTTTCCTACTCCTGTGTGTGTCTTCATATATTTGTTCATAAATTACAATTGAAATCAAAGAGATGGTGAAATACCTGCCTAGAATCCGAACACAGTTGAAACTACCTTAAACAGAGGGCAATTAGAATAAACAAAACAAGCCAGTGAATACTGCAACTCTGCAAGGGAGATGAAGAAAACTTAATCAGATGGGAGCAAAAAAACCTCCATAGGTACTAGAATGTGTAGTACAAGCAACTAAATTTAAAAAAGGCGAAAGGGAAAAGGGACCAACATCACAATTAGAGATACTAAAATGCTGCATCTCCTTAAGCAGCATTTCCCTCTCAATCAAGGCCATTGCGAGAGAAGTCGAGCCCATTAAACTGAAGTTAATTGCACTTAACTGGTATACAGATCAAAGAAATATGAAAGAACTCAACAACAAGGTGCCATTGGATGGCCACCTGTCTCTCATCTGTATCTTCTTGCTCAACCTAACAAAAAATTCCATTTTCAGAGAAGTTAGTTTAGGCATACTCAAGTCATAGACAGGTAAATAATCCCAAACTGCCAATGAAGAAAACCACATGCAGTATCTAATCATCTTAAGTGAAGTTTCCACTTCATTAGATAAACATCACCTGTGCTCCCAGCCCGAATGCATAGCATTTAGCTTGAGGAGATAATTTTGTCCTAAAAGTAACAATCTAAAATTTTTCAGCTTTTCATCCTCTTTATCAACATCGGCTATAAGTTGTTCTTATCATGGCTTTATGTATCTATTAACCCAAACGAAATAGGGTAGGAGCATTCGAACAAAACGACTAATATATTTCAAAATATTTACCTCGACAAGTACTCTTGCTTTCTTCTTCAACTTGGCACAAGATTCATCTTTCTCTTGCTTTGAATGTCTTACTCTTTTCGTATCAACTGCTACTGCCTCTTCATCCTCATCATCCATTCCTAAACCATCCAGAATGATGTTCAAATACAATTTCCTTGTACATTAAGGGGCTTTCAAACACCAACATAAGGACAACATTAGTACAAATGAGAAGTACACGATCAGACATTCTCTGTTACTCACTGCAATTTATGTGCATGTGCGAGAATTTCCTCAGACCTATAGGAAGGATAGGTGTACTTACCATGCTGGTATTCGTCGTTTTTTTCTTCCGGAGCACATGGTGCCCTACATATCTATATGAGATATTTGAGTACTTGTATGTTGGAGGATACCAACAGCAAGGAATCCCTGTAAAAGATTTCTACCACACGCTTGTCAAACTCGATCAAAGCAAAAAACATGGCATTGAACCGCTAAGTTGTTCTGCCAAAATAATCGGCACTACCAATGTCCAATTCATATACTTTCTAGACGCTACTATGCAAGTGAAAGCACGCCAAAAGTGAATGATCACAGAGTTCTACAAAAAAGAATAGACTGCAAGAATCGAGTACTTACATGCCCAAAATGTTGGAATTAGACTCTCCAGCCTAAATTCGTGAAAGCACACCAAATGAACCCCATTCGTTAGCCATGTCGCGGTCATCTACAAGCACAGACCAAGTTTTGTCACCGTGCTTCAGTAAGATCCATGTCTCTACATCTTGTCCACCAAGCATACGCGAAAGACCAAGTGGTATCCTCTGTATAACAAAGGTATCAGAACATTTAACCACCAGAAGTTAACTCCCTTATATCTATATCCATTACAAGCCAGCAGCTGTCAACTCCTGCAGAAACAACAGGCGTGTAACTGATAGACCATAAAAGTATTAATTCAACACTCAAATACACCATAAAAATATTGATTCAACACTCAAATACAGAAAGACCATAGTAGCGTAGCCATAGGACGCTGTCTACTCGGCGGAGAGAGGGTCACGGAAGGGGTTACAGGAGATGCTAGGTTTCGCCAGAGGGGACGTTTTATACCTCTCCCGCTCCAAAAACTCCAACCCTAATCTTTAGTCATCTCCAGCTGCGAGCACTCAGTTTCATATATATTTAGCAGGTGTTTTCCCTTCTTTTGATCTCATTTCCCTTCCTCTGATGCATCTAGAAACCAAATAGTGCTAACGAAGGAATTAAAGAGTTCACTGAACATTAGATCCCACTTAATATGACTTGAAAAACTAACTTATTGAGCAAAAATAAAACATTCCATTAGAGTAAATCAGAGTGAACTAATATCTGTATCCCACACGAGTCACAGCTTCTTATCGACATAAAATTTGGTGTAGCCTGTCTTCTGGTCGCAGGTAAAAGTTAAAAACACAATAAAATCTGGAAGCGGCATCATGATAATAAAATTTTGAACAAGTTCATGCCCAACCTTTTTATCTTTTCAAATCTAGTTTCCCTTTACAAAATGAATCCAGAAATATGTACTTGCCAGTTTAAATGCAGGTTAAATTGTTTTTAAAAATTTCAAAAAAATTATCTTGAGATGTAAACATGATGTAATTTTAGACCAACTATATCTTCTGCTATAGTAAACACCCAGAGCATTGAGAAGCAATATTACTTTGGCAATTGGCATGAAACCAGGTACCTGACACAACCCTACAGTCCTATTATAAAACCCAAATTCAAAACAAAAAAAAAACAAAAAAATACAGAAATTCAAAACTGTCTTTGGTGCAGAACTTTATACAAAAATCATACTTCACCAATAACTTGAGCTGTATTCCAAAATAGCCTCACCTTTTCAAATGGGAATCAACATAGATTAATACCATGTCTCATTAAAACCCAATTACTATTACAGGATAAAGATAAGAACAACAATCATGCCTGAACAAGTCCTCACGGAACCATGTCACATTCTTCTTTTGGGGTTTAAAGTACTTTATAACTTTATATAAGATACTACTTACTCGCATAGTATCCTAATAATAGTCAAGTTCAAGCTTAAAAGTTTTAATTGAAACCTCTTCCATCACAAATACGTCGTTTTATTAGACGCCCATCTACAAGCATATCCCGCACCTGTGAATGAGCAACCAGGTAAACCTCAATAATAGAAACCTGAATCTCAATTAACAAAAACATATAGAAAAAACAGTTAACATAGTGGGCAGTAGGCAGGAAGTATATGGACATAAAAATGGATTACTCTTTCAAGAACAGTAAAGTACAGTAGAAGGGAGGACCAAGTCAAAGTCTGGAATGCCCTAGCAAGCTTGTGCAGTGCCACTAGCCATCGGCAGAGCTAGAGTCCCAGACAGTGTGTTGCATAATAGTAACAACATGATCATAAAAAGTGTGCTTAAGCTATTTTGTACCATATTACAGAACATAGAAGCATACGGTAAAATCTCACTAATAAAATTGACTTACCAACACCACAAAGGAGAAGTAAAGATCACCAGCAATCTGAATATTAGAATGGCGTGATAGAGACACCTAATATATAACAACCAAGCTTGAACATAATATGCATTTCCAAAAATGACTCCTTGTCTCATAAGTATGATCAATTGATGAGAAATGAAACTTTTGGCTGTAGCGGTGATTGCGAGTTAGTCAAAGAATACCACAAAATGAAAAGCCAAATCCATGTTGGTCATTGATGAACTATTAAGACCACACTCATTTCCTTTGACCATGTCTTCCCTCATCTTTCTTTCTTAGATTATGCCAAAAGTCCACAGCTCATCGAGATTGAGAACAAATTCCAAGAGAACTAAACAATCAACACAAATCACACACATCAACGTCAAGAAAGATTGAAACAAGGCTAAAACCATTGGTTTGTGAACTGTTTCCAGCCAAACTCACTTTCTTCTGCATGTTTTCTTATGCTCATCGTCAATACCTAAGAAACCCAGCAGAATACCAACAAATAGAATGTTTGGTTGCATGCTAAAAGGAGCACCTAATCTGGTATTGCTATGGTTGAAGTGCCCCACCTAAATAAAGAAGGAACTTTTTTCTTTTCTTCCGTACTTTTTATGTTTTGAGAGAGAGAGAGAGAGAGGATCTTAAAGCTATACCTCAATAAGATATCTCTCAAGAACCAACAAGGAAAAAGCAACAGCATGTAAAATGCATTTAATCATCTGAAAAATAACTCCTACAACATAAATGAAAATAAGCTCACCATTCAATATTGCACCTGTTAGCTGAACTAATAGAAACAAACGAACGAGAATCAATTAAAAACTTCCTACAACGCAAAATTGGTCCAAACCTAAATAAAATGAAGCAGCTCCACTTCAAAATGAACTTCTTCAATACCGTCCACCATAGGCATGACAGGTGACTTGGTTAAGTATCGCTTAGACACGTAAATCATAGCTTCTCTCCACCCGACATTGTTCCACTTCCCATCTCAACACCTTTCGGTACCTACGATGCACAAATGAAAGCAATGGTCAATCAAAGATTCAAAGGTAAGTATGTGTATTTCCCGGGTCCCACCAAAACAAACTTTCTTAACTATGACCCTCCACAGTTAATTTTGCTCTCCGATTCTCCAAGGAATTAGGAAGAGAGCATCAATAGTGGAAGCATATTAAGTGGGTCAGTAAAGCAGTAAAAGAAAGAAATACTGAAGAAACAGAAAAATGCAAGAATGAATTACCAACCTCAGACTTTCCAAAAGTAAAGAAGACCGGATCTCCTTGAGTATGTGAAAGAATCTATTTCCCATCCCCTGCCTAAAATATTAGAAATACAAATGCCGGGGAATGAAAGATAAGATGTCAATGGAGATGCCAAAAGTTCTGCATGAGCAAACATACGGAAAACATAAGTGATCAATGTAACAACTTCAAAGGGTGTTTAACACATAAATATCCTGAAAAATAAGAAAGCTACATTAAACTGTAGAGGTACAAACATCCAGAAAACAAAAATCATCCTACTTCTAACTGCAAATATTCTCTCCTTTTACCCAGAACTTGTGCCAATTGAAGTCTCTGTTTAGGATGGCCCTTATAAGGTCGCATGGAAATATTTGTTCATGTTCGACCCATTCATCTTGGAATTCTTGTTGAGATGCAGCTTTGCTAGGTGGCTCCCCTACCAGACAGAACATCATTCTCAAAAAGATAAAAATTGAAACAAGAAAAAGATTGGATCAACAAGTTCCCAAATGAATTGTCAATCAATCATCGCCCTTTTTTGCTCAGTGAAAGTCATATTGTTAGTTGTAGTTAATAAGGTTTGAACCTAGTCAAATTCATGGGAGTACGGGCTACCACTCCACTTGCCTCTTCGGCCAAGATTTACCATTCCATAAAATTCTCTTTCCATCTCTCAGCTTACATGCGAAGATAATCTTCCAATAAACCCTATAGCATAGCCCAGGTTTAAATTTCTCATTTGTGCAATTCCAACAAACTTAAAACGTGAACTCAAACAAACAAATAGAAGTACACGTGGATAGAACATCTAGACCTAGCCTAGTTGAACAAATCAATAAACATAAGCAAATACAGTTTTTCTCAAACATTTGCAATCATACGAACATTCCTCGACACATACATTAAATTGTAAGAGTTAAGGGAGCTACAAAGCACAAACTACTGAATTCAGGGTCCATAAATAGAGAGAGAGAGAGAGAGCTAGTTAAACTGTGATTAATCCACTCCATCTCTGGTATACCATTTGCAATATTACAAACTCTTAGTGAATGAGGGCTTACCTCGTCCTCGGATCTTGCAGGGGTTGGTCCTGGTACTGCTTTATGATTGAATCTCTGAAAATTGTATAATTCCATAACCTTGCCATTTATTGAACACCTCGCGACTGCCCAAATCAACATAAGAATCATCAGCTCTCCTAACCCAAACCATATCCAGAGGAATGATGTGGGAGAAAATACAAATCATTAGTAATGATTACAAAGAGAGTGAACAACAACTTGAGTCCAGAAGTTCAAAGAAAACAACCTGAGCTTTAAATGCCAATATAAAGATCATGAAACCTAGAACAAACTGAAAAACATAATGGTTAGGGTCAAGCCTTGTACCAAAAAAGGATACCAAGGAAACAACAAAAATATCATTTTTACTTCTTTTGAGTTCCAATCATTTCCCCCAAATTTACAGTTCTATAAATTCATCTAGGAGGGAATGAAGAAATAGATTAGGAAAGAAAATACAAAGAAATGCAAAACGAAGAGGAAATACAGTCAAAATCTTTTACTTTCCTTTATAGAATCTATTCTTTACCCATCTATAAAATTAATAAATAAAATCGGGGTATATCTCGAGATGGATAAAAATATGGAGTGTATTACGTACTGTAGTCGCGCCCACTGTCCCTACTTATTTATTGAGAAAACCTGCAGCTACTCTGCCTGATGTAGTAGAAAGAGAGGAGCACCCCACACTCCCACTTTCTCACTGCTATAAGGCCCCTCTGTTCACAACCTGGCATATATTTGGTGTACATCAAATGGTGTGGTCTCATTTCTCGACCTCGGCCACATTCAATTAGAACTAAATTAAGATCATCTATTGCCACTTTATTGGGATAATGTTTATGTATTAGCACTAAATTAGCATTCCATAACAACTGAATTAGCAATAAATTCATGCTTCTAATGAACAATTACAACTGAATTTACATATGCGTATTCCAGTACAATGTGATATATACCAACATACATACACGTACAACTGTACATATATATACCTATGTACATCAATACATACGACGAAGAGAGAGGAGAGAGATCGCAGGTACTTACAAGCGAGAGAGAGAGAGAGAGAGAGAGAGAGAGAGAGAAGAAACGGCGGGTGAAAGAGAGAGGGAGAGAGAAATGGACGGGGAGAACGATACGCGATTTCGCCGCTCCTTTTTTCCGATTGGCAGTTGTTAACTCCATTTAAGGAGCGTTTTTTTTAAAAATAATAATAATAATCCACGTCATGACATAGGTTGAACCTATGTCATGCCTCTAAAAACGACGTCGTTTGGTAGTTCTAAACTCTTGGGTTTTCCAAGGACGATTTCTATCTATATCGACCATTATTTAATGATCCGAGACATTCTTCTCGTAAAAATTATTATAACACATATGATGTATTAAGATCTCATAAATAAATTACATATTAGTAATTGATCTAAATGAATTTCTATTTCTCAAAATGGATTTGGATACACTGAATCATATCCCTTTCTATATCAAAAATTCTTACCGGACTTTAAGTACACTTTCTATCTATGTCAGTAATATCTTAATGATCCGAGACATTCATATTGTAGAACGCAGAAAAATACATATCATATAAAAATTTCATATTAATTAGATACCGATTGGTACTTGATCTGAATGAATTTATGTTTCTTAAAATAGGTCTTGCTATACTGAATCAAAACCATATTCAGTCCACCACAGCTCCCTCGCGCCAAAACTCTTTCCCCTTCTCTCTTCCACGCCTATTTCTCTCTGTCGTTGTTTCGATCACAAGATCTTCTCTATCCTTTTTTGAGAATCTCTCGAACCGTATTCGAGTTTTCTCAAATCGATTATGCCCATTTTTAGGTTCGTGTAAACGAGGTCGAACCGATTGAAGCCGAAATCAGAGCATTTGTGGCCGCCGACTCGTGAGCCCATTCCCGATTACCATCCCCATCGCGTTGAAAACCATACGGAAGTGCAAAGATGGGATCTGTGAAGAATCAAGGGAGGGCTTCCTGTTCGTGTGTTTGCTGAATCAAATCAATGGAGTCCTAGCCTCACACCTCTAGATTTTCATACCATTTTTGAAGTTTGTATTGCTATCTGTATTGGTTTCCTTGTGATGGGATCTGTGATTTTTATTGGTTTATAATTTGGGGATTTGTATTAGCTGCCATGGTGCCAAGCACTTGCAGTTGAAGAATACTTGGGTGCTACTGCTTTGATTGGAAGGTTCTCAAACTAATTCAGCTCATCGAGTTTAAAATCTATGGTTTCGGAATGCTGTTTGGAGGGAAATGCTAACGGGTGTCATAGTGCACCCGTCAAGAGTACAAAAAAGTACAATTTAAAAATACACTTGTTACGCGTCTCTGGAACCAACCATTTCGTTTAACTCCTTTCATGTCCATTCCCTGTTGTGCACCATGTGCAGCACCGTGTGGTGCGGGTGCGGGAATTGCAAAAGTCCATTGCAATGGACGGTTTGGAACATGCTCGGAAAATCCGCACCATTTCACCCCGCACCACACGGTGCCGTGACTCCACTACGTGGTTAGTAATGATATCATTCATGTCAGTAACAAAAAGTGAATTAATCTTGTTTCATGTAAGACTCGATCAATTCCTGTTCGTAAGAATCACACATTTAGGCCTTGTTTGGATATGTACTGAAGTGTAAATTTTTTGTTCTCAAAAAGGTTATTTATGATTGGATACAAACTGTAGTATTACTTATGTGGGTCCCATTTGTAACGTTTACTTTCCTTCTCCCCTTCATTACTCTTCTCAACCACCGACTCTTTTGTCCATCTTTTTTCAGAGAACAACTCACGCTCTCAGGAGTCTCAGCGAATCTGTCTGTCTCTCTTTCTCCATCGCCACAGCTCTCTCTCTCTCTCTCTCTCTCTCTCCCCGCGAATCTCACTGGTTCGACGCAAATCTATCCCTCTCTCTCCGAATCTCACATGTTCTATAAAATGGAGTGACCTCTCACAAACAATCTCTCACAGCTGAATCTCTGTGCCCTAATTCGAACCATCACCACCTACGTTGAAGACAGCCTACGCGAGGAGGACTCTTTATTGTCCTATAAAATGCACAGATGGATGAGTCTGGCTAAACCATGTCCAAAATTAACATCCAAAACGGAGGACACTACGGATTCCATAAGGTGTGGGAAGTGGGTTCTGAGAGCAACGAAAATTAGAAGAAATAGAGATATGCATGACTGAAATGTACATGTAATTTTTTTGTTAATTTTCTCCCTTTCTCAGCAGAATCTATTTTGAGTTTTTAACCACATCGTACACATAAATCATCCCTTAAATATTTTAAGATCATTTTCTGCAATGAACCTTTGCTTCTCTGGTTCTGTAGTGGTTTGTTTGCTAATTTGAGTTAGGGTTTCAGCTGCACTGATTAGATTGCTTGGTGATGTCTCTTGTGGGCATGTTTTTGCTTAAAAATTTTGAGAAAAAAGGGGTAAAAAAAGTCCCTAGTTTATGTCTTTGTAGGAGTTATTGTTTATCAGACAGATAGCAAACATGTTAGACCTACCATGCTTGTATTTTTCTACTTGTTGAACATTTGTTCTTGCATTATCAACCCAAGACCCTTCACTAGTGAAGAAACAACCGACAACTTTGACAAAGAAACAACTCACAACCCCTACGAAAAAGAGGAAACGACGCGCTTCTCCCACCTCCTTAGCAAACTCCATTGTGGGTGAAAACAACGTTCAAGCGGCATGTCTACACGTCTCTATTGTTTTTATTGGGGTTGTACTGTCTTTGTCTTTCAATTTTCCCATAGAGGTGGCTGCATATATATCCTAATTTCGTGAGTTCGGATGCAAAGGACAGATTGTTGTTATGTGTAACCTGTGTTTATATTTGTTTCCCACATGTCAGCCTAAAATGGAACCTACACAAATCATTTCTGATCTGTGGACTTATCCAATCACGCAAACATTCATCGAAGTAATGCTCGATGAGGCTAAGAAAGAAGGAACAACTAACTCAAAAACAAATCGGACTTTCAATAAGCACCAATGGGCGGCCACTCGTGCGGAGTTTCAGAGGAGGACAAACAGAGTTGGTTATAGCCTATCTCAGTTGAAAGAAAAATTCACTCGTTTAAAACACGAATATAAGGTCTTCAAGGACCTCCGGTTGAGATCAACTGGATTGGGTTGGGAAGATGCAACACAGACTGTCACTGCACCGGAACATGTGTGGCAAGAGTATGTGCAGGTATATCCAACTTAGTGAACCATTAACTTGACTACGTTTGCTGCCACCCTTGGCCCTTACAATAGTCTAATTTCATCCTCTTCCATTCCTTGTAGGGACAAAAGGATGCCGTGAAATTCCGTCGCAAAGGCCTTGACCATTTTGACCTATTGCAAGAGCTTTTAGAGACTCGTTGGCCACGGGTGCATTCGCCCAATATCCGAGCACCCTAGGGGGCCCCACGGTAGAAGGTGAGCCCGCAATGATGAGGGAAGGAAAGACCATATGAAAGATCTGGTTGCTCGAATTTCTTCATATGCTGCATTCACTAATTTGGTTAATGCTTTTGGTGTAAACTCTGAATGCTAATTCATCTCCACGAGTTTGTTATTATCCTGAAGTTGTGTCTGGAAGTGCATTTGCTGCTAATTTCCTGGAGGACAACAAAGTTTTATAGAAATAATGAATGCAACGGAGAATGGTGAAGCGTAGTTCAATTGCTTGTTTTAGGGAAATGATGAATATATAATGTTATTTTTTTTAGGTAATGACTTTGATGAATCTGTATTAGTATTAGCATTAAGACTGCTTTTGTTGAACTTGTGAATGTTGTAAGGTTGCATTGTGTTTAATTATATTTTTTGAACTTTTGTATCTTGGATATGTAACTTGCAATCTGTCTTGTCTGTATCCGCCGTATTTTGTGTCTGTATCCGTATCTTGTGTCCGTGTCTGTATTCTGTGTCCGTGCCCGTGCCCGTGTCCGTAGCCGTATCATGTGTCCGTGTCCATGTCCGTATCCGTATCTTATGTCAGTATCCTATGTCCGTATCCGTATCTTTGATTGGTAAAGGGAATGATCTAAAGTTGAAACTGCTTGTTAAAAGAGAACCTAAATGCTCTTTGATCGGTAAAGGGAATGATCACTTTCAAGTTTATTTACTTTGAAACTGCCTGTTAAAAAAGAGCCTTTTGTAACAATTCAATTTTTGGAATCCTTAGAAAATGAGGTCAATGCCAATGTGGTTGAGAATTGGAATTGAAGTTCAAGTTTTTTTAGCAATGAACTGTCTATCTCTCTGTTTTTATGAACTATTTCGAACAAAATTCAATCCATGGCAGATGATCTTAAATTGTCATTTCCAGGAAAATTTTGACAGGTTGCCCTTGCTTTATGGCCTAGCCCGACGCCTCGCGTCTCAAACAAATAACAACAGTGACAAAAGGCAAGAACATCGACAGTATATATGAGCCCACTCCAGTAAAACTGAAAGTAGAGAAATTAAAGTAGCCAAAGCTCTTTGAAGGAAAGATCACATTCATTAATCTCTTGGACAATACAACTGTGAAACATTCTTGACATTCTTGGTACTAAACAATATACCGAATACAACCACAATTACAAATACAAACAACATGTGTCTACTGGTATCCGTATCCTGTGTCCGTATCGTTATGCCTATCATACTACAACTTGACTGACGAAAGTATCACTCTCTTCATACAAATAAGGACACCCAACAAGCACTTTATTAACTTGTCTTCAAGATCTAAATGGAATATATCTCTTGGCATTTTAGTTCATGTGCTCCTTGTCTTCACGACCAGCCAAGGGTTGCTTAAAAGCTTGAATTGCCGCACCCGATATCCTTCAAGCTGAGAATAAATGAAACAAGTGAAATGATAAGTTAGCACACAATCAGTAACCAATTGTTTTCATCAAAATAGAAAAGGCAACACATATTGGATTATCGAACAGTGGTTAATCAGCTATCAAGCCCCTAAGAGAAAAACCAAGGGGAGGATTCAGGGATATATTTGCTCACTCGGATACCTGATCAGAAGGAAAATGATACCACAATGTATCAGAAGGAAAACGACACCACAATGTAACATATTCCTATCATTCACTATGAATGCCTAGAAATTTTCATGAAAATGCACTCCCACTAAGCTATGAAAGTGGAAAAAGAATCAAGCATCCAACTTTGGTACTGCTTACTTGGTACTAGTATAAAACTAAAACAGGAGTAAATTTTGCAATGCAAACTAGTGATCTTGAAAAAGTAATTAAACTGCTTAATTGATACTCCAAAAATAGATTCAAAAGCAAAGGAAGGGTTTAAGAAATTACTCTAACAATGCTCCTCGTTGGTTAACATCACAAGGGTAAGGAGGTGCTCCAATGATGTCAGGCTATGATTGTACTTAATGCCCTATTCCAGCTCCGATTTTTCCAACTCTGGGATGTAATCCCCCTATAATGATTGATCAGAAAGGTTCCATTTGTTAAAAATTAGGGTTCCATTTAGGGTTTCTCAAATTGGGGATTTTTCAATTGCAGGTTATTTTCAAAATTAGGTTTTTTTTTTTTTTTTTGGCAAAACGGTTGTGTGTGTGTGTGTGTGTGTGTGTGAGAGAGAGAGAGAGAGAGCAGTGTTCGATCGAGATCGAGAGAGATACCTTCGCGGTGGGATATGGCGTCACCCAGGATGTTGTTGCCTGACATTAGGTTCAATGTGGAAGCACTAAAAAATTGAAGGGAATTAGACGAATTTTTTTGCATACAGCTTTTCTTCAAAAATACGCTGTGTATTTTTGTCAGGGCTAGATGAAAATCCTGGAGCCGCCCGTGAACTCGGCCCCCTGGGATTCTCAATCCTGGCTTCGCCACTGGAAGAGACCAAATATAATGCCAGGTGAATTTAGGCCAAGAGGGATAAATGGAAGTAGAACTTAGCGTAAAAAATTCAGTTTGCTAGAATTCAGCTTCATGTTTAGTAATGACAGAGTATTCCCCATTGGTAGAAAACCCCCAAATTCATCTATCTTCAAACCTAGATTGAGAAATACGAATCAAGGTGATTAAGGAGGAAATGTCAAGTGGAAAAACAGAATGAACAAGTCTTGAGTTCAATCTTTTAGTTCCAGGAACAAAAAGATGATTAACAGTGTCATTCTTAAGATGGTGGAGGGTGTTGAGAAGCGACTCATCTTCTTAAGATGGTGGAGGGTGTTGAGAAGCGACTCATCTGAAATGAGAGAGTTGCAGGAATTGGAGAAGGCAACCAAACTTCCTTGACTTTTGTTATTCTAAATACATCAGATTTGGGTAATTTTGATTATCCAAAGCACGGTAGAAAGAACAGATTGATAATGCAAAACCTAATACATAACATTAATTTTGACATGGAGAGACAACAAGCAATCAAGCAAAGATTTGTAGTGGCCATTGATAAGACTGAGCTTTGGTTAGAGTTTGTTCCTGTGTGGCTAATAGAAGGGAGAGATGTAATGGAAGAAAAGGGGTGTGCTGCGTGTGCATCAGTGGTTGTCCCTTGGTTTTGCTGGGAAAGCAAATTTTGGCTTTCCATCGGGAGAGGGACCTTCATATATTATCGAAAAGAGTACCGCAATCAGACACCCTATTTGCCAAGGATTAAATGTCATGCTATCATAAACTGACAACAAAACATTCACCTTTCGACTGTCGTCATCCAACAGAAGAAATCAATCAACCAAAATTGAAACACGAGTACGCAGAATTGCAGAGGAATATAAAAATTTCAGTATATAGTTCCTCAAAAAGAAAATAGTTAAAAAAACCTGAGCAAAACAAAAGCCAAACAAGGTGAGGTAGATTTACAGAATGGCATGGCACTCCAACAGGTATTAGAGGAAAGTATCTTCTCCCTTTGGAGTTCAGATGAACAAAATAAGAAAAGTACCACGCCGGATGAGCAACATCGTCTATAATATAAAAAATATGTCAAATTTTGCTAGATATAGCTAAAGTCATTTTGCATGAACCTGAAGGCAGCTCAAAGTCACCAAAAACAAAGTTTCACAATCCAAAAGAATTGTAATCGTGAAAAAATGTTACTTCCGCAAGGGGTCGGGATCAAAATCAGTAAGGCAGAATAAACATATAGCTATGCAGGGCTTGCAATGAACTGAAGTTGGCAACGGCCACAGTGAGGATGCCTAGGCTGTACAAGCATTGTGCATACAATTGCTGAAACTAATACATACAGCTGATTAAAAAAAAAAAAAAGAACTAAATTAATACTAACAGACAAGCACACACACATAAAATCAATACCTCAAACAGCTACGGATTAGGATGGGTCTGGTTAACTAAATAATGTTTTACAAGGCAAATATGAGACAACTAAATTTTAAACTGGTTAGAAACTTAGCATAACGAAAATTCAGTCAAAAAAACTTATTTTATGCATTGATTAAATCAGTGAAAACCATAAAAACTCCAACTCCCGACACCCCTCGATTGTTTCTTTCAAGTTTCAACCACGAAACAGTTCAAAAACCTGTGGTATTCCATCAACTTCAATCTCAGAACCGATGATCTTTAACAGGCGTCACATGGATGTGGAGGTCACCACACCAAACCAAGCATTGGGACTTAATATGTTCAAAATCCAAAAATTAGTGAAAACATATCACAGAAAATATGTACCTGTGGAGGATTACTAACATAAACGTTGCCATCTTTATACTAGAGCCGAGATGAATCTTCAGGCCCTACTGCACTGCCAACATCTGGAGCATATCCATCAGAATAGTGAAGTTTCCCAACACGGTTAGAATGCCCACAGGAACTGTCTTAAACTTCTGGGTTCCATCTGGAGCATGACCCTTGGTAGAAACAGTTGGTATTTTGTTTGTAACAAGTAAAATGACATTAGGAGCGTCCTGTCATTCCTTTCCCTGGAAAACTAGAAGTTTGTTATCCCCTCTGTACCACCTAGCTGAATATCGCTTTCGCTTATTTAAACCAATGTGTAGTCGCAGTTAACAAAATATTGCAAACGTACAGATCCCATAGTGAATAGAAATTTAAACAAGATTTTTTTTGGATCTTAGGTAATGACTCCAAATTAGTGCAGTATTAACTCTTTCTTATCATGGTTTTAACAGCACTCTTATGCCAATATTTGAGCCCTTTTCTTATCACCTACCAATACTGATTTTAGGGGTTAGGCGGCTTATTGTTGTGGACGCTGGCAGCAACCGCGTAGAAGAGATTATAGCACTCAGCGATATCTTCAGATTCTTGCTCAGTTAGATGAAGAGTAACTCTCGGCCACCTATTCGGATTCTTGTTCACAACATTTGGTGATTTGGTTTTGATTTTTACAAGCATACCATTGGATTGGCCTCTCGTATCGTGGTATGGTCTTTTAGGACCATTATGCAAAAGAGAAAGAGGCTGTAAATTGCAAGGATGGGGATTTTTGTCCCTTAGTCTATTTTTCTTTTCCTTACCCCAAACTGTTAACGTATTTGCCAATTTTTCTGAATGGCATGGAAAAAGATGACACTTCTGTGTTGTTAATGGCACAAGAAGAGTGGAATAAAACACTGATGGATTTTTCTGAGGGCCACTGGCCAGGATCATTCTATTCATATTCCTGTGGTTGGCTTCTTTTCTTTTGGATATTTAGCTATTTTCGATGATGGATTCAATTTTAAGGAAAAAACAGAAGGATAAATTTGTCACAAAATCTTGTTGATTTCACTTCCTGTCCATGACAAATTTTCAGCTATTTTGCTTTCTTGTTTTTTGTTTCTGTAAGCTGTCGTTTGTTATGCGTCTCTGGAACTAACCATTTCGTTTAACTCCTTTTATGCCCATTCCCTGTTGTGCACCATGTATAGCACCGTGTGGTGCGGGAATCTAGCCGTCCATTGCGAAAGTGCACGCTTAGATTTAATCCAAGCAATGGACGGTTTGGATTTACATGGGACTCGGACTAAATCTAAGTCGTGCATTTTTCACAAGGGGCAGCCGGATGCCTAGCACCACACGGTGCCGTGACTCCACTCCGTGGTTAGTAATGATATCATTCATGTCAGTAACAGAAAGTGAATTAATCTTGTTTCATGTAAGACTCTATCAAATTCCTGTTCGTAAGAATCACACATTTACTTGTCAAAGTAGCAGGCCAAATGCCGGGGATAATCAACGCTTACGATAAAGGTTTTTTGATCTGGCTCAAGTTTTTTTCTCCTTTGGGCAAAAAGAGAAGAATATGAGTTAAAAGTCGGGTAAGTTCAAACATTTTGAGGAAGATAATATCCTTTGTCCTGTTTATTTCCAAATAACCATAGAGATCTAAGAATGGAATAAAATCAACCATGATACATACCCAGTACGCAATATGAATATAACGAAACAGTCAAATAAGTAGAGAACATGCCTTTGCTAGAAACATATACAAAAATTAGGTTGAGCAGAGAACGGATGCCAATGAAGATTCACACTAACATCACTGCAAAAAGAACAAATTATCAAAAGCTTTTTATGCACAATCATAATCACGAGTAAAAATAATGCAGAAGTAGAACAATGAGGCATATTATTGACAATGCAATGGGGAGGTTTAAACATGTGACATCAGGTTCCTACAATTACAAAATCATTGAGCCATATGTGAAGAGAAAAACACATTTTCTTGCTAACTTTGTCGAAAGATACAAAGCAGTAACAAATGTTTGTCATGGAAGATTGTAGTACCATCTAAGAAATTAGCTTGGGCTCACTTCAACTTAGCACAGAGGAAAACCTACTCACTGACCAACTTTGCAAATATCTTCATATTCAACAGCTTGAAGCAGCCTCCCATCGAATATACCTTTCTCAATCTGAACCCTGGCACAAAACTTGTCTGTATTCACAGTTAGCAAACATGCATTCAATCCACGGTAAGCCCCATTAACAATCCTAACAAGCCCCCCAATTTGTGGAATCACAGTTTCAAGCTCTTCCTGATCAACCCTAAGCACATGCTTACTCTCAAGCATCTCAATCTCCCCAACATACTTATCAATCACCTTCCGAACAGTGCCCTTTTGCTTATAATACCCTTTCTCGGCCAACTTCTTGCTCATGACCTTCACAATGATACCCTCACACAACCAATAATCCTTCCTATTGATCCGCTCCTTCGCTTTCTCTTGCTCTTTCATCAAATCATCCAAAGCCGACCTAGTCCCAACCCCACTTTTCAATGACTTGCCATTATCCTCTTTAACTTTCTCAATCTCTGGTTCTTCAAAAACCAACTTAGAACTCCCAACTTTCTCTTTGACAACGGGTTTAGAGGATGAACCCAAGCTAATCACAATCTTCTCACCATTCTCTGATTTCTCCAACGGCTTAAGCTCAGCCTCCAAAGGCAGAGCCGCCCCTCCATTTGGCACCGACTGTTCCGCCTTTTCAATTTGCTTCCTTATCTCCCGCTCCTGCTTCTCCTCATCAACTAAATCCGACCTAGCTCGCTTATTCTTCATATTTTCCTTAAAAAGGGTCTCCGAATCCCTATCAATATAAGTAATAAACCACCCTTTCGGGGTCTCCTCAACCTTACACTTGCCCTCACGCCCCAAATACTTTACAAACTCAGTCAAAGACGCCCACTGTGTCGAATTCATGTGAACATGGTGGCGATCGGCGATGTACTCGTTGTACACCACGGTGGCTGCGATGCGGCTGAACCGGTGGCTGCGTTTCATATGATCGAGGAAGGAGGTTTCGAACTCCTCGGAGTAGCCATCAACAACACGGTTAGGGTTTTGACCGAAAACCTCCATCTGGCGCTGGTGGCCCTCACTCATGCAGTGGCACTTGAACCCGTTCTCGTCACGACATTGTTTCTGGCACATCTGGCAGTACCAACGGAGTTTTTGGAGACCTTTTGCCTTGATACGGTTGGCGATTGCTTTTGGAGTCAGGAATTCGTTCTTCCCCATTGGGATTCGGAACAAGAATAAAAGGGATTCGGGAGTTCGTGGACAATGGAGTGATTGTTTCCAAAGGTCTTCTTAAACCTGGAAACATAATAATACTTATTAAAACATCCTCTCCGTAAAGAAAAAATATACATAAAACCGGACCAGGAATTATAAACAATATTGCTCTTCGTATTTTCAAGAGATCGTTGTATGGAGGCACCACAAAACCAAAGAGATCTGGATTTGACTAGTAAATACAACATCATGCACAATATGCCCGTTTGTTAGACCGGATAAAATGGTGAAGGGATACATGACACTATGAGATTAATAGTGATCGGATTAGTACCAGTGAACCACACACCCATACTTAATCCAGGTGGTGAATAACTTAACCAAAAACTGGACATTTGGTCACCTTCTATAAATAATCCAACCCGACTCTCCTACAGACCCTATGTATACACGAAACCAGTTGAAGTGTGTGTCTAGGCGGATGTGGATGTGAATGTGAATGTGTATGAGTACGAGTATGTGCGCGGTGCAAGAACGAAACTCAGCATATATAGCCCCTTCACAGATTAGAAAACAAAAAAAATTCGTAATCAGTCTGAAAGTGAAGAATATTACGTAGTTGGATCCGCAAAGACAAATACCAACAAAAACGGGTGTGTTTGGAACTTTGGGAAAGAAATGGAATAGAAGAGAATTTTAAAACTTTTCCTTCCATTGTTGTTTTCTAGAGAAAGGGAAGGAAAATTAAAAAAAACAAGTTCATTTTACTCTCCAGTTTCGTTTTAATTTTCCTCCGTTATTTTCCCTTGCTTTCCCTTTCATCCCCCAAGGTTCCAAACAGAGAGTCATTTGGGATTAGTATGACAAACCAACATTGATGCAAACAAAATCCAAAGGTTTGTTTGGTTACCAAGAAAGTTGTGGAAATCGAGAGCGGAACTGATGAACAGTTCAGTTAAAGGAAAACAAAAATAAACTCAAATCAGCAAATTAATTACTCCACGATCATCATGCTGTTTTTATTTCGGCTAGGGCTTCCGTCAATTTCAAAACAACCAAAAGAAGAACTTAGAAGATTTACAGATACCTTTAGAGCAAGAAATCAATACAAGCAATTGCAAGAAAGAGAGGTAGAATCACGGCGAGAACCTCCAATCAAAGTTATTGATTTGCTGAAATATTCAAGACCGAGACTTTGGAAGCCTAAGCCCCTTTGGATGGAGGGGTTTCATGAGAAAAGAAAGGAAAGGATTATGGTTTCTTATGAAATTCCTCATTTTGGATGAAACATTTTGGTGAAAAATGAAAAGAAAAGTACAAAAAAGAAATGTTTTGATTGGCCATTCCCCTTTCTCACAAAAAATGGTGAGATTTGGTGAGAGAGATCTCCCCTTTCTTATCTCTTCCTTTCTCACCTATTCTGATCTACTAGAGGCCGGGGCACATGCAATGTGTGTGCAAGTCGAACTTTGTAAAAAAAAAAGAAAAAAGAAATCCACCTGTTATGCCCTCCCCTTCCCCCTACCACAAATAATTCTAGATGAAGTCATTAGTGTTACATATTTTTAAACCATTTCCATTTATTTATTTATTTTGATTGGCAAAACCACTTCTGGACTATCCATCATTTATCCTAGTTCAGAATGCCAATGTAAGCTGTATTTTATGAATAATATTCAATTTGCTCAAACCATTTAAGTTCGGTCATTATGACAGTTTTCTTAGTTTAGCCTCAAACATAACAATAGATGAATAGGCATCCAGACTAGAAGCGTAATCAGCATATGAGTAGCAGTAGCAGCAGTAGAGAATTGGCGTAGCAATATATGAGCAGCATGAGAATCCATGACAGCACATATGGCAGTACATAATCCATGACTTGAACAAATAGAATTGGTAGCAGCAATACATGAGCAACAGTAGATTTAAGCAGTAGCAGGGCAGCAAAGGAATCATGACTTGAAAATAACCCAATATAGAAAATGGAGTTCTGATTCCCAACTAATAGCGTGTCCTTTTAGCAGTCAAACACAGATGCCTAGGTCCATTGCCACATTTGTGTGAACTGGAAATGGTAACAAAATGATCTTCAGAGAATTACTTAACCTCTTGTCTTATTTCCACACTAGTTGTGGTCCTTGATCTAGTCATAGTCAAATTTCCTGGAGTTTAGTTTCTGAATAGTGACAAACGAAAGCCAACATTTCTTCTCCAACCACATGATGATTGAAAACAACCTTTTTCCTACTACCCAGCCGCATTAAAATCATACGAAAGAATGCAGAAACAAGACTTTTCTCACCACAACAAAGGTCATACTGTTTTTTCCCCATCAAATGCAACCTGTGCCCAAGTATTTCTTGATCATAACTCAACCTACAAAACTGAAACGATATTGAATTGATCACCTATATGTACATTTCTGTATCTATCTGTCCCTAGATCATTTCTGTATATTTTTCCGAAACAAGGGTTCTCTCACCACATACAAAGAACACTCTATAACAGTAGCAATTCCTATGAAGACACTGCAACCAATGAAGTCCACTAGAGGGTTGAATTATACCTATTCTCAAAAGGGTTGAAGAGGAGGGTTGTATTCTTCATGCAATCAGCAAGGGAAAAAATGTATAGATGAATTCATACAGATTCAAAAGCAAATTCGTAGACATATAGATGAATTCATACAGATTCAAAAGCAAAGTCGTACAGATTCCAACTAAAAACCCTAGAATTCTACCTCATTCAAAAGCAAATTCGTACACAGATTCAACAAATTCGTAGATATGCAGATGAATTCATACAGACAAATTCGTGCACAGATTCAAACTCGCACATAGAGAGAGATTGTAGACGACAGAGAGAGAGATCTCGTAGACGCGCGCGCACACGAGAGAGAGAGAGAGAGAGAGAGGAGCTTATCAGTTACCAGAGCTTCTGAACGTCTAATGTCAGGCTCGTGGAACTTGTTGGGGCTTTTTTTAAACGATAAATCCAGGGGCACCGACCCCCCTTCCTGAATCCTAAGAAAAACTTTGGTGCCGAGAGGGTAGCATGCACATCCGAGCCATCCAAAAGTGTATTGGACAGTCTGGATTAAAGACTCTCTCACCTTACTTTCTCCTCTTCCTCTCTCATGTTCCTCTCTCCAAATCCAAGCCGTCCAATACACTTTTGGACGACCCAAATGTGCCGAAAGACACCACGTGGTGCCCTATTTGCACCCAAGTTTTTCTCTTGAATCCTGACCATGTACCGATCGGCTTCGGGGGCCTACTTGTAAGTCCTACATGGTCGATCCGAGCCATTTTTTGAACGAAATGGGGTGATTTTGGATCGAGCACTTATGAACGTCCGATTGAGTTGATTTCCATGTGGGCTTGCTTCGAATTTGCTTTTGAGATGGATGAACGGCTCGGATTAGCCGTGTGGAACCCAAAAGGAGGTTCCCGGCACCGGTCAATGCACCATCGGTGCACCCCATCTTTACGGATAGAACGGTTGTTCACTTGTTTTTTAAACAGATTTTCACCTCTTTTACCTCTTGATCCCATTTCCCCTCCCCCATGTAATAGTTTAAAAATGAGTGAATGACGAATGACCAAAAAAAAAAAGATCTAGAAAGACCATCTAATTACCAGTTACCACTAACTAAGGTAAGATGCTTTTTTTAATTATCATTAAGGTAAGTCACTCTTTATTGGGGTTTAGGTTTAAGGTGCACTTTTATATTATAGGGTTTTAGTGATTTTGGCACTTTCATATGATATCCTAGGATTTAGGTTTAGGCACTTTAATAGGGTACCCTAGAATTTAGGTTTAGGGTGCATTTTTCTATTATAGGATTTTAATGGTTTAGATACTTTCATAGGCTACCCAAGAGTTTAGGTTTAGGCATTTTCATAAGCTACCCTAGGATTTAGGCACTTTCATATGGTTTTAGGAGTTGAGGAGAGAGAGATTGTGCCCATGCGGGGTGTGTGTGTGTGTGTGAGAGAGAGAGAGAGAGAGTGCATCCCGTTTTTTGCTCACGTGGAAAAAAGTGGGGTTTTTGGTGCTTTTCCAGATGGCGGGTGGACTTGGGCGTGCAAAACCCCTTTTTTTTTGTGCCGGTCGGGAATTGGCCCTTTTTTAAAATACCCAGTTTCATAAACAAGGCATATTCTTTTTTGTGTTTTCAAAATTTTCATGAAAACATTTTTAATAAACACAACATAAATAAACTACTGAACACATTTTTGTTTTCAGTTTTGAAAAAATTAAAAACAAAAATAAAAAATAAGAAACAAAGACGTTAGCAAATGCACTCTTAGTTATGAATTTTATGTTTTTATGTTTGTGACGATATTTAGGCTTGCTGCTATATTCACATTCTACCGTATTCTGATGCATTAACCTTCAAATCTTGCAATTCTTATCTTTCTATCATTTATGCACCTTTCTACTGATATCTATTGAGTATCAAGCAAATAACGAACGAGGAAAGTCTTTTATCAGCACTCAAGTCGGAGAAGGAGGAATTAGAATCATCAGAACCGACTCATACATTTCGGAGGCCTGAATCGAACTCATTAAACGAGGCTCGCCCTTTATTTTGCATACAAAAATTGGTCAATAAAGAGTCTTTATAAAAACCATTACAAAAGATTTACCATCAAAAAATGAAAACTTACAGTTATAGAAAAATAATAACTGTCACAGTATTTCAAAATCCATCATTTGAACATTTGTCTTATCGCACTTTTAGCGGCAAACGTACTAATTAAGTCTTCATAATCAAGCTGCTTCACCATATCCTTCTCAATGGACAAAATAACCAATCCATTTAATCTTTCTTGAGACATGGTTCACCGAAGATAATTATTTGTGACTAGTATATATATGTAGGTAGGCAATACACTTCCAGTCCACTCTCCCGGAAATTACAAAATCCGGACCAAACGCTCTCTGCCGTGGGATTAGATCCAACGGCTGTGGAAATAAAATGGAGTTCGCGGGTCAAACGCGGGTTAAAAGGTTCTCGGGTTGCTACAAACGGGTCATACTTAGATCTGGATCCTGACCCATCCCCCTCACTTTTACGTTTCGAATGCAGAGCTTAGAGAGAGAGAGAGAGAGAGAGAGAGAAGGCAACCTCGAAGGCGATTCAGTAGAACACCCAAGAAAACCCTAGTTCGACGAAGAAGAAGAACAGATCTAGGTACGGATCGAAGTCATCTTCTCCAAATTTCTGTCGTCTGTTCGTTTGTGTAAAAAAAACCTAACTTTTTCAAGTTTCAGGTCGAAGCCGAGGAAGAAGAAGAACCCACGCGTCTCCATCTCCTATAAGTTACAACATCATAGGTCTCACCTATTAGACTGCATAATCATCAATTCATCATTTTAAAATAAGTGTCATCTGAAGATAGTCGGGAATGCAAGAGGACTTCAATCCAGTGCCTCTGCCAATCAAGAGGTTCTATAAGAAAAATATTCAGAGAAATTGATTGAAGAGTACAAATATTCAGAGGTTTGACACGAGATTGATTGAAGAGTACATAGGAGGTCAGATATAGAACTTGAGTTGTTTTACCTTGTTTTGGAAGGTAAAGGGCGTTGTATTGTTTGGAACAATAACATAGTTTCTAAAGAGTGAAGTGGTGGTTGGTATGTACATTTGCAGTGAACTTAAAACTCTCTATGGGGCTAAAACTCTAAATGGTGGCAATTAGAGTAATGCATCCAATCATCCAAGCTTAATGCAGTCTTTTTCGAATGAATAAGGAAGCGTATTAGTATTACACTTCCAAATGGTATTATTGTCCTTTGAGTTGTGTACAAGTGCTGTAGGACAGAAATGAAATAGGGCTAAGAATGATCAAAACACGAAGAACAAAGACTTTTGGGGGCCTGTGGACAGTGTCCCTGAAGTCTAAAAGCACATAAACAGATACTGGTATGGATACAGATATGGGACACGAACATGGACACAACACAAATATGTGAACACGTATTTTCGTCAAAAACTAGGACCTTAGTTCACAAAGCGGGAACGGGGGTTATGTTCCTATTTTTTTCAGGAACCAAAAACACATTTTGTTTCCACAAATCAAAACTAGAGGTTATGTTCTGAAAATGCTTAAGAAACAAAGTCTCTAAAACCTACCTAGAACGGCAGAGGTTCCAACCCAATATTGTAGGATCGAACGATGTAGCGAGAGAGAGAGACCTGGAGATCTAGTTGCCTGGGTTTTTTCGAAATCTAGGGTTCGAGCTGATGTTCGAGCTTCGTCTTCGCGTTCGACCTGAAAGTTCAACTTCAAACAGTTAGGGTTTTTTAGAAATCAAGGGTTTCGAACACAAACCAGAACAAAGATGAGGATAGAGGATCGAACGAGGGAGGGAGAGAGAGAGAGATTCCAGACCTGGTTGTTCGATTTGGATGGAGATCGAGTTGCCTGGTTGTTCTTCTTCTTCTTCAATCGAGTCGCCGAATCGCCTCTCTCTCCTCTCTCTGGAAAACGATGAAACGAGGGGAAATGGGTGGACCTTTTGAATTTATAGTGACCCGGTTAATGCAACCCGGTACATTTTTTACCCGAACCTATGACCCGCGAGTTGGTTTTTACTAGTTTTCTCCCACAGCCGTTGGATTAGATCCGACGGCCGCTATTGGTCCGGATTTTTGGCTCATCCGGGAGCCCCGACCTGAAGTGCATTGTATATGTATACTAAAGGATAACGATCACCTAAGGGATCCCTTATTAAAATTTGGTGCGGACCTCACATTTTCGGATCAAATTTTGATGATCCGAACCGCTCAATGTTTTTAAAATACGTTTTTCAGGGCCTACGTGAAGATTCGTAAAAAAAAAATTACCCGGAATATGTACAGTTTTATCGAAAACTATTTGGATCAAGCCCTTCCGGGTATTTTTTTTTTGAAGATTTCCCGCGTGGACCTTGGAAAACGCATTTTAAAAACATTGAGCGGTTTGGATCGTCAAAATTTGATCTGGAAAGTTGAAAAAAGGTTAGGTCCGCACCAAATTTTTAATAAGGGATCCCTTAGGAGATTAGAACTGGTATACTAAATAATTGCGGGCCGTAAATTTTTGTATTTTTTGTGGGCCTAAAACCTAAGCTTCTTAGGCAACATGTATGAGCCAACTCTGAGAATCATCACTCGATAAGGAGAATGTTGTGGAAATTTTAGTGTACTCCCAAGCGTACGCATCGTACCGAAGTATAGTTTACTCCCAAGCGTAAGCTTCTTAGGCAACATTTATGAGCCAACTCTGAGAATCATCGTACTGAAGTATATTTTTTGTACTCCCTAACCTAAGCGTACGCATCGTACCGAAGTAAATTAATTAAACCCTAACCTAGTTAACAAAAGTTGTAAATTATTTTATGGAACTAAAATTAAAGCAACGAGTAGAAATAAGTAAACAATAAACTATCAAATACAAGAAAATTAAAGTTTCTTTTTAATCAAAGGAGAAATACTAAGGTTTTGGAATCCACACTCAATAACTTGTATCTACATATATTCATGATCGTCGACTTTAGCCAAAATTTCTTCAATCTGAAAGCTAATTCTGTAATCATGAAAAATATCATCGTGAAATTTCGTTGAAAAGTCTAATGTGTGTTCCTCTCCACTCGTAAGTATAAAACCAAATCATTAATTGTATCTGTTTTTAACAAATCACAATAAATATCCAATTTTATAGTTAACAATTGACAATGAAAAACCAACATTCAACGCAAAAGACAACTCCAAATCATGACAAAAACATATATTCTCACGTAACGCAATAGTCCCGTCTAGTATTAATTGGAGAATTGGAATTTTAAATTCAAAATGTACGTATCAAATTCATACCACGATATGCACAATGAAATTTTGTTACAAATTACTCCCGGCCCTCTCTGTTTTAGCCAAGCTAGCGAAAAAAAGAAAAAGGAAAGAAAATCTGCTTAATTCTCTCCAACACCCATTGAGACCCAAGTTTTGAGTAATTGGAAAGATGCTTTAATTAGCGGAAACCCTTTTAGCTAAGGTTTTTTCAAAGTGCCAGCTAGCTACGTAATTGGGGTTAAAACGCACTCAGGACCGTCTCTAAATTTTAGTTCCTCGTTTTGTTGTTACCAGATAAAAAAATAGTTATAACTTTAAATCGGTAATAAATTTTATATTTAATATATATCTTATTTGATAGAGTAGATCTCAATTAGTTCTATAATAAAATGTTTTCGAAATCACGTGAAACAATATAAATTACAGGATATGATCAATTGAAAAGTAACACGAACTTCCAAAAATGACAAATAAATTGGGACAAACGGAAAATTTTTGGGTGCCGAATGGGTATTGCCACTTGATATCCAAGCATGATACGAGCGGTCCACGTGTTTTGGGCGGCTCAGATTGATTCCCTCTTTCTCCTCTCACCCATACACTCTCTCTTCTTTTTTCTCTCTAAAATCCGGACAGTTAGATGGCGTTATGGACGGTTGAGATTGCCGAGCAAGTACGTGGGCAAAATCCACTCGGCACTGAAAAAATTTCTCGGGACGGAGGGAACTCAGAACTCAGAAGTCTCATCAAATTCATAAGCTTTGAGCTAATTACAAGTTACATCCACTTTAATTTCCCAAGCAAAAATTGCAAACCACGACCAAAAAGAGCTTCTAATCTCATACGTGTACTTAGTATTCCCGTGTCCTATATGTATGCGTCTCTTCCGGTACAATCATCCTGGTAAATAAAACTGTGTCTCAAATTATTAGTGCTAAATCGCAAGAATTCCGGTAGAGAAGATTTGGCCGTCGGTGCAAGGAGAATTTGAAACATCTGCTGCTGAGGACGATCTCGAAGCTTCAGAGCTGCAGTACTGCTCTTTGCGTTCATCCATCACTATCTGCCTGTATCTACACTCTGTGCTACAAAATGCTTTCTCTCCCCTGCAAAACATTAATCATGTGCACCCCCAATTAATCTCAATTCTTTAGAATCACTATGCATAGGATTACGATACCGAAAAGATTCAGAAAACAGATTAGTGATCCGTTTGGATGAGTGGATTTTGAAAATGAAGGGATTAGAGGTTGTATTTCTACAAAATTGTCACATTAAAGTCACCCAGAAGACCAATTGAGCTCAATCAAGATTAGTCTTGATCAAGAAAATTGCAAGAATTACAGTCACAGACCATGTTTTCTTGTTCTATGTATATGAACATGAATACACACCGATATACAATAGTACAACAATAAGAGAATCCATCTAGTCTCCAATTATTGGTGGTATGGGAGGGATGATTAGAGACAGACCGAAACAGGCCCCGTAAACCTCCAAGAATCGAGAGTTACATGGACGTTTTTGTGTAAATACACAACGATATGCATAAATAAAATGAAAATAGAAGAGTTGATGATGGTACCTGTACATGTATATGTCTTTGCCATGGAGCTTTTTGCGGCACAAATTACAGGAGTCAAGAAAATCAGAGGCTGGGTATGCTGTGAAATGATCTAATTCTTCTCCAAATCTTGCTGGCGTTATGTCGAAAATGGGTAAACCGTATTTTTTGCATCTCCTCCGATCATGCCCAATTTCCTCATGCCCAATTCTACCATAATTATCTGCTCTATTATCACAGTACACCCTTGTGTGGGACTTGTTTGGTCCATGACAAGTCACAAATGTATAATCCTCCAAACTATCCACCTCAATTTCTTCCAAATCTTCTCCATATCTAGCACCACCTCTTGTATTACTTGGTTTAACCGGAATCGGATTAGACCGAGTTAAGTTTTGGACAAACACGGCCTTGTTGGCCTGAATTTGATTCCAAGAATTATCAGATTTCTCTAAGGCAGCCACAATTCCAAGTCCAACCCCTCCAAGGTCATAACTCTTCAGACCTCTTGGTGATTGAATCTTGTAGTCCAAGGGACTCGTTGGGCTCGTGGCGGCATCGGAGGAAAACCCGATACGGTTGCCGGAAATAAATGTTCCGGCGAGCTTTCCGATGATCGGTTGTGGTTTCCTGCCTAACATGGCTATAGATGGTGAGAGTGGAGATATGGGAAACTCTACTCTCTAATCTCAATTATTGCAAGGAACAAAACAAAGGCTGTGGAGTATATAATGATGGAGTGGTTGGACTCAGTTCCATAAGAAAATGAAAAATATATAAATTAGCCCATTGGTTTGGTTTGAAATTATAGGGTGATGATTGCATGCTGTGATTTTTTTATTTTGTTTTTAATTGATATTGCTGATTCCAATAGAATTTTCAATTAAACGTCACTTTTCAGTGGGCCAGTAGCCAAGAATTTAAGCAAACGTCCATGTCCAATGATTTGGACCCTGAAAATAGGGAGAAATTATTCAGTAGTTTGAAAAACAAATGCTCCGATACGTACGTTTTTCTTTTTTGGTTTGGGATGCTCCTCAGACTTTACGAAAACAATAATTATAAGTGCTCAGAAAAGTTACACAAAATTTATCTAAAAAATAGTAGCATTAAGTGACTCAGATTTACTCATCATTGAATTTGAGCCACTTATTGTTGTTTTCTGGGCAAATTTTGTGCAATTTTATGGGTACATAGCATTGCTGTGAAATTATCCACCCAAAAACCTCATTTACGCAAGTGGAAGTGGTGGCTAGCTCATGCGATAGAGCTATTGGATGCCCCACATTGCATCTCGAGATTGAGTCTCAATCCACTAACAAAAATTATTTTTTCCAACAACCGAGACAGATCATTCTCTCACAATACATCACATAAAAACCGTGAAAAACCAGTTTATTCAAAAAACTAGCTTAGTGGAACACCCCCTCCAAAAAAAAAACTCATTTACGTGTTTACTGTGAATATTTTATCTACATTATTTTGACAACTTGGCAAATCCATTAGAAAGGGCATTAAAACTTGTAGTATTAAATGATGTACAATTCAAATACAAATTAAATTTAAAGTGAGAATAATTACTCAAAATGTAAAAGATGCAACAAACTATGGATGGTATTGATGGTTTTTAACATTTATGTGGGGGTGAATTTCACTTCAATGTGATTTTGTTCTCTTGGTTTAAAAATTCTAGTTATAGACCATATCGCGGTATTAAAATTTTACGTGGAGCGTTAGTGCACTACCAAACCGTAGAGTTTCTTCGGGGACATCCGATAAAATTGAAATGATACTAGATCGTAGTGCGCCTCGGGGCTGAGAACATGACGAGGAGGAGCACCAAATAATTTCTTCTCCTACCTGTAAGCATCACTGAGCCCACTGAGCCCATTGGTTTTCTGATATTGGACAAGCGAAAATGGACCCAACCAGAAACAGGGGGCCCTTTGTTATTTGTCTGGGCATCCGAAAGCGATTCTACCGGCAGTGAAGTCCTTCTGCAATTTTCAGAAATACCCTTACGCGGTCGCAAGGAGATATAGACCGTCATAAAACTATGGGTAAATTTCACTGACCTCCCATGAGGTTTCTAATAAATACAAAGACCTCCCCTATGGTTTTAATAATTACATTGGCCTCCCTTGCTTTATAAACTATTACCATGATTCTCCCACTCTGTTAAATTTACTCTAATGCCTTTGGCGTAAGGACGTCAAATGACTGTAATACCCGTAAATATTTGGGTAATTTAAACAATTAATCTTGTTCTTTTTTTCCCAATTGGAAGTTTAAACAAGAAAACCAAAATTAGACTTTTGGTTATATGTGATTGATTTTTTTATTAGTGTTTGTACATTTTATATATTTACTAAATTATATTTACTTTGTAACCGAATGAAAGAGAATGAAAAAATAATTTTTTTTTGTAGAAGAACCTTGTCAATTACATTGTTTTCTCTTGTAAAAATAAGTCATTACAAAAAATAATTATGATTACTTTTCATTGTTCTTTATTTTTTTTGGAAGGGGATATTATATGATAGAAATTTGCGTAGGCATTTCATTTGAAAAATACCTCTCGGCGACCAAAAAAGAGCAAATATATTAAGTGACAAATATCATTTTTAAAAGAAAAAACTACAATTTAGTAAATATATAAAAGCTTAACATACAAATTAATAGTTACACAAATTCAATCACATATAACCAAAAGTCTTATTGGGTTTAATGTTTACAGTTCTAATTGAAAAAATAAAAAGAACAAGAGTTAATTGTTTAACTCACCCAAGGCCTAAACTAACGTCGTTAGAGTAAAATTAACGGAATGTGGGAATCTTAGCTATAGCTTGTAAAACTTATGTAAATTATTAAAATCTCAAGAGAGGCCCATGTATTTGTTAAAAACCTCGTGGAGGTCTGTGAAGTTTACCCTAAAACTGTTGTACTTTTTTTTTATTCGGTCAAGAAAGTACCAAAGAAAGTACCAAAAAAATAGGCCATCGGCCCATTGATTAATGCCACTGCACAGTTTTTTTTTATTCGGTCAAGAAAGTACCAAAAAAATAGGCCATCGGCCCATTGATTGTTACTTCTTCACTTCACCTGTAGGACAAGGGGAGAAAATGACCACCAAGCAAGTGGAATGGTAGTTTAGTGGCAAGAGCTGATTTACCATGGGTCACGTGCCCTCACTCGATCCCATATAGCCCAACTTCTCTATGCTTTGATTAAGAAGTGCATGGTGTGGTTTGCGCCCGTTTGGATCTCTTATCGATGATTCAAGCTATTTATATTGTATAGATCGTCAACTAATTAATTTGTTCACGGCAAAAATCAAATTCATCGAATATTTGTAAAACAGCTTGACAAGAATACTTATATTTTTGCAAATATAGTATTGACCTTCTATTTTTATGAATCAAATTGTTTCTGTGAAATAGTTTCAAGTGTTTGATCAACATAAATTTTGGCGTGGAAACTCTCTCGGCAAGCCCCGTCTTATGAACAGTACGGATCAATTAACACTTAAATTGGTGGAAATGTTTACGAACTTTCGGAAACTTATATATAAACTGATTTCCATAATAATGGTGGATATTGAAATCTAATATTACAAAATTGCAGTTGTGAATTTTTTCAAGGTTATGAACGGAGATGTGCCTCCATTATAAAGAATTTTTAGATCCGCCACTGAGTTGTGAAATTAGTGGATGTACTTCCATTTCATATATAGAATTTGATTGGAGTTCAATTCATTATCGACCGCTTAGCATACTAACTTTCGTGAAGAAAGAAAATAGACGAGGACAAACAACTCCACCCTTCAAGTGCTTGCTTGTACCATTGACCTGCTATAAAAAGAAGGTATTTTTTGAGGAACAAAAACAATAGTACTAACTTTTTGTATTGGAAAAATAATTTTGCACGTCATTTTTTAAAAAAATGCACTTCAAACCTTGCTTTTTGTGTTTTAAAAGATAAATTTTTGAATGAATCTATAAAAAGTTAGGAGAAGAATTTGCATACGGAGAAGGTAGAAACACGTGATACCCGTCATCCTACGAGCCGTTCAACCATGTTTTTATTGAGATATTATAACTTTGAGAGACCTGTCCGACACCACGTGTCCCTACCTCTCCGTATGCAAAAAAAAATCTCAAAGGTGAGAGTGCAATTGTTTGGTTTTTATTGAGATATTATAACTTTTAAGGTGCTTTGATGTTGACCTGATCTTCATTCATTTTCATGAATTTCAGGGAAGAAAAGGATATCTGTTTTTGTCTTGTAAAGGAATTGTCATTTACTGGTGATGGTTGAAAAAATTATAATTACAATCTTTGAAATTTCTTTTGATAAACACTTCCTTAAAAAAAAAAAAAAATAAAATAAAGAGCTGTTACTACTTCACATTGTACCTACACAAAAAAAAACAACAAAATGATAGGTGTCTGAAAAGTAAAAATAAAATAAAGAGCTGTTACTACTTCACATTGTACCTACACAGAAAAAAAAAAATAACGAAAAAGAAATATATGGAGAAAAAGTGGTTTATTTCTTTTAGGAGATTAATCTATCTCAAGAAAACTGTCTTTAGTAAAATATTTAACTTTAGGTAGCCGCGAATGCGATCAAGAGAGCTCGAGATGAAAGGTGAAATAGCATAGTCGTCTCCTACTCCAAGTATTTTTTAACACCTCAGTTACTAAAAAAAGGTATTCTTTCACACCACTATATATAGAGGATGATGGACATAAGCCAACGGGTCTCCCTAGCTTGTAATTAGGCTTCATTCTTCTAAACATTTTCTATCATTTTAATTAGTTTTTGTGTTTTGTTCGTCTTTTCTGAATTTTTTTAATTCACGTTATATGTTTGAATTAACCATCTATCTAAAATAAAAGAACCAAAAGAAGAAGAAAAAATCACCAAAGACGGAAAAATACCAAACATCAGTTTTTTTAAGTGTCGTCTTATATGAATTTTTTTCAACTTCGGCCACATTGTTATACTTTTCTGATTTCTCTCGTTGATACAAACTATTAATTAAAAAAACAACAAAAAGCTAAACTAAGAAAAGTAAAATATACCGAAAAAAGTCATTATACAAAAAGTTTAGGAGAATGGAGCCTAAATGCCCACTCCAATAATTGTGTTCTGCAATTAATCCTCTCCTCTTCTTTTTTCATTATTTTTTATTTTTAAGGAAAAATAATTTGTACTTTGTGTGGTTAACTTAACTAGCATATAACCCGTGCTATGCACGGAGTAAACCAACGATTATTTAAGCCACTTGTCGGTTAAAGATCACTTATTTCTTTTTTATGTGTTTTTGAGCCGAGAACATCCATTATTTTGAGCCACAAATATAAATTGTGTTTTTAGCCACTAACATAAAAACACTGAGAATTTTGATGAATCTTATGTTTTTTTCTAAAAAAAATACTAATATATGGGCGATTATCATTTGGAGGTGTGTCATTTAAGTTTGGCACACCAATTACTTCATGGGGAGAAATTTTTGGGTGCAAATAGGGTATGGTACACGCGGTGCATAACACATGGTTTTGTTTTGAATTTTTGCTACTATTTCATGATGATACTGCATATAGTTGAATTTTAGCCGAACCCGCGATACGCACGACCACGGCAAAATAAAACAAATAAAAAAATTACCCAAAAAATTAAAAATGATAATTTAGCCAAAGCCTTATTGGAAGCCTTAAAAATCAGTTGATGCAACATCCCATGCGCGTGTTCCTGTAAAATTGAGTTTGTTTTCCTTCCAAGGTACAAATAAATAAAAATTAGTTAATGCATCCAAAACTCCACGAATATAACTTGATCAAAACCACATTAATAAAACCAATAATGGAAAAAACAACGTACCCAATTCAACTTTTTGTAGGCATTGATGACCAAATGTAGTCTATTCAGTCAGTACACACCTACCAAGTTAATGGCCAAATTCACAATATAAGAAGAAAGCAGAAAGAAAAAAATTCAAATACGTGAGATAAGAATGATTAAGAAAGTGATCCAATTAATATATGAGAGAACCAAACATTGAAATATTAGACAACAATAATTTAATTTTAAATTTCTAGTAATGCCTTTGAAGAAAAATGACTCAAACACTTACTACAGATGGTTACTGAAACTGATACCGAAAGATGCAATCGGGAGAGTTAAAGAAAGTGAGAATGGCATGTACTTTTAATTTCCATAAGTGTCTTGATGTTTTAAAAATCTTGATTGATTATTAACTTATCCGATCTGTTTGAGATCTAAACTATCTAGCCAACGTAATAGGAAATTCGGATTAAAAAAAAATGTAATAGGAAACTACAAAGGTCACTTTGTTTTCTTTATTGTCAGTTCTAAATTTATGCAAAATTCTACCCGTTACTACTGTAAATGTTAAATTATGTTTCCTTCATTTGCACAAATTCTGCCCTAATTAATAGGATCCTTAATCCTTTTAAATATTTTCCATTTTTGTAACAGGTATCATATAAATTAAGGATTTGTTAAAAAGAATTCTACTGGTTAGGAATGATTAGGAAAGTGATCCAATTAGGAATGATTCAAAATATAAGAAGAACAAAACAGAAAAAAAAAATTCAATTAGGAATGATTCGATTTGCACAAATTCTGCCCTAATTAATAGGATCTTTTTAAATATTTTTCAATTTTTGTAACAGTTATCTCATAATGGATTTGTTAACCTAAAAGAATTATTTCAAATATTTAAAGATAATTGGATTAATTGTATTGGCCAATCAAATGAAGCCACTTGTCGCGTTGAGGGCTCTCCTCACGAAAAGTCATCCTGCAATACTATATTAGATAAGGAAAATATGAACTAGCTAGGATTCGGAGCCATTCTTAATTAAAAAGAAAAGAAAAGGAAGGAGCTAATAGATCGTACCTAAAGTTGAACAATCACTTTAGAGAACCCATGTGGAAATAAAAGATTTGCTCCACATGAGTGCTGTCTTGTCATTTATCACTTTAGACGGAAACAAATGAAAATAGCTAGGCATATGAGTGGAATATTACATAAATTTATTAGGATCGGATCACTAAACTATTGTCATTAGCCCCAAGAATTATTAGTACTATATTATAAAATGTGTAATCATTACAAATGGTTTGTCAATGCAATGTCCCTTTTTTCGAGACATTTTCTTTTGTTCTAATAATTTGTGAAATGAATATAAATACAGTAGTGGTGGATTATTATAAGGAAGAATATCTACCGCAATCGCAATGATAGTGGTGAATAACAATAATAGTGGTGAATAACAATAATGTATCTTTAGTACCATCTTTTTCTCCGTATATGTAACATTAATTTTCTTGTTCGGCATATGCGTAACATTTACATTATTTAGACACATAAATATTTTTATACATGTTGATTGGTAGCTTCACAACCGTCGGGATTATAAAAACAATGGAGTCTACTTATTGTTTAGCAAAGAGATTCCTAATCCCACTTGTTAAGATTTTGATTAGGCTATTTGGTGGTACTTTAATAAAGGAAATAAACTAAAGGTTCCTTTTCAACATTCATTGATCCCATTGAACGAAAATATTGGTGTTTCGAAGTTCATAAGTTTGGAAGGAGAAGAGGAAAGTTATGAAGCACGAAGTTCATGTAATTAAATACTTCGTGCTTCATATCACGATACACAAAAACTAAAAAATATTGTTGCAATATTAAAACAAGCAACACAGTATATATATAGGAACCGATGATCAAATAAAACTATCCCAAATTTGTCCTTCCGACTTCTAAGTTCAAAAGGGGCCTCTAATCCTATATGAAAGTATCATGCGAGTCTATCGCTTATGGAAACTACAAATTTGATCATAAATTGTTAGGCGCATGATGGATTCACATATATATGACTCACACAAATAGGCTTCTCAACCTAAGACAAACGCAAATTTCCTATGGCTTAGTATAGATCATCAGGATGGCACACATTTGGAAATGAATTCCCGATGCATGCCTTATTTTAGGATCCGTTTCTAAAGTATAATCAACATGGTTCTCGTGTTTCATTACAAGTTTCATGGTCACAAGATTTGCTACGAATGTACTACTATGTTTCATACAAGTATCCACCAAAGGGCCTTCAATGGGATAATTTTTATTTTTTCTGATCGAAGGAAACTGTCCCAAGGACTACAAAGCATAATCGAACATGAAAATAGACAAAAGCGAAGGAGGGGTAATAGACACCCATTTAAAAGGAAGAGTGTCATCAAGGCCGAAGCCACAACTGAGTGAGCCGGCTTAGACATGAATCCCAAGAAGTTTGGGCTTTAGGCCCACCAAAAAACCAAAATTTTAGGGGTCCCAATTATCTAGGAATCCTACATATATATACTAGGCCCAATATAATTTTTGTGTAAGCTCTCCATACAAAAAATGGCCCAATTTGAATTTAGGGCCTAAAATTCATGCGGTGGCAATTGTGAAATATAGGGTGGGCCTTGTTTAATAAGTTTGTGTAAAGAAGGAAAAAGTGTGAGCTGATTTAGTGATGTCATCCACCACTTTGTCTTTTCGGCCCCTCAAAACCACTGCCACCTTTCCTTCAAAGCCATTTGGCCTAATCGCCACATCACAATTGGCCTTAAATGTAGCAGTAACTCTGGGTGCCCCGAAAGGGGACCCAGAATTGACCCCGAAAGTGTAAATCAACGGCCCAGATTCACTCCAAGTGAATCTGGGCCATTGATTTTCAAATTCTAGGTAAATTCTGGATGTGTTTTCTGTGTATGTAGTAGCAGTGCTGTAAATGTAGAGCAGTCTCGAGCCTTCGAAACCTAGACAACGTCTGTGGTTGGATGGTTATCCATATGGACTGGGGTTATCACACAAGAGTTACGGAATTCCAATCTAGCGAAAATTGGCCTTAGCCATGGTTTCCAGAGGTTAACAGCAGTATGACAAAAAATATGATCATTTGTGGCTTTCCAAATAAACCAAGCAATAAAGGCCACAAAACTGATAATATCATAAGCTTCTTATTCAGATTGAGACTCAATAACGTATGCAGACCACTTGATTGCAGAATTAGGAGCACCATGAGAACAATTGGAAGGAGAATTGCAACCAAACCAAACTAGCCGAGCCCCCAAACAAGTAAAAAAAAGAAGATGTTCTATAGATTCTACCTGGGAATTGCAAACTAGATAGATGTTTGAAGGCGCACATCTCCTTCGAAAAGATTCGCCTTTGAGGCAAGGCTATTCCTATGAACTTTCCACTAGAAATTCTGAATTTTGTTGGGCACTTTCACTTTTAGAGCAATTTCCAAAGCTTGGAAGAAGGTTTAGGATTACCCAGCCAAGGTTGGGTTTCATCTGAATGGCTAAGTGGTAACCTGACTTGACGAATATGTACCAATAGAGTTCCAGAACCTGCCCTTTCCATTGACCACTCCTGCAATCAATCACATCTGCAACATTTTGAATTTTGGAGTTTAAGGGTCTCAACGATTGAAGCTTCAAATCGTTGAGAGTTGCAATCCACTTGTCATCCCAGAAATTAATGGCCATACCATCTTGAACTTGCCATCTTAGGCCTTGGTAAGCAACTCCCTACCAGGCAAGAGGCTTAGCCAAACCCTAGAGGCATGGTTTCCTCTGGCAGCCCCAAGAAAGGAGGAATTCGGGAAATAAATACCTTTTAGAAACCTAGCCCAAAAATCCTCTCAAGGTTCATTAACAAACACCACCCCTGCCGAGCTAACATGGCCTCATTGAAAGCCATATAGCTTCTGTTAGAATAGTTAGTGTTTGTGATAGGCGCGCAATATCTCAAGATATAAGCGCCTAAGTAGGGCAAATTAGCGCATTAGATGCGCGATTTATTCCATTTTCCACTTGATGCGGTGCTGTCTTGTGTTTTGGTATTGTTGTGTTTGTTTTGTAGGAAACGGGCCGGGAGAGAACGTAAAGCGGCAACAAGGCAACCGGGCACGTTGGGAACCGGTGGGACCCAAGCAAGGACGAGCAAACAAGCCAAAAGCAATTTTAGAGGCTCGGTATCGATACATGACTTTCTCTGTATCGATACCGTGGGCATCATCTGCGAACAGAATGTCTGGGTATCGATACGGCTAAAAGCCTGTATCGATACCGACTAGCTTAAATGGGCCGGTGATTTTGCCACGTGTTTGGGCTTCGGGAAAGACATAAATACCTCTTTTTGAGGTCGAATTAGGGTTCCCAACTTAGTTTGTTTTTCTTCGAATTGGGAGCCGACTTTTCCTTTGGAGATTCTACTTTCCGGGTTACTTTTCCATTGAAGTTTTACAGTTTTATTCGCTGATTCTCGCATCGCTTTGGTAATTCTCTGTCCTCTTTACATTAATCTCAGTTCGCGGGAGTTTGTCCGCGTTCTGAGACTCGAATCTTTGTTTTAATTCTTATTCTAGTTTAATAGCATGTTTTATTCCAGAATTTTCTTATCTGTTTTGTTTAATATGAGTGAGTAGTTTTTCAAGTATGGTCACGGGGTGATTAACACGCCGTGGCCAGGGTTGGGTATATTCTTGCTCCGGTTTTCACGATTAAGAATGGAAAAAGCAATTTTAGGTTATGAAAGTACATTTGTTAGACGAATCCGGGCATTGTCGGAGCCCATGTAACGCGGGGAACGGGGGACCAAAACTTGTTCTTCGCTGTACATGGGTAAACGGCGACCGCGATGATTCGCATCTTTCGGGGTATCTTTCTCTCTCTAAAGTCAAATGTTTTGGAACAACGAATGGAGCATGAAATCTCCGGACCTGGTCACCGGGTTATGAACCCTACGACCGTACTTCCTTTTAAATAATTTAATCAAAATCAATTTTTCTCTTAATTTAGTTAATTCACCAAACCAAATCACAAAGGGTGGCCACCTAAGAGCCGTGTTAAACATTAGCATCCCGAGTTTTTAGTCAGCACTTTCCACCTTCTCTGTGGATTCGATTCCGGTCTTACCGGGTATTGTGCTACACTGATATCCGCCCTGCGCTTGGGGCAACCCAGTAATTTAGGTATAGGATTTCGGTCAAGCATTTTTGGCGCCGTTGCCGGGGAAGGCAAGAGGTGTTAAGAATTCGGGTAGTTAGTGTCTTTTGAATTTTAGTTTTAATTTTATCTTTCTTCAAAAAAAAAAAAAAAGAGGTGAGAATGGAAGAATTTTGTGAGATGTGTGAGTGTTGGGGGCATTCTATTTATACTTGCTCTGTTTTTTATGCATACAAGGAAGCTTATCAGAATAATCAGGCTAGAGTGAGTGTTAGTAATCAGCGGTGGGATCCATATCCAAATACGTACGAGTTAGGGTGGTCCCACCACCCATCTTTTTCAAGGTGGTATTCCGAACCCCCAGTGCCACCACAGGTACTGCCTTGGCCTCTGCAAGAAATACAGTCGTTCGAACCTGCCCAGGATCACATGCCCCAATTTGGCTCCCTTTTCCAAGACCCGCAAGGGTTTGATCCTTATTCTACTGGCCCACCCCCAGAGCTGACTTATCCCCCTCATGATGAGGAGCTTGAGGAGATGGTACAGGCTGTTGTGCGAGCGCAGATGACCTTCACCGCGGAAACCACCCAAGAAATTGGGAACCTTAGGTCCCAGTTGACTCAACTCACAGAGGCAGTGGGACAAATCCAACAGGAGTGGGAGACATTTCCTTCTCCGCCTCAAGTCAATCAAAGAGAGGAAGTCGACCCACTTCTCATTGAGGGAGGGGTTGATGATCGTTTGGAGGAACCTTCCGAGTTTGGAGGGAATGAGGAGTTTACTCCTAAGGAAGAGGAAGTAGGTTTATCTAACGATGTAGAGGAGGTTGACTTGGGCTTACAACAGTTCTCCGAGTTTAGAGAGAATGAGGGGCTCACTGCCCAGTGTTCCCCACTTAAGCCCAAGGAGAAAAACGAATCCCCTCCAATGTATCTTCCACTGTTGATTCGGGCCGCCTATGTTTTCCTTTTTCGCTCCTGTGAGTCTAGAGATCGAGGAGTTGACCGGCCTTTGTGCACTGAACACTTTTTAGAGCCTGTAGGGGGTGGCGAGTTCCATGACAAACGTGTTTCCCTTGAGTCTGCCCCTCCTTGTGATGATATGTTAGAGGACAAATCCCCTGATGGGGTTGAGTTAGTTGAACAGCCGAACTTGGAGGGAGTTCAATTATTAGTGGAACCAAAGTTAGGGGCTGATGTTTACAATGAGGATACTCGCCGCAAGGATATTGAAGAGGAGTCTGCGGTATGTTTGGTCGACACGCTCGTTAAGGAGCATGTCGACAATGTGTTGTTTAAAGATCCTCTGGAAGTTGCTCTTACCGCTGAAGAGCAATCATTCTTAGATTCTCCAGAGATTGGTAGTTTGATGGATTTGTTAGAAACGGGAGATTTGTGCGGAGTCGCCTGGGACCCGGGACCTGAGCCATTGTTGGTCCAACCGCCTAAGTCAGAGTTAGAGCCACTGTCAAACTTGTTTAAATATGCTTATTCTTTGAGTAATAATACTTATGCGGTAGAGGTTCCGTCGTCCCTCGGGGTGGATGAAGAGAGGGAAGTGTTAGACATGTGGACGAACACTTTGTCTTCCTTTTGAGTCTTCCCCTTCTAGGCAACCGACTGCATTCTGTTGGGGTGAGCTCACTTGAACAACCGATGTCTTAAAGGAAGTGCAACATGTTGACTTCCTCGGTGTTGACAAGTTTGATTTTGTTTATCATCCGTCTATTATAAAATTTGTCAACTGCTTGGAACTTGATTTGGTCTTACGGGAGCATTCGAGATGCGTCCATTTTTAAGACGAACTCGGCAATTGCTTTACTCAAGTATCTTTTCTTGTGGTCCGCCGAGTTCAATTTTTAATGCAAAGCTTAGCGTGGGATGGTGCATTCATGGGATTCATCTTTGTGGATTTGATTAATTTTCGAATTTCACGTTTCAAAGATCTCTCTCTCTCTCCCAATTAAAATTAAATCAAAAAAAAAAAGTTTTTAATGGTCCGGTATAGCCACCTAATTTCTAGCCTTAAATTTGTGTATCTGGGTTTCTAACAATCTTATTGCCGTGTCTCGGATAGTCATAAAAGACGATTGGCTCGATTGCTTTAAGGAAAAACCTTGAGTAGTTTAACTTTGTTGAGTCGTGACTTACCGGGATTGTTTTGATGACCTTCTCTACACATATTTAAGTGAGAAATTAGGGAGAAAAGTAGTACCCGTGCCTTTCACGTGACGGAAGTGGTGGATTTCAATGTTTTGCAGAGTCTGTAGTAGCGTTTATTTTCCTTCTTTTCTTTTTCTTTTGTTTAGTGTCTTGCAGACTAACACATGCAGGTTGATTTGTCCAAGTTGGGGGGTCGCTTCTCCACTTACTTCTATCTTGTGTTGTCCGCTAGTTCGAGGTGATCTCTTTCCTCTCTCTTTATTTATGTCCTTCTCTTTTAGTGTTGGTGCAATCAATGAGGACATTGCTTTATTCAAGTTGGGGGGAGGGATTACTTGGTCACTTGTCTTATTTAAATTTAGAGTCTTCAAAAAAAAAAAAAAAAAAAAAAGAATTTGGATGTGTGGGTATAACTATTCTTGGTTGATGACTGCTAATTAGCGCTATAATGGTTGTTGTGCGAGTCGGAGTCTCGATATGATTTCATGGATAGACTTAAGCTCGTGAACATGATGTTTAGGAACCACTTAGTTAGCCCGTATCATCTATAGTCGGATAGCGTTTGATCATTTGGAAACATGCTCTCACACACACTGTTCCACTTAAGTATTTACCAGTCTCGAGTTTGGTTCATATGCCTTTGGTATTGCGGTATGTGTTGACTTATCACTCCTTCCTAAAAAAAAAAAAAAAAAAAAAAGAAGAACAAGTTATGTGTGCTATATTGTTAATGCTTATCCGGGCGTCCATTGAGTAGTAATCGGACAATCGGGGTATGCTCCCACCGTGTTGTTCGCGTCAAAAGATGGATAGACCTTGTGAAAGTATCGCTAAGTTTGATTAGCTTGGATCTCAATAAAGCCTTTTTGACTTGAGCAATTAGGTCCGTAGGGGTCTCTTAAAACCTGGTGCTCTAAAGCCGTTTGGCTTGGGGATAGCCGACCCAAAACTCGTTAAAGAGTCAACTAGAAAGCCCGAGAGATCCGGCATTGCACGACCACACAAAAAAAAAAAAAAAAAAAGAAAAGGGAAGGAGTGTGCTTAAAGAAATATTGGGTTATCAACGGTGTGTGAACTATTCTCGAGGATTGGTGAATTTCTATATGTGGTTTTTCCATACATGCATGCCATTTGAAAATTCTCTATCCGATCGTAGGTGAGAGGATTAATTTTTGTGCTAAGGTTGCTGCGAAGTTCACTTGTTTAACTTTGTTCATGGATGAAATGTCTTGTCTTTGACTTGCCTGACAGTCACTGTAGTGTTTCGAGAAGCTATTGATTGGGTTGAGTTGCATCCAAATGTCCGAGTCCTTTGTGTTTTGTGGGTTATCACTGCTGAAAACCCTCACGAGACTTCACTCGTCCTACCGGGCCCACCCGGGGGTTTAAAAGATCTATCCTTTTGTTTATTTGTTTTATTCTTTTCGTTGCTCGGGACTAGCAACTTTCAAGTTGGGGGGTGTGATAGGCGCGCAATATCTCAAGATATAAGCGCCTAAGTAGGGCAAATTAGCGCATTAGATGCGCGATTTATTCCATTTTCCACTTGATGCGGTGCTGTCTTGTGTTTTGGTATTGTTGTGTTTGTTTTGTAGGAAACGGGCCGGGAGAGCACGTAAAGCGGCAACAAGGCAACCGGGCACGTTGGGAACCGGTGGGACCCAAGCAAGGACGAGCAAACAAGCCAAAAGCAATTTTAGAGGCTCGGTATCGATACATGACTTTCTCTGTATCGATCGTGGGCATCATCTGCGAAACAGAATGTGCGGGTATCGATCGGCTAAAAGCACATATCGATACCGACTAGCTTAAATGGGCCGGTGATTTTGCCACGTGTTTGGGCTTGGGAAAGACATAAATACCTCTTTTTGAGGTCGAATTAGGGTTCCCAACTTAGTTTGTTTTTCTTCGAATTGGGAGCCGACTTTTCCTTTGGAGATTCTACTTTCCGGGTTACTTTTCCATTGAAGTTTTACAGTTTTATTCGCTGATTCTCGCATCGCTTTGGTAATTCTCTGTCCTCTTTACATTAATCTCAGTTCGCGGGAGTTTGTCCGCGTTCTGAGACTCGAATCTTTGTTTTAATTCTTATTCTAGTTTAATAGCATGTTTTATTCCAGAATTTTCTTATCTGTTTTGTTTAATATGAGTGAGTAGTTTTTCAAGTATGGTCACGGGGTGATTAACACGCCGTGGCCAGGGCTGGGTATATTCTTGCTCCGGTTTTCACGATTAAGAATGGAAAAAGCAATTTTAGGTTATGAAAGAACATTTGTTAGACGAATCCGGGCATTGTCGGAGCCCATGTAACGCGGGGAACGGGGGACCAAAACTTGTTCTTCGCTGTACATGGGTAAACGGCGACCGCGATGATTCGCATCTTTCGGGGTATCTTTCTCTCTCTAAAGTCAAATGTTTTGGAACAACGAATGGAGCATGAAATCTCCGGACCTGGTCACCGGGTTATGAACCCTACGACCGTACTTCCTTTTAAATAATTTAATCAAAATCAATTTTTCTCTTAATTTAGTTAATTCACCAAACCAAATCACAAAGGGTGGCCACCTAAGAGCCGTGTTAAACATTAGCATCCCGAGTTTTTAGTCAGCACTTTCCACCTTCTCTGTGGATTCGATTCCGGTCTTACCGGGTATTGTGCTACACTGATATCCGCCCTGCGCTTGGGGCAACCCAGTAATTTAGGTATAGGATTTCGGTCAAGCAGTTTGTCCCACATTGGTTAAGTTAAGTAATGTAACACTCTCACAATAATATAAATAAAGCACTCTTGTGTTAGGGTTATTTTAACACCCTATACACTTCTTTCTCTCTCTTCGAACAAATAACATGGTATCAAAGCGGGTTCTGATTCTACCATAAACCATCATCGTTCTAAAAAAAAAAAAAAAAAACTCGACCACTGTTCATCGTCTTCTACAGCCGCCTACCAGAAACCCTAAATCAACCCTCTCCATCCACAATCGAACCCTACCTTGACTTTCTAACCCTCGTCCTATCCTTAAACACCAAAATCGAACCCTATTTGACCCTGACCAAACCCGAAAATCCCTCTTTTACTAACTTCGAACCTTAAAAGTACTTACCCAGTGACCGATAGCCCATTCTTCTACTCGAAGTCCAGTGTATAGTGTTTGAAATCCCTGTCTGGACCGCGAACAGTGTTCGACATCTTCTTACGGTGTTGGAAAATCAGATTGGAGTTGTCTATCGAGTTGATTGCAGGATTTCGAACACCCAGAGTCTGATTTTCGTCTGTTTGGTGGTTTTCGAACAACCAGAGAGTCTGATTTGAGTCTGCTCGGTGTTTTTTCTTCATGTGGTAAGCCAAGATCCACTTTATGTTGATTTCCTGTGCTGTTGCTGCTCCTTTATGGCTGGTAGTTTGCATCTGGTTGCTTATTGTCGCATTGGTCGTTGTTGATGGTTACTTCACATGTCAGATTATAGCACTGGTATGTTGGGTTGTTGGAGATATTAGTTTTGAGCAGTAACAGGTTTAGTTTGGTTCACTGCCAATTGTGTTGACAATTTATTGGCGAGTTATTGTTTCTCGTGCCAAGTGAGTTGGTTTGTTGGTGATTACTCTTCTCTCTGTTATTTGGCAACATGTCTGAGGAGAAGTCAGCTTCTGGTTCTAATTCTAGTTCTATTGTTATTGGGAGTTCTTCTAGCTCTTCTCGGCGTCGTGAAAAAGAATCCATTACCTCCATTCTATTGAATGGTAATAATTATGCTATTTGGTCTCGTGCTGTTAAAGTTTATTATATGGGTGAGCGGAAATTTCGCTATTTGACAGATGATCCTCCTGCCAAGGAGGCTAAGGATTATGGTGATTGGGAAGCTGAGGATTGTCATATCCGGGTTGAGTTGTGGAATAGTATGGAACCCCAGATTAGTGCTCATCTGTTTTATCTCGACACTGCCAAACAAGTGTGGAATCGGCTTGTCGGGATGTATTCTGGTGTTAACAATCTTCGTCGTACATATGATCTTCACCACCAGTTCTTTTCTTTGTCCATCGGTTCTGGCTCTTTGGAGGACTACTATTCTAAGTTTCGTGGGACTTGTGAGGAACTCCACGTTTATGAGCCTATCTCAAGTGATCCTCAGGTTATGGAGCGTCAGCGTGAGCGTTTGGAGGTCGCTCGATTTCTATATGGTTTCTCGCCCTTCTATGATCCTGTTCGGTCTCAGATATTGGGAGAGCGGGAGTTGCCCTCTCTTGATGAGGTATTTAGACGTCTTCGTCAGGCTTCTTATTCCGATGCTGGTTCTGTTTCTCAGCTAGCACCTGATCGTTCTTCTTTAGCTGTTTCTGGTGGTTTTGGATCGAATAGTGGCCGCGGTCGCGGCCGTGATTTTGGGTTTAGCAGTCGTGGTCGTGGTTCTGGAAGTCGAAGTTCTAGTGGCTATGATTCCGGTAACAGTTTTGGTGGTCGCGGTGATTCTGGGTCTAGTGGTCGTGGTTTTGGTCGTGGTGGCCATAGTCATGGTCGCACGTCAGGGGGAGGTAGTTCTGGTTCTGGTCGGAATGGTTCTGGTCGTGGCCGTGGTACCAGATTCTGTACTCATTGTCGGGGTACAAGTCATACAGTGGACTATTGTTATGACCTTCATGGTTTTCCCCAAGCTCATCAGGTTGCCTCTGAGGATACTGGAGAGTTTGCTCCATCTTCTGTCGATAGTGTGGTTATTTCAGCTGAGGATTACCAGCGTTTCTTGTCATTTCAGGCTGGGACATAGTCTTCCACTGCTACGCTTGCTCAGACCGGTCCATCTGTTGCCTGTGTTGCCTCATCCTCATCATCTCCTTGGGTTATTGACTCAGGAGCTACAGATCATATGACTGGTACACCTACTCTTTTCCTTGGTCAACAGCCAGTTGGTAAATCATCACGCGTCACCTTAGCTGATGGTTCTATCACTGTTGTTACTGGTTTGGGCTCCGTTCCTGTCACTTCCTCTCTTACTTTGACTTCTGTATTACATGTTCCTCGTTTTCCATTTAACCTTATGTCTGTAAGTCGCCTTACTAAATCTTTAAATTGTTCCGTCACATTTCTTCCGCATGGCTGTATTTTTCAGGATCTCAAGACAGGGAGGAAGATTGGTGGGGGCATTGAGCGAGGTGGCCTATATTACCTGACAGTTCCTCAGCCTGTTGCCCTTCAGACATCAGAGTCACCGTACCAACAGCATTGTCGTCTTGGCCATCCATCTCTCCAGAGTTTGAAGCATCTTGTACCCTCGTGTCGTTCCCTCAATAAGTTGGTGTGTGAAGTTTGTGAGTTTAGTAAACACCGACGAGTCTATTTTTATCCTAGGGTTGAGCGTCGTGCATCGCGTCCTTTTCAGTTGGTTCATTCAGACATTTGGGGGCCTATTCATGTGCCTAGTGTTTCTGATTTTCAGTATTATGTTATTTTTGTGGATGATTTTTCTCGTATCACATATCTTTATCTAATGAAAGAGAGGTCTGAATTGAAATCTGTGTTTAAATCTTTTTACATGGAAGTTAAGAATCAATTTGATACCTGCATTAAAATATTTCGTTCCGATAATGCCCGTGAATATTTTCACAATCTTCTTTCTCAATTTCTTGATGATCATGGCATTATTCACCAATCATCATGCGCTCGGTCTCCACAACAAAATGGAGTTGTTGAGCGCAAGATTCGACACTTGTCTGAGGTTATGCGTGCTTTACTATTTCACATGCAGGTTCCTAAGTCATATTGGAGTGATGCTGTTCTCACTGCCTGTTATTTAATCAACTGTATGCCCTCTACGGTCTTAGGTGGTCAGGTTCCCCATACGGTCTTGTTCCCTAGTCGGCCTCTCCATTCATTACCCCCTCGGGTTTTTGGGTGCACTTGTTATGTCCACGTCCTTGACCCTGATAGGAGTAAGCTCGATCCTCGGTCTTTTAAGTGTATCTTTCTGGGATACTCCTACACTCAGAAAGGGTATCGCTGTTACTCTCCTACTTTACGTCGTCACTTTGTTTGTGCCGATGTCACGTTCAATGAGTCATTGCCATATTATTCAGATCATGTTACTACCAACGACCTTGTTACACTTGAGTCTGTGTTACCTATGATTGTCCGTACTAGTACTGTTACCCAAACACCTTTGCAGGTATATGTCCGTCGTTCTCAAGCACCAGCACCAAACCAGCACCCGACACCAATTCAGTCTCCCGAACCATCCCCGGCTGCTGCACCGTCTTTGCCCACACCTCCGTCTTCCCCCTTGTCGCCAGATCCGCCTGCTCGTCGATATCCTACTCGTGAGAATCGTCACCCACCGGTAAAATATGATTTTTCTAATATCTCGAGTACTTCTCATCCTATTTCTCGGTTTATCTCTTATGATCATCTCTCTCCATCTCTTCGTGCTTTCACTACTACTGTTTCCTCCATATTTGTTCCTAACACTGTTCAGGAGGCATTATCCCGGTCTGAGTGGCGGACAGCTATGGAAGATGAAATGTCTGCCCTTCATAATAATGGCACATGGGAGCTGGTTACTCTTCCTGCTGGTAAAACCACTGTCGGCTGTCGTTGGGTTTATACCATCAAGTATCTTCCTGATGGTACTGTTGAGCGTCATAAAGCCCGCCTGGTTGCCAAAGGCTACACACAAACTTATGGCGTTGATTACTCCGAAACATTCTCTCCCGTTGCCAAGCTTGGTTCTGTGCGGATTCTTATTTCCCTTGCCGCCAATCTTGGTTGGCCGTTGTTTCAGCTTGATGTTAAAAATGCTTTTCTCCATGGTGATCTTCAGGAGGAAGTCTACATGGAGCAACCACCTGGGTTTGTTGCTCAGGGGGAGCCTCATACGGTATGTCGTCTTCGCAAAGCACTTTATGGACTTAAACAATCTCCCAGAGCGTGGTTTGGCAAGTTTAGTGATGCTATTATGAGGTTTGGCATGCGTCGAAGTCAGTCCGATCACTCTGTATTCTCCCTCATGTCGGCTCGAGGGAAAGTGTTACTCATTGTTTATGTTGATGACATTATTATTACTGGAGATGATCAGAGAGGGATTGATAAGTTGAAACAATTCTTACACAGTCAATTCCACACTAAATATTTGGGTAAACTACGATATTTCTTGGGTATTGAGGTGGCAAGATCCAAGGATGGGATTAGTTTGTCGCAAAGAAAATATGTGTTGGATATTCTAGAAGAGACAGGTTTATTGGGAGCTAAACCTGTGGAGACTCCAATGGATCCTAATATCAAACTTTGCATTGATCAGGGGGAGGTATTTCCTCATCCAGATCAGTATCGTCGCTTAGTTGGTAAGTTGATTTATCTTACCAATACTCGTCCTGATATCTCATTTGCTGTTAGTATGGTGAGTCAGTTTATGTCTGCTCCTCGTCTTCCACATTGGGAGGCTTGCATTCGCATTGTGAAGTATCTTAAGGCTCACCCTGGACGTGGCTTATTTTATCGTTCTAATGGTCATTTGCGTGTTGAGGCATTTACTGATGCAGATTGGGCAGGGTCACCTTCTGATAGACGCTCAACAACTGGTTATTGTACTTTTATTGGTGGCAACCTAGTTACCTGGAAGAGTAAGAAGCAAACCGTTGTTGCAAGGTCTAGTGCAGAGGCAAAGTACCGTGCTATGGCTCATACTACATGTGAGGTTGTTTGGTTGAGATCCTTTCTTGAGGAGCTTGGATTTCAAGTGCAGTTACCCATTCCTATGTATTGTGATAATCAGGCAGCGATACATATTGCCTCAAACCCGGTGTTTCATGACCAAATAATTGAACTATCCCAAATTTGTCCTTCCAGCTTCTAAGTTCAAAAGGGCCCTCTAATCCTATATGAAAGTATCATGCGAGTCTATCGCTTATGAAAATCACAAATTTGAGCATACATCGTTAGGCGCATGATGGATTCACATATATATGACGTACACAAATAGGCTTCTCAACCTAAAACAAACGCAAATTTCCTATGGCTTAGTATAGATCATCAGGATGGCACACATTTGGAAATGAATTTCCGATGCATGCCTTATTTTAGGATCCGTTTCTAAAGTATAATCAACATGGTTCTCGTGTTTCATTACAAGTTTCATCGTCACAAGATTTGCTACGAATGTACTACTATGTTTCATACAAGTATCCACCAAAGGGCCTTCAATGGGATAATTTTTATTTTTTCTGATAAAAGGAAACTGCCCCAAGGACTACAAAGCATAATCGAACATGAAAATAGACAAAAGCGAAGGAGGGGTAATAGACACCCATTTAAAAGGAAGAGTGTCATCAAGGCCGAAGCCACAACTGAGTGAGCCGGCTTAGACATGAATCCCAAGAAGTTTGGGCTTTAGGCCCACCAAAAAACCAAAATTTTAGGGCTCCCAATTATCTAGGAATCCTACATAGATATACTAGGCCCAATATAATTTTTGTGTAAGCTCTCCATACAAAACATGGCCCAATTTGAATTTAGGGCCTAAAATTCATGCGGTGGCAATTGTGAAATATAGGGTGGGCCTTGTTTAATAAGTTCTTGTAAAGAAGGAAAAAGTGTGAGCTGATTTAGTGATGTCATCCACCACTTTGTCTTTTCGGCCCCTCAAAACCACTCCCACCTTTCCTTCAAAGCCATTTGGCCTAATCGCCACATCACAATTGGCCTTAAATGTAGCAGTAAGTCTGGGTGCCCCGAAAGGGGACCCAGAATTGACCCCGAAAGTGTAAATCAACGGCCCAGATTCACTCCAAGTGAATCTGGGCCATTGATTTTCAAATTCTGGATAAATTCTGGATATGTTTTCTGTGTATGTAGCAGTGCTGTAACGACCCAATTTTCGATCCTATAAACTAAACTATTTTTCGATTAAGTATATTTATGACGGTCCAAATTTTAGAACACACGGTATTAAAAAAATAATAATAATAAATATATATATATATATATTGATTTATAAAAATCTTAGTTCATTGGATGTAATTTGCATATTTATGAATTTCGTCTGTGTTCAAATGTGCATGCGTCCGAGAGTGTTTACGTACAATAACCGATCATATGCATGTGTCTATATAATTTATGTGTATAGATGTATACATATAATATAAATCCTAAATTATTGTTATATCCAAAGCCTTTATTTTCCCTATCTTTGAAATGCTACCAGGCCTTATCTCTGAAAACCTTGATGACCTGCAAGCCACCACCCATCCCATTATTTACTCCTTTGTCTCCATTTTCTCCTATAATAATTCATTTCCCTCTTGTTTTTCTTTTCTCCGTACAAACAATACAAAGAGGGAGATAGAGTCAGACATGTTGTAGAGGGTTTAGAGAAGAAGAAGTTGTTCCGGAGAAGAGAAATCCTACCACCACTTGACGCCACCGTGTTCCACTAAAACCACTCCAATTTAGCTTAATCTGCAGGAGATAAGGTAGGTTTATCCTATCGAACCCTTTTATGTGTTTACTTTGATGTTTAGTTGAAAAACGAACGAAACCCAGTAGCTCGAAACACAACAATGGTGTAGACAAACCCAGAGTCGGCCGGCCAAAAATCTAACGGAGGGCTACTAATATAATCAACCGACTACTATTTGAGGAGATGACACATAGGCAATCAGATTCTTGCATTTGTTAATGTGGAGTTGACACCTAGCTAGTACTTGAACTATTGTTAAAACAAATTCTAAACGTTTTGTTTTTTCTTCAATACAAACAACCAGCCAAGAAAGGTTTGGCCTTTGGTTATCTATTGAATAAATTTTCTATTGAAAGCCTTTACAGAAATTCTAAAATTTTCCTAATGATCACATCGACCAAATACACAGTAGTTAATTTGGGTAAGAGCCTGTCCGCTGTGCATCAATTTTGATATTGAACTCAGTAATCTAATTTTTACATGGTTTCTTGTGTGATTGTATTTGAATTTTTATTTAAGTTACAACTTGTAAGAGGCCAATGAATTTAAAATGTTAATTCTTTTGTAGGGCCATTTACATTACTCCTGATTGCTAATCGTTTACATTATTTGTCTTGCTCTTCATATTTTAATTGTTACATGAATGAATGGCTAGTTATTAACATTATCTGAATTGCTATCAAAGTTGAACTTGGGAATTTGATTGGACAGTAGGATCACTTGGGTGGTTACGAAACGTGAGAAATTCATTGTAGACGATGATTAGGTTATATGGAAAAAGAATTATGAGAAATGATGATGAGAAAAAAGGGTGAACGGGGTTGGACCCTGTTGTGAGGGTGACCTTTGTGGGACCTGGAGGAGAAATGATTGGTTTGCATTCTGGATATTGAGATTACAAAACCCTAGGTAAGGCACGGTGGTGATTGGCTCCTGAACGGTTTGGTTATAAGGGTGGAATTGTGCTTGCGTCACAACCCAGGGCAGCGTGCTTGTATCACAACCCGGTGAAGTCTTGTTCATTCCTTGTGTGGTTGCGGGTGGGAGACCCAAGTAGCTAACTTTGCTCTCATCCGGGCCTTAATCTACAAGGGGGAGTCGAATCACACCAGTTGGCTTACGTTGGAGGTTACAGGGTAAGAAAGATTTCTGAGGATGGAATCTTAGATGTCACATAGGTTAATGGATAGTAATAAAGTGAAGATTTTTATTACATTTATCTTATTGATTATCCATGCATTTTTTTTATGTGCTAGATACGTGTGGGTTAAGTAGGTGTAGGATATATCTACTGAGCGTTTTATGCTCACGGTACTACGTACCCTGGTATTCGTACGCCAGGTATAGAAGACGGAGCAGATGAGCCATATCAAGTCAAAGAGGAAGCTGTTCTGTAAAGTGAATCAAACGAAGCTTGGATTTTCTTTTCATAGATGCTCTGTTTATTTTCAAAAGCTTTAATTCGAAGTTGTAACTCTATGTTAGACCTCTTTATTCAAAATTTCAATTAGTTGTAATAAGACAAAATTTATGTTGTTAATCAATTTATGAGTTTTTATCAGATAAATTATTTGAAAAATGTTTTAATAAAGTTTCCGAAATTCGGGGCGTTACAAGTACTGTAAATGTAGAGCAGTCTCGAGCCTTCGAAACCTAGACAACGTCTGTGGTTGGATGGTTATCCATATGGACTGGGGTTATCACACAAGAGTTACGGAATTCCAATCTAGCGAAAATTGGCCTTAGCCATGGTTTCCAGAGGTTAACAGGAGTATGACAAAAAATGATCATTTGTGGCTTTCCAAATAAACCAAGCAATAAAGGCCACAAAACTGATAATATCATAAGCTTCTTATTCAGATTGAGACTCAATAACGTATGCAGACCACTTGATTGCAGAATTAGGAGGACCATGAGAACAATTGGAAGGAGAATTGCAACCAAACCAAACTAGCCGAGCCCCCAAACAAGTAAAAAAAAGAAGATGTTCTATAGATTCTACCTGGGAATTGCAAACTAGATAGATGTTTGAAGGCGCACATCTCCTTCTGAAAAGATTCGCCTTTGAGGCAAGGCTATTCCTATGAACTTTCCACTAGAAATTCTGAATTTTGTTGGGCACTTTCAGCTTTTAGAGCAATTTCCAAAGCTTGGAAGAAGGTTTAGGATTACCCAGCCAAGGTTGGGTTTCATCTGAATGGCTAAGTGGTAACCTGACTTGACGAATATGTACCAATAGAGTTCCAGAACCTGCCCTTTCCATTGACCACTCCTGCAATCAATCACATCTGCAACATTTTGAATTTTGGAGTTTAAGGGTCTCAACGATTGAAGCTTCAAATCGTTGAGAGTTGGAATCCACTTGTCATCCCAGAAATTAATGGCCATACCATCTTGAACTTGCCATCTTAGGCCTTGGTAAGCAACTCCCTACCAGGCAAGAGGCTTAGCCAAACCCTAGAGGCATGGTTTCCTCTGGCAGCCCCAAGAAAGGAGGAATTCGGGAAATAAATACCTTTTAGAAACCTAGCCCAAAAATCCTCTCAAGGTTCATTAACAAACACCACCCCTGCCGAGCTAACATGGCCTCATTGAAAGCCATATAGCTTCTAAATCCCATGTCTTCTTCTGATTTCGAACAAGCCAAGTTACCCCATGCTTTTCAACACAATCCTCTATCTTCAGGATTGCCTTTCCCATGCTAATTTGTCACAGATGCTTTTTGGAAGAAGAAAGCAAGCCATGGCATAAGGCAGAATGGGTTAAACAACCGATTTTATCATAGTCTCTTTCCCAAGTTGAGATCGGTTCTTCAATTTCCATCCTTGCATTTTCTTGAGGGCCTTTTCCACCAAAAATGTGTACACCTCCTCCTTGGATTTACCCCAGAAAGAAGGCAAACCAAAGCATTTGGCACCCCCTTGCATAGGGTTGATGTCCATGAAATCACAAAAAAGCTGCTTGTCTAAAGCACACACATGTTAGAAGAGCAGAAAATCCCAAACTTATCAAAATTAATAGATTGACCTGTTGCCAAGCCATATGTCTTCAGAATGTGTTTAATTCTGCTACATTGCCCAATTTGCTTTTGCAAACAATAGAGCATCATCAACAAATATGAGATAGAGGAGGGCAGTGACGTTTGATGCGAATTCCAGAAATAAGTCCCTGATCCACTTCCCTTTGTACAATCTTAGACAACACATCTTTAACAAAAACAAGTAGGGGGACAAAGGGTCTCCTTGCCTTAGCCTCATTCGGGGATGACAGATGCATTTGATTCTACATTAGCGCAAATTGTGAATTTCACCAAGGAGACACATTCCATAACCCAATTGACCCATTTGCCATTATACCCCGATTTTAACCATAAGGGCCTCCAAGAAATCCCATTCAACTCTATCATATGCCTTGTTAAAATCCAGTTTGATGGCCATAAAATCATCTCTGCCTTTTTTCTTACGCTTCAAAGGCAGAGATTGGTTGGGAGAGACAATGACACTGAGAATTTTCTTAAGCCGATTAGCAAGAACTTTTGTAATAATTTTGAGAGTAAAGTTACACAAAGCTAATCGGCCAAAAATGGGATAATTTCGTCAGTAGTAAATGGGCCTCCATAGACACAGAAAGACTTGTGCAACTAATGACTACTTCTAATTTATTATGGGCCAACACAACCCATAATTAGCCTGTAAGTGTGTATCCAAGCCCAACCCCATATCCAGTACCTTTTTCCTCTTTCTTTGTTTACGCGAGGCAGAGATTCTAGACTCTAAAGCTGAGTTTCCACGAAGTTTTTTTTGGTCTTTGTTTTAATGGCAGAAGACAACTCGTTATCACTAAAATACCCTTCTTTTTAGTTAGGAGAAGTGACTTATCTTCAATAGCGGAAAAACAAATGCAAAAATACCGAAAATACCATTTAATCAATAGTGAAAACTCAGCCTAATTCTACTATGTATTATTTTTTAAAGTTTTTTCCAATAAAAAAATCATACACAACTATGTCCAATAGTCATACACTATTGCATAGGGATTTAGCTTGCGGTTTTTACATAATTATCGACCTTACGTAAATTGAATGGCACCTAAACAAATTGTCGAGACATGGAGAGATGACATGAGTTGCATTAGCCAGTCTAAAATTCAGTGAGTTTTAATTTTTTTTTTTTAAGTTTAACCAGCTAATTTAGGTAAAAATGTTGTTTTGATTAGGTTAATACGGATGCTTACGAAATCAATTTTGTAAGGATTCATTGGTGCTCTCTGTGCGTTTCATTTTCTTTTGTATTTTTATCACTTTGAGACTAACTCTTAATTGTGGAGGAAAGAGATAAAGATCGATAATAGCTCGGCGGTGGGGGAGACTGGGATTGTATCCAAGACTTTGAGAGTCCTCATAGATGACACTCTACATGCACAAAATATAAAAAAATCCGGGACATGTAGTGCAGAGGTGCACTGTAGTGCGCGATCCGAGCCATCCAAAGTGTTTTTAATGCTTCACATTTGATAAAAAAAAATCATACATGTAAGATATTCTACTTGAAATCCGGACCATTGATCATATAGATGGACGACTCAAATCGCGCACTACAAGTTCCGGGGTCCAAAAGATATATTCGACATCTAATGGAACACTAGTACAATAGGACGTTGAATGTCAAGAGGCTATGTAACATAGATAAGCATACACATTGAATTTGGATATATCATGTTGGTTGATAAGCAGAAGAATAGGAATATATGGGGGAAACAGAAAGACAAATTTGGATTGGAGTTTATCCCTAAGTAATTCTGATCGGATTAATTCTGATCCCTATCTTACTCATTCGCAAGAGTATATATATAATACACACACATTGAGAGAGAGAGAGAGAGAGAGAGAGAGAGAGAGAACACATCACAGTTATACATTAGCAGAGAATGGGGACTTGGAATAATAGTATTAGTTTTGCTTTGTTTCTTCTTCTGCTAATTATTGCTTTGATCAGTCCACTCTTTTATGCTTTGGAAGTCTCCCACGATGGCCGGGCCATCACCATTGATGGTGAACGCAGGATCTTGCTTTCTGGTTCCATTCATTATCCACGCAGCACTCCGGAGGTAATTAAAACTTTCAATTTTTCATAACCGAAGTGTCCATGCTCGAGTAATTAAACTTATTAATAGTAACTCACAATTTTTTTTAATTTCAATATTATACTAATTGTGATGTCCTATGTTTCTTCAATTAAGCATTGAGTGCCTCCATTCCGTACAGCGTGACGCGTGTCACATGGGTCGTATGGCCCTGGCCGCAGGGTACCAGTCTGCATGACACGTGGTACCCACTCGGCACATTGTCTATTGGATTGTCTAACTTGTTTAGTGTTAATTGATGATGGTTAGATGTGGCCTGATCTGATTAAAAAAGCAAAGGAAGGTGGGCTAGATGCGATAGAGACGTATGTCTTCTGGAATGCCCATGAGCCACTTCGCCGTCAATATGATTTTACTGGGAATAATGATCTCATAAGGTTTCTCAAAACCATTCAATCCGAAGGCCTTTATGCTGTTCTTCGGATTGGACCTTACGTTTGTGCTGAATGGAATTACGGGTAAACTTTCTCTATAACTTTTTAATTCAGTTTTGTTTCCAAGGAAATTTTGATTTCATGATTTTATCAGTAACTTTTTTTCGTGTTTTTATTAGCGGACTTCCTGTATGGTTGCACAATATTCCCGGGATTGAGTTTCGGACAGCGAACAATGTTTTCATGGTAACTGCAACTTACCGATGTTTTAAATACTCGTTGATGAACGTCGTTTTTCATTGACAGTATTTTGTTCTTCGCGCAGAATGAGATGCAAAATTTCACGACATTGATAGTAGACATGGTTAAACAAGAGAAGCTTTTTGCGTCGCAAGGAGGGAATATCATTCTAGCTCAGGTTTCTATGACCGATTTGTTTCCTTTTTTTCTTGGATGTTTTATTTTTGCTTCTTTTTCATGTACTTAACAAATAAAATCTTAATCTTCGTAATATGATAGATTGAGAATGAATATGGTAATGTCATGAAATCGTACGGAGCTGCCGGAAAAGCGTACATAGATTGGTGTGCAAACATGGCTGAATCTTTAGACATCGGAGTTCCATGGATTATGTGCCAACAAGACGATGCTCCGCAGCCAATGGTACTTACAATATCTTACGTACCATGATTCGCAAATTACCTACACATTCAATCAAGTTTATTTACTCGTCGTGTAATTTGCTTAATCTGATTACATTTCTGCACTGTTTAAACAGATAAATACTTGCAATGGATTTTATTGCGACTCCTTCACCCCAAACAATCCCAACAGCCCTAAAATGTGGACTGAAAACTGGACTGGATGGTCAGTTTAGTTCTTTTTCTTTTTCTGCTTGTTATGTGTTGTTGCTCTTTTCTTCTTTGATGATTGAGAAAATTTTGCATACCGAGAGGGGCACCACATGTCCAAGCCGTCCAAACACGTTTTGGATGGCCCAGATTTGAGGGTGGCAGCTTCGTAAATTTTGGGCTTTCCAAAACGTGTTTGGACGGCTCGGATGGAGTGTTGGACACCAAGTGTCTCCACCCTCTCCGTATGCAAATTCTTCTCTGTTTCCAGATGTTGTAATTTATCGTTCTTTTTGTCAAAAAATTTAGGTTTAAGAATTGGGGTGCTCAAGACCCACATAGAACTGCAGAGGATGTTGCTTATTCTGTTGCACGTTTTTTCCAAACGGGTGGCACATTCCAAAACTACTACATGGTTCGTATTTCATTTCAAGAGTGTAATTTAAGTCTTTTTTTTCCCCTTTAGTATGATAACCTAATTGGGTCTTCATATATTTTCCGATATTGCTTCAGTATCATGGTGGTACTAACTTCGGGAGAACTGCGGGTGGCCCATACATTACCACATCATATGACTACGATGCACCTATCGACGAATTCGGTGATGAGCTATATTATTTTCGCACTAGCTAGATGCTTTGATTTACATTACAAAATTATCTAACAAGAATTATTAAAAATTCCATTATCCTACTTATATTAGTTGTATGTTTTGTTTTAGGCAATTTGAATCAGCCAAAGTGGGGGCATCTGAAGGAGCTTCATGGTGCGCTGAAGTCAATGGAAAGGGCACTCACTCATGGGAACATTACCAACATTGATGAAGGGAATGGTGTTTCAGTGAGTTGTAAATTAATTTACAAATTCGTTTTAACACAAACACAATAAAAATTAACTCCACCATTACAAAGTTATTTATTTATAATTTTTTAGGTTACAATATATGCCACTAATGAAACATCAAGTTGCTTCATTGGAAATAAAAATACAACTGGCGATGCCACCGTCACGTTTCAAGGAACTGAATATAGTGTACCAGCTTGGTCCGTGAGCGTTCTTCCTGACTGTAAAAATGAAGCGTATAACACAGCGAAGGTACAGAAAATAACTCACCTCAGACCTTATTTGTGTGTCTTTGTTTACTTTGGAATTGAAGATTAAAGCTTTATGTATGTATAGGTGAATACTCAAACTACTCTTATGGAGAAAAAGAAAAACCAAGCAGAAAATGAACCAGTTGCTCTACGTTGGACATGGATGCCTGAGACCACTAGTGACACTGTTCAACATGGAAAAGGGCACGTGGCAGCTAGTCATTTGGTCGATCAAAAAGTCATTAATGACATCTCTGATTACCTATGGTATATGACAAGGTAATTACATGCAGCCCTTCATTTTCATTTTTATCGATCCCATTGACCTTTTTATTTTTATCTCGGTTATTAATTCATATGTTGTTGATTAATAGCGTGAATGTAAAAGAGGATGATCCGCTTTGGAGCGACGATATGTCAATTAGAGTTAACGGCACCGGTCACATGCTTCACGCTTACGTTAACGGAGAACACATAGGTAAATCATCATGTTTGATTTATCAAGATAACTGTTTATACGTCTTGCACAGATACTTACTTTGTTTGTGTCAAAATTAATTCCGTCACAGGTTCTGAGTGGGCTACGTACGGAATTCACAATTACGTTTTTGAGAAGAAAGTGAAGTTGAATCCTGGGAAAAACCAAATCACATTGCTAAGTGCTACTATTGGACTCCCGGTAAATTTCACACATATCATGTCTTCTTGATTTGGAAAAAATTTGTATACTGTTTTTCCAAGGACTAATTTCTTTTTCTTCTATTTTGAGCAGAACTACGGTCCGTATTTTGATACGATAGAATCCGGGTTACCGGGACCCGTTGAGCTAATTGGTAGGAAGGGTGATGAGAGTGTTATAAAGGATTTGTCATCACATAAATGGACATACGAGGTCGGGTTGCATGGTTTTGACAATAAACTGTACAGTTCATATTCACGATATGCTTCAAAATGGGAAGCTGAGAATCTTCCAACCAATAGGATGATGACGTGGTACAAGGTAATTCAATTACTGAATTTGCATAATTAATCCCGTCAATTACAGATTCTGTCTTTTTTAATTGATGTGAAAGGAAATGACTGTTTTTTTTTTTCTTACTTTTTTGTGGGTTATCAGACAACGTTCAAAGCTCCATTGGGTACAGATCCAGTGGCCTTGGATTTACAAGGCATGGGAAAAGGTGAAGCTTGGGTCAATGGCCAAAGTATCGGTCGATATTGGCCAAGTTACTTGGCCGAAGAAGACGGTTGTAGCACCGAGCCTTGTGATTATCGCGGTGAATACGGCAGTAGTAAATGTGTTTCAAACTGTGGTCAACCTACACAAAGATGGTGAGACGAAAAAAATCGGCTACATAATCGTTTTCATGGTTATAATAGCACTTTAGATTTCGACAAAGCATAATTGGTTTTTTTTTTCCCTTTGATGTTTAGGTACCATGTCCCTCGGTCTTTTACGACCAACGATGTGAATACATTGGTGCTTTTCGAAGAACTAGGAGGCAACCCATCGCTGGTTAACTTCCAAACTGTCGCGCCTGGGACTGTTTGTGGAAATGCCTATGAGAACAAGAATATGGAATTGTCATGCCAAGGACGACCCATTTCGTCTATTAGTTTTGCTAGCTTTGGTGATCCACAAGGGACTTGCGGTTCGTTCTATAAAGGCAGTTGTGAAGGAGGGAACGACGCTTTGGCTATTGTGCAAAAGGTAATTACTTGTTCACTCACTGTTTGATCTGTTATGAACTTGATACGGTATTAAGCGTAGTTTGCTATCTCTGTGTTGTTTGGGTTCGTGTCTTTTTGCAGGCATGTGTTGGGAAGGAGAAATGCTCAATTCAAGCCTCCGAGGATGTTTTTGGATCCACAAATTGCAGCAGTACTGCTACAAGGCTCGTGGTGGAGGCCGTTTGCTGATTTTCTTCTTTCGATTAGTAGCGCGTAGTAAATTTTATATGGGTACGAAGGATTTTGTTTTTTCTTTCTTTTGGCAACTGGTGAGGATTTTTTTCTTTTTCAGTTCTTTAACATTTAGAAACTGATTTTTTCAATATTTATCATTTTTTTTAGTTAGTCGATCTTTGTTCAATTAGGAGTGGTTGCTGTTTCGTAAATACTAGTTTGGAATGGGTACCGAAGATTTTGTGTTTTTCTTCTTGCCTGTTTGGCAACTGGTGTAGACAATGGCGGAGCTAGGAGTCGAATTTGCCCTGGGTTAATCCATATAATTGAATATTTACATGGGCTAACCATGTAGATCTTTTATCGAACAAAAATTTTACATGTAAATATTTAATCATTTTTGTAATTTACCTGGGCTATAGCCCACCCTATGATAGCTATAGATCCGCCCTTGGGTGTAGATTAAATTCTTTAGCTCTTAAACAAATGGAAACTGATTTTTTTTGCTATATATCTCTTAAACAATCCCACTTTTTTTAGTAAATGTTTTTTAAGCTCATCAATCTTTGTTCTTTTTCGTCTACTATTACCCTTTACAGTTTCATATTTGAATATTTAAATAGGGAACCCAAGCCAGAAAAGTGGAAACTGGATTTTTTTGCTATATATCTCTTAATTGTTAATTAATATGCAGCAAATAGGGCCCCGAAAAGAAGAACGTACAGTTCAGATTCACGATATGCTTCAAATTGGGCCAAAAAATAGGGCCCCGAAAAGAAGAACGTATATATATAATATGCAGCAAAACTCTAAACAAAGGGCCTCTGTGGTGCAGTGGTAGGGAGGAAGGAAGGTAATGTTGGAAGCCTTTGGTCGCTGCTTCAAGCTTTCTTAACATTTTCTGAGTCCATTTTTTGTGTTACAAACGCAGGTTGATGAAGGACTCCTAAATTCACAGATTTTCAAGAAAATTTGTGAGGCCATAAAAAATAGCATGGTAATCTTGTCAATCCAATAATGGCTTTGGGCGAGTTTCCCAATTTTAGCACCCATTTTTTGCACTTCAATTTCTCATTGCTAAAAGCATCCGAGGTGTTTCTTTTCTTTTCTTTTTAAATCCCTCCTTTTTTTTCTTTTTTTTGTCTTCTCCAACACCCCATACAAGGACTTTTAGGCAAAATGACTTTTAGCTAATAGGAAACAAAATGACTTTTAGCACTTTCACGCAAAAATGACTTTTAACAATGAGTGCTAAGCGGAAACTCCTGGTAAGAGTGCCTCACAATTTTTTATACGAATTGCGTCAATTTAGCTTTACAGCTAAAGTTTGTGTCATAAGGATGAAGGGTCCCATAATGTAATTTTGCTTAGGGCCCCATAACTGTCAAGGCTGGCCACCGTGGGTGGTTGAACCAATCTTTTCGTTTTTATTCACTTTTATTTCTTGCGCAAGAGATATTTTTGGCTGCAACTTGGCTTCAAATGCTTTCTTAATGAATAATGATAGTGACACAAACTTTGTGCTACAACCAACCACAACCTCACTCACATGGGGTGTGGGGCCCGCACGTGGGGCCCATGTGGGACCCACACCCCATGTGAGTGAGATTGTGGTTGGTTGTGGCACAAAGTTTGTGTCACAATCATTTTTGTTTCTTAATAGTACCATAAAACAACGTTATCGCAAGCAGTCCTTGCCCACTGTAAATCCTTTTGTGCTGTTTATTGCATAGTCTTCCAAAAGATTTTAGCAACCCAGTTGCTAAAATCAACCATGATTTTAGCAAATGAGTTCAGCAGGTGCTAAAATCATGGTTTGAAATCAAAAAAAGAAGTGGTTCCGTGTATCGTTTTTCGATGTTTTCCGTGTACTTTAATTCGGTGTGAAAAATTCAAAAAATAATACACGAAAACACTTAATTTTTTGATTTGAAATACCATAATTTTAATAACTTGGTAAAATCAAACGGAAAACTTTAGTCAAAAAAAGGCGAAAGCCTGTGCACGGCCATGATAATGTGAGCCCGGGTCCCATATTTTTTAACATGCCGGACCCAATCCAGATATAATCCGGGTGCTTTATCCCCCGGGGCGATTCTCTCTGTACCGCCACCCCTAATGCTTGTAATTTCCTTTAGATAAAGAAAAAATACGGTACTTTCGCACATAATTTTTGAATTTTTTGCACCAAATTAAACTACTATTAGAGATCTTTAATTCGATACAAAAAAAATGAAAAATTATATACTTAGTATTTTACATTTTTTGGCTAATTGGCTTGTTGAGTTGCTTTCCAATATCATTCGAATAAAAAAATAAGATACTTTCGCGCATAATTTTTTATTTTTTTGCACCAAATTAAACTACTAATAGAGATCTTTAATTCGATACAAAGAATTTGAAAATTTATATACTTTAGTATTTTACATTTTTAGCTTGTTAGCTATTATTATATTATATAAAAAAAAACAGATATACGAAATCTAACAATATACATGTTGCATATACGATTATTAATAATGAATTCAAAATTACTAAAAATATTGACATTTATATTTATAAGTTCATTTTCCTAAAGGGTGTGATAATGCCAAAACTGTTTTTGATTGTGTCAAAACTCCAATGCATAAAGAGCTTTTATTTTATACATAAGTACAAGCATTCCATGCACTTGAGTTTTGGCACAATCAAAAATAGTTTTGGCATTAGCACTACTTATATTAAATGAAAATTAATTTTGCTATTTATCTCTGTTAATTAATGCATAATGTAAAAGGGGTATGCACAAGGGCAATTTTGTCTTTTGACAACTTTTTTAATCATCCACTCAACCTAGCCCCCAACAAAATCATCTAAACCAAGTACTAATTTATCCATCATTCATAATCATCACATCATTGTGGGCCTATCCTCCATAAATACCACCTACTATTTTATCCACCCAAAACCAATCCCGCATCCAATCGGCCCCTTAAGAATCCAAAACTCACGGGTATGTCTAATCCAAAAGGGATTGAGAAAGCCAAGGCCATTGGACTTGGTTGATGCCATCCTTATCCAGACCCTGAGATCTAACTAATCCTAATGAGATTCTACCTTCCAAAACCCCTATCAAAAAAAAAAAAAGAAGAAAATTCTACAGCCATATGAACTTAATATGAGGTCCAAATTGTATCACCTCATAAAGGTTCACAATATTTTGGTGTGTTTTGTTACTTTTATACTAAAAACTCGTACTTCTTTTTCTTCTTCTTCTTCTTTTGGTGCAACAGAAAGTTAAAATTCGTACTTTCCAGCAATTTGATTCATAATATTTTCACTAGGAATCATAACATTTGCTTCTTATAACTTTTCAGCAATAAAATTCCCAACATTTTCTTTGAAAATCATGATATATTGGTGAGTGTCATAAATCTTATACTAAAAACCCACAATATTTTTTAAGCATATATGGTACACACCCAAATAAAAGTGTATTGTAGAGTTTCTCATTAAAAAAAATAAAAATAAAAACTAACATAGAGGGTAGGTATTCAACTCTTGCCATCTCATTGCCTGAGTTCTCTTTTGATGCAACGGAATTTACGAGAGAATAGTTAGCGTACTATTCCAAACGAAAATATGCAAATCTATTAGTGTTCTTGAATCCACAAGAGAAAAAGAGAAAATCTCAGAGTTATATTTGATTGAATAAAAGTTATTGAAATAAAGAGATCATAAGTCCTTTTAAAGGAAAACAAACACTACTAAAAAATAAACTATCCCTGAAATTAGGGAAACTACTAAAATTGAAAGCTATAAAGAAAAATACGACTTTCTCAATTGGAATGAAAATCTTGGATGCCCCATACTGCATCCCGGGATCGAGTCTCATTCCCCCTCCCCATGTAATAGATTAGGAATGACGAATGGCAAAAAAAAAAAAAATTTGGAATGAAAATCTAAATATTTCTTAATATAACAATTAGGCTGAAATCCCACCATCAGTCACGACTTTAGGGTGGTGAGTCTTGACCGCAACGTGATTCTGCTTCAGCCCACTAAGTTTTGGGCCGATTCCGGGCTCGTCAATAAATTGCCGAATTTGACAGTTTTCAATTAAAAGTTGTTTGGGCCCCGGAACTTCGACCGGTCCAACTAATCATAGAATTGGTCTGTTACTTGTTCTCTATCATCTTTCTCCTTTCTACACCAAAATCGACCGACTTAAACAGAGGGGTGCTGGTTGTCACTAGATCGGTGTCTTTAGTTCTTGCTTGCAGGTCATTGATTGACCGCGCCGAAAACTGCTTCATCAATTACAGGTTGTATAAAATATTTTACTAATTTCATTTCAGTTGGTCTGCTAGCTCTCTTGTTGGTTCTGGTGCAATTGTCATGGTTGTATGTCAGCTCTAGTTTTGCTTCAACCCGCTAAACAAGTTTATTTGATTCTTGTTGATCATTTTAAGCAAAGTAACAATCAAGCAAATCATACGTGCCTCAGATTAAAACACGCATGCTGCTTCTACTTCTGGTTGATGTAATATGAAATTTGACTCGACAGTATGAAAAACTAGCACTCCCTACAAAGCTACAACACTTGCACACCCACTCTAGCAATGTTAATATTGTACTCTTTTCATCCCATTTTGATAGTCCAGTTTGGTCTCTAATATAATTTTTAAATTGTTACTAATATTTTATAATCTATAATATTTTTAAAGATTTTATTGTATAATAGAACTAATTGAGATATATCATATGAAATCGATATTGCACATAAAATTCATTATAGTTTGACAGATATTAACAATTTAAAACTTGAATTGAAGACCGAACTGGACTATGAAATGGGACGAAGGGAGTAATAAAAGAGGTGTATACTTCAAATAAGTGTAAGAACAAAATGTATTCCATTGAAAGAGGCAAAGAATACACAAACCATTACAAGATCACATTTAACTTTCCAACTTCTGATTGACAATTGAACTTTCCACCAAAAGTCAAATACCTGTGTTGAAACAAAAAGAAAGAGAAGAGGATGGACCATTAAAAAAAAAAGTGGTCAATCCAAATTCTGATTTAAGATTTTGTCCTCTGGTATTAAAAGACGTCAGCTATTCCAACAACAAAAAATTTCAAGAATCCTGACTCTATTTTATTTTCCTCTTTTTTTTTTTTTTTTTGAACTTCTAATTTATTGAACTTCTTATTGTACTGTAATAAATTAGAAGTTCCAAAGGAATGATGAATCTTGTGAGAAATTGCCATCACCATTTTCTTCCCCATAATCCACCTGATTACTTGGCATCGGCGGCGGCACGAAAAACTCGTTGGAGAAATCATTAAAATTAAAATCCGGATAAATATCAAACGACCCGGGCCCAGTATTCTCGGCACTACCCATGGTCGAAAAGAGATCCAGAAACGACCCATCAAGCGGCGGCGTTTCCGCTTCGTTACCCAACTGGGCCGTCACCCCGTCAGAAACCGACGGTGACGGAGACTCCACGTGCATTTCCGACGATGACGATGAGGACGACGTCGACACCGAACGATCCGGGTCCCTATTTTGGGGGGGCCCCGAATTGGCGTAACGGGCTGCTTGTTCTTGAATTTCGGAAGGAGTGAGTGACCTCCCGCCGGGAATTTCCGGCGGGTTGTCGGGGAAATTGAAACTGGCGGAGGGGCCGCGGAGGCAGAAGAGGGCGGCGTCGAAAGCCCTGGCGGCCTTCTCCGCGGAGTCAAAAGAACCCAACCAAATCCGTTCGCGGCAGTTGGGTAGTCGGATCTCGGAAACGTATTTCCCCCACTTCCTCTTCCTCACGCCCTTGTACTTCAACTCGTCGGTCCTCTCGCCTGATTTCCCATTTTCCGGCTTCACCATATCCGTTTTTATAAAAAAAAATTGGACGGAAAGATTGTTGTAATAGGAGTTTTTGTTTTACAGTTTTTTCGATTGGGATTGTTTTCGTTCAGGATGTGGGGGAATTGGGGAATTGGCGGCTCTGTTTTTATATGTGTGGGCGATTGGCGATAAGGGGAGTGTGAGAGAGTGAAGAAGCGAAAGAGCGTGGGACCCAGGGTAGGGTGGGTCAACTGGGCGTGTTGATTTGAGAGATTTTGAATGATTTTTGAAAAGGAATTGACACTGGAGAGTATACGTGGCGGGGAAATAGTGAGTTGTGGGGGTAACGCGGTGTGTGTGTGTAAGAGCACGTGTGTGTGTAATTCCTCGTGGAAATATCTGCGGGGTCGAGGAAACAACATTACGATAGTAGAAGAGTTTGATACTTAGATCTAATAAAGCCTTTTTTTTATTTTATTTTATGGTTTCCAGCGTGGAAAAAAAGTTCCATAAGTACTTTTCGATAAACTGTGTGTACACTTACGGCCGTTTGGATGATGTATTGGTTTAAGAAGAATTAAATAGTAAATGGGATAAAATAATCGGAGTGAATAAATAAGAAGGGTGGATCCACAGTTAAGAAGAGAGGATTAAATAGTACATAGTTTGGATGAGAGATAATAAAAAGGGATAAGAAAGGTGGATGATGTAAAATCATGTCAAAATACTTTATTGCCCTTGGTAATGCATATATTAAATTATGTATTCATAAAATTATATAAATACTAAAATTAATTACACTATTCAATATTTAATTCACAATACTTAATTGTAATATTTTTTATTTTAAAAAACGTTTTTTATTTGTTATTTATTTATTTATTTTATATACTATTCAACAAGCCAACACGCGAACAATATGTAAAATTCTAAAGTATAAAAATTTTCAAAATTTTTTCGTATCGAATTAAAAATCTCCATTAGTAGTTTAATTTGGTGCAAGCAAAAATAAAAAATTATATACGGAAGTATTTTATTTTTTTATCCGAAGGATATTGCAAAGCAACTGAACAAGCCAACATTGTAAAATTATAAAGTATAAAAAAATTTCAATTTTTTGTATCGAATTAAATATCTCTATTAGTAGTTTAATTTGGTACAAAAATAAATAATTAATTATATGCGGAAGTACTTTATTTTTTTATCCGAAGGAAATTGCATGGGGGTACGGAGGTAAATTGGGGGGCTAATCCTCCCGACTAAACATAGACACCCCTCCCCCCTACTTATATTTAGTCAGGGAGGGGCATGACTAATTAGTCCGTCAGCTAATTAGTCGGGAGTTGATTTTGGCAGCCAAAGCATTGATGAGGTATGGGACCATGACTAAATAACCCAATCTTCCTCATCCCTCTTTCATTTCCAGCATCCAAACGAGCTCTTAAATAGACATTGTATTGTGTAGGAGCAATGTTATAAGCACTAACTTGTGTACTAATTATTACAATAAATGCATACATGACATCATCACATCAATATTTTATTCAATACATGGATGGATTCATCGACTACAAGAGTGCCGCATGCACAGTTAGTGTAATAGTTGGTACATTAGTTACTGTCGGTATCATTAGAGCTCATCTTGGTGTTCCACAAAAATGGTCGAAACCGCATAATTCATTTAGAATATTTTTTTACGGATCCATGTAAAAAATCAACTCGATCGGATACCGGTAGAGACTTGATCAATTCTTTGCTCAATTTTTTGACAAGAAATTGGGCGAAGCATCGATTAAGCTCTTACCTACATCCGTCTGCGCCGACTTTTTATAGGCATCCCTAAAAACATAGAGTATTTTGAATAAGTTGGGCGGTTCCAATCATTTGTGTAGAATCCCGAAATGGGTCCCACACAACAAATCCGTATGAATCCCGAAATGGGTCACGGTTTTTAGAAAATTCAATCCTTGTCTGGACCAAAAGTCCTATGATTCGGTTCCAATCAAATCCGTAACTCACAGATCGGTTCCGATTGTATCACATAGGAGAGAGCCAATCACGAAGTTATAGGTCGAACCCAATGCTTAATTAACCAGCCCTTGGAGCATTTAATTTCAGAACTGGAATTAAAGTAATAAACAATACCTGATCAACATAATTTACATAATTGACATTATCGATGGGATTTTAAAAAATTAACAATTTTGATCGTCAAAATACACCCTAGAAGGCCCAACAAATGGAGGGGACCCTTTTCAATTCCAAGTCCACTGCACTTCGAGGTTTCAAACTACTTTTTCTCAGACAAGTTCACATGGGGCATTCCCATTTAATTAATTCACAATCTCGCACACATGTAGAATATTGCAAGGGCAATTGCTTACGTAACTAGTATTGGCATAACATGGGTTCTTTATGAAAAAAAAAACATGAGTTCTTCATGTTCGGTCATCTCACTTTGAATACCCCAAGCCCCTCTTGGGGTACCCTTTTGGTCCATCACTGGTCAGAGCATCTCCATCCATTCATCAAATTTTTCACCAAATTCAAATTTTAGTAAAAAAACACCAAAAATCACACTCCACTCCTTCACCAAATTTGGTTTTACTCAAATGTTTCACCAAATTTGCTCATCACCAAATCTAGAACCAAATTTTCAAGGATCTTTTTTTTACACTTTTATTTACCATTTTGTCATTCAATAGTGTGGATAAAATCTTCACCGTACAATTTGAGTAAGGGTTATAAGGAGTCATATCAAATCAAGTTGTTACTCAAAATTGAGAAAAAAATTTGGGTAAAGAGTGGAGATGCTCTTACTATACTTAATTTTGGGTCTGGATCCTCTCATGTGTGAGGTCCCTCATTTCACTACAAAAAATTGATCTTTAGTGACAACATTATTGTCACTAGGTTGTCACTAAAAGTGTGTTGCTAAAGGGTATTCAGTAACAATTTTTTAGTGAGTTGTTACTAACACACTTTTAGTGACACCTTGTTGTCACTAAGTTGTCATTAAAGCTCGATTTTGATCCACTCATGTGATGCGTGCACTTTTGACACCTTACTTACCTAATAAATGAAAGATTCAGATTGCGCTCTCTATAATAAGAGTACCTTGGGGTTTCACGAATTTTAGTTATTTAAGATATTTTTTAAAGTCAATTTCATACTTTCACACTCAGGCAGATGCATTATGCGACTTATCAAGTCATAACAACTTGCTCATACCTATATTGTAAAAGCTCACAAGACTGGAAGGTTTATATTGGAATGATAAAATTGCAATGTAGGAGTACGTAACTTCTCCTAAGTTGTTCCAAATCTGGTAGATGATTCAGAAACTGACTTAAGTCGGTAACTGGTTTAAATTGACTTTTTGAGTTTATGTATGTGAGAGAATGACATGTCTCACAAAAGAATAAGAAGTCATTATTTAACTCATTTTAAGAATAAGTCAACTTCTGGAATAAGAAGTCATTATTTAACTCATTTTCCCAAACATGGTTATGAAATAATTTGAGTAGCAGTGGTTTTAAGCGTGGAATAGTGTATAGAACCTTCAGGTTGAGAGTTCCAGTTTTGTGTTAAAAAATGTAGGCGGGAGGATTCGAACAATGGAAAATGTAGGCGGGAGGATTCAAACAATGGACCTCACGGACATAACTTCATGGACTTACCACCGCACCACAGCAACCTTAGGTGTAAGAACATTGGCCTACTAAATATATAACATCTTCTGCGATTTGGGGGCCCTTTAATTGGGCCAAAAATGGGGGGCCCTAAGCGGCGGCTTGGTGAGCCTATGCCTAGGGCCGGCCCTGTTTGTTAGTACTCCCTCCGTCCCTATTTAAGTGATGATGTTACTATTTCAGCTGGATTCGAAAGTTGTTTATAATTTTCAATCTATATTACATAAAATATGCAATATGGATCTTGTTTTATAGAAATCAATGAGTTCTAAAATATAATTTTTTCAAAAGTACATAATATATTATAGATTAAAAGTTATAGACAATTTAAAAATAAAGTCAAAAAGTGAAAGTGGTCATTTAAAAAGGGACGGAGGGAGTAGTATTTAACTCTGGAAATACAATCATGTAACATATATGGACTATGGTATATAATTTTAGGACGATAAATGTTTTTCTCTTTTGATCGGCTATTTTGGACGATAAATGTTAGTACCGTACAATTTATTTTTTTTCAAAAAAAGGATCTACTTGAACATGCACAAATGGGTCTCGGAGACCCACTTTTGGGCCCCACACGAACGATCCGAGCCGTTCAATCATCTTAGAATAAATTTCCTTACGAATATAGGTTTTTTATGTTGGTATTTTGCGAGCAATTTTTTATTTATTTTTATTCGTCATTCCTAATCTATCTATATAACAAAACAACATTTGTTTTCAATAAAATATTCTCTTTGTTGCCAATCTCAACCATCTATTCCTCCAAATCTAACGGCCCAAAAATATCCCTCTCACAAACTAACTTTAAAGTGGCAACTCCGTAAATAGCTCACAACTTCAATGTCAAACAGAGACATTTCTGCCAGGGGTCCTTCTCCTTCCCTTCGAAACTTCACGTTATACGGTGTTTTCAAAATTCAAAACCCAAGCCCCTTTCTCTCAAAGCAGAAGACAAATCCAGAGGAAGAATAACAAAACGAGAGAGAGAGAGAGAGAGAGCAGAGACATCACGGCATGGAGGAACAATTCATACTCATAGTTTCACCCCTTGTTGCCGAGCGGATAAACCGCCTTCTCACTGTAAACGCTTCTTCTTCCGAAGATAAATCACTCGCTTTATCCTTTTTCTGGTATGAATCAATTTATTTTCCATTTCTTTTTTTCCGTCACAGCTTTTTCCATACATTTGATATGTTGGGGTTCATAGTTAACTGTACCAGATGACGACGTCTCTCCGTCGTCGACCCTGGCCAAGGCTATCTTCCGTCCCTTATGCCGCAACCCCATTGGCTCTTATTTTCTGCCCTATTGGCGTGGAGCACCGTACTTGAATCCCTTATTTGAAACCTATTAATTTAAAGTTTTTGTGGCAGCCTGTTGTTAGATGAAGAGAAGGTGTTCGATGAAATGCCTAAGAAGGGACGAAGATGTTGGAATCAGATTTCATACAAAGCTATCGGTTCTTTTCTCACCTCTGCAATCATATGTCATACAGAGCTATTTGTGGGTTAATGTACTCTTTCCTATCTTTGTTTGTGGCAGCCTGTTGTTAGATGAAGAGAAGGTGTTCGATGAAATGCCTAGGAAGGGATGACGATGTTGGAATCAGATTTCATACAGAGCTATCCGTTCTTTTCTCACCTCTGCAATCAGATTTCATACAGAGCTATTTGTGGGTTAATGTACTCTTTCCTATCCTTTTTTTCCTTCCCTGAAAATATTAGTGTTAGTTAGTGCCTTTGTTCTTAGTTCTTCCCCTCCCCCCCTTCCTTTTTAGTGAATGAAATATGGTGGATTTGTTAATGTACCCTTACATGTTCGTCTCTCACACGCCTCTCATTCTCCTCTTATTTTCCCATTATTGATTTCAGAACTTGAAATGTAACCCCGATTTGTTTGGCTGAAACTTAGGTGCGATTAAGTGAAATATGGAACCCCAATCAGAAATGTGTCCACCTATCGTTCCAGGTAACTTCACTCTCTCCTATGACCATTTATGGTGAACTTAATAGATGGTTTGCTCCTATCTAAAAGCACTTGGTTATTTAATTTAGTGGTAATAGCAGTACTTGGTTATATAGATGGTTTGCTCCTATAATGATACTCGAATTTTATATCCCTTTGTTTGTGAAATCCTACTTAAAAAATATTATTAACATTAGGATTTCCTTATAGGTTCACTATCTTGAAAAGAGAAACGTCAATGTTGTGATTCGAGAGGAACGAGACCTTAACTTGATCCGCTTGAATATGGTAAGCAAATTTATTCTTCTTTTGTGAAATGTAAATTTCTTCTCACACTTTCTACATTTTTTTTAAAGGACACATATATGGCAGAGGCAATGTCCAAGGGAAAAGAGAAATTAATATCTGCAAGTAAGGGATAAGAGAATGCATTTCCAGTGGTATGTTCTTTAACCATTCTTTTCTCTTTTAACTTTGCTTTTCTTAACCACAATTGGAATGAATATGATTTAAGGTGATGAGTGGTTTGATCATCAGTTTCTTCTATGCTAATTTATGAAGACAACTTTTAGTAGCTTCTGTTGGTGGTAACTCTTTGTGCAAAACTGGACTTATTTCTTCTTTCTATGTGTTTCTCTTTACCTGTAATTATTTGTGTGGTTGTGTTTGTGGTCGAGTTTAAATATTGGTGCTTAATGCTTATGAATAGCTATAATCAATAAATGTGATTTTCAGCATACCCAATTGGGGATTGGAGAATGTTATATTCTATGGTCATGATTCTAATACTTACATGGACGTTCCTCTTTACTCTGGATTAATATAATCGTCTTAGCAATCTATATAACAAAACAGGGAGGGTATCTCCAAAGATACCAAAATAATATGCTTTTTTAACAAATCTCAACCCTTCATTCCACACAATCTAAGGGTCCAAAAATATCCCTCTCACAGACTAACTTTTCTGTGGCAATTTCGTAAATAATGTGCAATCTTGGGGCAATCCCTCTGTTCCACGCAACATGTTTTCCCACCCCATCCTCCCCTCTCTCCAAAAAAAAAAAAAATTAGGTTCAAAATTTGAAAAAACGTACTCTGACTTTCTCTTACTTTCCTCTCTTTCTCTCTGCTATTTTCCAACTCTCCAGACTCTCACACCACCTCCTATTTCCCATCATCAGAAAATGCAGTTTGAACTCAATGGAGGTTTCGAGAATCTGTTTTTTGCTTTGTATTTTGCAGCTATAAGGTTTGGTTCTCTCTCTCTCTCTCTCTCTCTCTCACACACACACACACACACACAAACCCACTAATTGTTTGCATGATTCAATATCTGATTTGGTTAATATAACCGAGTTTAACTCCTTCTGTTTGTGATTTCTGAATTATATGTTCACGTAAGATTCAGTATATGACTATATGTTCAGGTTTCAAGAATCTGCTTTTTGCTTTGTATTTTGCAGCTATAAGATTCAGTATATGTTAAGGTTCGGTTCTCTCTCTCTTTCTCTCACTTTCACACACACACACACACACACTCACACACAAACCCACTGATTGTTTGCATGATTCAATATCTGATTTGGTTAATAACTGAGTTTAACTCCTTCTGTTTGTGATTTATGAATTATATGTTCAGATAAGATTCAGTGGATGCATGGACGCCGTAGAAGTCCGAGTTGGAATTTGGGGGTACGATTCCAGTTTCTGTTTTTTATTTACTTGAAAGGAATAACAAAAAAGTCACGCATCATTTCTTCTAAATCTGTTTTTTAACCTTAGTAAAGGGTTACTGTCTCTTTTCCCATTTTTTGGAACAGAAGAAGGGGTGGCCTGATTTATCACCAAAAAGAAAAAGAAAAAAAAGGAAGAGGTGGTTTGCTTTTGTAATCTGAAGATGTGCTAATTGTTTGCTTAATTATTGTTTACCTATTGTTTGCAATCACATTCAAGCGATTAGATAAGGTTTCAACAACTAAAGAATAGTAAAATATGTCAGAAAGATATCATAAATGGGAGCTATGTTGTTGCTTCCTAATTTTCAGATACTCTGACTTTATTTCTTTCTATTTATTTCTCTTTTCTCATGTGTTGTGGTGGTTCTGCCATTGGAGTGCAGCTATGCCAACAACTTTTGGGTTCTTGTGAAGCCCAATATTCCACCATATTTGCCAGGAACATGTTCGATGAAATTCCTACAGAGAACAAAGAGGTATGAAGCCTGCTTATGTCTCTTTTGTGTTGGGTTGGACTGTTGCGCTGATAGAAAATCTAAATGTTTTACCCTCCAGTTGTTTCATCAATTTTTAGTGAAATATTTTTGGAATTATACACTCGCAAGAGAATTATACAAACTAATTTTTGGCTTCAGGTATCTTCAAATTCTGAACGCAACACCTGTTGACAATTGACAACCGATGACATCTTGGGCCCGGCCCCGTTGAAACCTTCTCAGGTGCATGCACACACGCCCATATTTTTCTCCATGTTAGGTGACGAACTCTCTCCATCTTATTCGTTCATCTTTTCTCCCTTTCGCTACATTAGGTGTTCGGTGAACTATAGTTAGCGTGGTGGAATGTTATTACAAAAAATGAATTTGATCGAAATCTCTTCAGTGGTTCATGTCTGCTTTGAATTTTTTTATGAACTGGAAATAAAAAAATTCAGTTGACATCCAGTCTGTCTAATGTTCTGATCAAATTATTTATTTACTTTTTTGCTTAATATGTATCTAGGTTTTCTTCACTGTCTTTTGTGGGCTACTTCAATTTTTAGCTTATTTTCATTCTACTTTATTTGATGGGTTTGGGGAGTTTATGATTCATGATAAATCGATGTTGTGTTGAAATTTATTCTGCTCTATGATTGGATATTTACAAACTGAACATATTACAGAGAGTTGCTGCAGTCCCGTGGCTCTACTTCCTTGGTAGTTTTTCAATAATTAGTGATGCGGTGATGCCAATATCAGTTGTTACGGGAACAGAGCTATAAGGATACAATGCTTTTTTAGTTGCTAAAAACTCATTCTCACATACGAAATAGGGAAGAAGTTCAAAACTATTATCCTTTTAGCAAATCCGTGTGTTCATTCAATAAGTTGAATTGTTAGTCTTCTTATTGGCTTAACCTAGGTTTGTCACATGCATTTTACCTTGCCTAAGGTAATACTATAATTTTCTCTGTTCGTTCTCTTCATTTCACATCAGATGATGAGCTTATGAGATGCATTTGCTTTGCTTTGTCTTGAGTTTTCCGCATTGTTCATTGAAAGCGCTTTGTTTAATAGGAGTCTCGGATTGAGGTTTGAACGTGGAATCATGCCTACCATTGTTGAGATTGAAGGTTCCGATGCTAATTTGTTTGGTACCCTTTTTTGTTGGTTTTTTTCTATAGATGCTTAAGTGTTTGCAATGATGTTTGGTCTATTAACAGATTCTTATTTGTTTGTAGTATTTCGGACATTAGGAGAAGTGCTAGGTTGTATTGCTCTGGAGCGGGGTATGGTTAGGGGGTATGGTTGTAGGTATGGTTGTACTTTGTTTCACTTGAATCCCATTCCCACCATTGAACGTAACTCTCTGAAGATTCAGGTTGTACTCTATAATGAAACCTTTGATCTTCCATTTTCTTGGATTCACTTACTTTAAGTTGATTAGTAGTTCCTATTTGTTCCTTTTTCTTGGATTCACTTGCTTTAAAGACAATGCAAAAATATGTTGTGAACTGGTGCATGTTCATGGATTCACTTACTTTAAGTTGATAAGTTGTTCGTATTTGTTCCTTTTTCTTGGATTCACTTACTTTAAAGACAATGCAAAAATATGTTGTGAACTGGTGCATGTTCTTGGATTCACTTACTTTAAGTTGATGATGGTGAGTGGTGGGTGGAGGTGGTGGTGGGTGGCGATGGAGGTGATGGTGGGTGGTGGCGGTGGAGGTGATGATGGTGGGTGGTGGGTGGAGGTGATGGTGGGTGGTGGTGGTGATGGTGGATGGTGGGTGGAGGTGGTGGTGGTGGGTGGCGGTGGTGCATGGTGGCCGGAGGTGGAGGTGGTGGTGGGGTGGTGGGTGGTGGCGGTGATGGTGGGTGGTGGTGGGTGGAGGTGGTGGTGGGTGGCGGTGGTGCATGGTGGCTGGAGATGGAGGTGGTGGGTGGTGGGTGGTGGTGGTGCGTGGTGGCGGTGATGGTGGGTGGTGGCTGAGAGTGAGAAAACAAAAACAGAAAGTGAAAGTTGAGATTTTCAACTTTCCCAAATTTCATAAATAGTGGAAGTAAGAAGTAGAATTTGAAAGTGAAAGTGACACACAAACAACATTCTGTTTTTAAATTGTCAAAATTCTGAAAACAAAAGCAGAAAACAGAAAACAGAAGTGCCACCAAACAAGGCCTTAGTTGTTCCTATTTAAATCTTTTTTTCTTTTTTTTCACAACAAAGATTTTCTGGTAAAAGTTGGGTATTTCAGAGGTAAGAAAGGTTATTTCAATTTAATTGTGCTCAAAATGTGTTGCGTCGTGCCTTCAAGCATGAGGCAATTACTGAGTTATTCACGGTAAATGGTAGTTCATAAAGTTGAGTTCAAATTACGTCACGCCGTGCCTTTAGGCACGGGCAATCCCTAGTTACTGTACATGTGTAAGGAAAAAATGAGACACAATTTCAAAATATAGCCTCCTTTGGCAAAAAAACCAAAAAGTGGTTTTTTAAAAAACCACTTTTGTCCTTATTCAATTTTTTTTTGCATTCGTTAGTTTTGCATCAAGATTTTGTGGTTTCTGGATTCCTCTCGACGAGACGAATCTAACTAGTATAAAATTATTCAAAAAAATTAATTTTTTTTAATAAAGCCAAAATAGGTGGATTATTGTGTTGGTATTTCCACCTATTTTTTTTTTTTATTCAAAAAATTTGAGTTTTTACCATAATTTTATACTTTTCAATCGTCTCGTCGAGAGAAATTGAAACCACAAAATCTGGATGCAAAACTAACGAATGCAAAAAAAAATCGAATAAGGACAAAAGTGGTTTTTAAAAGTTCAAAAGTGGTTTTTAGTGTGTGACATTCAAAAGTTCTACCGTATATACAGTTGCGAGTGTAAGAATCTTGACTGTTAATTTCCCTCTTTCCTAGGGGTAGATAATTAAACATACTGTAATAATCATAAGTGGGAATAATGGACAAAAAGTGTCATGTTCTCATGTACTATTTGGGTCTGTATACGTCAAATGAAGGAGCAAAGTAGATTACACAACTCGGGGGGGAATGGTCAAACGGCACGCGATGGGATATCAGTATTTTTTTTTTTTTGGGTACTTTCGATGGGAGTTTTTCGACCTTTCAACTTCTACTGTCACTGTACTTCTATTTTGGGCTCTCACGTCATACGTAAAATCTACGTCATGCATGAGCTGCTACCTTGCCGTCACCTTCATTGACATTTTAGATGATCCAAAAAAAGCAAAAAAGATAAAAAGCTTCTTCACGTATGTTTATTTTAACCTAATAAGTTAAGCATATTTTTTATTTTTTTTAGTTTTAAAAAGTCATTTGTTTTGAGCTAATAAGTAGGAACTCTTACAGCATTTTAGGCCAAAATAAGTCAAAAAAACTTTTTTCTTTTCCCCCTAATAAGTCAAAAAGCAAAAAACAGACTTAACTTTTTAGGCTAAAATAAGCCATAATGCTTTTGAGAGGGGATTTCTCCATAGAGGATCCGGATCCCCGGGTTTGATACATCGAAAGATGTCAAAAGTTGTGTTTGGAACTTGTGGAAAGAAATGAAAAAGAAGAGAAAATAATTGGTAGAAATTAAGAGGAGAGTTGAGAATTTTCCTTTGTTTGACCGTATAAAGAAAATGGAAGGAAAGTAAATCGAATAAACTTTCCCTTGTTTGGTTTCAAAAGGAAAATGACAAAAAACTAACATAAAGATTGAATTCCCCAAGCCCCTCTCTTACGGTACCCTTAATTTTTGTCCATCATTGGTTACTGCTTAATTTTGAGTCTGGATCCTCTCATGTGTGAGGCCCCTCATTTGATCTACTCATGTGACGTGTGCGCTTTTGACACCTTACTTATCTAATAAATGAAAGATTTAGATTGTGCTCTCTATAATAGGAGTACCCAAAACATCATCATGTGACTTATTACTGGAGTTTCACGAATTTTAGTTATTTAAGATATTTTTTTAAAGTCAATTTCATACTATTACCTTCCACTTTCACCTACCTTCACACTTCAGGCAGATGGATTATGTGACTTATTAAGTCATAATAACTAGTTCATACCTATATTGTGAAAGCTCATAAGGCAGGGAGGTTTCTATTGAAATGATAAAATTGTAATGTACGTAACTGTTGGAACTTGTGGTTCATATGGAGAGGTACCAAGAGGTTCTAGTAAAGGCCAGATGCGAAGGGAAGTGAGGGAAGCGAAGTGACCGAACGGAGCAGAGTGAAGCGAAACATTTTGCCCATCGCGGATTCAATTGTTTGGGTTAGGGCCAAAGGTTTGGGGAGTGCGGGGTCAAAAGCCCCCGCGGTATGGTACGATGTAATTATGGTTGGAATAGAGCACAGGTATAAATAGTCTTTATTGTAAAAACCCTAGATTTAATCAAATAACAGACTCACTCTCGCTCCCGTGAGGTACCCAATTTTGGGGAACCTCGTAAAATCCAATGTCGATTACTTTGCTGTTTTTCGTATTCCATTATTATGTGTGTGATTGGAAAGTAACTTCTCCTAAGTTCCAAATCTAGTAGATAATTTAGAAACTGACTTAAGTCAGTAACTGGCTTTAAATTGACTTTTTTAGAGTATGTATGTGAGAGAATGATCTATCTTACAAAAGAACAAGAAGTCATTATTTAACTCATTTTAAGAATAAGTCAATTTCTGGAATAACACATAAGTCTTTGGCATGGTATGTGATAAGTAAGAATTGATCTCCATGGCAGCTCGGTTAAACTCAGTTTTCTAGGAGAGGTCAGAAAGAGTATGACAAGGCAAGGCATACATCATGAATAATGTTTTGACCTGACCTTTGATGCACGGACACGGACACGGGGACACGACAATCCTAAAAAAATGGGGACACGGACACGGCGGGGGACACGCCACATGTATATTTATTTATTTAATTATATATTTATTTACATATATATATATTTATATATTAAAACTTTTAGGGGTTAAATTGAAATTTTTAAAACCTTTAGGGGTAAAATTGAATTTTTTTAAACTTTCAAGGGTAAAATTGAAATTTTTTAAAACTTTTAGGGGTAAAATTGAAAAATTTTAAAATTTTCAGGGGTAAAATTGAAATTTTTTAAAACTTTCAGGGGTAAATTTATAATTACTCAAAAATTTAGGGTAAAAACTATAATTTAGCATATATATACCTCTCATCTTCCTCCTCATCAGCTGACATTACCATTTCAAACCCTAAAATATCAGATCTGCTCTTCCAGCAGCAGCAGCAGCAGGTATGTCCTCGTCTGTACTCTCTCTCTCTCTCTCTGTACTCTCTCTCTCTCACGGCTTCTCTCTCTCTCTCTCTCTCTCTCTCTCTCTCTCTCTCTCTCTCTCTCTCTCTCTCTCTCTCTCTCTCTCTCTCGTACTCTCGCTCTCTCTCTCTCTCTCGGATTCTCTCTCTCTCTCTCTCCCGTGTCCCCAGCCGTGTCCCCCCGTGTCCCCATACAAAAAAGTACTACAGCCGTGTCCCATGCCGCGTGGCGTGTCGGGACACGTGTCCCGCCGTGTCCCCGCCGTGTCGGGACACTGCGATACGGGGTGCCGGAGAGGTGTCGGTGCTTCATAGAACCTGACCTATGGGTCTTAAGGCAGCCCTAGACCACTTACGAGTGACGTCATTAAGCTCGAGATGACCACGTAAGGTCAGTACTCCTTAAAAGCTTAGCTCGATCCCAGAGACTAGTTTACCTCAGCATCGCAGTTCATCATATGAAGCCCTAAGGGGATGAGAGCCCTAAGGAATTAGTCTCGACCTTATTAATATAAGATAAGCCTAAATCGACTAGATACTTATCAAGTCGGTTCCTAGATGCGATAAAGGCTCAACTCCTATCAAGATAAGAGGCCTGATGTACAAAGGAACTGATGAAGATAAGTACAACCTGGTGACGTGGTAAAAGGGGTTGCTCCTTTGATTCCGAGCAACTCCAGTTCGATTCACAGTCACAACGTTCCTCTTGCTTTGGCCTTTTTAGGCCTTTCTTTCCCTTTTTTTTTATGACTCCTTTTTCTCCTCCAAATCCAATGTTATGAGGGAAAATGCTGAAATAGGCGCACTAAGGTTTTAAAAATGTGTTGAAATGTGTAAAAGGTGCACTGAAATGCGTGTTTTTATATTTTTTATGTACTTATTGTGAGCCCATTGGGTTTACATTAGCAAGACCCTTTAATGAAGCCACACCACTCAATTGCTTTATTAAATTTTGCATTTAACAAACAACAATAATTTAGAAGTGATACATTCTTACATTGAATTATAAAAAACTCTCAAGCGTGGAAAATTTTAAAATATGAGCGAGCTAACACGGTTTATTATTTTTTTCTCACAAATCATATATAAAATATAAAAGCAAACTTCTTATTTTCTTCAAAACAAACTCCTATAATCTTTTTACATTTATCTATTATCATTTTAGTTTGAATGTCTATGTTCTATATTTTTTACATTTATCTCTGATCTCAATTGAAAATGCAATAAGAAGTTTTTTATTTTATTTTAATCGGATCGTGCTCATCATAGAGCACTATAATCGGGGTTACGTTTTGATTGTGATTTTGTTTGCTGTTCAAGCTAAAAAAATACAATATAACATTGTATTTTTATTTATTTTTGATTTAATCGTAAGTAGACAACCAAAATTAGAGTCGGGCTACGGCAACCCAAACGCCAGGGCCGGCCCTGCTCCGAGTAGTCGATTCCTCAAGTTACTATCAACCCAATCCGTTAAACGAACTGACTTAGGCATTGAAGGCCGGTTGACTAACACCACACCGGTATTCTTAGTTGTATAGTAATATTTAGCAGGTCATTCGTCGAGCCACGCCGAAAATTGCTTCATCAGTATGTAATTGAAGGAATGCAAAATTGAAATGAGTAAAGGCTCAAATTTTGTTTTTGGCACCTGAGATATACCTCGATGGGTCATTGTTCCCACCGTCCACATATCAAACATATACGCGCCAAAGGGTAAGTCTGGGTACCCAGAAAAAGTACCCAGAATTGACCCCGAATTGGAAAATCAACGGCCCGGATTCATTTGGAATGAATCTGGGTCATTGATTTTCAAATCCGGGGTCAATTCTGGGTATCCTTTCTGTGTACGTAGCAATGCTCAAACATAAACTGTAGTTTGTCGAAGTTCTAGATCTGGTCATCCAAAGAGTCAAAGACTTGGTGCTTGTATGTGACGTTTTGGAGGTAGAAATTAAGATTCCCAATAGTGATATACAGAGTATATATATATATAGAGTCCACTTCTAAAATGGGATTCTCGTTTCCGGACCTCCATGATCCAAACATTTTTTTGACAATCCGATCCGTCCAATGTGTTCAGAAGGTGTTTTAAAGGGTCCACGCGGAAAATCTTCAAAAACAAATACCGGAAAAGGCTTGATCCAAACAGTTTTCGCAAAAAAATTATATTTACAGTTTTTGCGAAAAATGCTTGGATCAAGCCCTTCCCGGTATTTTTTTTTGAAGATTTCCGGCTTGGACCCTTCAAAACACTTTCTGAACACATTGGACGGCTCTGATTTTCCAAAAATAATTTGCAACACAAAAAAATCAATTTTTTCTTATTTTCGGGAGGTGTGGACTAGAAGTTTTCTATATAGAGTCCACTTCTAAAACAGGATTCCCGTTTCCGGACCTCCATGATCCAAACATTTTTTTGACGATCCGATCCGTCCAATGTGTTCAGAAGGTGTTTTCAAGGGTCCACGCGGGAAATCTTCCAAAAAACAATACCGGAAAGGGCTTGATCCAATCAGTTTTCGCAAAAAATTTATATTTACAGTTTTTGCGAAAACTGCTTGGATCAAGCCCTTCCCGGTATTTTTTTTTGAAGATTTCCCCCATGGACCCTTCAAAACACTTTCTGAACACATTGGACGGCTCGGATTTTCCAAAAATAATTTGCAACACAAAAAAAAATCAATTTTTTCTTATTTTCGGGAGGTATGGACTAGAAGTTTTCTATATAGAGTCCACTTCTAAAACGGGATTCCCGTTTCCGGACCTCCATGATCCAACCATTTTTTTGACGATCCGATCCGTCCAATGTGTTCAGAAGGTGTTTTCAAGGGTTCACGCGGGAAATCTTCAAAAAAATATTGGAAAGGGTTTGATCCAAGCAGTTTTCGCAAAAAAATTATATTTACAGTTTTTGCGAAAACTGCTTGGATCAAGCCCTTCCCGGTATTTTTTTTTGAAGATTTCCCGCGTGGACCCTTCAAAACACCTTCTGAACACATTGGGATTTCCCGCGAAAACTGCTTGGATCAAGCCTTTCCCGGTATATATATTTTATGAGAATCTCGAAATGATTTTTGCATTAGGATTTGAATTTGAAAACATCCATGCATGCTTTGTGAATCAGAATTTCGACATACTTTTGTTAGTATTATTTTACTCTGGAAATACAATCATGTAACATAGGAGTACTAGGGATTGCCCGTGCCTAAAGGCGCGGCGTGACGTAATTTGAGCTCAACTTTATGAACTACCATTTACCGTGAATAACTCAGTAATTGCCTCATGCTTGAAGGCACGACGCAACACATTTTGAGCACAATTAAATTGAAATAACCTTTCTTACCTCTGAAATACCCAACTTTTACCAGAAAATCTTTGTTGTGAAAAAAAAGAAAAAAAGATTTAAATAGGAACAACTAAGGCCTTGTTTGGTGGCACTTCTGTTTTCTGTTTTCTGTTTTTGTTTTCAGAATTTTGACAATTTAAAAACAGAATGTTGTTTGTGTGTCACTTTCACTTTCAAATTCTACTTCTTACTTCCACTATTTATGAAATTTGGGAAAGTTGAAAATCTCAACTTTCACTTTCTGTTTTTGTTTTCTCACTCTCAGCCACCACCCACCATCACCGCCACCACGCACCACCACCACCCACCACCTCCATCTCCACCCACCATGCACCACCGCCACCCACCACCACCTCCACCCACCACCACCCACCATCACCGCCACCACCCACCACCCCACCACCACCTCCACCTCCACCTCCAGCCACCATGCACCACCGCCACCCACCACCACCACCTCCACCCACCATCCACCATCACCACCACCACCCACCATCACCTCCACCCACCACCCACCATCATCACCTCCACCGCCACCACCCACCATCACCTCCATCGCCACCCACCACCACCTCCACCCACCATCATCAACTTAAAGTAAGTGAATCCAAGAACATGCACCAGTTCACAACATATTTTTGCATTGTCTTTAAAGTAAGTGAATCCAAGAAAAAGGAACAAATACGAACAACTTATCAACTTAAAGTAAGTGAATCCATGAACATGCACCAGTTCACAACATATTTTTGCATTGTCTTTAAAGCAAGTGAATCCAAGAAAAAGGAACAAATAGGAACTACTAATCAACTTAAAGTAAGTGAATCCAAGAAAATGGAAGATCAAAGGTTTCACCAGAGTACAACCAGCTTCAGAGAGTTACGTTCAATGGTGGGAATGGGATTCAAGTGAAACAAAGTACAACCATACCTACAACCATACCCCCAACCATACCCTGCTCCAGAGCAATACAACCTAGCAGCTTCTCCTAATGTCTGAAATACTACAAACAAATAAGAATCTGTTAATAGACCAAACATCATTGCAAACACTTAAGCATCTATAGAAAAAAACCAACAAAAAAAGGGTACCAAACAAATTAGCATCGGAACCTTCAATCTCAACAATGGTAGGCATGATTCCACGTTCTGAAACCTCAATCCGACGACTCCTATTAAACAAAGCGCTTTCAATGAACAATGCGGAAAACCTGAAGACAAAGCAAATGCATCTCATAAGCTCATCATCTGATGTGAAATGAAGAGAACGAACAGAGAAAATTATAGTATTACCTTAGGCAAGGTAAAATGCATGTGACAAACCTAGGTTAAGCCAATAAGAAGACTAACAATTCAACTTATTGAATGAACACACGGATTTGCTAAAAGGATAATAGTTTTGAACTTCTTCCCTATTTCGTATGTGAGAATGAGTTTTTAGCAACTAAAAAAAGCATTGTATCCTTATAGCTCTCTGTTCCCGTAACAACTGATATTGGCATCACCGCATCACTAATTATTGAAAAACTACCAAGGAAGTAGAGCCACGGGACTGCAGCAACTCTCTGTAATATGTTCAGTTTGTAAATATCCAATCATAGAGCAGAATAAATTTCAACACAACATCGATTTATCATGAATCATAAACTCCCCAAACCCATCAAATAAAGTAGAATGAAAATAAGCTAAAAATTGAAGTAGCCCACAAAAGACAGTGAAGAAAACCTAGATACATATTAAGCAAAAAAAGTAAATAAATAATTTGATCAGAACATTAGACAGACTGGATGTCAACTGAATTTTTTTATTTCCAGTTCATAAAAAAATTCGAAAGCAGACATGAACCACTGAAGAGATTTCCGATCAAATTCATTTTTTGTAATAACATTCCACCACGCTAACTATAGTTCACCGAACACCTAATGTAGCGAAAGGGAGAAAAGATGAACGAATAAGATGGAGAGAGTTCGTCACCTAACATGGAGAAAAATATGGGCGTGTGTGCATGCACCTGAGAAGGTTTCAACGGGGCCGGGCCCAAGATGTCATCGGTTGTCAATTGTCAACAGGTGTGGCGTTCAGAATTTGAAGATACCTGAAGCCAAAAATTAGTTTGTATAATTCTCTTGCGAGTGTATAATTCCAAAAATATTTCACTAAAAATTGATGAAACAACTGGAGGGTAAAACATTTAGATTTTCTATCAGCGCAACAGTCCAACCCAACACAAAAGAGACATAAGCAGGCTTCATACCTCTTTGTTCTCTGTAGGAATTTCATCGAACATGTTCCTGGCAAATATGGTGGAATATTGGGCTTCACAAGAACCCAAAAGTTGTTGGCATAGCTGCACTCCAATGGCAGAACCACCACAACACATGAGAAAAGAGAAATAAATAGAAAGAAATAAAGTCAGAGTATCTGAAAATTAGGAAGCAACAACATAGCTCCCATTTATGATATCTTTCTGACATATTTTACTATTCTTTAGTTGTTGAAACCTTATCTAATCGCTTGAATGTGATTGCAAACAATAGGTAAACAATAATTAAGCAAACAATTAGCACATCTTCAGATTACAAAAGCAAACCACCTCTTCCTTTTTTTTCTTTTTCTTTTTGGTGATAAATCAGGCCACCCCTTCTTCTGTTCCAAAAAATGGGAAAAGAGACAGTAACCCTTTACTAAGGTTAAAAAACAGATTTAGAAGAAATGATGCGTGACTTTTTTGTTATTCCTTTCAAGTAAATAAAAAACAGAAACTGGAATCGTACCCCCAAATTCCAACTCGGACTTCTACGGCGTCCATGCATCCACTGAATCTTATCTGAACATATAATTCATAAATCACAAACAGAAGGAGTTAAACTCAGTTATTAACCAAATCAGATATTGAATCATGCAAACAATCAGTGGGTTTGTGTGTGAGTGTGTGTGTGTGTGTGTGTGAAAGTGAGAGAAAGAGAGAGAGAACCGAACCTTAACATATACTGAATCTTATAGCTGCAAAATACAAAGCAAAAAGCAGATTCTTGAAACCTGAACATATAGTCATATACTGAATCTTACGTGAACATATAATTCAGAAATCACAAACAGAAGGAGTTAAACTCGGTTATATTAACCAAATCAGATATTGAATCATGCAAACAATTAGTGGGTTTGTGTGTGTGTGTGTGTGTGAGAGAGAGAGAGAGAGAGAGAGAGAGAACCGAACCTTATAGCTGCAAAATACAAAGCAAAAAACAGATTCTCGAAACCTCCATTGAGTTCAAACTGCATTTTCTGATGATGGGAAATAGGAGGTGGTGTGAGAGTCTGGAGAGTTGGAAAATAGCAGAGAGAAAGAGAGGAAAGTAAGAGAAAGTCAGAGTACGTTTTTTCAAATTTTGAACCTAATTTTTTTTTTTTTTGGAGAGAGGGGAGGATGGGGTGGGAAAACATGTTGCGTGGAACAGAGGGATTGCCCCAAGATTGCACATTATTTACGAAATTGCCACAGAAAAGTTAGTCTGTGAGAGGGATATTTTTGGACCCTTAGATTGTGTGGAATGAAGGGTTGAGATTTGTTAAAAAAGCATATTATTTTGGTATCTTTGGAGATACCCTCCCCTGTTTTGTTATATAGATTGCTAAGACGATTATATTAATCCAGAGTAAAGAGGAACGTCCATGTAAGTATTAGAATCATGACCATAGAATATAACATTCTCCAATCCCCAATTGGGTATGCTGAAAATCACATTTATTGATTATAGCTATTCATAAGCATTAAGCACCAATATTTAAACTCGACCACAAACACAACCACACAAATAATTACAGGTAAAGAGAAACACATAGAAAGAAGAAATAAGTCCAGTTTTGCACAAAGAGTTACCACCAACAGAAGCTACTAAAAGTTGTCTTCATAAATTAGCATAGAAGAAACTGATGATCAAACCACTCATCACCTTAAATCATATTCATTCCAATTGTGGTTAAGAAAAGCAAAGTTAAAAGAGAAAAGAATGGTTAAAGAACATACCACTGGAAATGCATTCTCTTATCCCTTACTTGCAGATATTAATTTCTCTTTTCCCTTGGACATTGCCTCTGCCATATATGTGTCCTTTAAAAAAAATGTAGAAAGTGTGAGAAGAAATTTACATTTCACAAAAGAAGAATAAATTTGCTTACCATATTCAAGCGGATCAAGTTAAGGTCTCGTTCCTCTCGAATCACAACATTGACGTTTCTCTTTTCAAGATAGTGAACCTATAAGGAAATCCTAATGTTAATAATATTTTTTAAGTAGGATTTCACAAACAAAGGGATATAAAATTCGAGTATCATTATAGGAGCAAACCATCTATATAACCAAGTACTGCTATTACCACTAAATTAAATAACCAAGTGCTTTTAGATAGGAGCAAACCATCTATTAAGTTCACCATAAATGGTCATAGGAGAGAGTGAAGTTACCTGGAACGATAGGTGGACACATTTCTGATTGGGGTTCCATATTTCACTTAATCGCACCTAAGTTTCAGCCAAACAAATCGGGGTTACATTTCAAGTTCTGAAATCAATAATGGGAAAATAAGAGGAGAATGAGAGGCGTGTGAGAGACGAACATGTAAGGGTACATTAACAAATCCACCATATTTCATTCACTAAAAAGGAAGGGGGGGAGGGGAAGAACTAAGAACAAAGGCACTAACTAACACTAATATTTTCAGGGAAGGAAAAAAAAAAGGATAGGAAAGAGTACATTAACCCACAAATAGCTCTGTATGAAATCTGATTGCAGAGGTGAGAAAAGAACGGATAGCTCTGTATGAAATCTGATTCCAACATCGTCATCCCTTCCTAGGCATTTCATCGAACACCTTCTCTTCATCTAACAACAGGCTGCCACAAACAAAGATAGGAAAGAGTACATTAACCCACAAATAGCTCTGTATGACATATGATTGCAGAGGTGAGAAAAGAACCGATAGCTTTGTATGAAATCTGATTCCAACATCTTCGTCCCTTCTTAGGCATTTCATCGAACACCTTCTCTTCATCTAACAACAGGCTGCCACAAAAACTTTAAATTAATAGGTTTCAAATAAGGGATTCAAGTACGGTGCTCCACGCCAATAGGGCAGAAAATAAGAGCCAATGGGGTTGCGGCATAAGGGACGGAAGATAGCCTTGGCCAGGGTCGACGACGGAGAGACGTCGTCATCTGGTACAGTTAACTATGAACCCCAACATATCAAATGTATGGAAAAAGCTGTGACGGAAAAAAGAAATGGAAAATAAATTGATTCATACCAGAAAAAGGATAAAGCGAGTGATTTATCTTCGGAAGAAGAAGCGTTTACAGTGAGAAGGCGGTTTATCCGCTCGGCAACAAGGGGTGAAACTATGAGTATGAATTGTTCCTCCATGCCGTGATGTCTCTGCTCTCTCTCTCTCTCTCTCTCGTTTTGTTATTCTTCCTCTGGATTTGTCTTCTGCTTTGAGAGAAAGGGGCTTGGGTTTTGAATTTTGAAAACACCGTATAACGTGAAGTTTCGAAGGGAAGGAGAAGGACCCCTGGCAGAAATGTCTCTGTTTGACATTGAAGTTGTGAGCTATTTACGGAGTTGCCACTTTAAAGTTAGTTTGTGAGAGGGATATTTTTGGGCCGTTAGATTTGGAGGAATAGATGGTTGAGATTGGCAACAAAGAGAATATTTTATTGAAAACAAATGTTGTTTTGTTATATAGATATGGTATATGATTTTAGGACGATAAATGTTTTCTTCTTTTGATTGGCTATTTAGGATGATAAATGTTATCGTACAATTGTTCAAAAAAAGGATCTACTTTAGTAGTTTTTAGAAATGAAATAGAGATGATTCACATTTAGACAAAAACTAGGAGGGGAATATACTGATATAGATTTTTTATGTTGGTATTTTGCGAGTTTTTTTTTTTTGTCATTCGTCATTCCTAACCTATTAAATGGAAGAGTAGGAAATGAGAGTCGATCCCGAGATACCGTGTGAGACATCGAAGAGCTCTACCGCATGATCAATTGGGAGCATAAGAATCTTGACTGTTAATTTCCCTCTTTCCCAGGGGTAGATAATTAAACATACAGTAACAATCATAGGTGGGATTAATGGACAAAAAAAATGTCATGTTCATATGTGTAATTGGTTCTACGTCAAACGAAGGGGCAAAGCAGACACGTATTTATACAGTGGGGATCGAAGGAAATAGATGACTTGGTGGGGGAATGGTCAAAGGGGCACGCGATGGGAGTTTTTTTCGAACTTTCTTCTTCTACTACTACTTCTATTTTGGACTCTCTCTCTCTCTCTCTCTCTCTCTCTCACTCTCACGTCATACCCAAAATCTACGTCATGCATGAGCTACTACCTTGCCGTCACCTGCACGGTCCAAAAAAAAGTAAAAAATGAGAGGGGATTTCTCCATAGCGGATATGGATCCCTGGGTTTGAGTACATAGAAAGATGTCAAAAGGTGCGTTTGGAACTTGGATCTTGGGTTGTTGTTGTTGTGTAGTCCCTTGCACAGTAGGTGTTGTGCATATCTGGGCCAGCTGTTGCTTGGATGAGCGGTTCAGATTTCATCTTGCATGCACGACAACGGATAGCCTGAATGTGCACAGTCCCGTGTGCATAGAGCTGTACAACAGGAACCCCAAGTCCTTGAAACTTGTGGAAAGAAGTGGAAAAGATGATAAAATAATTGGTGGAGATTAAGAGGAGAGTTGAGAATTTTCCTTTGTTTGACTGGATAAAAGAAAATGTAAGGAAAGTAAATGGAACAAACTTTCTCTTATGGGTCCGTTTTTTGGAAGGACATGGTAAAAGGGTCTTTACTTCAATAAGGACATCAACTTTTTTTTTAATGCCAAGAGGACAAATCACCTACACATTCTAAAAATGCCCCCACTTGCCAATGAAAGTGCCTAAACTCCCAAACCTAATGAAAGTGACTATGCCTAAACCCTAGGGTACCCTATGAAAGTGCCTAAAACCCTAGGGTACCCTAAGAAAGTGTCTAAACCACTAAAACCCTATAATTAGAAAGTGCACCCTAAACCTAAACCCTAGGGTACCCTATGAAAGTGCCTAAACAACTAAAACCCTATAATTGGAAAGTGCACCCTAACTGCCTAAACCCATTATACCCTACCTCAAAGAGCCTAAACCCCCTAAAATTGAATCCCAAAATTGAACCCACCCCCAAAATTGAAGAGAGAGAATTAATTTTGTCCCATCCCATCAATTTTGTCCCACACATGCATGGGAGAGAGAGAGAGAGAGAGAGACCGAAAGTGGGTCATAAATGTCGGGGAAAGGGACAATTCATTTTGTCCTGCCATGTCGGGAAAGTGACAATTCATTCCATAGGTAATGTCACGTGTGGGAAAAGTGACGGGTTGATGGGTTTTAGCCGGTCAACAAGACAGACATGGTGCGCGTGAATGATGGGTTTCATTAAGGGTATTTTTGTCTAGTTTTGTCCTTGAGCCCTCAAAATTTTCTATTAATGTATTGGAGGCATTAAAATAAATTAAGCTGGACTAAACACCATTTAAAGCCCCAAACTTGGCCTTTAGACCAATTTTCTGTTCTCTTATTTGGTTTCAAAAGGAAAATGAGAAAAAAATAATAACATAACGGTTGTGTTGGGCGGAGGCCAAGTGGGCTAAGTCCAGCATCCTCCCCGGGCAGAGGACAAGCGGGGCAAGTCTCATTTGACTCGTTGGCGCTTGGATACAATGGGAACAAGGAAATAAAGTTATGTCTTCACTAATACCTGCGGGTTTGGGTTAGCAAGTAAGCGCTTGATCCGACAAGTGGTAACAGAGCAAGGTTACAGGTTCGAGTCTCGAACCCTAACAAAACCTTAACAAATGGTAAGCGCTTGATCCTAACATTTGATTTTGTTTTTCATTTTGTGAAAACTCACTCCTAAAATATTGAACCAAATCAACCGGTTTGAATTGTTTTGGGACCGTATTCACGGTTTGATGTGCTTACCCATATGACGTACATTAAGGGGGGTGCACATATACCGGGTTGGGTCGAGTTCGGGCCGGTCTTATACTAGATAATAATGAGATTTGTGCAAGCCGAAGCCTGATCCATCAAACAACTAGGACTTATAGCGGTAACAACACACACATGTATATCCTATCAAAATAAACGTATTATTTTAATTGAGGCGGGCCGGGCTGGGCCTCAAGGGAGTTTTTTAAACCCAGCCCATTTGGTAAACATGCTTAAATTATCTCAACTCAACCTAGCCCTATATGCCTAAAAATGTATGAGGGATTGACGGTCTAGTACAAAAATTGGGGGTGCCTTCCCTCCCGCTCTAGCCCGATGCTAAAAAGCACTAATAATGATGCCGACTAATTTTCTACCCAAAATACCCAGCTGTAATGCGCGTCTCTCTTCATACAACTTTTACCTTCCACTAGCACCTAAAGCACTCCAAGCCTTTGCCCGGAAAGTCGCTTAGAGACCAGATCCAAAGACGATTCTGGCCTTAATCTTCTTCTCCTCTTTAATTTTTACCTTTGATCTCCGCGTGATTCAATGGGTGGTAAGCATCGCCGAAACTCGCCGGTATCAACAATAAGTGCCAAATCTACAACCATACTATGTATATCATTGCAAATTTTATCCCTTGTTCCTTACAAGATCTTACGAGGTCTCCTTTGTGCAAGTGGATGAGAAGGTTTAAAAAATTCGATTTCAAAAATTCCCTACCGTAGTTTGAGAAATTCGCAGCCTGCAATTTTTTTAAATCTTCTTAAATTCATATTCTCCATTAGTCTTTTATTTAATTTGGCCGTGGTTGTTGACAATGTTGTGGTGTAATCTTTCTATTTTTTTAACATCATTGTTGTTGTAATCTTTCTCGTCCACTGTGAATTTTTCCGAGTTCACCGGTTGCCGGAAACTAAGCTTCAGTGGTTGTTGACAATGTTGCGGTGTAATCTTTCTTTTTTTTGAACATTGTTGTTGTTATAATCTTTCTCGTCCACTGCAAATTTTTTTGAGGTCTTCGGTCACCGGAAACTAAGCTCCAGTGGTCGGCAAGCATAGTGTGGTTGTCACCGGAGGTTGGCTCGTCGGAAGGAAGCATTAAGCATGAATGTGGGAGTTTTGTTTTTGTTTTAAATAAGAAGGACCAAAAGGTTATCTTCTCTTTGAGCTAGACATCAATGTAATTAAAAAAAAAGCTATATCCTTTTTGGAAATTAAGCACTCATTTTGGTCATCTTCTCTTTGAGCTAGACCTCAAGGTAATTAAAAAAACGCTACTCCCTCCGTTCCTTTTTAAGTGATCCACTTGGGAAACGTGTATTTTTGCGAACGTTTAAAAATGTACTTACGTATAACGTTTTTAAATTTTTTCCCACAAAATTAAAGTACTCAATGAGCACTTTAATTTGGTATAAAACAAATTAAAAAGTTATATAGAGAAATATGTTTTTTAGGGTTTGAAATTGCACGTATTCTCATACGGATCATTTAAAAAGGGACAGAGGGAGTATATCCTTTTTGGAAATTAAGCACTCATTTTCTGTACTTAGTGGTAAAAATCTAAATATTTAACCCAAATTCTTAAAAAGGGGCGGACTGAACGGGCTTCCGGACCGGTGTGTACCCCTTAACATACATACCTGAAAACAAGCAAGAAATTGTAACCCAAAAAAAAGAAAGAAAGAAAGAAAACAAGCAAGAAATAGACGAGGTCCATCTCAAAGCTATTTGACGAGCCCAACCCATTAAGAGACCTCCAGAACTTCAACACTAAACGGGCCCAATCCATTGTTTCTGTAACACCTAGTCTCCACTGGCCAGTGGCCACTGGGTAACACCTATCTCCCGGGATAAAAATATATATATCAAATAATATTTTTGCCTTTTTTTAACAGCAAATGTATTTTTTTATTTAAATCAATGCATGAAATAATTAGTATCGGATCAAAATCCTCGAAGTGTTATATATGTAACCATTTTTTCAAAATAAGAAAACATATCTCTGAAAAGATCTTTCATGAAGCAGAATATGATTTTAAAAATAATGCATTTTTTACAGATAAATTCAATCTTTTTCACATGTGGATGAATTCTTTTCACTCGAAACAAAACAAAATTACTTTACCAGAAATATATTTCCCCAAATTTTAATTTTGGAAAATACACAATTTTTTTTGGAGGAAATAAAAACACAGTAATCACTTCTCAAGAGTAGAGTTTCCGATATGGAGTCTCAAGGAAAAAAGAAAGAGAATAAGTTATTTCCGCCGGCAGTGGAAATAAATGTTTTCTCCAAATCAATCATAGCAGACTAGCAGTCAGTGTGATTGTGTACTATTACATTGAACTGTTATGATTGATTTGGAGGAAACATTTATTTCTAGCAGCAGTGGAAATAATGTTTTCTCAAAAAGAAAGAAAAGAAAGTATTCTAAGAGTGAGTTTATATATATTTGCGATTTTCAATACTATTATAGGGGAAAAAATGGATGTAGTTTATTTTTGTAACTAATATGAGGAAAATGATACCGAAAATATGAAACTCATCCTAAAAAAAGGGGGAAGGAAAAAGAAAAAGAAAAAGAAAAAATACCCTTGCGCAAGTATTCCAGAAGCATCTTATTTTTGCATAAAACCCCTCGTCACCTTACTGAACCTTCTAGGGTTTTATCTTCATCTTCGTCTCCGCCATTTCCAACCTTAGATATAGGCTCATCGGCACACTCTAATCTAACCTCCTCGTTCTAAAGCAATTCAATCTTCTCAAATCTCAGTCCCAAAAAAGGTATTGACTTTCTCAATTATCTCGTACCAATTCTCCATTTCCTGAATTTGGTCGTCGGTTTTTCTATCTACTTGTGCGTAATGTATATTACCTTATAATCTAATTGCAGTCTTTGTATTTCTTGGTTTGGAATTGGGGTTTGTGATATGGGTTTTTTGTCCAGGAATGGCGACAGCTCAGTTGACTGCATCATCAGTTTCGGTTAGGAGATTGGGTTCATTCGAGGGGCCGAGATCTATTTCCACTGTTAGGGTATCTTCATTTTCTCCTTTGAGGAAAGGAGGGCTCAGCCTCAGGTCTACCCGCGGCCTTGTCGTCAAAGCTGCCACCACTGTTGCCCCTAAGGTATTTTCTTCTTCATCGTATCTAGCCCGAATGTTTATGTTTTTCTTCACTTTAATTGACTTGTGCTGGACAATCTCAATTACCCTAGTTAGTAATTGAGATGTTAATTTAGGCTCAGGTATCACTTGTTTTCGATTGTATGCTTTACCACCATCTTGTTTGGCTTGGCCACTTGGAACATTAATTTAGTGAGTCTTGTCGTATATCTTGAGTTATTTGCGTATGTAAGCTTAACAATTACCTCACCAGCGAAAAAACTCTTCAGGACTAGATTGTTGCAATATTTCTTGGATGGGATACTTGGCAATTGACGGTAACTCTTTGATCAGGTTGTTTTTGATAATATATTGAAAATTTAGGTTTTTCTAGAAATGGTTGTCTTGCTCGATTGGGAAATGGAGCTTTTTGGGTATTGACTTTGTTTTCATATTGTCCATGAATTGGTGCCTTTGTTACACTGGAAGCGAAGATACTTGAGCTAATTCAGCTACAATATTACTACACCTTAATTTCTGGAAATTAGTGATTGGAGCTTTTTCATTCTTTTCCGCTTTTTGTAGTTTATTTTTCTGGAAAACTTTATTAGTTTGCTGTTCATCCGTGACTTGGCATTTTCATTGCTTCTTCTATTGGTGTCTATGTTCTTCTACATTGTGGCCCATGAACTCAACAGAATTGAGTTTTTAGGGGTTGCATTTTTGACAATCTGTTACAGACCTCTTGCGAACTTGCCTGCCGTTACGTGTCCTGATCGAATGAAGCCGAATCGGAGGTTCGAGCTTGCTTGCTTTAAATCTAGATAGAAAGAAGGCAAGGTTGCCTTCTTATTATGTGAATTGTGAAGGTCCCCCGTTTATTATACACAGAGATCCCTCTGTGGCTTCGGTCCCATGGTGATAGAACAACTACAAATGCAGAAATCCAGACATGCCATAAAGGCATAACATCAACCATCTGGGTGAACGAGTGAGCTCCTGCTCTAGTTGGAGCTCCCCACCTTCAAAAAATTTCATCATCTTGATTGTGTTGTAATTCGTCCAGTTAATTTTCCAATTAATTTTCTTCATACTTAGTTCAACTGGTGCCTATGCATTGATTTTAAAGAAGTTGAGGTGTGCTTCAATTGTTAATTATTCACTGTTCTTCCTGTTTAGTACACTACCCTCAAGCCATTGGGTGATAGAGTGTTGGTGAAGATCAAGACTGCTGAGGAAAAGACTACAGGTGGTATCTTACTTCCAACAACAGCGCAGACAAGACCTCAAGGAGGTGAGGTTGTTGCTGTTGGAGAGGGGAAAACAATTGGAAAGACTAAGGTTGACATTAGTGTGAAGGTAATTGCTTCTTTTATTGCCCCTTGGGTGGGTTGGGGTGGAGTTAGTTGATTGTTCTTAAGGTTTCATAAACTGTGATTACATTAGGGGGTGCTGAGTATTTTCATCTGTGCAGACTGGTAACCAAGTTGTTTACTCCAAGTATGCTGGGACTGAAGTGGAGTTCAATGGATCAAACCATCTCATACTAAAGGAGGATGACATTGTTGGTATCTTGGAGACTGATGATGTCAAGGACTTGAAGCCCTTGAATGATAGAGTTCTAATTAAGGTTTATTACTTCTTGGGCTGCTGGTTTTTCTTTAGACTAAAATTGTGGAAACATTTCTCCTCTAAGTGGAACATGGACGCAGATCGAGAAACTTTTTTGCGTCAATATGTAGTTATGGAGTTGATAATAGTGATCTTCTATGGTGCCCATTTTCCTTGTGAGAGGTGTTTACACTTCAGAAAACCGATTAGGCGATCCTGCCTTGGTTTGTTACGTGGAATGGAGGATTTCTAGATAATTGTCGTCTGTTTGAAAATTGAAATTGTGTATTATATTTATATTCCTTCGTAGAGCCAGATTATGGAGTCAGGACTGACTGGTATTGAAACTGAAAATAGGTTGCTGAGGCCGAGCAAATGACTGCCGGAGGCTTGTTACTACCAGAGGCAACCAAGGAGAAACCTTCCATTGGCACAGTAAGAAATGTTTGCACTTATGAATCAAAGCTCGATAACTTCAACTTTTTATCTGTTCAAAATAACTGACTAGAACTGATTTCTCTTCCCTTTCCCCATCTAACCAACAAGATGGAATTCTTTTAATAATCTATCGCATGTATTTCTCTGTGGCTCAAAGTTTTATGAAATTTTTGTTAGTTTTCAAATGTTATGGTGTTTGTTTGATGCCAGGTGGTTGCTGTGGGGCCTGGTCCCCTGGATGATAAGGAAGGTAAAAGGAAACCGCTATCGATTTCTCCTGGAAACTCTGTATTGTTTTCCAAGTATGCGGGGAATGACTTCAAGAGAGCTGATGGTTCAGAATACATTGTCCTGAAGGCGTCTGATGTGATGGCTGTTATTTCTTAGTTGTCCTGTTGGGTAGTTCTCGGGGAATGTGTGCTACAATTTTTGTTGTGTTACCGTGAGATATGTGTTCAATGGTCATTGCTGTAATCACGCTACAAAGGGCGTTGGTCCATTTCTTACTCTTGATCCTTGGCTAAGGTTTTACTTTTGTGGAATTTTGCTAGTTATCTATATGTAGTTCTGCCGCCACTGGGTTTGCATTCTCTCGATCGTTCTAATTTTATCGGATGTCTCCGAAGGCACAGGTTTGCATTCTCAGACTTCGACTACTATGGTATTTGCACTAGTAGGTGAAGAAGGGGGGAAAAAAAAACTTGATTTCTCTCATACACAGGATAAAAAATGAAATGATCTTGGTAAAACAAATCATGTCAAACGGGAATATCGTCGTATGGGTGCTATGTGTGCTAAAATTTGTCTTTGGATGGGCAATCTTGTTATTTTTCACCATTTTTATATGAGAAAAAAGATTGGCTTTATGAAAAGCCTGAGGAAAGTATAGCACTTTCATGTACCAAAAAAAAAGAAAGTCTAGCACTTTTATGAAATGCTCACGATTTTTTTATGTCAAGCTTTATTGGGTCTGATTTGGTGTCCTAAAATCCTACAAGACTACAGTTCATCTCCGCCGAAGTACAGACGTAGTGTATGAAAAAAACCAGGAACTGCTTAACATGAACGTGAAGCAATTGCCCATTCAAAAAAAAATGAGCATATGGCCTTATCTTGGAAAACCATCCACTTCTGTGTATATTGACAAATCAATAACGAAGAACACAAATGATAATGGTTCTCCAAATCACTGTTAATTTGTTAGATTGGGATACATTGATTTGATACATTGATTTGCAAATCCATAAGACGCTGTTAAATCTCAGGATTACACCTTTGTGCTAGGTTACACGACATAATGGCACTCTGCACTTGGTTCAGAGCTCCTCCCATGCTGAATGCACTGAAAACTCTCCATCTGTAATTTGGAAGCCATTCGACATATCAGCTTTGCTGGTTTCTGCATATTTGAGCTCCATAAGAACATTTGACTGTTTTGCAGGCCATCCCGATATTTGTTCTCCTTTTGCTTTGACAACTCATCCTATAGTATAAGGCGATTCATTACACAGCGATATGAAATTTGACTTCTTGGCATTAGTAGAAGCTGCTAGCACATTAACAAATAGAGTAATTTTCTAACCATGAAAGTTTTGGGGTTAACCTACACGGATATTATCAATAGAATTCCTCTGTACAGCGTATCACCTCGTATGGAGGTCTCTTCTACTCATCCTTAGTGGTAAGAGGCACCTCACTTCAATTTTCTGATTTCAGAACTCTCTATCTATTAAACAAGGGGATTCCTGAAACTACAACTCTTATCTATTGAAAGAGGCAGCTGTGTTATCGTCATAGTGCCCCCTCCATGCATTTCCACTGTCAGTTTCACTACAAGCTTGTTTGGGAACTGGCACGTGACCCAAATCTCCATCCAAACTCATTTGCTGCACCTCAGCAGATGACAGTATCTTTATGCTCTGAACACAACTCACAAACTCCCTGAAATCAAAATGGAAATCATATTTCGATAAACTAGACTATGAAAAAAAAAAAAAGGGTACGCAAAATATAGAACATCACTTACTCCCAAGGATCATCTCCAACAAGTAATATGTCTTTTTCATGATCAACGTAGACAAGTTTCCACTCTGTTCTTTGTGAGTCTTCTAGTTGTCCTTCAATCCCAAACATACGGGCCAGATCATGCCTGAGCTCACCATAGCCCTTGTAACGGCTAACATCAATAGTTCTCCCCACTGACCCACGTTTTTGAACCTGAATAAAATTTGAACAGGCATTAGTGAATTGTCCATCTTGTACACCAATAGAAAGCAAAAATAATGCGATTAACACAAAAAACCATTATTTCCTGTACTTTTCCCCTTCTATACTGTTTATTCTATGAAGACAAAGTGGACAAACAGACCTTTGTGTACGTTCGCATTCTTTGAGTCTGGCTAGGCCACAACCCACCACCCAAAACACCAGCATCGTTAACTGCAACGTCAGTTGAACACATGTTTGGCAACCCAAACGACTGAGAACTGATTGCGGCAGCAGACAACTCTGTCTCAAAATCCCTTGGTGTCCCACCATAATTGGAAAGCAAGTTCTGAATGTCTTTTCCAGTATCGAAACCCCTCGACAACAAAGCATCAGGTGTCATACCATCAACATTAGCTGCAAAGTGAAGATTGTTCCTAGACTGTGACTGAACATCCCCCTCCATAGAAAAACCGGGAAGTGAAAAATTCTGTTGGAAGCCACTTGTATCCAAACAATATGATGTCGCAGAAGAAGACGCATCTAATTGTTCAGTACCAGTAACTTTGTATTTTTGTTGCTCGGGTGCTTTTGATCCAGGCAACTCATGTTTGACCCTAATTTCAGGCTTGCTTTGAAGTTCCTGGACCACATTAGCAGAAGCATGATGCCCCACCAAATCCTCCATCAACGAGGAAGGTTTTTGTTGGCTCCTGTTCAGAAAATTTGATGGAGACGCTTGGCAATTATTTGTAGATGGTGAAGTTGAGCATGATGGGGCATCCCCATCTGTAAGCCCAGAATGGGCTTTAACAGGCTTCAGTGGGCCCTGAATTTGGTTCACAGCAAATTGAGTAGATTGCATGAATGATGATGTTGAGATACCGTTGCCACTGGTTTGTTGCTGCGGCTGAGACAACGGAAGATGTTGTGATTGCCAGCTTCGTTGGTGAGCATGTTGTTGTGGCTCCAAACAAGGCCTTACAGGGGATAACAGTTGTTGCTGCTGCTGCAATTTCTGCAGTAGCTGCAGTTGAAGATGCTGCTCTGAAAGGTTTTGCTGCAATGTGTTTTGCCCTTGTGGAGAATGTGAAAGACTGGACTGCAATGATTGTAGAGGCATTTGTTGCAGTTGTCCCTGCTGTTGCTGGGGCCTCTGTAGGAGGCTTGCTTGTTCTAATTGTTGATACTGCAAGTCGTGTGATAAGGGCTGAAAAGAATTCCTCTCACTGGAAGAGATGCTTTGCTGGGATTGGCTATTTCCTGTCAACTGTTGCTGCTGAAGTTGAGAATATATGAGTGGTTGCTGCAAATTCGGATTTGGGTTTGGGATCTGATTAGATGTAATAATAGTATTATTTCCAAGAGCTGGTTGTAATATCTGCTGCTGTTGTGGCGGTTGCTGCTGCTGCTGCTGCTGCTGTGTCTGTTGTTGCTGCTGCTGTTGCTGCTGCTGTTGTTGCTGCTGCTGCTGCTGCTGCTGTTGTTGCTGTTGTTGTTGTTGTTGTTGCTGCAGCTGCTGTTGTTGATGTTGTAGTTTTTGGTGCTGCTGTGTATTGAGAGAAGACTGCAACAATTGTTGCAGCTGCTGCTGCTGCTGTGTCCATGCCAGAGAAGGCTGTGGAGGTTGAACAACTTGTAGATTCTGTTGATTGGCTTTGTTGAACTGGAGATGTGGAGTAGAAAGAGAAGGGGTTTGAAAGTTCAACAACTTGGAAGGATCATCAACACTAAGGTTGTTTTGGAATGTTGCTGAAGATCCAACAGGTGGAAAGAATCCTGTTTGAGTGGCTGGAAAGCGGTGATTCTGTTGCATGTTCATCCACTGGACTAAACTCAAGCCAGGGAAGAGTGAGTTTGAGGCATCTTTTATTCCAAATTCATCAAGCCAGGGCATGCCTCGGTTGAAACCGTTTGCCATGTCTGACTGGTCATCTGCAAAACAACTCATTGATTAAGAAAACGAAGCACTAAGTAAAGAAAACTGTATTGAAAAGTGCAAGGTCAATTACATGCATGGTTAATAATATCGCGACAGTAATTGTCCAACCATGAACTTTGTCCTCAAAAGTTGCTTCATTTTGAAACACATTGCAGGAGATAACAAAGTGGTATGTATGGCTAACCTATGAACCCTGGTTGTTTCGGAAACTTGGGTCTGAAAAATGGAGGTGGGCATATGAAGAAAGGAGTTACAACAGGTTCAATGTCCCATATGGAAACTCGACTGGGACGTTCCCCTGCAGTTGATTCATCCCACCCAACCTGCCAACAATAGAAATGTTCAATGATTGGCTAGTAACAAATGTTCAAGCTATTTACTAGTCCAACAGCAATAAAACATTAATCTAGTGTTTGAAAAACACTAAGCTCATGCAGTTTAACTCAAAAAAAGTAAACAAACAACACCTGAAGATTGCGCCATTGTGAACCTTTCCATCGCAGTGGATCCAGATCACTGACACCAGTGACTGTACCCATGTACCTACGCACTCCTGACTCATCAGTCTCAAACATCATTCTGAACCGCATCCCCAATGAAACTTGATTATACATTGCTTTATTATACTTGGCTAGCGGAATCACAAACTCAGAAGGGCTGGCCCTATTTAAATCGAATAATTTATTCAGAACACAACATATGAAAAATTCTGTGAAACTGATCACAATATAAGAACATGAAGTCACATAAGTTTTCAGTAGTACCTTGGATTGTAAAATATAGTAAAAGGACTGCTATTTGCTGCGGCATGAGTGGCAGCAGCTAAAATTCCAATGTGCATGCTGTCACTGGATATGACTGATGATGAAAGGGCTGGCTGCTGTCTATTAGCACGCCTTGTACCCAGGAGAAGCTGTGATTTTTCATCTCTGCATCCAACAAAATTTTCACAGCTTAGAAACGAGAAGAATAATATAAATTTTTAATCTCATTTACTCAATCATCTTTAAGTACCTTATAAAAAGGATAGAATCGCCAGCAAAGAGTCGTTTAGAGCTAACAAAAACACTCCAACCTGTGGTCAGCAGGTGCCTTTTTGGTTGGCCTGAAATTAAGAATGTCGAGTTGTAATGTTTTTGTTCTACTTCTGCCCAACCGAATGAACACCTATCCGAAAAATTTCCTCGCTCAAACTTTGTGATAACAATAACAACTCAATTTGTTCCCAACCAACCTCCATGAGGCAAGTCTTCAATAAAATGAAGTACATGTGACTATCTTTTAGCAAGTTAGACATCTCATGATAATAGAGATCCAAAAGGCAGAAGTTCTCTCGCAAGAATTCTTTTAAACTTACTTGGAAGGTCATAGGTTTCCCATGTAGGTTAACAAACAGATAAACCAATGTTTTGATAATTATATGCAAAGGGAGATGAAAATCTAATAGCCGAAGAACTATATAATCATTTTCTTCTCAAGAGGGCCATAACGTGAAGCCATTGTCTTCCAACCTCTCCTATTTAATTCTACAGTAACTCTGTTTGAAAAATAAAAAGACACGAAAAGGGCATTGATATCTCAACTCATAAGACTTGGTCCTTATCAGTAATCACTCTCTCATTATGTGTCTTGTTCTATCTTCCGCAGATTGGCAAAATAGGAAAACAGAAAGATCTAATAACTTAGAAGAATACATCCTCTTCTCCAATGATGGTGAATATAACGAACTGATTCACAAACCAATGGTATTCATGGTAGGAGATTCATGTTTATTAGTTAAACATTTCAGCTCTTACAAGGTGCAAAATTTTAACAAGAGAAAAAACTAAGATGGTCACCAAAAGAAAACATATGCATTGTCTTACAGAATGGGAGATTAGCATATCCATCAATCAAACAGGAGAACAGGAACACGGACAAGAAATTGAGACGAAAGATTTAAGAGTGAACTACCTCGATAGATATGTCTAAATGCCCATGACTGGTCATGCAAATCCTTAGCTACAAGCTCCTGAGCCGGGGGTTGCATTGAGAAATCCTACCACACAACTTTCTTGTAAGCAATCTAAAGGATAATATCCGGTGCACCATATGGTGCTCACTTTTTGTGCATACAGAACTTAATATTTGAAATTGTTGCACTTACTAGAGGTGGGAAAATTTTCTCAGCTGCTCGACGAGGAACGGAAAATCCACCATGAGTGCTTGTGTCACTAGCTGTAAGAGTTTTGCAGAAAAATTCGGCAGGTTGCCTGCTTTGCTTGAGGCCCATATCAGATAAAAGTAATGCTTCCTGATCATACTGTAAAGTACATTCAAAATGCTATTCAGATAGGTTGATGATTCAATCATTCTCCATAACCGTAAAGGGGGTAAAAAAGGAAAGAGCATAAAGAAAGCTGTGTTGGAATCAGAGACTGCTGAAAGTTGAAAATAAATGGCCAACCTACTTTGCTAACAGGTTGAAGAGTCATCTGTGCATAGACCTCATCGGTTTCTGGGTCAGCCTGAGCCAAAATATGAACGCAGAAGTTACTAATTCAGAAGATCATAAGAGGGTTCAACCTTCTAATCGTCAATAGATTATGCTGCATGTTACATGAAACGATCACTCAGTTTACATACATGTCTAAACGCCTAAGTCAATCAGAAATATGCTCTTTCTGTCCATCTAAATCAACTAAGCAGACAATTTAGTGAAATTTGGATGGATTCAGACAACATAAAAGGACCACAAGAATAAAATTAAACTTTTTCCTGACTTTGGTTTCTATGTTTCGGGCGAACTTTGCATATGCCATGCTTATCGTCTTATGTTTACACAACTGGCTGGAAGCCAAGAAAAAGGAGTGTTCTTAAGGTTGACAGCCAATGTAAAACTTCTAGTCACGCCCATACTAATATATAACCTGAGAATTTTTCAGTGGGTGTTGTCAGTCGGCTACACCCTGATGTGATGAGAAATAGAAGAATACCAAGGCGAATATGGGTTGAGGTGACAAGAAAGCACATGATTACTTCACATTTAATTGAAAACGGCTTCAAATCAGCCCAACTTGAAGAAATGGATAACTATACTGACCCAATTAGTTTAGACAAAACCTTGCACAGTTGTAGATTTAACTGTTTCGCGACATTGGTAATCCAAATAAGTGGCAAACTGTGAAATGTCACAGATGCAATACTTTTTCCCTGGGCAGCTAGTAATTTTTTTAAAGAGGAAAAACACATATAAAGTACCGCGATTTATAAAGTTGGGAGGTTCTCATACATGTAAAGTGACATTGTGAAGCATGCAAATCAACTTGGAAGGAAGATTAGGATAGTTTGGGATGCCATCAGTATCCTTTTGCATTGATGCCGCAACCTGAGAGCGTAATTGTAAGAAAATCTTCCACCCGATACTAGAATCAGCTTTACTATATCTGATGAAGGAAAGAGAAAAACATACTTGCTCACTGTGACCTTGAGGGAAGTATACCACAAGACTTCCCATGGGAGGCAAAGAAACAAGTGGCCCCGCACAAGCATGCCATAACTCTGAATTAATAACCTTTCTTTCGCCTGTGTCAATCCAATTAAGGATATTGTAACAATGACATGAATTCTCAAATAGCAACTGTTAAAGAGGAAATGGTAGGATTCCTAAATCATGTTTAATGTTACATGGATAAAACTGAAGGGGCAACAAACGTAACTCCTATTTAAGTTAAAAACATCAAAAACGAGTTTCTTCATCCTCATTCCTCAGTTCAAGATTAATCTTTGAGATCGAGGCAATGAACATTTTCCTAGGTGATGAGTGAGAAGAATCAATTTGTATTCATTTTCTACGGCTGGTATCCTGGTAGCCTAAAAAGGTCAGCTATCTGAATTTGGTGGCAAAATTAGCACTTTGTGCAGACTTGGAAATTCTTGATACTATGATACTTTCATTATGCAACAAAGAGAGAATTTTTCGCCCACATAGAGAGAATGCTTAGAAGAGAGACATCTCGAACATTCGTACTACACCGTAAGAATTAAGAAAATAACGCCGATAAAAAACGAATTAAGACAATAATATGTAGTCCCATTTTCCATGAGACCATCTTCAACAATCTTCAGCTCACTACCCACAAAGGGTTTGAATAAAGAATGAATACACGTATCATCACATAGGCCAAAGTTTCAGTTTTGCAGCAGAAAATTTTGCTTCAAGAGTGAAAATATCATGTTCGGATAGATGGACTGTTCTGATCATCGAAATAGGACCGGGAACATGGCAGGTAATGTTCACCCACAACTCTACACAACTCTACAAACTATGTAAAGGATAATAGCCAAACTAAAATTATAGGAACTGGATCACTAGAATTTCTTATTAGTACAAATTACAATATTCACCTTCTCCTGAAGTTGGCAGATAACCATTTGACGGAGCTTTCATGTCGACAAATTCAGGCTCCAGTTTCTTCAATTTTGATTCACGTTTCCCAAACCTACCGACCTGAGCCTTCACCAATTTGATACTTCCAGCCACATACCATTACTTCTTCATTTGCTGCAAATTAATTCTACCTCTTATCTTTTAAGTTGCTCACTCGAGACATCTTCAAATTGAATCGAAACAACAAACGGAAAACCTTGATCAATTTGGCGTGAAAGTTGCGAAACTTACCTGAGATGGAGGGATCAGACGGTGGAGAATCGCCGGAAAATTTGACGGCACAGAGATTTGAGTGTCTGGGGATTAGTAATGAATTGGGTTACTTGGAGGTGTAACAGATTAGCAAGCCGACATGACAAAATAGAGTAGAGAGGAGTAGAAATATATACAAGAAATACGGCGTGCTTAGCTCTAAGCAGACATTAATCTTAATTTCCTCACAATTTTACATTATTGAACTCATTATTGCTGTCTTTCTCTCTCTCTCTCTCTCTCTCTCTCTCTCAAAATTAATGTTTGTCTCTACCTCAGTAGCATCAAGCATATTTAATTTACTGCTGTAATTTTATCTTGTTTGTTTCATCCTTTACAACATCTCTTATGCTTGCGTTTGTTGTGTAACTCAATTATCCGGACTAGCTCATGTTTCTAAAGCCAGAACAACATTTCGTATGAATTAACTTTAAATGAGTTGATAGCTCTGTATCACCTATGCTTTCTTTAATTACTTATTGTCAAACTCAGGTTTATATGTATAGTGTCTTAACGTCATAATTTGACAATGTTTCACTTATTAAAATCTCAATGGATTAATCAAGTATAAGCTTGACAATAAGTAAAATGCTTTAACTACTTTGAGCTCGCATTGTCAACTCTTTCATCAATAGTAAGAAAACTCATGCAAGCATCGAAAATTTGTTCGATTTCTTAATTATTTTTCTGTGTTATTCTTCACGTTATACGTACTTGAATTATATATTTATCCACTGGCTTACATGGAAAAGGAGACAGATAAAAAAAAACTATAAGAACAAATTGATTAGTTTTTCTTGTATAATTAGTATAAATCTCTTCATGAATTCATAATCAAACACGTATTGACGATAGTATAAAAAAAAAAAATTAACTGTAAGGGATTGTGTTCGATATTGTGTTCAGATACAGTAACTGTGTTACTAGATGGAGTATCATTTTTGAAAAATTTGTTCTGATTTCTTGATTTATTCTTTGTGTTAATCTTCACATTGTACTTGAATTATGGATACATTCAATGGTTCACTAGAAAAAGGAAACGGATAAAGAAAGTATGAGAATGAATGATTAATTTCTCCTCTCTTATTTAGTCTTCACAAATCAACCACTTGGTGACAACTGGGATTTTTGGACATAATATTGGTGTTGCAGCATTCATTGTTTCTAACCCTATTCCTGTTGCCCTAAATTACTAATTATTTCCTGTAAGAAAGTGTTGGCCAAATTTTTTAATTATCCTGACAGCTGTTATTAATAATTAACTAACATTAACTTCAACAAAAAGAAGAAAACAACAACATAGGAGAATAGAATAGAATAGAATAGATTAGCATGCTGATTGGGCTACTTGGCCGCAAAACCCGGAGATTTCTCAGATGGGGCATAAAAACCGTGGCGCTCCCACATTATTAAAGTTAATTAACCCTTTGATTAATGCTTCTTTAATTTGCCCAACAAATCCTCAAAATTAATGACGCCCATACTATGTTTTCTTGCCCTGGTACTAGTAGGGGTGCAAACGAGCTGAGCCGAGCCGAGCTTTGTAGTGTTCGAGCTCGGCTCATTAAGTAAACGAGCTGAAAAATCGAGCTCGAGCTCGGCTCTGTCATAAACGAGCTGAGCCCTTATCGAGCCGAGCCAAGGTAATTTACTTAACGAGCCTTCTTAAACGAGCCGAGCCTATGTAATCGAGCCGAGCTTTTTCGAGCCGAGCCGAGCTTTAGCAAGCTCGTTAACTAAACGAGCCTGAAAATCGAGCTCGAAATCGGTTCGTTTACTTATCGAACCGAGCCGAGCCGAGCCTTAACGAGCCGAGCCATGAGCTTCTCGCGAGCAGCTCGGTTCGTTTGCAACCCTACCTGGTAGTACCAAAACTAAAACGAAACCTCAATACCCAATGGGTTTCTTTAACCTTGATCATAATTGTCTCCGGCTGGAATTGGCTCGATTCAGTTCGAACTCTGATTTTGGTGTAACTATTGTATAAACCCAAACCCAAACCTGCCAGATTTTTATATTGAGACCCGAATCAAATCTGCTATTAAAAAGTTAGACAAAGTCAGCCCTGATCCATGTAGATCGATTTAAGTATTTATCGGTTCGGCTGAGATTATCGGCCTACATCGTATTCGATGCTTCCAATTAATCTGCACCACAGTTTTGGGCAAGTTGAGTAAAGGTTACTACATATTGTGTTTCCCTCAGGAAAATAAATTAATAAATCAAAGAAAGAGGCCAATATTTGTTGAATCAAGGGCGGCTATGGGTTACTGGCAGGCAGAAGGTTTTAATTAAGTAAATCTATTGGGTTAAAAAAATGCCTTACATTATAATGTGACAATGGAAGTTGACGAAAATTTGATAGTATCGTACAAAAATAAAATCGCAATTCTACCAAATAAATATCACCTTTATTCTATTGAGTATTGAGGATCGAATGTGGATAAAATCAAAAGCTGAAGATGAATATATGATGATCTTCTTGTCACTGAGAAAATATTTTGACGGTGTTGAACTGTTGAAAATCAAAGGAAATTATCCTTTCAAAATTTTAAAGTTAACTTTGTATCTATATTTTTTTTGTAATATTTTCGTCACCGCTAATTTAAAACGTCTAAAGTCGGCCGGTGTGCAAAATGAATTACTTTGCACCGGACTTTTTTTTTATTACTGTTTATGTTTGTATTTGCATTAATGATATTCTTTTGTGAAGCTCTGAAACTTTTAGAAAAGTATAGTAGTTGAAAAACTCATTCTTTTGAAGCAAAATTCTCTCTCTCTCTCTCTCTCTCTCTCTCTCTCTCTCTTATATATATATATATAGGTAAAACTTCTAGTCCACACCTCCCGTTAATAAGAAAAAAATGGTTTTTTTTGTGTTGTAAATTATTTTTGGAAAATCCGAGCCGTCCAATGTGTTCAGAAGGTGTTTTCAAGGGTCCAAGCGGGAAATCTTCAAAACAAAATACCGGGAAGGGCTTGATCCAAGCAATTTTCGCAAAAACTGTATATATATATTTTTTGCGAAAACTGCTTGGATCAAGCTCTTCCCGGTATTTTTTTTTGAAGATTTTCCGCGAGAGGCCCTTGAAAACACCTTCTGAACACATTGGACGGTTTGGATCGTCAAAAAAAAATTTGGATCATGGAGGTCCGGAAACGGGAGGTCCGGACTAGAAGCCCTCCAATCCGGACTTTTTATTTCTGGATCTCATGATCCAAACATTTTTTTGTATATTTACATTTTTTGCGAAAACTGCTTGGATCAAGCCCTTCCCGGTATTTGTTTTTGGAGATTTCACGCGTGAACCCTTGAAAACACCTTTTGAACACATTGGACGGATCGGATTTTCCAAAAATAATTTGCAACACAAAAAAAACTATTTTTTTCTTATTTCCGGGAGGTGTGGATTAGAAGTTTTTCGTATATATATATATATATATATCCCTCAAGAATTTAAAAGTGTTTCACTCAAAGTTAAATACCTTTAAAATTCAAAGGCAATTTACTTTAAAATAAATACACTTTAAGAGCAATATAGCCCACGATGAGTATGATAATGACCTTATGTACGCTCCAATAGCCGAGCAAAATAAGTACCCTCGGCTCCAATTGACATCATTTTTGGCTTTAGCTTAGCTCTTACGTAAGTAATCTTTAGAAAGAAGTGAATTCAAACTTAGTTAGGAAAGTTTAGTCGCTAACCTAACCATTAATCACAACACTACTCTACTCTTAAATGGAGTTGACGTTAGTCATCATCCAAAATGCGTAAATGCATATGTGAACAAGAGTTTTTTTTTTTTTTGGGTGGCCGGTGGTAATGAAAAATAACCCTATAAACAGAACTAATCTCTCCTGCTCCTCCTATATATATATTCGAATCACAGAATCAGGCATACATTCGAATCATGGAATCAGGCATTTGTGAACACAAACGAGTTTTTCTTTCTTTTTTTTTTTCTTTTTTTTTTGTATGGTGGTAAATGAAGAATAACTTGATGAACTGGACTAATCTCTCCAGCTCTTCTTATAGTTCTTTCTACGCGTTTGCGTGAGGCTGATTTGGCTAATTTGAAAAAATTAGTTTTTTGGTTTTTTTTGTTTTGTCCTTATTCAATTTTTTTTTTTGCCTTTGTTAGTTTTCGGTCGATTTTTTGTAGTTTCTTGGCTTGTCTCGACGAGAGGAATCTAAAAAGTATAAAATTGTTAGCCAAACTTAAAGTTTTGTGAATAAAGACAAAAAAATAATCCAAAAAACTGGTTTATTTTGGTTTATTTTCTGCTTTATTAAAATACAATTATTGCTTTTGACCATAATTTTACTCTTTGAATTCGTCTGGACAAAACAACAAAAAACCAATTTTTTCAATTTAGCCAAATCAGGCCGAGATGTCCCAAAGTACAAATTGCTGGAGAGGGGAATATCATTATTCAACCATATTCTACTAGGTTTTCTTTTTCATATTAGCAAATAGTACTGCATGTACATATTGGTTTCTTGTTGATAGACATGTATACTGATTATATAACGTGTAGTACTAATATAAGAGCCAGCCAGCCAGCCAGCCAATAAATGAATGAGAGGGCCATGAGAGAGCATGTAACCATGTGAGTGGGTTGCAGCTTTTGTCGGGCCAACTACCTTCCCAACTCCGACCAGAAAATTTTGGGTTCAAATCCTTCCCTCCGATCCCTGATCTTGGCCTCTTAACCAATTCTTGTGGTTATCAGTTAGCATCATCCTCCTCTCACCTTCTTCATTACTACGTACGTACTAGCTAGGTACTACTACTTGATTGATTAATTCTTGGGTGGCCCCGGCCAGAACTGCCATGCATTGCCAGCCTCTCGTCAATTTTTGGCTTATACGTATTTATCAGTACTACTTCTTGTACGGATATTTGTGGACCATGATCGTATTATTGCGTCCAGTCATATAATTTGCGAGCGTGCAGGAGGAGTATGAGCGTGAAAGCGTCTTTGAGAGAGCGAGTAATGTGCGAGAATTGAGAATGGGAGGACTAGGCATTTTCGAGGACTGGGGGACTCTGTCGTCCCTTTGGGGCTGCCGCCCTAGGAACGACACCGTTTCTTGGGGTTTGAGGAGACTCATACCTAAGTTTGTTTGCTAAAGCCCCGTTTGGCATAGAAAACATACGATTGATTTGTTGATTTTTTGGAGGGTCATTTCAGGTCTCCCAAAGATGATTCAAACCGTTCATTACTATTAAAATATATTTTATTGATTCCTACCAAAAAAAAAAAAATTAGTTCAATTCGATATCGCTAAGCGCTTTTTCATCCATAAAAAAATTCTTAACATGCCCCAAAAAAACCAATAAACCAATTGAGTGTCACACTGGGATTTAGCAAACAAACAAACGTAGAAGCCTCCTCAAACCCCAAGAAACGGCGTCGTTCAATGGGTGGCAGGCTGGCAGCCATTGCTGTCCGGCAGGGTCCCAATCCGCTTTTTGAACAATTCTATATATGACTAAGGTTTGTGAGTCTGATTGCCAAAACAAAATAATAATAATAATAATGCTCGTCAATCTGAGTAATTATCCGTGAGTAATCATGGAACATAGTCACGTGGTGTTTTGAATCATTCCAACACCACACTTATATATATAAGATTGATACACTGAATCGTGAATGTTATGTGAATTTCATATAAATATGTGGTGTTGGAGTGTCCCGGGCTCCGAAAACATTGAATAATGTCAGTCAGTCCACATTGCACGTGCATGGGTTAGATATTCCATAGCCCTAAATGGAACCCTATTTTAACTTGTGGGGGATCACCAGCTGGTGGTATTGATTCCGCCTTTCAAAATTTTCCTTTGATTGTTTTGTTTTTGTTTTCAAGAAGGACGACATGCACCCAAATTGCCAAAATTATTGTACTTGTAATATTGACTATGAAAACGACTTCATTTCTTAGGGTGCGTAACCACCTTGCTGGTAATTATTACAGTATTAAAATATGGGTGTGTAACCACTTTGCTTAACCACTTTGCTTGGATCCCTTTAATCTTTGTATGTTTCCAAAGATTAATAAAAAAATTCGCCGTTCAAAAAAAAAAACTACTAGAGCTAGGTTTGCCACAGGACGTGGAATACACTACTTTTTTTTAACTAAAATCATCTACGCACACATTAACTAGTCGCTGAGAAAAAAATTAGGGTTGGAATAGGGTAGGGCTATATTTACTCTCTATTGTAGAAATCCTAGCCGATTTTTTATCATAATAAACAGACTCGCTCTCGCTCTCGCTCTCGCTCCCGTGAAGGTACCCGGTTTTAGAGAACCACGTAAATTCCTGTGTTGATTGTTTTACTGTTTTCGTATTCCTTTATTGTGCGTGTGGTGATTTCTCTAACAGATCTAAAAGAAGTGGTTACAAAAAGGGTGTTCTCCATGTAGGAGTATATGTTTCTTTTGGTACTGCTTCTCCATGTATATGTTAGAATAGATGATCAAGAACGTGATTTAATTAGGACAAATATACATAAAGGCAGTAAATTGAAATGTGATAAATATGCAAAATTTGGAGGATTACATAAAAGAGAACTCTTTGTTACTACTACGAAGTGTACGAAATGTGAAAGTTGAGGTGAAAAAAAAAAGCAGGGCGACCACACTTTTACAATCAATGACATGTACCAGAAGATGCCTGGTCAGAGATCTGCAACTGATATATCTTTTGTGTAGATTCCCTTGCTGGGAAAGTAGTAAATATACATAGTTATATTCTGTGAGGGGTCGCAGGGGTGTGCGTGCGTGTTGTGCAATTCGAGTCGTCCGCTCAGCAATCTAATGGTTCATATTTCATCTGATAACGAACGGTTAGATGTTGCACAATCGAGATGAGATCTGGACCATTGAATTGTCGAGCAGACAGCTCTGATTGCATAGCACACGTGTTGCGCACTCCTTGTGCAGCACCAACACCAAACCTGACGGGGTATTATACGCGAGAGAGAGAGAGAGAGAGAGAGAGAGAGAGAGAGATGTTGCAGGGATTTAACACCAATAAGAGAAGTGGAAGAAAATGGGACGTCCCAAAACAAAATAAGATACTATCAAAATGGAGCGGAGGAAGTAGTAGAGAGAGAGAGAGAGAGAGAGAGAGAGAGAGAGAGAGAGAGAGAGAGAGAGAGAGAGAGAGAGAGAGAGAGAGAGAGAGAATATATTATATTATAGTGTGGGGATTTAACAGCATTAAGGGGAGTGGAAAGAAAATGGGTATGATTCCGTGAAGCAAATAAACAATAATTGGCGTGGCCACTCGAATTGCATGCCCAAATTCATGAATGATATTCTCAGGTCACATGGGTGTCATCAAAATTTGTCTAGGCAGCCACCACCAAAAAAAAGAAAAAAAAAAAAGAAAAAGAAAACCAGCAGAGAATAAACCCATGTAGGAACGAAGAATGTGCTTTTCTTTTGTATATAAGCTAATCATGAGAGATTATTCTCTGCTTAATTAACTATGCCTTATATATTAATTTTTCGTATAATAAATTTGATATTACTCAGTGTATCTAAAGACAGCGACGGGACATGCATCGCTTTCGATGGATCCACCTACTATTTATTTTATTTATTTATTTTTCCACAAAAGATATTCTTCCTGCACTTTCTTTACTACAGTTACAGTAGCTTAATTATCATCAGAGAGAACCTTCCCTGCATGGTTAATGTTTTTTTTTTTTTTTGGGGTTCCATAGGTAAGAATATTCGAGTCAACTTATTCTCACCTCAGGTCTGGTACAGTACATGAAAAAGTTTCCCATAAATCCACCAAGAAAATGCATTCAACGGGTGAAATTCACCCGGTACACTATTTAAACAGTGTACCGGGTGGATTTCACCCGTTGAATGCATTTTCTTGGTGGATTTATGGGAAACTTTTCATGTACCAAACACTTTCCCTTCTCACCTCGACTAAATCTATGTCCGTTCAAAGGTAGGCCGTCACACCGAGACTTGGGAATTTATAAGAAATTAATTAGTTTATTGCGGTTTGACCTCAATAATCGAATTCTGGTCAATTGTGTAGGGAGCAAACCCACCAACTAATGTTAAGAAATTAAACAACCCTTGTATAAAAGTATGCATATATTAGAAGGATGCATGCTCTATACACAACATGTACAACTGGATAAAGCTGCTGCAATTTATATAAGAGAGTTGAGCTTGTAATTCTCCAATGAATTTTATCAACATTTGATAAAATCAACACCCTGATTTTATCAAAATCTTGATAAAATCCATTGGAGAACTCACTGCCGGAAAGAAGCAACAAGTTAATCTCAATATTTAACGTGATCAAGTAAACATCTTATTAATCGTTTATTGGCGATTACAACCGTTACACGTAGCTCTAGTCCGGCCTCCCATATATAAATAGATTACGTTGTCATAAAAATTAGCCTTGAATTTTTAGTTATTAGGTAATTGATATTCACACTCTCCAAATTTAATTGATATTCACACTCCCCAAACGGGTGTTGATAACCATTTGGGGGCTTGGAAATAACTCCTCATTTACTTTGGTACCAATTTAGATAAATAGATTGTCATCAAGTTGTATTCATGGAAAGAGATCATTTTAGAGTGCCTTTACAGATTGAAATTCAGTAGTACTGAAGTGTTGCTGTCAATTTTCTTTTACTCTTCTAATTTAGAGGTGGCAGGCCAAAGTAAAAAAAGAAAAAGAAAATTTAAATGGTTAAAGTGACAGATCGCTACCACATGTGCCATTGTTGGCTCTATCCTTCTCTTTAAATTCATTTAATGGGAAACCAGCTTACTCTAATAAATTGTGTTATAGTCAAGGTAATGTAATAGTACTATTTGATTGGAACAGGATCTATCTGGTCCTTAATTTGGACTGAACGTGCTAGAACAAATCTTAATAATTTATTGCTGCATTTAATGGTTTGGATACACGCGTCTGATCAAAACCTAACTATGGATTATACGAATGTAAAATCTAGATTTAGACCGTCCCGTCTAAGTCCAAAACTTCGACTTGAGAGCCAGAGGGGGACCAATAGGAGCGGTTGCCCCTGCAAGGGGGAAAAAAACCTCTAGTAGTATTATATAGTAAGAATATTTTTCCTATAAATAATATAAGCTCGCCCCTGCAAATATTTTAGAGAAAAAATTCGCCCTGAAGTAGTGAAATTCCTGACTCCATCATGCTTGAGAGAATTGAAACCCTATTTGAAATTTTGAATCCATTGCATGTAATATGAGAGAGAGAGAGAGAGAGAGAGAGAGAGAGAGAGAGAGAGAGAGAGAGAGAGAGAGAGAGATGTGAGGTCGGCATCCAGGTGATTCCACAATATCTGCTAGCTTGCAAAGGGTAGTTGAAAGCATTTTGTAGTATCCAATCCAAATCCAATCCACTGAGGAAAGATTAGACACAATATTTGGCCTTCCCCCGTGGGGCACCACCCCCCTAACTTTTATTGCGCCATTATAACTAAAGGTGGGGTGATATTGGTTTGGGGGTGGGGTGGGGTTCAATCAATCATCTTCCACTCCCAATTTTCCAACTTTATTAGGATAAAGCTTAAGAAATTTTTGTGAGCTTTTTATCAATTGCAGCTATACCCTACTAAACTCCTTCCACCCCTTTCAACCTAATTCGTACAATTTTTTCTCTCCTATGGTATATATACATACAAGTATGATGTTTCCGAGCTAGCTAATTCTTACGCTTGCCTTCTATAAAGGGTCTGAAAATTCGAGTTTATGGAGAGATATCGAACTTTTCTTGTTGTTTAACCTACTAATTTTCCTCTACCCCCATTGATGTATAAGAAGCTTTCTTGTTCCCTAATTTGACTTTTATATATATGATGTACTGCCATACGTATTTATTCTGTGTATCATACTAAGCAAGAAGGAGCATTTGATCATCTCCTTCCCATTTTTCAGTTTATATGATTTTCTATAAATTAATTTGTGACACGGTCTACAGCCATACAAAGAGTAATAAGTTTTTAGTCTTGCCAGTAAAAAAGAAAAAGAAAAAAGATTTTATTCTTCTCATGACAGCTCCTTGTTGAAACCCTCACATGATCAAGATCGAAGAAATTCCCATAGATAATCCGGGTCACCGAATAACCATCGTCATATATGCTCCCCGTAAATATATGTTATATGTGTAAAGAATAACAACATTAAGTATTTAATGAGCCGACTTAATTTGTGGCAACTCAACAATATATAAGTACTAATAATACCGGGACATACCACATTAAATAATTCCTAAAGAATAACGAATTTAATAGCTTGCAAAAAGATACAGACGAAAATATTTGATAAATTCTTTAACAGAAAAATACGACGAAAAAAGGCAAAAAAAAAAAAAAAAAAAACAATGATGGTTACAGAGGAAAGTGACAGTGCTATATATCAAAAGCGATAACGCACCTAACATATTTTCCACTAAAAAGAAGAGCGGATATTTTGACATATGAAGATGGTACACATACCAAGGGCAACCAAGGACGGACCTCGAGGGTGCAAGCGGGCCCGAGCATCTGCGCACCTTTCAACTATATCATTATTTTCACTACTAGTGATGATATTTTGGTGTTAATTTATGAATACGGTTAATTTGGTTTAGAATCTTGCGTGCGTCACTCATGCCTCAGAGTTTTCGAGGAGGTTTGCGGTGATTGAAAGTGATGCCAGAAGATATATGTAAAAACTGAGGCCCATAAGTTTATATTGTGCTAGCTGACATAATCTTGTGTAGAGTATGTGCCGTAAAACTTTGACAACTAATAAAATCCAATAGACTATATATAAAGATCAGCATTGAGCATATATTATAAAATGAATGAATGAACTATTCTCCATATATGTACAACAACAGTCGATAGAGATATATCGATATAATAAGGCTGAAAAAACCATGGAAGGTAGGCAGGAAACGGGATTTACGCCATAGATAAAGGGTAAGGGGACCTTCTCTCTCTGGAGTAGTTTTCTAGATCAGGGGAAAATTATCCAGTGTCTTCGGGCGTAATTCAACAGCCTTGTGATCGATCAGTTCTGGTTCGACGTACGTACGTGGAATCAACTCGGGGTTTGGTTCAATGATTAATGCAGCGCTCCTTTATAGAGCGTGAGATTTAGGATTCAACTCGAAGTTGGCGCGCGTGGTAATAAAGACTTACACACTAACATTATATTGTCTAGCAAGCGTACGTGGAATCCATATTAATAAGTAGAGGGATGCTGAGACACCTCTGGCTTATCCCAAGAAAAGTTTATTCGAGTTAATCTGGTTTCCCATATCTAAGGGTTTTGGGAAAAACACTTTACATATAGAATCTTGTTTCTATAACAAGGAATTCATCCAAAATTTTATCCCTTCAACACTTTTTAGAACCAGGAGTCGTAAATGGACAACATAGTTTAATATTTATGATTCAAATTTAAATTTTTTTTAATAAAAACAAAAATAAGTCTAAAAGAGAGATTTTTGACTTATTTTCGCCTTTATTCAAAAAACTAAGAGTTCCGATCATTATTTTTTAACTTTACTGATTCCTCTCGTCGAGATGAACCAATAATCCACAAAAAACTTGACGCAAAACTAGCTACGCGGATAAAAACTCAAATAAGAACGAACAAATAAATCAAAGTGACTTATTAGGCCAAACCTGGCTGAAATTTGTTTTATTGTCCAATTACTATAAGCGAGTCAAGCCCTTAACGAGGCGAGTCTTGTTGAAATACAAAACGAATCCATATAATTGAGTCGAGCCTATACAAACGAGCGGAGCTTTTTCAATGCGAGAAGAGCTTTAGAGTTTTGAGTTCTGCTCGTTTATTACACAAGCAGAGCTCGTGCCCGAATTAAAACATAAAAAGAAGAAGTTAAATTATTCTTATGGAGTTATGGGTCTTATATAAACAAGTGAATCCCAATTCCCAGTGTGTAGCAAAAAACAGACATACAAAGTATACTTTTCTTTGTCCTCTCTGTTAAAGAATAATGTTTTTTGCATGATACTTAACCCACTTGTTTCGCCTCCCATGTCCTTTTGACAGATACTCCTACTATTTACCGGTCTCCCGTGTCTTTTAAGCCACCTCACAGTTAAAACCCTATTTTCATGCAAAAAAAAATGGGCTATGTATGTATTGATGATTGCTGTAAAAAAATTTTAGGTTGTTTTTTGCTTTCCAATGCATTTAAACACCGACAAGGGATACCTTAAATAATTCCACTTTGTTTCTTTCCTACGCACCTTCCTTCCCCTTCACAGTCACAGCTAGCTGTTTACTTACTTATTCCTACTAGTTTATTTGTGTTCTGTACTTCTGTTATTGCTCTTCACGTGGGTTTTGTTATTAATTCCCACTGCATACTGTGGCAAAAGGTTTTGCACCTTTCAGGGGTGAATCTTCCATTATTGAGAGTGTTTTATTTCGGACATAAAAGAGATCATTAAATACTACTACTCTCTCCATTTCATAAAAAGAGTAGTGTATTCAATTTTAGATTGTCCCTAAATAAGTGTGATGCTGAAAAGTTAGTGGGTAAAAATTGGTACATTTTCTATTTTGCCCTTAAAAGTAGATTCCTTTTTAAAAAGTTGGTGGGTAAAGTTTAATGATAATGTCTCCATCAAGGACAATAGTAGAAAGTAAATTTAGAAGTTGATGTGAAAAATGTAATGATTATGATTCCTTAATAAGTTAGAATTACGAAACTACACACTTAAAAAGGAACGGAGGAAGTTACCTAATTAAGAATTACTCCGTACCTAGGTAGGCCATGTATTTCCTCACATACCCTTGTGTCACACTTCAAAAAGGGCATCTCCGAGTTCTTTCTGCGTGTTTTGTATTCATTGCAGAGGTCATTCATTTACTTTACCGTGTGTGGGGATTTATGGATTAGGATAGATGCACCTTTAGTTGATTATGTGTGTATGGAGCTTGATGGCGGAGATTACCTTTGGATGTGTTCTACATAATGGTGGCCTGGTTTTCTCTGATCTGAGGGTTATCCCTTGGGGCTAACTCTGTCAATTGGTTGGAGAGTTCACCTATCCTTAGCCCTATCCTTGATCATTTGATAACACCACGGGCTATTCTTTATTTTCATGATCTTGCTCTATCTCTTCTGGGTTATTATGACGACTTTGGAGTTTGGATGAGGGTGTTTCCAGATTCAGGTGGACTAGGCATGTGTTTAGCGTAGGCTAGGGTTCTGATGAGTTCCCTCGGGCATTATTGCTTGTCGGTGTTCTACTAGAGACTCATACCCTTGGCGCCGAGGTTCTGTGTTGTTGTTACCATAGTGGAGGTCTGGCGGGTCTTAAGCATATGAGATGATGTGTGTTCCGTTGTACATGTGATTCATTAGTCCAGCGGACTCTCTATTGTTTCAACAGTTTTAGTTGGATGTGGCGAGATCGATGGCAGGTTTGTCGCGAGGTGTGGTTTGCACGTGTTGGCCTAGACTTTCTTCGAGCCGGAGTTCTCTCTGGGGTTATCTTGCCTCCTTGCGACTATTCACGGAGTTAAGGGTTCCTTCCACCTCTCCTCAACCGGGACTGTGTTACATGTGTACGTAGCGGTATATTCATTTCTCTCTTCATATTTTTACCTTACTTATATGAGGCAAGACACTACCAACACTTAGATATGACTCTTCCGCACTACCCATGCTTGTGTCCTTCATGCCTGTCTTTCCTTTGGGATAGCTAGGTTAATGAGACGCGAGCACGGGCTAACTCACATTCCAAATGTTATGTACTCAAAATATTGTTGTTTTAGCTACCCTTACTGCTTTATGCATACTTATACTTATCCCAGCGGGTTGTGTTGGAATCATACTATCCCACCCAAGTGGATTGTGACGGGAAGTACGCAGTTTTCTTTTTCTTTCTTTTATTTTCTTTTGTCCTTCCTGGAGTATGCCCCTTGTAGGCTGTATATTCGATTAACCTCTTTTAATTTCAAGTTGATTTACCAAAAAAAAAAAAGACCTGGGCCATTTCTTCCAAGGATTGGGATATAATGGCTCTAATAGCCGTGATATGTGTGTGTGACCCAACGATTGCAAGTTGACAACTGGAGATGCTCCTTAGAACAGATAATTCCTAATTTGGCCCGGGGGAAGAGGACTATAATTGTCAATCCGAGTGTACAATCTCTATATTATAATTGTTGACTAGGGATTAAAACTTCACACGATCACGTACATTTTTTGGGTACAACGAGGCCCTATTTGTTCAATTCTCCACGAAGCCACAGTTTCAATTCAAAAACTCAACAGTAATGCTATTTCATAAACTGGTTAGGAATTTACTTTTAAAATAGGACTTAAAAGAATTGCAAAAGCTAAATGTCTAATGAGAATATTCATTTCGAGCATTATTGTGTCTTCTAAAACGAGGACTGGCCTGACAACATAGTCATCCACCATAATCATGAAATATAAATCTCGTACTTTTTATCAAGTGCAACAACTAAAAGTGTTGGTTTCACTTTTCCATTTCCAGCGGATCAAAAAAAAAAAAAAAAAACCTTTTGCATTTCCCCTCGGGGGGAAAAAAATGAAGAACCCTATTACAATTTACAAACAATTCATGACGGAGATAGGAATTTGACAGCATATTGAAGGCCTGTTATTTTTTGCATTTCCCCTCGGGGGGAAAAAAATGAAGAACCCTATTACAATTTACAAACAATTCATGACGGAGATAGGAATTTGACAGCATATTGAAGGCCTGTAATTTTTTGCATTTTGGATTGTGAATTACAGATTTTTTATTTATGGTCAGAATCGATTATTAGTCGGCAGAGTTTTTGACAGATGTATGCAAAATAGATTTTGCTACAGAGTAGTATTTGGAAGTAATCTTCAAAATACATTATGATGAGGTTTTGTTACCGGAATGCAAAATGAGAATAAGCCCTGAAAAGGTGTTTTCATAAATCAGGACACGAAGCGGGCCAAGAGTTCCGGGCCTAAGCTTAATTGGACGATGGCCAACTGTGACGAGTATAATGTCTATTGTGGACCCAAAAGTGAAGTAGACCAGAAGCAGGCAACTCACCTGACGTGGGAGGATGAACACCTCATCAATCACCATTGCGTTTATGGACATCCAGCCGCCTACGCTTGCAATTCCCTAAGGTGCGCCCTGTCAAATATCTGGGCCCCATTCCCATTAGCTTGTGGGGTGTGACATTGTGAGTAGCGAAATGTTGACTAGTTGACAGCTGAAAAAGACCACTGACAGATAAGACCAATGTCAAATGTATAGAGGAATCTGAGAAAACAATTCCAGTAATTTCAGTAAGCAATAATCAAACCCTGAACTACAAAATTTGAAATACAAGATTTCAGTTAAAACTGTGAATTAACTATGTTTATGGAATGAACAATAATATAAGGTACACACACAACCAGACCAAAGTGATTCAGTCACAATGTTAAAATACAATACAGGATTGCTGTAATTTAGCTTCCAATTGCTCAGCTTGAGGCCTTACGATACGGAGAATTAGCCAAACAACCCAAACCGTCCACCGACTCAACCAAAACTGGTGAATTTAGTGCAATATATGCATCACTCTGCAACCTGCCAACTGGGCATATGATGAGCAATCTCCCTTGTGGCACGAATTCATTATTTTCTGCCACCCTTCCTCTTTTTTGATAGTCCCTTTTGATTTTGATCCCTCTTCCTCTTCTTTGACTGCATTTGAAACGATTGGCCGACCAACGAGGGTTGTTCTTTCAATGCAAAACTTCTTGCGACATGCCCCAAGTGAAGCTTTTTCACCATGAAAATACTTTTGAGTTCACCGCGATGGGCTGTGTATGCGCGGACCCAAGAACAAAATGCATCCTTTGCCAACTTCTTCATCTGGGGCTGCGATAAGATGAAAGCAAAACATCAACTTCTAGCGTATAAAATAAATGTGATCCTGCGATCTTGGATTCAAAATATGAAACTAAAGAACCAACTGAAAAATTACAAACCTCATGTTCGAACATCCAAGGAGGAACTTGTGGAAAATATTTTCTATACAACTATGGAGACGATTTTAATTATTTGATTGGTGACTATCATAACGAAGTCAGATTTGAAAAGTTCAAGTCCATTTCCATACGAAGCATATACCTGTCCGAAGACTGAGATCAGATAATATATTAATATGACCATTTTTAATTCGCTTTCCTTGCTTGGGACTCCTTAAAAATTACAAACTGTAAGAAACCACATTGACCACAAATATCATGAAAGAAAAGGGGTTGAAGAAGAAGGTGGGTATCTGTGTACTCTGGAGAGAGAGCTGTTAATCAAGAGAACATATACCATGCCAAAACCAATAAAAGAGATCGACAAAATTGTTTAGAGTTAGGTCTACAAAAGACAGAATTATGATCTCTAAATTTGAACAAGATCAATTCAGGAGGTTCATACCGCTGCAATGACAAAAGATTCAAGTGTCTTCTGCAAATTAAGCACCCAGGGATGCATCTCTATGGAAACAAACTTTTTGACATTGTGCTTCTGACTGTATACAGGGAAACTATCCAACACTTTGAGAAGGGGATACTCTGATGGTGACACCCCATGTTTCTCCAGTTCTTGCAAATAATCCATCTCAACAGGTTGTAAAAATAACAAAGAATCTCCCCTTTCCCCCAAGCGAGCAGTTCTTCCAACTCTGAAACGCAGATCAAAGATAAGCATTAAACCCCCACACTCACTCTTTGTCCATTTTGAGAGGTAATCTTGACAAGCACGCACATGAGACATGAACTGGATTTTACTCTTAATAGACGAGGCTTATAACTTCCAGGGTAGGAAAATGAGCCAATAAATCAACAAATTACCAATAAACATGTGGCATGTACGAGATAGTTAACGATAAAGACAATAATAAATTAATAATGATTCTTGTCTACAAGATATTCAAATGGGATTGACAGGTCAAAGACTGTTGTGGTGTATAAAGCTCCTGAAACACAAAGCCAGTGGCAGATACCAGCACACTCATTTAGTACCGTATCACCAAATATTGGAAAACAATATGCACATCCAACAGGAGCACACAAGTGCAAGCATGCAGAGAATAGAACCTACCCAGGAGGGCAAACTAACTTAAATTTGGCAGCCACCAGAAGAAAGGAGAATCTCAATACCAAAAGGTACCTGTGCACATATTCAGTAGCTTCCCCTGGAGAATCATACTGTATAATGCATCTAACTTCTGGAAAATCCAAGCCTCTAGCAGCAACATCTGTGGACAAGAGAAGGGCTACTTTCTCTGTTTTGAAGGACTGGAATGTAGTTCTCCGGTCCTCATGCTTCATGTTTCCATGTAACCTAAACAGTTTGCATTTCAGAAATAGTTGCATAGCTTCTGCTTCCGATTGCATTTTGGACAGTGATGGGAATTCGCTGAGCAGTGAATAGTGAAAATCGACTGCATTGCATGTTGAAAAGAACACCACAATCTGTAAAATGAATGCATGAGATAACATGACAAGCTAGAATAATAAACACATGCACTTAAGTAATACAACTTTCTCTAACAGGTTAGTTCAAATGATAAATATGATATTCTCTTCCGAGAGAGAGAGAGAGAGAGAGAGAGAGAGAGAGATTCTCCAGACTAAATGAAAAGTATCGGATCGTATTCCACCATTTGGCCAGAAACCGATTGGTGTTAGGGAGGGTTTCAATTAAGTCTCTACAACATTTGACTTCAGTTGCAAGGAGTGCCATTGTGTAACCAAATCCATAGAGGCACCCCAGGCCCAACAATCCCTCCCTCACGATAATGCTCCTGCGAACGAACCCATAACCTCCTAGCTCTGATACCACTTGTCAGACCATTTTTCACTCTCTTTCCTAAAACCAATTGGTATTAGGGAAGGTTTCAATTAAGTCTCTTATGGCATTCAACATCGCACCCACAAGTCTGTTTTAGAGTGGTTGCAAGGAGTCGCATTGTGTAACCAAATTCATGGGGGCACTCCAAGCTCAACAGAAAGATATGTTGATCATGATGTGTGACTCCAACCGAGTTCATAGTGACCTCCATACTATTAGTCAATTGCATTTTGTTGCCAGAGCAACTTGTCGATAGATGTTGTAGCATAGTTGTCAAAGGCGAAAGGCGCACCGAGGCACAAAATCCTGTGGGGACTAAGGCGAGAGGCGAGGCGCGCGCCTTTTTGAAGCGAGGCGCACCTATGTAAAAAAAAGTAGAAAAAATAGCATATAGCAATACTTTAACTAATAACACTAAGCCAATGAGTTTTAGATAGCATACCATCCAAAAGATACATAAAAACATCTACCAAATCGCACATAGTTTACGATTCTCACATAGAGTAGAACTAATACATCGAAATCAACAAAACACAAGCGTCCACCATTTGAAATAAAATTAAAGCAAGTAGTTATCCCAATTTAAAGCAAGTAGTTATCCCATCGCAGCTGAGAAGGAGACTTGATCGAAGCTGAGAAGACTTGACCGACTTCGAACCAAGGCCAGAAGGTGATCTCTCAACTTGATCGAGTTCGAAAGCCAAAAACGACACCCACACAGCCTTTGTCTGTCTTCGTTCTTGCAGATCTATACCCAGACCCAGACAGCCATCGTGAGAGAGAGAGAGATGTAGAGATGTTCGTGAGAGAGAGAGATGTTGGATGGCTGAGGACTTTATTTCTGAGATCCAAAATCAACGGCCAAGGTGAGATTTTTAGCCTAAGTCGCAAAAATCTAGGGCTGTTATTAAACTTGAAAGAAGCGCGCTTTTTTAGCGCCTCTCGCCTTTGCGCCTTTTCGCGCCTTTGCGTCGCCTCGCCTGGATGTGCCGCAGGCGCAAAGGGTGTGCCTCGTTGTGCCTCTCGCCTAGGCGCGCCTTTGACAACTATGTATTGTAGGGAACAAAATGTTGCTTCCTGTGACCACTCTAAAAAGAGACCCATGAGTGCGATGTCAAATGCCATAAAAGACTTAAGTGAAGCCCTCTCTAACACCAATTGTTTTTAGAAGAGGGGGCGGAAATTGGTCCGACAACTGATATTATGCAAATGGTTACTAGGAATTAAAGGGAATATCCTCGACGACTCCCTCATAACTTGCAAATGTGAATAAGGTTTAAAGAACGGGAAGGAAAAAGTAGGCATGTCGCTTAATCACTTACTGAACAATGAATACAAAAATTTAAAGGCACATGTGGATCTTGTGCTGATTAGCAAGCACAATTCTTATGCTACCTACGCAGAATTTATACAAAGGAACATCTTTATAGAAAGTGTAGAACCACGAGCAGTTTGGAAATAGACGGATGGCCTTACCTTATAGGATGCTTCTCTCTCAAAAAGAGACTTCAGAATGGATAGAAGGACAACAAGCCGCGAACCACAGGGCACTGCAGAGAAAATTTAGTCAGAACTCCTAAATCATATCATAGAATCAATCAAAGGCACCATATCAGACTGTGTCACATTTACCTTTAACGTATCTCTGAAATAACTGAACTGGAAGCTTATATTCATCATTTGAGGATCTAACTATCTTTTCTGAGTGCTCTAACTCGTTCTCCACATTAGATCCTAAAGATTTCAAACCTTCAAGAGACGGACTCATTTGCAACGTCATGTCATCAAGACCAATCATTATAGGATTTTCTAAACTTATTTTAGCAAGATTATTTACTTTGTCATTTAGGGTGGCTGACAAAAGCAAATTTTGTCTCTGAAAGTCAGAAATCCTTGAAATTGGCTTCTCCTTGCTAGGGGACCTGCTTTTCCTGGAACCCAATAGTTCAAGTATCTCCTCAATGTCTTTACCGAAACCTAATTCTAGAATCCTGTTAAGGCGCACAACCAAAGTCAATGATAAATTAAAGACCTCAGGGAGAATAATGAGGAAAAAAAAATACAAAGTTGCATCTATAGAATTTAAATATTACATATCTGCTTCATCAAATATTATCCATCGCAAATTTGAGTACACAAATGATGCCGTATTTTTTAGATGATCCAAAAGGCGCCCAGGGGTTGCAACAAGAATAGATATGCCTGGAAATGACCATAAGTCAGAGATGTTAGATGTTGCCTGTTGGTCACATATTAAATAAGAGATCCAGAACTTTTTATGAGATATTTGAAAAGAAAAGCAACACCCTGATGTCACAAGATGCAGACAATTCAAGAACCAGTTCGCAAAATAAGCATGTAGGAAATGGGGATGTTGAAATAACTAACAGGACAACAGTCAACCTGAAATTGGGACAGATAAAAAGAAGGAAAATAACTGACTCAATAAATTAAATGATTTCCTGCTTCCTCTTTCAAATAAGAAATGATAAATGAACAAAGTTACAAATGTCAAAAATAACAATTCAGTTCGAAGAGTTTAACAAGTACAAGAAAATCAACGACTACAAGTTTACACCTTTTCTTTTAATCAGACTAGTTTACACCTGAAGTGTGGTTGCATAGAGGGAGTTGTCCTTATAGGCCTTTGAAATTAACTGGAAAGACTGATCCAGGAAATTTCCAGCTTGACGACCAGACAGGGCTTTAAACATTGGAACTTAACAACTCGACAAGTCAAGTCAAGACTGCTAGAGGATTCAACACTGTACGGTGCTTAAACCAATTTAACCCGCAAGATTAAATGCCCAAACCTTAAGTAACGACATAGTTATTAAGCATGACGACATACCTTTACGCAACCTGGCCTTTTCTTTTGACCTATTTTCACCACCCATTATATAGCCTGGGACAATCCAGTGAAAGCGATGCAATAACTTTTGCAAGATTTCATAAACCTGCATGCATAACTCATGCGTTGGTACAAGAACCAACGCTACCACAAAAATATCAGTAATTGTGATTGGTCTAAGCACACAAGGCAATGCACTAATGAAAAAATAGAACAATTATAAATTTCTCGTGAATAAAGAAAAACGAAAAAAGAAAAAAGAGGAGCGAGGATCTCAAAGCCTTATATCAGTTAAAGCATCTGGCTAAAAACCAATTGGCAACGAGTGGAGAGGCCGCCCTTGCTCATATACTAGTTTTGGAGTCTTCATTAACCAATGTGGGATAAGCTCTAACGATATCCATCAAAGAAAAGAAAGAGAAAAGAAAAATGAAGAAAGCAAGAACCTGTAATGTCTAACAAAATTGAGAACTTTTTACTCATATTAAACTTTTTGAAGGTCCGACAGGTAGAACCCACAACATTAGTGGTATTGTTTTCCTTCAAACTCACAATGAGATGCTAGCCTCAACACTAGGACAACCAATTTGTGCAAAGCAATCTAAAGAAGCAGATCGTTATATTTAGACAATAAATAAACAGATATATACACATAAAGCAAAACAGGAAGAGCAAGAGTAGTTCCTTCTATAGCACAACATCAAGAACATAACCCATCGAATAAGTAAACCAATTTAACTCATTCTTCCCATTCAGTAATAAGGATTTCAGAACTTAGCTACTGGTCGTTGTTGGTTGTGTGACTTGTGTCTCTGAACCTCCAATGAGACACAAAAACTTAAGTTCTACACATTGCATTGGAAAATATACAAGTTGTTGCAAAAAGACATGAAAAGCAGGAAAAGAAATACTTTTATGTAAAAAAGTTCAAAATAATTTAGTCACTTATTTATTCAATGCATGCACATGCAAAATACCCAAAATTGCTTATGAAGTATCGAAAGTAAAATTTCCCCTCTCAAGAACAGAAAAAGGAGAATGGCATCTGAGGTCTTTGTTATTTGCTTGATCCAGTTGCAACCAATAGAAAAATAAATCTCCTTGAAAATCTATGGTTTAACTCAAACTTGAAATCACGGTAGGATTCACATCTTCCATAATGGAGAAACTGCTGTCCTGACTGAAAAGCACATACCAAAAGTTCCATCAGACCGCTGAATTCGAGGATCATACTTCTGCAAGTGATGGATAATTGGAGCCAAATATGCAACAGTCTTGCCCGTTCCTGTAGCCGCATTAACAAGACTAAATTTTCCATTGACAACAGAAATAAACACACAATAAATTAGACACAATTGTGAAAAAACTTGAGAAAAAGAAAATAAATGAAAACTAGAATGAGAAGGAGAGTACACGTGTTTCCCGGAGAGAATAACAGGTATTGCCTGAGCCTGGATGAGTGTAGGAGCTTCGAAGCCCATTCTATCTGCGGTGGAGTACAGAGTAAACACACGACATTTTTGTAAAATAAGCAAATTCATGGATTACTTCAGCAATAGAAAAGGCACTTGTTGACCCATGCTTTTGAAAGCAAATATACATTGACTTTCAGCTCATTGTGAGCAGCAAAACTAAGTTCACGTATGTATAATAACCATCAAAATGTTATCATTTATCCCAATCCAATAGCAGGTTCTGAGGTTTATCATCATTTATCAAAAGATTCATTCTTTCACTCGAATTAAGCATTTTTATTATCATGAATCTGTTTTCGATAAACAATATGATTGGACATAAAGATAATCATTTACACATAGGCATGTTGATGGAGGGGGGTAGAAAGAGAGAGAGAGACCTCGGAGAAGGTCACACAAGTTAGGGTGAAGGCCGAGACTGGAGAAGGAGCAAGAGGCGAACACTTGCGACTCTTCTCCATTCGTCTTCGTTTTCGTATTCTTCTTCTTTTCCTCCATATTTTCTTCTTCTACAGCTCTTCTCCTTTTCTCCATCTTCGATTACCTGCTGCCGCCGCCGCCGTTTTTTCTTCCCTTAGGTCTGCAATTTTTGCTTTGTTCGTTCGACGGAGAAGACCTGTGCCCGCTTGGCGCTTGCCAATGAAATAAAACCGGTTTCCATTTACTCCTTATTTTTTAAAATAAGACATTTGTCTAGGGTTAACTTAGGTCATCTCTAATCTCTAATCTCTAATCTCTAGTAATAGAGTTAAATGGCATATTAGTGTAAGAAACTATGTAACAGTTAGCATCAAAATAATCAAAATTTTCGGGAATTGGGTCCCAAATGATTTTTCGGGATGGCAATTATTTTCCCCATCCCGATCCGTTGGGTGTATTTTCCGATCCAATTTCCTTCCCTCATCCCATTTCCTTCCCTCATCCCATTTTAATACGATCCAATTTTAATTATAATTATTAACGTTTGTGTGTATAGTTATTTACATTGATTTTATTGTCTTAATATCATAAGAGCAAAATATTCAATAATAAATCACTACTCTTATTTCATGTCCTTTTTCTCTCACACACACATATATTAACTCTCTTCACTTGTCAATAGTACTACTAGTATTTTCCAATTGAACCACACTGAAGAGAACAAATGTAGTGAAAATTGTTACGATGAATGGAGATGCTACTAAAAATGTAACTAAGCTATGAAATAAATCATTAAACTATGTTAATGTGATTGTCTGGTTTGTTAAATGACGATCTAAGAATGAAATGATGTAAAATTCTAACAAAAATTAGGATAACTTATTGGTATCTAGTAAGTAACTTGTGAAAAGAAATCTTAAGTGAGTTTTCAGTACAGTATTTTCGTCACTTAAAATGAATGTAAATGTGAAAATATTGAAAATATCAAAAGTATTTTTGGTGAAAAACTCACTCTTAATAATTAATGATTTTTTTTTTCAAAGTATTTTTGGTGAAAAACTCACTCTTAATAATTAATGATTTTCTTTCGAACGGATGTGATGAAAATATTTCTGGACTTTTTGGAAATGGACGGCGCTGATGTTCTCTGGATAAACGGAGGACGCTGATGTTCTCTGGATAAACGTAGGACTGTGCGTTGTGAGTACCCAACAACTAGTCCAAACCGTCGCCATTTCTCCGTAGGAACACTGAGATCAGCAATCCACACACATCTTGAATCTGGACCTCCTCTCCATTCCTGTTAGAGATTAACTGACACTTAGGTTAGGGTTGCAGCGATTTTGTTGATCAACTTCAGTTGCAGATGGAATCTAAAGACGGATATGTAGATGTTGAGAATTTGGAGAGAGGTTTGTTGTCACCACAAAATGGATCGCAAAACGAAGGCGAAGCGGAAGAGGAGACGGTTCTTTACACGGCTTCGTTCGAAGAGACGGAGGAGAATTTCATCAAGCATCAAACTTCTCGATGGGTGCTTTACTCGTTGCTCTTGATTTTGGCTTGGGGGATTGGTTTGTTCATGTTGCTTTACGTACCTGTTCGGAGATATATTCTGCGCAAAGATATTAGGTCAAGGAAGCTCTATGTCACCCCCAATGCTATTGTCTACAAAGTAAATTGCCCATTCCTTTTTAAAGTTGTTGCCTTTGTTTTCTTTTGCAAAAGAAAAGAATAGTGTTCTTTTTCAGTGAATTTGACTGCGACTTTTATGTTTTATGAATGCTTTTGGAGTTTATTACTAGTAGTAGTTAAAGAAGCATGATACGAGAACTAGACTGGATTTGTGATCCTGCGGTTGAGTTTATTGAGGTGCACATTATACTAGCAATGGTGTTTATGGTTTGGTAAATAAAAAATTATGTCAATTGGGGTGCGTATTGCAAATATTTTCAGTGTATTTTTGGGACGTCAATCTTTAGTTTACCAAGTAAGAAGATTGCTAAAATTCGATGTCATGTTATATGAGTTAAATGCATTGAAGATGCTGTTTAATATTGCTGAAGTTCTACGAGTCCTGTGTTTTCCTTTTAGCTAACACCTTTTTCCTATTTTCTTGTTTAGTTGGTAAGGCCGGTTCCATTTCCATGTTTTGGTGTATTGAAGAAAGAGAAGCACATTCCATTACCTTCAGTTGCTGATGTTGTGATAGAACAAGGTAAAAACTAAAACTGTTGTCTTTGCTCTGTATGCAGGGTTGCCTGGATATTAATAGTTACAGTAATATTTTTTGCATAGCACATTTGGTTAGACTAATGTTAATTCCTTTCAAACTTGTAAGCACACCAAAGCAGGGTAACTTGTACATCCCCTTTGTATCATGACATAATTGTGTACATTAACTATAGATGTTGACATATTGTGCATTCTTTTCTCTTGAGTATGGCTTATCACTGTTACACGGTCTAGGGTAGAACTCAACCCCAAAAGCTAGCTCATGAAGTGAGAGTGCCCTCACGCTTATATACTTTGCTTCACACCCTCCCTCACGCGCAAGGTGCTTACCTAGCAGCACATGTCGTGTGCAGGCCAGAGAAACGCACCCTACCCATCTCTGGTTTCTAGCTCTGATACCATATTAGATGGTCTTGGGTACAACTCAACCCCAAACCTAGCTCATGAAGTGAGGGTGCCCTCACGCTTATATACTTCATATTAATTTGGTACCTAGACAACGTGGGACTTCGCTTCGCAGTCACTACATGTCTCATTATGTAGCCATTGCTATTCTCAGGATATCTGCAGTCCCTTTTTGGGGTATACTCAATCAGGTTTGAGAGTGTTGGTGTTAGAAGGTCTCCAAGTGATGACGTTCGAATTGAAGGTGTTGCAAATCCTCGTGCTTTTAGGAAGGTATATACCTTACTTGCAAACTGTAATTAATATTGGTTATTTTCGTTTGGAAGTGTAATAGGAATGTATAACCTTGATACCTTTCAGGCTGTTACAATGCACCTTTCAAATATGAGAAGTGAGGCTTTCTCTAGGCATGTTTCCACTATTGAAGATGTTCCAAATTTGAGGATTGGCCCCTCAGCTGCAGCGTGGGTATGCCTAAATACTTGAGCATGGCTTGCTCATTAAGTAGTTTTTTCTTCTTCTTGGATTTTGCTTCTAATATTTTGCCCCTCTACAATGTCATGTTGGCTCAAAAGAAGCTGTTCTTGATTAGTCGATCGAATACCTTATTTCTTGAAAATCTCTTTCTTGCACAGCCTCACTAGTTATTTGTTACTCCGTTGATCTTATGCAGATGTCTCCATCAAAATCTTTGAGGCAAGATTCTTTTTCTCAATCAGGGGAGCTAATACTTTTGCAAAAATTAGAGGAGGTTGGATCTTCTGTGAAGGTAATGACCCCTTCAGTTTGTAGGTAATATCTGATCAACTAACTAACGAACTCAGTATGTGAGATTGCTCACTCTTTCTTTCAAACATGAAATGCTTATCTGCTATTTTGCTGCAGAGAGTACAGAGCTTAATCGAGGACCAACACGCTCAAACACCACAACCAACAGATTAATTAAGTGGACCTCAAAAGCACAAGTCCCCTGTAATTACCTATTTTCCTGGTTTGTCAGATCCTTTCTGCTTGAAATTACTCTTATTCAGACTTTAATTTTGCCAAGCAGTACTATCCATGGTCATTGAAGTGATAGAAATGGCAACTTTTCCTCTCTAACTTTGATATCATTTATCAAGAAACATTTTTCTTTAGATATTTTAATGCCCAGACATCCATAACTCAAGAACCTGGTCCTATAATGAACCACCAGGAATGAAATTTTTGCTCTCCTGGTCCATCTTAGCTTAGCTATCAAGAGTCTGACTCTTTCATAGACTCAACCCCTTGGGAGGGTGACATCAGGAGTTATGTTGGTCTGACGCCCATCATCTCAAACCTCCTCAAGTTTCAAATTCTACCCTTAAGTTTTCCAGTTTTCAAGGCTCTGGAACTGTAAAAGCATTCTCGCCCTCTTTGAAGTGTGACAACTTCCCAGTTCAATCTACTTACCAACCAAGAGTTTGGCCCTTTCCTAAACTGTCTGGGGTCAGCTCATGACAACTAAAATTCATCTCATTGTTCATGCGGTCTGCTTCCTATCAGATATTGCGGACTGCTTCAGAAATTATATGTGGGCCTGGTCAATGAACAAGTTACTTGTGTTTTGCTTTAACAACTTGTAATTTTATTGTTTCCATAAGCCATGTGTAGAGCTTGTCCACATAGGTGAATTATCTCTTCCATAGCCAGAGCATGGGCGGTCTCTCTGCTTGTTGTTAATTAGTTGTGAATTGGATGTTTTAACATGGTATTAGAGCTAAGCTTTCAAGAGCTTTTGGCAAGACTTTTTTGATTGATTTTTCATTATTTGTGCCATTAGTGCATTCCTTTACGTTGTGATCTTATTTTTTAGATACTTTATTTATGTGTCCACGTGTTAGTTGGGGTTCACGTGCTAAGGAGTGTTTGAGCTTTTTGCATTGGCCAATTGCCTCTGCTCTCATTGTTGATGAGTTTTGATTTGAATGCTTTAATTCCATGTTCGTACTATTGTTGATGAGTTTTGATTTGAATGCTTTAATTCCATGTTCGTACTATTTTCTTAACAAGCAAAACAAAGTAAACCAAAACGCAGATCTCTCTGAACTGTCAAGATAGTTTCTACATTTTAAAATCCGTCAAGGTACTTGCACACCAAATTCGTTAAACCTCTTAGGGTAGCTTGAGACATGCTCATCATTTTCAATGAAGCTTAATGTTCAGCACACTGAACGAGGTTTAAGCTTCAAAGGACCATTGTCATCTTGGCTCACTACGGTAAATTATTTTTGTCATCACTTGTAAAAAGAATGTGTCTATACAGATGTTATGAGAGAACTCACCCACAGAAATGATGAATTATAATTGATTATTTATGTCCTATGTTGATTAGACTTCGTCTGCATGTGTTGCAGGATTGAAGTAAGGTATAATGCGAGAAAAGCTTTAGTTCAGGATCATTGCTGAGCCATCAAATTTGGATTTTCTGTCTGAGCTGCCCTGAAGCAAGAATTTTGATCATGTATAGGTCCTATATGTGTTCGAGTGTGTTGGCAATTGTTCTGGTTCCTGTGTATTAGGGTGAAGATTGCTGGTACTCCTGTCTACTTACAGAGGTTAAGTATTGAGTTCTGTTCATGTTTTACGCAACCAAGATTTCACGTATTCGCCTACGTGATTTCTAATTTTGTGGCCTCTCTGTTGGTTTTGTCCCCTTATTCTTTACTTTTCTTTCCTTTCATAAAGTTCTGCACTATCCTGTCTTTGATTTGCTCTTTTTTTTTCCCTTCTCTCTTATGTGTTTTGGTAGTGATTTCTGTAGAATTGATTGCAATATATAGTTGAATTTGCAAATTCACCAGCATCACATAGTATACTTCCCCAGTAGCATCCGCAGGTAGCAAGTTTTTTTTGGATCAGCTCCGCATGTAGCAAGTTAACAATACATAATGGAATAGAAAAATAAATATGCAAATCTCCTACCGAAATTGGAGTAGCATTCGCTAGAGCATCGGCACATTTGTTTGCCAGTATCATACCTGCTGAAAGGTGTTTTAACTATTCATTTAATTTTGAAGGTGATTTTTCCTTCAGCTATGTAGTTACTTGTTGAGATTGTTATGTTGGCATCCTGTTACACTGGTACTGACTCGCAGTTCGGCCGAGCTTATCTCCAATAGAGGAAATATGCAGGCCAATATACGCAGGAATTTGTCACATGGAACTGAACTTCTGCTCTCACATTGCTTCCCCTCTTCTTTTTCCATCCAAGAAAATTTTCTTTTCCTTTTACCTTCTCTTTATCCACATTTCCATATTCAAACGCAATTTCAAGGTCGGCCGCTTATAGGAACAATTCTCTACAGCCAAGTTGCTTGCCTTTCTCTATGAAAAGTTTGTTCTTGTTAGACCTCTGAGAGTTTATGAGCTGAGGTAGTGTTATTTGTGTGAAATAGGAAATTAAGGGCTAGCTTGCTTGGAGGATCATCGACGATGATGAGGGATAGGCTGACCAATTTTGACTTGTAAATGAACTTTAATTGTTCTTTGTACTTTCAATTCCATATTATGTCAATGATGTCATGGACTTGAGCGTTCAAATGGACTCGTAATTGGCCTCATTTCAAAGTACATATGACAATTGCATCATAGGATCTGGATTCTGGACCAGTGATGGTCATTGGTCAATAGTGGGAGAAAGCTTGAAAACAGAATTTAAGTTCTATATTTTGAACAAACCAAAAAAAGAATCAGACGTAATAAAGTAAGCGCGACTTAGTAAATTCCGTAAATGCTAAGGTGAAAAATATATGACTTCATGGGGCCATAATTTGAAAACCTAATAGAGATTCAACAACAAAGAAAGGGTCAAGTAGTAAGACGCTCACTTGACCAAGATGACATCTTGGGCACTATTAGGGATTGTTATATAATTACTTCTACCATATTTGGTATCCGTAACTAAAAGACTTTCTTTTTTATTGGCAAAAGAAAATTTTAATTGATAATCGGCAAAGGGTACATCGAGAGAGGATTTGAAAACTAGCAAAGAGCTGAAACCTTTAAAATGACGCCCCTTGCAGCCTCAGAAATTACCCCATGTGGCCATCAGGCCATGGAACGGTCAATCTTTGGCATCGAAGGCAAACGCCTAAATGGAAAAGCCAAGAGAATCCTCCATAAATGTGCCAATTAGTGGCCCAAACAAAGTCAGCAAATGACTCAGTCAAGAGTTTTGAACCCGTCATGGTAAATAGAATGGGATACGTTCCATAATCTCAGTAGCTTAATTAAAGCCTAGAAAATAAATCAACCTGTCAAATGATGGTTTAGTTCTTGAAGTTGCATATCTGAGATTGCTTAGATTTCGAGATATGTTATGGGCTTCAATTGGGTTGGGTTTCAAAATATTTTGTGAGCTTATTTTTTCGATTGGGTGTTCAAACATTTTTTTTTAACCATACTAATGAAATTACAAAGGCGACGCCAAGCAAGATCTTTCACATCTTGACGGGTGGCCTTAACAATATCAACATAACAAAAGGATGACGAAATAACTTCTAAAATATTACGGACAATATTCCTAATTAATACATTAGCGGTCAAAACGTCCCTAAGCACAATTACCACTTCTTTAATGTCTGTCAAGATCCGCACACATGAAAAGCCAGCCGATTTTACCCATTTGACCGCCTCCAAAACCGCTATCACTTCCACACTAGTAGCCGATAGCACCAAGCAGCCCACACCTTTGCAAAAATCTTTCTTCCAAGCACCATCGACAACGATTTCCTCCTGACTTCCCCAGCAAAAGGAATATCCCCTCCACCTGCTCCTCCTTTATCCACAGCTCTTCTAGACTTCAATAACATAGAAAGATTATGCTTAATATTAACAACACATGAATCAAATAAAATAAAAGTAAAAATGTTACAATATTTCTTCTAAAAACAATTTCCCAAATGCCAGAGTGTTCATATATTATTGTGTTGGTGTTCAAGATGGTAAAAATAAACTAAAAATAAAAATGTTACATATATTTCTTCTAAAAAGCATATTTTTTCAGGGGTATTCAAGTGACTTACCCATTGGTTTTTTATTGGCAAAAGAAGCATCCTAACCAAATCGGGCAAAAGTACTGAATGTGATTGTAGCAAAGAGGTACCTAGAACCAAAATCAGAAGAAGAGAAGAAAGAAAAGAAAAAAGAAAAAAAAAAAAAAAAAAAAAAAAGGACACATCCAATGATGGTTTGGCTCTCATATTCAGGTAAATATGTCACCGGATCCGTGGTAGCGCTTCCGATGACAGTGTTTGGTGATCGGAGTTTTTTTAGTTCTTTTGTTTTGTTGTTTATTTTCTATAGCCTCCCTTCTTGGAGTGTTTATCCCTCCCCTATGTGGGAGTTTTTGTCCTTGATTTCATCATTACATTTTCATAACTTGAACTGTGTGTCCTTTGTGGGATCCTCTACTACCACGTCTTTAACTGGCTCTATTACCTAACCTTGTTGTTGGCCTGCTTTCGCAGCACGTGCCATTAAGCCTACTGGTTTTGTGCTCGAGCCTAGATTGTTTGGTTTATTTCATTTTATTGTGATGAATTTTGTTTTGCCTTTCGGCTGTCATAATTTCATTTGCCTCTTGTTCAAAAAGAAAAAATAAAAATAAAAATGGTTGAATGAGGCAAGAGGGAAAACCGAGAAGATGAGTGAATGATTCACCCAACACCCTTTCATATCCTTCGACTTCTTGTTCAAAACCGAGAAAAGAAAAAAAAATGGTTGCATTTGAAAACCTCCACAGAGTACTCCTTTTGCTTTTACCCAAATGGCTATAACACATTTAGATTTAGGGACCATTAATTCAAACGATTTGTGTGACAAGATGTAAAATTAAAATTGAATTACGTTCAAGTTTTTCCCATTATTATTATTAAGATTTAAGAGCATCTCACTCTCTTCTAGCTGAATTAAAATAGCTATATAGCTTATGAAGCATAAAAGTGAAAGTTTTATTTATTTTATTTTTTCGTTATTGTAGATTGTTGTAGAGGTAGTACATTGCATTTGCGGGTTCTCTCTATGATGCTCATACGGGGTGATGAACATTGCTTGCCCAAATCTTGGCATCTCGATGGATTTAACTCAAAGAGTCATAAAATGGCTCACTTTTCATTATCTTTTCAAACATTCCGCTATTAGATTTTGGGTTGCTTGAAAGTGAGGAAAAGAAAGGTAAAATGAATAGAAGTATTATTTTTTTAATCTTTTCTTTAGTTTGGAAATGTCAATAAAAAAACAAAAGATTAAATGCAAGATGGTATAGAAACAGTGCCGTGCCGGCCTCGAACCAAGATTTTTATTCTTTTATTTTTAATGGATATGCTATTATATTTCCCTCAAAGTCCAACTAAAAATCTATTTCGCCAAATCGAAAACTTTTCTTCCTATTGGTTTCTTTTTTTCTTAATGAAAAGCTATGTGCACAGCAAAGTCCAACTAAAAAGCCTATTTCTCCCGCCTCGGGTCGCACAAAGATTTTTTCCTCTCATTTTGTTCAAAATATGTCGTTTAAGGTCTCAGGAAAATGAGCTTCGTTTCGATATCGTTAGGCGTTAACAAAACACCAAAAATCACTTCAAAGTTTTGAACAAAATGAGCGGCTCTCATCTTTGTGCGACCAAATCGGGAGAAAAGGCTGCTTTTCTTCCTATTAGCACAGCTCTTCTTTTTTTCCTCCCAAGTGTTCCAAACAAAGCCACCAACAGCATTACCACAATAGTCTCCAGTCGGCCCAGATTTGCAATCCCCAAAGAGCAGCAGAGCCCGCTGTGCCCAAAACGTTGAAGTTTCGGCTGCAATTCCACTCACTGGTTTGGGCATAGCAGTCCCTGCTGCCCTTGGGGACATGCTGTCCCCCGGATCCCCTTCTTCTCGCTCCTATATCTAAGTATATCGATCTTCGATATGGTCCAACTCTTGACTTCAAATTCCATATAAGGAAAACTGTTGATTTTAAATTGTTTTCTTTTCTTGTATTCTGAATATATTCAATTTATGCTACCGAATATTCTACGTGATCCTAACGAAATTACAAAATTTGATTTTGGATGCAAAAAACATGCGTATGATTTCCATATCTCAACTCAAAATCATCTTCCACTTTTTCTCCAACACCAACTCGGTATTGGTAACAAATAGTCTCTGTTCGATATCAATTGGTGCACAATCTGACAACGTTAGCCTTATGGGACGGAACAAACAATATCTGTGTCGGCTTTGTGTTGGACCGTTGGTTGATTATTACCTATAGTAAAATTCTGTCCATGTTGTTCTGAAAAATATTAGAAAAGTTTAATGGTACTAATAAACGACAATTCATGGGACCCACAACATTAAATAATGCAATGTCATGTAAGTCGTCATTCTCAAGGCTTTAAAAAAAGTTAAAATTTCTTTATTGTTAATTGAATTCAGATTGCATATATAAAACATACCACTACTCCCTCCCTCTCCATTTATTCTTGAATTTTTGACATCTCAAAAAGATTGATTCAGTTTAAAAATAATGGGCACAGGTTGATGGGTTTGCTCTCTTACCCTTTCTTATTACCAAAAAAAAAGGATATTTATTTAATAAGTTGAAATTTCACTACAATTGAGAGATTATCAGTACCTCTTAGGTACCACGAGATCATTATTTATGTGTAGCCATGTGAGATTCAAACACTTGTACGCTATTTTTTTTTTTGGGATCAACCCGTTTCTATTAAAATTATTATTTAATTCATTTAATTAGAGGAAACGACTTGTTTTTAATAGTAAAAATATTTGGAGTAGATACCCGAAAATACCGTATAATTGACTAATTGTGCGGTATGGCAGTAGGTGGCGATGCACAAAAAATAATGTTCCGTATTAAAAAAGATTAACCCAGATTAAATTTATACTTCTTCCGCTGATATATAATGACCCACATTTTACATTACTGCACGTTGCATTTAACTGGGTTTGATTTTGTGTCACTGTAATTGCAATGGCTGCTTCTTCACTGGCGTGTACATGGCTCGTGGCCGCTTGCATGTCAATTGCCTGTGGAAAAGACCAACCCAGCCCTACAATCAATCCCTCGTCGTCGTCGTCGTCGAGGCCTCTTCACTCTTCTTCTTCTTCTTCTTCTTCTTCTTCTTCTAAACGATTGAGCAGATTGGGGGCTAGTAAGCGGAGAATCTCACCTAAATGCAGAGCCGTTTTGGGTATTCATTTTCTTCATTCATCATATGCTGCTTGCCTGCTTCTGTAGTACAGTGGTAGTGTTTCTGTTTGTGTTGACTAGTCTGGGGATTGTAATTGAGTCCTTCTAAAAGTTTCCACTTTTGCCAATGTTTGTTTGTTTGTTTCTTCTCACTAATCAGGATTCATTATTGATTTTGGGTTTGATTGTAGTTTGGTATTTCTTCTCTTCTTTCTTTAGTTTTTAAATAGTTCCGGTGCTGTTCGATTTTTTCTTATAGTTTCAGTGAAGTTCTCTAGTATTTTGTTATAGGAAATGTAATTACGAATTAGTACTACAAGTTCTAGGCATTTGATGCGTGAGAGTGCCGGGCCTATCGAACCTTAGGGTCCGTTTGGAACTTGTGGGAAGGAAAGGAAAAGAAAATAAAAGAATATGGTCAAGGAGTAGAGTGTGAGGAAAATCCGAAAATCTATTGTGCTAAAAACTTGGCTTTCTTAATTTCCTCTCGCTTTCTTTCTAAACCAAACAATTTTTTTTTAAAATTTTTCTTTTCTTTCCTTTATTTTCCATATGTTCCAACAAACCTAGTTCACACAAAACACCCTCCTTTTTCACCCCACTAAGCTCTATGTAAATAGGATTATTTTTTGTTTGCGCCATAATATTTTTGTATATAATTTTGCAGATATTTATTTACCTGCTTAAACTGTAATAGTGGTATACCTTCTTGCTTTATCCCCACTATTTACGTTTTGCGCCCTGTTCAATATGTCGGTTCCTTACAATTTACAAGCCTAATGCTAGAATTCTTGTTTGAGGAATTCAACATGCTTGTGTTGCCTATAGATCTTTTGAACAACCTCATGCCTGACCAACTTACGTACACCTCTCAACCAACCCTGGGATCCTAAAGTTACCGACCGGGCAAATGACCCAAGGATTTTTGCTAGAAATGGAAATTGAACCTGTGAGCTTGGAGTTAGCCCCTTACTTGCTGTAACACTCAACCAACCGCCTAGGACTAGGGTTATTGACTATCGATCTCACGGTATTGATTATGTTATCCCCTTTTAGCACGCAATCCCCACAGAAAATAGTATTCTCACCGACTTGGTTTGATTCTATGTTTCAGTTTTTCAGTTTGTACTTGTGTATGAAATTGTTTCATTTTGCTAAGTTAGCGTGATGCTGTATAGCCATTGGCCACATCCCTAATTGGCAATTGCCTAGCTGTCAAGTATCAACCTATCTAATCTGCTTTGAGACATACACAAGCAGCTGGCTTATTATTTAAATTTTTTAGGGCAAGCAATGGATATTGCTGCGAAACCTGCAAAGGAAATCACAACAAAAAGGCGAGTGGTTGTGACAGGGATGGGTGTGGAGACTTCAGTTGGTAATGACCCAGATGTATTTTACAACAATCTGCTTGAAGGTGTTAGCGGCATCAGTGAAATAGAGGGCTTTGACTGTGCCCAGTATCCAACTGTACTTCGCCTTGACTTTTTCTTTTTTATATAACCAGGCTGCTGGTTTAGATTTTGATAGCTGTTTCCCAATGCAGAGAATTGCGGGAGAGATCAAGACTTTCTCAACAGATGGTTGGGTTTCACCTAAACTGTCCAAAAGGATGGATAAATTCATGCTTTACGTGATCACAGCTGGTAAGAAAGCATTGGCAAATGGTGGAATTACGGATGAGGTAATGAAGGAATTAGACAAAGCTCGATGTGGGGTTTTGATTGGCTCAGGCATGGGTGGCATGCAGGTAATGGTTGGTTTATCTTTCATTAAAAATGCAAATCTAGGAAAATCAAGAGCGGAGGGGAAACTGGTTTTACTAGAGCTACTACAGACTGTTCTTTAAGTTTGATTTTATGTAATGAGGGCAGCATGAAGTGTGTTATTCCCTGTCACAGTCCTGTCATTGTGATTTGCATGTGTGGTGGAAGGACCACTGTTGAGGAAGGCGCAATACAGGCACTCTCAACTGGGAGCTGTTTCGGTTTCTTCTGCGTGATTACTAAAAGAAAATAGCCGTGGCGGTGTCTCTATGCCATTAATTTGTCCAAATGCTATGGTTGCACAGGATATCTTTTGGAAGCTTTTTGAGAGCTAAAATATCCGCGTATCGGACGAGGATCCATTCTGCATGTTTGAGTCAGTTTAGTAGCTGATTTCTGAGCCAGTTGTTTCTTCATCATTGAACAGGTTTTTTCTGATGCTGTTGAAGCTTTAAAAATCTCATACAAGAAGATGAATCCCTTCTGTGTCCCTTTTGCAACGACAAACATGGGGTCTGCCATGCTTGGAATGGATTTGGTGAGCTTAGACTTTGCTGCTTCCATGTTAAATCCACTTGACTGACTATTTCACTGTTAAGTTTTCTGATATACCTTTTTCAAACCAATTTGCAGGGTTGGATGGGCCCCAACTATTCGATCTCTACTGCTTGTGCCACAAGTAACTACTGTATATTAAGTGCCGCAAACCATATCATACGAGGCGAAGCTGTGAGCATCTTGCATTCTCTCTGTTGTGCAGTAGAAGTGTGGGATTTTTCTTATAGCATGTTCTATAACAATTCAGTGGTACTGTTCGTTTCTAACATTTGATGAGAGATTGTAGGACGTGATGCTCTGTGGTGGCTCAGATGCTTGTATCATTCCTATCGGTATCCTATTTTCTTAATCTGCAGTTTTGTTTGGTCTTTATTAGCGTGACACTATTAGCCTTTTTACGAGAACTATTGTTTCAGGATTGGGAGGTTTTGTGGCATGCCGAGCACTTTCTCAGAGAAACAGTGATCCTGCAAAAGCTTCCCGTCCATGGGACAGTGTACTATTCTATTTACCTTGTGGCTTCATCTCCATCTCCATCTCCATCTCTTTCATTAGGTCATTGTCTTGGTTTTTTTTTTTTGTGTGTGAGTGAGTGCGCACACGGTTAAAACTTTCTGAAGCTCCTATGTGAGGGAAATTGTGGAATGTATGCCATAATTTTCTTTCCTTTTGTTTATTTATTTATTTTTATTTTTTAAATTCTGGACGTGTATGTATCCAGCAAGCTTCTGAAAGAACGATGCCTTATGCTTGTTCATGAATCAGTTAATGTGTATGAATCATGTGAATTTGGTGCAATATTTAATAAGGTACCATGTGAACTAAAATAATATCAGAATCGAGTTTCTGTACTACGGAAAACTTTTGTATCCCCAACATAAACTTATCCTTTCATTTTCTGAATGAATCATTGCGTACTTGAAGGACCACAGCGTGCATCATGAGTACTACGTAGACTAAACCTTGTTTTTCTCATTGAACAGAACCGTGATGGATTTGTGATGGGAGAAGGAGCTGGAGTTCTGATTTTGGAAGAACTAGAGCATGCTAAGGTAAACTAGCATGAATTACTCTGCCCAAGTCTGATGTTGAACTACTCCGTTATTTGCTCATTGAAGATGTATATGAATAGTGAATCCCATATGAAATTTTCTTTTCTGTGGCAGAAAAGAGGTGCAAATATCTATGCAGAATTTCTGGGTGGAAGCTTCACTTGTGACGCTTACCACATGACAGAGCCCCATCCTAAAGGTAATGCTTTGAAGCTATAGGGAAAAAAGAAAAAAAAAACTACTTTTGTTGATTGTTCTCGTAGCTCCCAGGGATAAGCTAGTGAAGTACACTTTATTTTATAAGATGGTAGAAATAGCACTAGTGAAGATATAATGAGAGTGTGTTAATGTGCAATACGGATTCATTTAGAGTGCCTTAATATACATTGGGGGTAGTAGCAATAAAAGAGGAAGGCTAACATTACTGTGGCTTGAGAGATTATAGAGAGGCATTATAAGAGTCTAGTTTAGCTGAAGTGATGGCCCTTGTTTGAGAGGAATGGTGTAAAATGCTAGGAGAAGGAGCCTTTCATTTCGGCAGGGCCCCCCCACCCCGAGTTTCAAGCCAAACTTTTTTTCTACTCTTAAGGTAATTTGGATAGGCACCTACCAGCATTATAAAAAAATTCATATTTTAGAAATAATGTAAAGATTTCTTTCTAAAAAATGAAAGGTTTGTAATTGTATCATTGTGAAGATGTAGAGAGAGAGAGAGAAAGCATCGTGAAAGAAATGAGTGAGTTAGGGATTCTCCTTCTCAAAATTATATTTATATGAACAATGTTACATGTACCAAACTACCCATAGGTAACTATACAAATAACAGTAAAACCCATAACTTAACACTCCCCCTCAAGTTGGTGCAAAGATATCAATCAAGCTCAACTTGAACACAATGGGGTGAAAACTGTTGCTACCAAGTCCTTTCGTAAATACATCAGCTAACTGGTCCTCAGATCTCACGAAAGGCATACATATCAACCCGTTGCTCAACTTCACCTTGATGAAGTGCCTGTCAATTTCTATATCCTTTGTTCGATCATGTTGATCATGGTTATGAGCAATGTTTATGGCAGCTTTATTGTCATAGACTCATAGTAAAGCTTCATAGGACCACTATCAAGAATCCCAAATCGCGCAAAAAGGTTTGGAGTCATAAAAGCTCACAAACACCATGAGCCATAGCTCTGTATTCAGCTTCTGCACTGGATCTAGCTACCACTAATTGCTTCTTGCTTCGCCAAGTAACCAGATTTCCTCCAAAGATGGTACCATAGCTAAAAATAGATCGCCTATCATCAATAGAACCTGCCTAGTCTGCATCGGTGAAAGCTTCCAATTGTGATTTACCATGATTGGAGAACAAAATTCCTTTATTTAGAGCAGATTTGGATACCTCAAGATACGATAAACTGTATCAAGATGCACCATACGTGGTTCATGCATAAATTGGCTAACTCTCCGAGCATAGGAAATATCTGGTCTAGTGTGAGATAAGTATATCAGGCGACCCAGTGTGAGATAAGTATATCAGGCGACTCACAAGTCTCTCATATCTCTCCTCAACTGCATGCTACCCAACATTGCTACCAAGATGACGATTAGCCTCAATGAGTGAGTCGGCAGGCTTACATCCCAACATGCTATTTATTCCAAGAGATCAAGAATGTACTTCCTTTGTGAGATAAAAATAAATTTATCAGATCTAGCCACCTCCATTCCAAGAAAGTACTTCATCGACCCCAAATCTTTAATTTCAAACTCTTGAGCAAGGCGTGCCTTTAGGGCTTCATATCTCATCCACATCATAACCTGTCATTATTATGTCATCCACATAGACATAAGAACATCAATTTTACCATCACCTCTTTTGGTGAACAACTGGCTTTGTTTGGTTGGTAGTTTTGAGATAAGTTTTGGGAATAATAGTTTTGTATAGGGTTGCGTAATTTTTCGTCTCTAGTCAATTTTTTAAATGTTTTTACAAACTTTTTTTACTTTTTGAATAGAGCTACGCAATATACATCCAAAAAGTAAAAAATAAATGAACAATTTGATAAAAAAAATCATTAAAGACGGAGAAACTTAAATGACAAAATAGTGAACTTTTAGGGATAACTAAACTAAACTACAAACCAAACAAAGATGTGATCAACATGACTTTGGCTGTAGCCAAACCCTCAACATAGCTTCAAATTACACGTGCCAAACTACATTTATATGAACAATGTTACATGTATCAAACTACCCCTAGGTAACTATACAAGTAACAGTAAAACCCATAACTTAACAATCATACTCCCTCCGTTCCAAATTGCTTGTCACTTATACTATTTTGGGATGTTCCAAATTGTTAGTCCCCTTTGAAAAGTCAAAACAATATTTACTCAATCTTCCAAAATAACCCCTTTACCAACAACAATAATTTCATTCAAAAGTTGAAATATAAGGGCATTGTTGGAAATTAATGGATCTGTTTAATGTGAATGCATTTATTGAATGCAGTTATTGCATGTCTGCTTAAAAAGTTGAAATTCCCAAAAGTGACCAGCAATTTGGAACGGAGGGAGTATTAAACAATACTTCAATGCCTTTCATTTCAAGACCACACGAGAGTTTGACCAAACTTTTATTCTTTTTAACTAAGAAAAAGCCCATGAAAAAATTTAGTTACATGTATATACGATCTTATTCTTCGCATCTTTACGTGACAACACAACAACAAAAGTAGACTCTAATCGAACAGTGCTACTCCTTTAAGTCCCGGCTCTGACATTGTCATTAGGTAAGTATATAGGGGGAAACCGTCCGTTGACTGCCTTTTTGCCTTAGAACAGGCATCTTTCAGGTTTAAAGTCGTATGGCCTCCTACACGGCTGAGGAGAGTAAGGTGGATTCGAGGCCCTCCTCTCAAAGGAAGAGAGGTAAGTATACTATTTATATGCCTTGATAGGGTCGAATGGTGCAAATGATGCGATAGGATTTATCTTGCCAAACCCCAAATTGTTGAGAAAAAGCTTTCTTGATTGAGCCTGGTTAAACTTAGTGCAGTCCGAAGCTAGGAACTGGAGGATGTTATTTGGTCTATATCTTGTGAGATAACTTCAGTAGGCTGCCAGTTGACATTTTTTTTCTTATTATTATGCCCTTGCAAGTCAATACCGCAACATAATCAGTACAAAAAGAGTAAAGAAAACAAAATTAAGCTGATTAAATATTGTTTCTGAGATTTTCAACTCCTTTTGCTTGGAATAATTCACAACAACAACAATAACAGAACCCATCTAGTCCCCAATCGTTGGGGGTATGGGTGGGGGATGATTGGAGACAGACCTAACCTTTGGCAATATGCACAAAATGGTTGCTCTCAGAATACCACTGAAATAGTAGCCCCCTAAACTTCAAGAACCAATGTATTTATGCATGCTCCTAAAAAAGTAGTTACCCCATTTGGTTCGAGCGCGAGGAAGTTTGTCTGGTTTAGGTTTTGAGGGAGGTTTTTTGGGTAATGGATGGAGAGAGAGAGAGAGAGAAATAAGAGTAATAATTGAAGAGAAAACTTATTGGGGACCGTGCTGAGAGAGAGGTGGTTCTGGAAAACCAAAACAAAGAAAGTTTTAAGCTGTATAATCTTAAATGCCATGTGCAAAAGGAATCTAGTAAATCGAATCCCGTCAAATAGGAGGGGAAAAAATACCAAGAGTAGCAATATGAAAAAATCAATGCTCATGGTATGATACCTGGGTATTTGCATTATTTCCTCTTACTCGGCAGGAGACACTTCAACTCCCATTCTTAACATAATGGTAATGACAAAACATAGACATCTTCCATGCACGTAAACTTGGCATGTACAAGTGACGTGACACGACAAGGACACGACATTGACACTTTAAGTCTTTAACACACAAATTTCAAAAAATAGGAGGACAAGACATGTTGGGGTCATGTCTAAAGAAACATAATCAGGTATTATATGTATTGCAAAAGAATAAGGCTCTACAATGTTTGTGCACGTGTATCATTACAGTATTCGATGAAGTGTTCCGACAAAAACTTTTGCATAATACTCATTTATCTTTTTCATCATCAAGCATCCATGAAAGAAGAGTCCATAAGCTTTAATTGGGCCTACCACTTAATTTGAGACCTCTAAAGTGCCCCACGTGTGCCCATAGTACCCTAGAGCGTATCAAGCACATTCTAAAGTCTTTACACAATCAAAAAGTTTGGCAAAAACTAGAACACATTCGATTTGAGGGTCTGACACAAGTCCGAAAACCAGCACGTGATCTCCAAGAAGTGTGTGATTCATAAAATGACATGGATACGCAATACATATTGTTCAAATGTAGAGAGAGAAAGAGAGATCAAAGAGGATTTTCTAAATTACTGGTAAACAACCTATACAGCAACATGTATACACAGGTAAAAGGAACAATGACTAAACTACCCTTAGGACATAAATATATCACAAATACAACCCTCTAACTTAACACTCCCCCTCAAGTTGGTGCAAAGATATCTCTTAAGCCCAACTTGAACACAATGGGGTGAAAACTTTTACTACACAGACCCTTAGTAAATACATCAGCTAACTGGTCTTCAGATCTCACAAAAGGCATGCAAATCAAACCGTTGCTCAGCTTCTCCTTTATAAAGTGTCTGTCAATTTCGATATGCTTCGTTCGATCATGTTGGACAGGATTGTGGGCAATGTTTATGGCTGCCTTATTATCACAGTAGAGCCTCATAGGACCACAATCAGGTAAACCCAAATCACGCAATTAGGTTTGGAGCCATAAAAGCTCGCAAACACCATGAGCCATAGCTCTGTACTCGGCCTCTGCACTGGATCTAGCCACCACGGATTGCTTCTTACTCCTCCAAGTAATCAAATTCCCTCCAAGGAAGGTGCAATAACCAGAAGTAGATCGCCGATCATCAATAGAACCAGCCCAGTCTGCATCAGTGAAAGCTTCCAATCTCAAGTGACCATGATTAGAAAACAGAACTCCTTTACCGGGGCCAGATTTAAGATACCTCAAGATACGATAAACAGCATCAAGATGACTCGTGCGAGGTTCATGCATGAACTGGCTCACAACCCCCACAGCATAGGAGATATCTGGTCTAGTGTGAGATAGGTATATCAGGCGACCCACAAGTCTCTGATATCTCTCCTTATCTGTAAGCTCCCCCACATTGCTACCAAGATGATGGTTGGCCTCAATGAGAGAATCGGCTGACTTACATCCCAACATACCAGTTTCTTCCAGGAGATCAAGGATGTACTTCCTTTGAGAGATAAAAATGCCTCTGTCAGATCTAGCCACCTCCATTCCAAGGAAGTACTTCATAGACCCCAAATCCTTAATCTCAAACTCTTGAGCAAGAAGAGCTTTAAGGCTAACAATCTCATTCAAATCATCACCTGTCATGATTATGTCATCCACATAAACAATAAGAATGGCAATCTTACCATTACTTCTCTTGATGAACATAGTATGATCAGCATGACTCTGCTTGTATCCAAATCTCAACATGGCTTTGAGAAACCTATCAAACCATGCTCTAGGAGATTGCTTCAAGCCATAGAGTGCCTTCTTCAATCTGCACACCTTCCCCTCGGTCTGAGACGACGAAAAACCCGGTGGAATAGCCATGTACACCTCCTCCTCCAATTCACCATGGAGGAAGGCATTCTTCACATCAAACTGGTGAAGAGGCCAATTTAAATTGGCAGCACAAGAGAGTAGAACTCGCACAGAGTTCATCTTCGCTACAGGGGCAAACGTCTCCTCGTAGTCAATGCCATAGGTTTGTGTGAAGCCCTTGGCAACAAGTCTTGCCTTGTATCTCTCAACTGTCCCATCAGCTTTGTGTTTCACAGTGAACACCCATTTGCACCCCACAGGTTTCTTCCCTCTTGGAAGAGATACTAGCTCCCAAGTGCCATTCTTTTTCAAAGCCGTCATCTCCTCTACCATAGCTCCTTTCCACTTAGGTATCATGAATGCATCCTACCAATTCTGTGGAATAGGTATAGAAGAAAGAGACGAAATAAAAGCACGATGCAAAGGAGATAAGCGGTCATAAGAAACAAACTGGGAAATGGGATGTTGAGTGCATGATCTAACTCCCTTTCTAAGAGCAATAGGAGCATTAGGATCATCAATAACAGTAGGAAGAGAATCATTACCAGATGAATCAGCGGAAGAGTCCGAAACTGGAGTAGGTAATGGAGATTGGCAAAGTGGCACTGCACATGTAGACTTGCCTTTATTCCTTCGAGAAAAGGTTTGCAAATTCGACCTATCCAGTCTTTCTCGACCATCATGCTTTGCTCCTTCTGCAGGTAAAGGTTCTTTCTCCCCCTCACCATGACAAGGTAAAGGATAAGACCACGACTCGGGAGTATGAAATGTCAACATCTCTTCCTGTCTATCATTCTCCCCCTGAAGAGATGAAGTGGACAGAGGATAAAGGGATTCAGTTTCCCAAAAAGTGACATCCATGGAGACATACATTTTGCAAGAGTGCGGGTCGTAGCATTTGTAACCCTTTTGAGTGGGAGAATAGCCAAGGAAAATGCACTTGCGGGCTTTGGGATCCAGCTTACCACCTGGGTGCTTAGGCGCATGAACAAAACACACACAACCAAAGACTTTGGGTGGGAGAGATGAGACCCGAGAACCACCTAAAAGAACCTTAATTGGAGTTTGAAACTGAAGAACACTAGAAGGCATGCGATTGATAAGAAAAGCTGCAGCAAGGATAGCTTCGCCCCAAAAATGTTTAGGAACATTCATGGTGAACAATAGAGAACGGGCTACCTCAGCAAGATGGCGATTCTTGCGCTTGGCAACTCCATTTTGTTGTGGAGTGCCAACACAAGAGGTTTGAAAAAGAATGCCATAGTCATTAAGATATGCCCGAAAAGTCCCATCTATATACTCAGTCCCATTGTCACTACGGAGCACTTTAATATTGGCATCAAATTGAGTACGCACCATTTGGTGAAAAGATTTAAAGCACGAAAACACCTCATTTTTTGCCTTTAGTAAGTACACCCAAGTGACACGAGAATAACAATCAATGAATGTCACAAACCAACGATAACCAGACAGGGATGTGACAGGAGAAGGACCCCAAACATCGGAATGAATGACCATAAATGGTGAATCACTTCTGTGATTGACCGGAGCATAAAAGGAGCGTTTATGTTTCGCAAGCTCACAAGCTTCACAAAGGAATTGACTCCGAGAACATTGTTTAGCCAAACTAGGGAACAATTTTTCAAGAATCCCAAATGAAGGATGACCAAGTCTACGATGCCATTGATGTAACAAGGAAAGAGAAGAACCCGTATCTGCTGCAAGAGCTTGACCACATGACATAGGTGGACAAACTGGATTCGGTGCAGACTCCAAAAAATAAAGGCCCTCACGAGCTTTACCACTGCCAATCATCCTCCCCGTATCCAATTCCTGAAAGACACAATGTGTAGGAAAAAAGGTTACGGAGCAATTTAAGGATTGGGTAAGACTACTAACAGATAAAAGGTTAGTAGAAAAATTGGGAACATGTAGAACTGAGGAAAGAGAAATGGTGGGGGAACAATGAATAGAACCTTTCCCGGAAATAGCAGATAAAGAACCATCTGCTACTCTAACCTTATCCTTACCCGAGCAGGTAGAGTAGGAGTCAAAAAAGGACGAACAACTTGTCATATGGTCCGTGGCACCAGAATCTATGATCCACGGAAGAGAGGCAGTGGAAGTGGAAGCATTAGCATGTATCGCTTTGTGAGCAAAGAAAGTGGAAGAGGCAGTGGTAGGAGCAGTGGTAGATAGAGTGTCAAGCCTAGCCAATAGGCGCCTGAGAGTTTGTAACTCCCCCTCAGAAAAAAAGGGCGCCAACTTGAGTAGTGTTGAAAGCCTCCATTGTACCAACAATTTCCGTTCCAAATCACCGTAAACCGACCCCGCGAATGAATCCGGAACGTCGAAATTAGTCAGGAACAAGTCTTGGGGCTCCCAAAAGTGGTCAACATTGGTCAAAATGGGTCCCTGAACCTTCCTAGGCCCTTTAGAACCCTCCAGATGAGCTGTTTGGACCTTTTCCTAGTAGCTGAACCCTCCAGATGAGTTGTATGACCCTTTTACAAGCCGCTGAACCTTTTTTGACCCCCCGGCTGACCCTTTTTACACACGGAATGGACCCCTGACCTTTTCCCTTCTGACCTCGCGCGTGACACACACGCGCCGCAACAGATCTGACGCGCCGAACTTCCGCCGGCGCGTGGGAGCGCGTGTGGCCTCCTCCGGCGACCGGTCGACCACCACGGCGATCGTCCTGATGATACAGACCAAACCCTAGTCTCAGATCTTGCAATCGATCACTCTAGGTAGGATCGATAGCCAACTGAAGACTTCGAGATTTGAAAATCGACACAGAGAACAGTAATACCAGTAACAGAGGTCGTCGTTGATGGCGTCTCTGCTCGCCGGAGGTCGTCGTCACGTCGGAAGTCGTGAGTGAAGTTGGATAGTGTACAATCGTGGATAAAGTTGACCCAATACAATTGTTTGGGTCACACAACGTCAGAGAATGACTGACAAAAACGATGAACAGAGAAAAACCGATCTCTAAAGCTCTACTAGGCACGATCAGTTAAGGATCGATGCTCTGATACCATGTTCAAATGTAGAGAGAGAAAGAGAGATCAAAGAGGATTTTCTAAATTACTGGTAAACAACCTATACAGCAACATGTATAAACAGGTAAAAGGAACAATGACTAAACTACCCTTAGGACATAAATATATCACAAATACAACCCTCTAACTTAACACATATACAATCGGACACAAATATGGCGTTAGCACAACAAGTAAATTGATAAGATGCAGATATGGCAAAGATATGCTTGTAAACAAGTGCTTTATTAGTACTATCAGTATCCTATAAAGTGAACCAGCATTGAACTATGAGACCTGTATAGTTGCCGATGCAACATTGTAATAATTAACGTCATTGCTTTTCCAGAAATGGATGCAAGTAGTTGCTATAGAATTCAGAACACTGATCTCAACATGAAGGGAGTTATTTTATGTAACATTCCGTTTAAGCTAGTCTCTCTTGTGGATGTTTATAAGCAGGGGCCGGTGTTATTCTATGTATAGAAAAGGCCTTGGCTCAGTCTGGGGTATCCAGGGAACAAGTGAACTACATAAATGCACATGGTACATCGACACCGGCTGGAGACCTAAAGGAGTACCAAGCCCTCATTCGTTGTTTTGGCCAGAACCCTGAGGTAGCGTGAATTCGTATCCTTTTAGAATAGCATTCTGTATCGATGTCATCGTAGCTCGGGTTGATGTACTTTTTCTTTTGTTTTTCAGTTAAAAGTGAACTCTACCAAATCTATGATTGGTCACCTACTAGGCGGTGCTGGAGCCGTTGAAGCTGTTGCTACTGTGCAGGTAACCCATTAATGGCTTCAATAAGTTCTCCTAATGGTTCTATTATTTTATGAGATCCTACAAAAGACCTATTTAGATTGCATTTTTATGGCTGGGCTAATTACCACTAGGAAGCCTGGATATAGTGGTTTTGTGCATATATTCAGTAGTGCTCCTTTGAAAATGAGCTAACATAAATTGGGTACTCATCACTGCTATTCTTTAATTTAATAATTTCAGCCACGGGCTGTTTGTTCTTGATTGTGGATACATTGGTCGAATGAGAGGTGGACATCATTTTGCAATTTCATGTAGTTTTCCTTTAATGCTCTCAAAATATTTCCTTAATAAACTTTAAAGATTCCTGACCTTCTACCACATATTACGTTATGCAACACATTAGTCTCTTATGATATCTCAAACAACATGTTCCGGCATTTTTCTTATTCAGACCACTGTTTGAAGCATTGATGTCTATTGGAAGAAATGGTAACAGAAATGACATAACTGATTTAATTGTCAGTTTCCTCGTAGCAGATGCATTTGCTATGTTTTCTTCTTTCTAGAAACACCATGCAGGAAAGTGGATCCTCTAAAAACTGAAATATAAGCAAGGGAAAAAAGAAGAAGAAGAAGAGAATCATCTTTCTCAATTGCTAATAGGCAAGTTTATAAAAACCAAAGCCAAAACAAAACTTCCCCGCCATTCAACATGTACACAATGGAAGACAAGATTTCCAAGAAATCATTTCCTACAAAAACTGAAGAAAGTAGTTTTGTAGGACCCAAACTTTTCTGTGATGACCAATTGCACATACCACGGAGGATAATGACTATTATTCTACCATTTACATATTCTCCCATTTACATTTCCAAGAGTAGATGAAATATTAACTTCCAAATGTCATTTTAGTTGAAGATAATGCTATTAGACATATATGACTTTCCATATTCGATTTGGTCAGTAAAGAGTAAACAAGGCATGTCTTTCCATGTTTTTCTGGCATGATGACCAAAATGGCCAGAGACTGTTAGCTAGCGACAGGGTGTAACTGTCACGTAATATTGCGCTCAGAGGAGCATGGAGTAGTTTTCCATGCTATGCTCCACTTAAACAAATGAGAGTTTTCGATGGAACCGGTGAACAGCCCATTTTTAAAATGCATTGCTCGAGGAGTTCAGCATAGTTTACTCTTGTTTTTTGGGGAGTAAAGTTAGTATTCCATATGCTGGTTAATGACAATATGATACATATAGTTCCATTTTATAGTTGGTTTATATTAAGGCGGGAAATTGGTGAAGGGTCCTCGAAATGCCAGTTCATATTGTCCAGTTGTTTGATTTCACATCAAATCAGCCTTATTGTCCTTGCTGGTTTCATTTTTGTTCTCGACTTCATTCATGCCCAAAGCTAATGTTCTTATTCCAGTTAAATTTTGTATTGACCCTGTCTTATCTCTTCATATAGGCAATAAGGACAGGATGGGTTCATCCGAATCTGAATCTGGAGAATCCAGATGAAGGCGTGGTATGTTTAGTTTCATGTTCCATGTGCTTTCTTTCAATAGAAATAATGCTTTATGCGTTTCATTCTACGTTAAAATGGCTCCTTTTGCCATGTGTGATTACCTAAACTGTGTTCCCTTTTCTTTTCTTTTTTATCAGCGTATGTTCCATTAGCATATCCTCATTCTTGTTATTATAAGTCATTATTCCAGGATGTTTCATCTCTGGCAGTCCGCTACAATATAAGGACCTGTAACTGTGCAGGTGGCTTGGCAAAGTCATTTATCTTTAACTATATTTATGCCATCCTCTTATTTACAATTGTTTTATGCAACACTGTTTGGACTTGCGAGTCTGACGGTTAGAGAAATGTGATCAATGTTGTAATCCATCTGCAATTGAGAAGTTGGGTGATGTCATGTAGACCAATTAAACTGTTAAGAGACGATATCACGTTGATAAATTATTATCTATAAAAATAGTATACTTGCCTAGGCGGCCCTTCACTTAATGCCAATTGAGCTTGGATGCTTTAACATATGGTATGTGAGCTAGGCTTTTGAAGGTTTTTCGGCAAGACTCTGAATCAATTCCCCCTTTCTATGTGTCATAAGTGCGCTCTGTTTCCTAGTAATTTCTATATGGCTTTTAGTTACCTTTCCATGTGCGAGTGAGTGTTAGCTGATTTTAAATTGGCCAATTATGACCTCCAAAAATAGCACATGCGGTTTCCTGCCTCATTGTCATTTGATTTTGAGTTGGATGGTTTAACCTTACATCAACATGCATCTATGAAACTTGAAAACCTAATGCTCCTGCTCATTAAATTAGGACATGAACGTGCTGGTTGGTCAAAAGAAAGAGAGACTGGATATTAAGGTGGCGATGTCTAATTCTTTTGGTTTTGGCGGCCACAACTCAGCAATCTTATTTTCTCCTTACAAGTAAACTGTCAAGCTTCTTCAACCTGGCTTGAAATGGGCCCAAAGGCAATTGGGTATGTAAATGTCCATTTTGAGTTACCCACGGGAGTTGGAATATGAGAAAACTAGCAACGATGTCATCATTGTAACAAAAGTTCATCCCTTTATTTATCCTTGTTTTTTCTCCTCTTATATAGATACTTTGGGGTATTGAATTTCAACCCCTTGAAATAATCAGAGGAAACTAATAATCATATGTATTGAGTTTAGCATGTGCGAAAGTAGTGAAGAAATTTTGAGTGTAGTCTTTGATTTTAGGTACTTCAAATATATTGCATGTTGTTGAAACTTGTTTTACCTTCATCATTTCTACATTTAGTAACTTTTGGGTAGGCTTTTTCTTGCACTTTCCTGGGTATTTGGTTTCACAATTTCAGATGCTCTGTAATCATGTTTTGATTGGACGTTAATCTCGCAGAATTTCTGCATTTGTTGGCCTTGCTAATTTGTAAACGAGACAGAAGGCAATTGGCCTTCTACATGGGAAGGAAACTAGTGAATTCCCTCCGTAGTTATTCCACTTTTGGCCCTTCTAAGCAGCGCTTCAGCTGGTACTTCTACAAGTGTATTGACAATTGAGACTCTGAACAGTTGGTTGAAGCTCAATTCAAAAAAAAAACAGTTGGTAGAAGCTCAGATGTACAAAATGATGGTCATGCTTGGAAATCCAGTTCTCTTGTGATTGCATATTGTCTCCTAGTCCTCCAATTCCCATCATCGACCTCAAAACCATCAAAGTAAAGGCTAATAGGCTGACGGAGGGCTTCTGACAGCCTGCTTGAGCTAAAAGCATGTTTGCATCATTGCATGATGACTGCATGTGAAAATATGGAGATCAGGAGATGGTAAGACCCATAACTATGGTGGCTATGCACTTGTAATGGAGGCCTTTTCGAGTAGCAACCGCAGTATCTGCTAATCCGGGCCAGCCATGGACATATGTTTAACAGTTTAAGCAGCGATGATGCATTAAGATTTCATCAAGGTCACTGGATTTTCAATTTGATCACCAAGGCAAAAAGGAGCCAACAACGCAGAATATGATTAACCACTGCTTTGCAAAAACTAGGTATTGGGAACTTGTAGTGCCATTCAAGTGTCAAATGCAGTGTCCATGTCACTTTTACATTGGTCCTACAAGTTCCATGCGATACCATCCAACTCCAGCAATTTCAAGATCGAGCCAATTCAGCGGATGTGTAACTCAAAGTATATAAACACTGGCTTTCCCGCTGGGAAAATATTTTAAGAACGTCACTGAAAATCCTATGCATTCTATAGAATAAAGAATCAGTAGTTTATCAACACCAGGTCCTTGAAAACCATAACATGTAAGAAACGCGCACGAAAAGCAAAATGTAGAACTCAGAAAATTGGCTTGTTTCTTCCATTACACAACATACAGTGAGAACAAAATAAAATTAATTTAGCATATTAACAGTCAAAAATGCCCAAGTGACCACCCAACAGCAGCGGGAGTCTCTTGGAGATATTCAGAACTCAGAAGCTAAACTCACATTCATAGCCTTCTTCTCTTTTGGCTTACTTTCTTTTTACCTTTCTTAAACTTCATGTCCTTGATGGAAAGTGCATTTGACACACTCTTGCCTTCAAACTTTTTGGTCAACTTTACCACATTTGCCATACCTTTCCTTGCAGCTGCCCGTTGCTCTGGTCTACGGCTCATCATTTTTCGATCAAGCGGCCAATATGCATATGGCTCAAGCTTACCCTTCCTCTTCACATCTCCACTTGCCTTCTTGCTACCGTACTCACTCCCCACATAAGCCCACCCACTGTCCGATGTTTTCCTTCGCTTTTGACCCATCCGCGAGGAGTTTGTGGACAAGTGAGTACTTGCTTTGGTCCTAGCATCAGAATCAGGGTCAGGCGACATCTCCCTCTTCAGTTTCTTCTTTCCTTCCTCGTGAATTATAAGCCGCCCTGCAGGATCTATCTCTGGTTCATCATCCGAATCTGGCTTCCTCTTGAGATGTTCTGATGATCGAAGAGCTGACCTTGTTTTCCGCTGATCAAGCAAGTCGAGTGGCTCATCTTCTAATTGGTCAAACAAGTCTTCTGGCAAGCTCTTGGCTGCTTTACGGGATCTTTTTGACCTGGAAGGATACGGAAGTACATTTTTATCAGTGATATCTTAGTGGAAAGCACAGAAAGCACAGCCCAAGATAGTCAACTTCGTCAGGCTGAAAATGTCCTGGCGAAAACAATGACAATTGCAGCACAGAGGTTTGACAACCCAACAAAGTTAATATTCCGTGAATTAGGAAGATTAGTTGTTTTCCCTGAACACCTCGAAATACATATTTATTATTCATAGGCCAAATGCCTGTTACACGCACCGGAGTGACGATGCTCCGGAGGTTAACATTGTTGAACCCTTGCTCAATCGACCAGAAATTGTGTTTGCATCCTTGTAAGCTGCATCACTGTCCGTTTCATCACCACCAAAATCAGAAAATATCTTTGTATGATTCCACCTGCTCTGCCTGTAGAGGAAATTAAGAGTTACAAGACACAGCCGATACAACCGACTGAACATTTCGTATTTGAAAACCAATGCACAACAATTCAGTTGCATCAAATACGAGCAGTTTCGAAAACGAAAAAACCAAGGGAAGCCCCATAAAACTAGCGGTGTTGTTTAAAACATGAAGCATTATTTCACAAGGATATTAAATAACTTAAAAAGGGCTATCTGTGTTTGAGCTATAGAGAGTGGAGGGGCAAACTTCTGATTAAAACAATCCTTGTAGTAACTATGAAATTTCGATTAATTGTGACTTGCACCCAAAAGTACGGTAGCACCATTAGGTTTCGGTTAAAGCCTGGGTTGCACACTTGCACCACATCCAACACTATCAGAAACTGTGACAAAGCTTCTCAACCAGCAACCATCATGTGATATGTGACATGCCATCAATTGAGACTGGGCATCCATACTATTCTAACAGAAGACAAGGTACATGGTATTTATTTGTTCACTGCTTCGCGTGTCTGTTTAGTAGACAAACCTGGATGTAGTGGCTTTTGACTGTTGACTCTTGCTTTCCTCAGATTTCACAGCAACTTTCCTTTCTTTCCGCTCCTTAATCTGCATTCTCACGGACCAAATACAGCAAGTTTGAATCGAATCCAATATAAATGGTCATTAAATGAGGTTTGTGTTTGACCTTTCGTATGTTAGTGAGAAGTTTCATGTGTTCTTCAGGCATTACAGCCTTGACGGCATCTAGACCACATTTCTTGACCAGCATTTCAAGGAGTAACTTAATCTGCAGAGTAAACAAGGCAGTGATTTCAAATTCAACTGGTAAGTAAAAGGGATTAGAAAAACATTTCACAACGAAATCTCATATCCATTTTTGCACTGGAATCATTTTAAATGGTTTGAGTTGCATCCGTTCTAAGTTGCACAAAAGAGACAAGAAAAAGGAGCAGACCCAGGGGTACCACCATGTCATGATTGGCTGAGTTTGTAGATCATGAATAATGGTAACAGCAAAATTTTCCTAAGACCTCGTAGGAACACCACCAAGGTGTAGCGAGGACACCAAAAGGAACCGGATTTAGGGACAACAAACCAAACTCCAATCTCTTACCAATCTACTAAAATGTACTCACTTCTAATTCCTCAGATTTACTTGAAAATTATGGCAATCCTGAAGCATGAGGGTCGCGAATTATACAAGTAATAAGGGACAACACGAGGCAAAAAATTATCAAAGGTAACAAGGAAAACCAAGCAAGGATTATCATCCGTTTGATAACAGAATACAAGCTTCCGGGTAGAGAAAGCTGTCTAGCAACTAGTTACTACCTCACAACTGAAATGCCAAGTTAAGTAAAACAATACCTTAGCTTTAAAATGGCTCTTGGTACCATCTTGCCACTTCAGCAGACCTTCCACCATGCTACTTAAGTGGAGTTGCAACACCTCAGCTTGTGAATTGGCTACCAAAACCTTCATAAGACCAAGACTAGCCTACACCAAAAGCAAAAACAAGGAAATCTAATCTCCGAACAAAAACACAAAAGAATGATGATCAATTTAATATCTATTGTTTATTTATTCAGACAAACAGAAGTGAGGACAAAATGCATATGGTACAGAGGGGACACACTTTAACAATTTCCCTGTTCTTTCTCTGGAGGAGGAGAAAAGTAAATGGGAGAACGTTGTAAGCAGCAGAAACAAGATCAGAAAATTCATAAGCCAAGCGAGCTAAGCCTTTCATTGCCGCACTAATCATATGAGGGGTCTTGCCAGCCAGGCCTCCAGCTACCTGTGACCATAACAGTAATCAAGAAGACTCACTTCCAATATCAAGGATTCAAAATCAATCCAAATCAAAGATAACAGATATGTACCATGGTGAAAAATTGGTGCAGGTTCTCCTTTTTTCCTCCTCTTTCTTCATCCCCGCAGGCATGGCCAATTTGGACAAGCATATCATAAGCTCTATTCCTTGTTTTTTTGTTAGCCTGTGAGGAATATTGTCAAAAGAGATTTACCAGAATATCAATCTGTACTGTAATCCACAGCTAGAAGCCCTTAATGTTATTTTCATGGTACCCGCTTTTTCTCATAAGATAACAAATGAACTAATCTATCTCCTCAAAAGATGATTACCATGGCCAACATAAAAGAAGCATAAAAAATACTGCCCACTTTATAGAGGAGAATTGCAGTATAACAGGCTTGTTCAGCTACGTCTAGGAACACTAGAGAATCTAGATTATGAGGAAAATGACTAAAAGCGGATCATGTCACTGAATTCTGCTATACCAAAAAAGAACGCACTAGATAATCAGCAGAATGTTAAGTACAAACAAAGAATTTTCAACCATGCTTTGTCAACCTAAACTTCCAAGCAGATAATGAGTGATACCTCTTTTAGTGCAATTACAATTTCAATTAAGAAAGAACAAATGATGTCACGTGGCCCCTGCTCTGAATCATCCTGTAGCAAAAGAAAAGAGATTGTTGAATATCATACAGCTTTCTAACCATCTATGGTCAAATTTGTTCCCCTTGTAGAATTTTAGTAGAGAGGTATAGATCAATACCTTTGAGACATGAACAATTATGAAGTACAAACAATCAAGCCGGTAGCGTTTGGCCGAACAATGGCACGAAGGAAGCACTTCAATCATCACAGTAAGCAACTCTTTGAGTTTTGTAGCAAGAAATTTGTCAGAGTTCTGTTGAAGAAAAATAATCATATGATAATGAATGATCAGCAATTCAAATGCAGCCTCACTGTAAGTGTCTGACGCATTCTTTCCAATGGATCGAGAAACATAGTATATCTGAAAAAGGAAGTCTGCACAGTTGGTATCTGCTCCTATCATATGACATACTTGGTATGAAGGGATATACTTTGGGACTAAAGCATTTTGGTAATTTTCATTTTCCCCATTTATCATGTACAAACTACCAAGAATATTGAGAAGAAAAATGAAAATTTTAGGACTTCTTCAAAAAACTTAGAACACATAATACCTATGAAGCACGGGTACTCCAAAAATGTCGCCGTACGCGTACCGGGTACTGGTACGGGTACGGCTGGGTACGGCAAAAAACGTACCGGGTACGGCAAAAACGTACCGGGTACGTTTGCACTATTCCTGGTACGGCTGGGTACTCCTGGGTACTCCGATTGGGTACTTCTGGGTACGTTTGGACCACTTTATAAAATTTTCAAAACTTTATGGGGCCCGAATGAAATTTATTGAAACTTCAGGGGTTCATGTGTATTTTGACCACCCCCAATTTAAGACATCAGTCGACATTTTTGGGTTTCATCAGTTTTAGGGTTCATAAAACTTCAGAAGCAGCAGCCACTTCTCCTCCTCTACTGTTCGAGCAACAGCCATGGAATCTCTGGTTAGTCTCTCTCTCTCTCTCTCTCTCTCTCTCTCTCTCTCTCTCTCTCTCTCTCTCTCTCGCTGCTCCCTCTCTCTCTCTCTCTCTCTCTCTCGTTGCTCCCTCTCGCTGCTCCCTCTCTGTCTCTCTCTCGCTGCTCCCTCTCTCTCTCTCTCTCTCTCTCTGCTCTCTCTCTCTCTCTCTCTCTCTCTCTCTCTCTCTCTCTCTCTCTCTCTCTCTCTCTCTCTCGCTGCTCTCTCTCTCTCTCTGTCGTGCTGCAGAGTTGCAGCAGCTGAACTCTTTAACTCTTATTTATGAACTCTTTTTGTTGGTAAAATGAGTGTTTTATTTAGTTTGTGCAATGGAACATAGTAAAATAGGGAAAAAAATTTAAATTTACACTTACGTACCCAGCCGTACCCGTACCCTACTTTTTTAGGTTTTTGCTGTATCGCGTACCCATACCCGTACCCGTACCGTGTACCCGTACCCGTGCTTCCTAGCATAATACCTTGAGAATAACTGAGAGAACTTTGTATGCCTTCTTTTGAACCAATCCTTCAACATCCTGTCATTCAGTGGTTCTAATTAATAACTTTAAAAAGTACTAAAAGACCAAGAAGATCTTCCCCCACACAGCAGAAGGTGCCATCGCCAAACAGAGATATCAACAAACCTTCAATGCAGGCAATATGGCGGCTTTAAACAAGTAATCGATCTGCACAGCATCTAAACCAGGCAAGAGTGACACTGCCAAGTCAAATAACTGTGCCCTACACTTGCAGGAAATAGCAACTGTCACATATCAAACACATCGTCCATATATTTTCAAATTCCAGATGTCACAATGCCAAATATCCTATCAAAGGAACTGCCATATAGGGGCAAGAGGGGGTAATAAGAAATTTTGGGGGGCACGGGAACCACCTTACTAGTGAGAGTGAACTTTCATTTGATGAGTTGTCAATCTGCATCAGATTGGAACTTCGAGAGTTTTCCGCTTTGCCGGCTTCTACAGTAACTTCCTGGAGCTGTTTCAATATAGTTGTAAATATCTTTGTCACAATTTTTTTCTCTGCTATTGAAGCAAGCTCGCCTATTGTGATCTGCAGGCAGTTTTAAAGATGTCGTCACAATTATGCATATATCAGGATCACTAAATCTAACAAAAATCTGAATCACAGTAATAAGTTCTACAAACACTTAATAATGAATATATTCCAACTATCGGTGGATGTTCTAATCAGTAGCAAGTACCACTCCTTTGGACCATATTTCCTGCCGGAATATAACATGGATAAGGCATGAAGGCCCAAGAAGATATAAAGCCAATGAGAACAAACAGACAAACTGACAACAAACCAACACCATGTAATTAGGACTTAGGGCTTTATGTAGAATTGCAGCAATTCATTTGAACCAGGTACATGCCCTCTCAATTTCTCTGAGAAATAACCTTTCTATGCTACCCAGGTTCGTCAACTAGCAGAAATAATAGTTCATCCACCATAAAAAACCATTCAAGACAATATTTCTAGACAGGGAAAAAACGAAATACTATGACTGGAATGTAAACTTCTAGCTAATGAAAATTGAATCACTCTTGAGGTGAACAATTTCCCACAGCATATTCACTTGTATGTCCATCTTATGATGGCTCAACATAAAATGTTAACATAGTCGACATCTAAGTGCAATCAGATTGTTTTAGGCTTTTAGCTTATCAGCATATATTAAGAATGAATTAATCGGGACAGAGTTATGCTTTTGAAAATAACTTAGTAGAAGGAAAAGGGGAGTGTGAGTCACTTAGCTTTTTGCTTCTCACACTCATTGTGCCTCACATTAGGGGGATTGAAAGGCAAAGGTGAGGGTGAATCATTTCCCAATAAATAAACCCAAAATTGCCCATGTCATCCATACAGCCATTGCATGGACTCGAGCGCGAGTATCGGGTGCAGGTGCAAGTCCAAGCGTCGGACCTTCCTAAAGTTAAATCGTAGGATACTGGGATATGTGTACCCTAATTGGGTGTCGGTACGGGGACACGTCGTGAACACTTGCTCGTAGTACATATTGCATAATTTTTTTGGATTATGTATCGCGAAAGGTATTTAAAAACGTATTTAAATAAGAAGAGGTTAAGAAAAATATGATTTTTCTATTTTTTGTCCATGTGACTAGAAAAATCGCTTTTCTAGAAAATTTTCTATTCTTTTTCTGTAAACATCATGACAATTCGAGGATCCAAGTGTCCAAAAATGGATACGCATGTCGGACACATCAAACACGGAGGATCCATGTAACATAACATACAGGTTATTGCATGACAATTACGAAATCCTAAGATGTTGGCAAGGAGCACGGGGCGGGGGGCATGATTCATATGCATGAGATTACCACAAATGACAATCTATTTGCAAGGGCAACTCTGCATGCACTCAAGGTTTTCTGATTGAAATGGCAACGTAGAAGTACCTGCAAGCATCCGCCCACATCCTTAGAACTTTCCATGAAGATTTTGGATAGGAGAGATAATAACTCACAAGCAGACTTCTTCAGTACTTCCAAATTATCAGCTGCAACCTGTTGTGTATAACGGGCCATAGCTTGCTGTCTGGGAATGCTTGCTTCACTACCAGAAGGATCACCTTTTCCTTCTACAATTCTCTTATTCTGGTGGATGAGGATCTGCAAACTGGAGCATATAATTGGGCGTATGTCAAGTTGCTCATGAAGACCCCTGCATAGTGCCTCCTTTAAGTCCTTGAAGCTTTCAGCTGTATCCAGAGGGTAGTTGCAAAAAGAAGGCAGCAAGGACCACAGAGAGTATACAAGTCCATCCACACTCCTTGACGAATAAGTCCTCCCTTCTTGCTTAAGCTGCCAAACATAAGTCAAAATCACATAAAACATGCAGCAAACAATAACACAATTACAATAAAAATCTAAAAAACCCGTACCGCTTGAGATTTCTTCCTTAAAATTTCTACCATGGCCAAAATTGACTCTGTAAAGAAGTCTAAACGGGCACCGACAATATATTGTTTTAATATTGGAAAGAGCCAGACGTTCGCCTCAGATAGATCTTCATCCTCCAACTTTAGAGGTACGATACTTAAAAATGTTTCAGGACCCATGGCACCAAGAGCTGATCCAATGCATTCATTCAGCTGCATATTAACAAGTAAACCAGTACTTCAATGACCATAGAAATAATGAGCAGCTAAACGCAAACCAGAGTACAACGTATTATTAAATTTTTCTTCAACAAGCTCAACTTGTAACCAACAAAGCAATAACTTTCGTGGCTACCTCTGATGCACGTGGCGGGCATCATCACCTTAAGGCAGTCGTTGCAATTACCCAAGTGCAAGCATCCATAATATATACCAGAATCTATATCCTGAATGGTGCACATGGCATCTTTAAGCTCTGGAATATTTATGGAACTCCTTAATTTGTTCAACTGAAAATACGAATTTCCACTTTGCTAGATTAAAAAAAACTTCATTGCTTGCTTCAGAAAAACTTCATTGCTCAAGATACATTAGAAAAAACCGATATGGGACTCCTGATTCAGAGTGAATAGTATAATATGTAATCTAATGAATTGGAAATCACAGATCAACTGTAAAGCAAAACAATAACTGATTCGACAATAACACCAATACAAAACTATCAATAGCATGGAAAAATGAAAAGAAGATCATGCAATCAAAGTACACCAAGGAAAAGGGGTGTCGGGAAACCAAAAAAACTACCTGCTTTCTGTAAGGGAAGTCTTCATCTGGCAATTTCTGCATATCTGCCAGGTTCTTAAGCGTGCCCTTCAATAGGTAAGACGAATATACACCTGAAAGAGCAGTTTTTTACTCTTATTGAGAGATTAATAATCTGCACATACAATATACAAGTACATCTGGACAGGACGTAGGGAAAATATAATCAAACGTTGCAGCAAAGGTTGTTTTGCCAGTACAAATGTCTACTCCCTTATGTTTCAAAGCTAAAGACAATGACAGAGAAGACCATTCCCATAAGCAAGATACCTAATTTGTCAAACATCGTTGAAGCAACCTGAAACGACATGTCCCAGACTGCAGCATAGCGATAATCAAATAAACTTTCAATAGTTGCACAAACTTTTTCAATGATGGTTGGCCCAGATTTTCTTGCGTCTACATTTGCCCTGGTCATAATCTGATCTACTCCCTGTTTGATCAAGCTTTCATCGATACATGCATTTATTAGATTTTTGAATGCTTCTTTGGCCGCAAATAATGCCTCCTCGTATTCATACACCAAAACATCTGTGGGGGGAACAAGAACAAGGAAAACAATGTGAGAAACATATAAGTAAATTATTCACCTACGTCAAAATGTCCCTGAAATTCGATTACACATAAACTTCAGTGCATGCCACCAATTCCAAGAAACATATCATTAAACAATTAAACAATCTTTAAGGAAGGGAAAATAACTGCAGGAGAAAACAAACCTCCAAGTGCACTGAAGACAAGAGGGAGTTTGACGACACAAATTTTCCTGTTAAGAGCATAAATCCTTGACATTCCAACATCGAGCATCCTAGCAGTGAATGTCATGTCATCTGCAGACATCTCATTTGCAGATATCGAAAGACCCAATGCACATAACAGATCGAGCAGCACTTCAGGAGAAACTTCTGAATTTGGGTGGAGACAAAGTGCATTCAAACTATTTTTAATGCGCCTGCTAACGACAGGTTGTCGTAGTTCCAACAGAGATTTGAAATACGTCAGGATGCTAGTCGAGAACTTCGAGGACAAAAGGGGAAGACAATCTTTAAGAGCATCCAGAACATAGAGTATCTCCTGAGCTCCTTTGGGCCCTTCTGAAGCACTTCCACTCGATCCACCCGCAAGCAGCACTAACCTTTTTAAGATGTTTGTGATAGCTTCACTAGCAGGTGCTAGCACCCCTGTTCCTTGAAAACTATAAAGGACATCACGAAGACAAATATGAGCCTGTCTCCTAACCTGTCCACCAACAATTTGGAGTTAGCATCATCCGGAGTCTTATGTAAATTATATGCTTACAAAAAGTGCAGTCTACATATTTCATAGGAACAAACTTCAGGAAAGCTCCTTACTGTACAGTAGGTGCTCATTTGACAACTCTATGGACATACAGAAGAAAATTGCTAACGCCACTTGGACCAAGACATAATGCTGGGAGGCTCATTACTTCAATTGAGAAAATGAAAATTTTGATGTTTGCCCCCTAAAATATTTCTGAAAATTTCACACTTTCCCCCAAACAACATTTATTTTTTTGAATTACTTACTAGAGAAGTTATTTCCACAGCCTGTAGAAACAAAAGTTTCCTCCAAATGGATTGCATTGGTCTCAAATAGTAGAACATGGACATGTGGCGCAATGAAATAGATTTGGAGGAAACTTTTATTTCCACCGATGGTGGAAATAATTTAAACTCTTACTATAATGCTTGTATTATCTTTTGCCATTAGTTCCTGTGTCCGTCCCTGTATACATACATTTTCATTAAAGATTCGGGAACTATCACATGACTGAAGAAAAAAAGGAGAAACCTACAGCAAGGTATGCACTAACTGTCGCATCCAACTAGAAGACTATAAAGCAAACAAACAACGGGGTAGTAAGGAAGAGGGAATCACAAAAACGTCACCTTTGGATGGTAGTCAGTCACGTAATCAACAATAATTTTATAACGCGGTGATACATCGGACCAGGAGAACTTCTCTCCGATGATCAGCAAATGCGAAACGCATTTCATCGCCGAGGAGGTTGCACCAGGGGTTACCGATTTCGAATTCAGGACGCGAACGACCACGTCCGACACGCACTGGGTCTTCTTCTTCAAAATAGCGGAAGAGACACGTGGGAGGATCATGGATAGGACGGCGAGGAGTGAATCGAGCACGTGAGGGGGCAGGTCGGGCTCAGACAAGAGGCGGTCGAGGGAGGAAGACGTGGCGCCGAAGTAGGCGATGGGGGTGAGAGGTAGGTTTTGGTCCTTGAGCTCCTGAGACATTGCGCCGATGACTGTGCAGAGGTGTTGGTGGTGCTCCTCCGTCGAGTTGCTGAATCTATAAATCATGGAATTGCAGAAGTCGTCGGAATCGAGTGGGGAGTACGGTGGTGGTTCTTGCATATCGTGGCCTCCCATGGCGGAAGAGAGAGTGGTGCAGAAACCCTAGGTCTTGAACCCCACAGTTGGCTTGGCTTGGGTTTTAGGTGGGCGACGGTTGGGCCTGCCGCGAATATTAGGGGATACAGTAATAAATTACAATCGCATGGTCTTTGGTTTTATGGCATTTATAGAGACCTCCCCTCAAGTATTTGAAATAACACTGACCTCCCGCTTCAGTAGTTTTCTGCTTTACTTCTATAGGTTGACTGTAAATGAGGCAACAATTTTCGTGTTTTTGTTGAGGACAATATTGTCAATGAAGTTAAAAACAGCTTCTCAACATAATCATAATAGAAACTTTTAATTCAGTGTAGTTAAGTTTTGTATTAACCCTATCTTATGTCTTCATATAAGGCGATACGGACAAGATGGGTTCATCCAAATCTGGAGAATCCAGATGAAGGCGTGGTATGTTTAGTTTCATGTTCCATGTGCTTTCTTTCAATAGAAATAATGCTTCAAGCCTTTCATTATACACGTTAAAATGGCTCCTTTTGCCGTGTGTGATTACCTAAACCGTGTTCCCTTTTTTTTTATCAGCGTATGTTCCATTAGCATAGCTTCATTCTTGTTATTATAAGTAACTATTCCAGGATGTTTCATCTCTGGCAGTCCGCTACAATATAAGGACCTATAACTGTGCAGGTGGCTTGGCAAAGTCAATTATCAAAACTATTCATACGATCCTATTATTTACAATTATTTTATGGAACACTGTTTGGACTTGCGAATCTGACGGTTAGAGAAATGTGATCAATGTTGTAATCTGAAATTGAGAAGTTGGGTGATGTCATGAGACTAATTATTAAACTATTGGAGACGTTCTCATGTTGATAAATTACTATCTATAAAAATTGTATACTTGCCTAGGCAGCCCTTCACTTAATACAAATTGAGAAGTTTGGTGATGTCATGAGACCAATTAAACCATTAGAGACGATCTCACATTGATAAATTATTACCTATAAAACTACTATACTTGCCTAGGCGGCCCTTCACTTAATGCCAACTGAGCTTGGATGCTTTAACATGGTACGTGAGCTAGGCTTTTGAAGGTCTTTCAGCAAGACTCTGAATCAATTCCCTCTTTTTATGCATCATAAGTGTGCTCTGTTTCCGAGTATTTTCTATATGGCTTTTAGTTACCTCTCCACGTGCAAGTGAGTGTTAGCTGGTTTTAAATTGGCCAATTATGACCTCCAAAAATAGCACATGTGGTCTCTTACCTCATTGTCATTTGATTTGAGTTGGATGGTTTAACCTTACATCAGCATGCATCTATGAAACTTGAAAACCTAATGCTCCTGCTCATTAAATTAGGACATGAACGTGCTAGTTGGTCAAAAGAAAGAGGGACTGGATATTAAGGTGGCAATGTCTTAATTCCTTTGGTTTTGGTGGCCACAACTCAGCAATCTTATTTTCTCCTTACAACTACACTGTCAAGCTTCTCCAACCTAGCTAGAAATGAGCCCAAAGGCAATTGAATATGTAAATGTCCATTTTGAGGCAATTGGCCTTCTAGATGAGAAGGAAACTAGTGAATTCCCTCCGTAGTTATCCCACTTTTGGCCCTTCTAAGCGGCGCTTCAGCTGGTACTTTTACAGGTGTATCGACAATTGATACTGTGACAATTGATGGTCATGCTTGGAAATCCAGTTCTCTTGTGATTGCATATTCTCTCTCCTAGTCCTCCAATCCCCATCATCGGCCTCAAACCCATCAAAGTAAAGGCTAACTAACAGGCTGACGGAGGGCTTCTGACTGCCTGCTTGAGCTAAAAGCATGTTTTGCGTGATGACTGCACGTGAAAATATGGAGATCAGGAGATGGTAAGACCCATAACTATAGTGGCTATGCCACTGCTAATCCGGGCTAGCCATGGAGATGTTTAAGTAGCGATGATGCATTAAGATTTCTTCAAGGTCCCTGGATTTTCAGTTTGATCACCAAGGTAAAAAGGAGCCAACAACGCAGAATATGATTAACCACTGCTTTGCAAAAAAACTCCAGCAATTTCAAGATCATTGAGCCAATTCAGCGGATGTGTAACTTAAGTTTATAAAAACTGGCTTTACCGCTGGGCAAATTTAACATCATCAATGAAAATCCTATGCACTCTATAGAATAAAGAATCAGCAGTTTATCAACACCAGGTCCTTGAAAACCATAACATGTAAGAAACGCGCAACTAGCACGAAAAGCAAAATGTAGAACTCAGAAAATTGGCTTGTTTTTTCCATTACACAACATACAGGAGAACAAAATAAAATTAATTTAGCATATTAACAGTCAAAAATGCCCCAAGTGACCACCCCACAGCAGCGGGAGTCTCTTGGCAATATTCAGAAGCTAAACTCACATTCATCGCCTACTTTTCTTTTGGCTTACTTTCTTTTTACCTTTCTTAAACTTCATGTCCTTGATGGAAAGTGCATTTGACACACTCTTCCCTTCAAACTTTTTCGACAACTTCACCACATTTGCCATACCTTTCCTTGCAGCGGCACGTTGCTCTGGTCTACGGCTCATCATTTTTCGATCAAGTGGCCAATATGCATATGGCTCAAGCTTACCCTTCCTCTTCACATCTCCACTTGCCTTCTTGCTACCGTACTCACTCCCCACATAAGCCCACCCACCATCTGATGTTTTCCTTCGCTTTTGAGCCATCCGCAAGGAGTTTGCAGACAAGTGAGTACTTGCTTTGGTCCTAGCATCAGAATCAGGGTCAGGCGACATCTCCCTCTTCAGTTTCTTCTTTCCTTCCTCGTGAATTATAAGCCGCCCTTCAGGATCAATCTCTGGTTCATCATCCGAATCTGGCTTCCGCTTGAGATGTTCAGATGATCGAAGAGCTGACCTCGTTTTCCGCTGATCAAGCAAGTCGAGTGGCTCGTCTTCTAATTGGTCAAACAAGTCTTCTGGCAAGCTCTTGGCTGCTTTACGGGATCTCTTTGACCTGAAGCATAACAGAAGTACATTTTTATCAGTGATATCTATCTTAGTGGATAGCTCAAAAAGCACAGCCCAAGATAGTCAACTTTGTCAGGCTGAAGATGTCCTGGCGAAAACAATGACAATTGCAGCACAGGTTTGACAACCCAACAAGTTAATATTCAGTGAATTAGGAAGATTAGTTGTTTTCCCTGAACACCTCGAAATAAATATTTATTACTCATAGGCAAATGCCTGTTACACTCACCGGAGTGACAATGCTTCGGAGGTTAACATTGTTGAACCCTTGCTCAATCGACCAGAAATCGTCTTTGTATCCTTGTAAGCTGCATCACTGTCCGTTTCATCATCACTAAAATCAGAAAATATCTTTGTATGATTCCACCTGCTCTGCCTGTAGAGGAAATTTGGAGTTACAAGACACAGCCGATACAACTGGCTGAAAATTTCGTATTTGAAAACCAATGCACAACAATTCAGTTGCATCAAATACGAGCAGTTTCGAAAACAAAAAACCAAGGGAAGCCCCATAAAACTAGCGCCGTTGATTAAAACATGAAGCATCATTTCACAAGGATCATACAAAAAAGGGCTATTTGTGTTTGAGCTATAGAAAGCTGAGGGGCAAACTTCTGATAAAAAAGGATCTTCGCAGTCGGTTGTGTTTTGTTTACCCAGTTGAAGATGTCCCTGGAACTTAATCAGGTGCTTTCCTTCGTAATTCATCCATGCAGTTTCCTTGTGTTATAGCCATGGAGGGCCTTGTGCCCGAAGTTTTGGGGCTAACATGCCATTTCATTGTTTGAGCACCTATCCAGTTGGGGATGTCACTGGAACCAAATCACGTGCTTTTTTTTTTCTCATATAGGATTCAGTTATGGTCTTGGCAAGGAGTTGTCTGTAATCAACCCAGTGTATTGGGATGGCCTATTTAGAGGGGACTGTCCTCTAAGCCGGTCTACTCTCATGGGCCTTGCCCATTGAGCTCATCTTCCAGGCACCACTCAGGAGGGTCATTTCAGTATTTCCATTGAAGTTCAACTCATCTAGCTCATCGTTCAGTTGAAGATGTCTCAACATTGAAGTTTTGAGTGTTTCTTGTCCCTCTACCTAGATGGATTAGAAACACTTTCTTAATTACTGTTTAATTTTCTATTTGCTATTTGGCCAAGTTATTTTGTTAGGCAGTCCCCAGTGTGTTAGCACTTTTATCCCATTGTAGCCATCTTGACCTTCCCACTTTTCTTTTCTTTTCCTCCCTGGGGTATTCGGTATTCCCTTGTAGGCAGTATATTTGGGTATCCTTTTTTCTATTTCAAGCTGATTTACCCAAAAAAAACTGCGAAATTTCAATTAATTGTGACTTGCACCCAGAAGTACGGAAGCACCATTAGGCATTAGGTTTCTGTTAAAGCCTGGGTTGCACACTAGCACTACATCCAACACAATCAGAAACTGTCTTTTTGGCTTGACCAAGAAGTCCTATGTCCTCCAAGTCGCACGCCGTTTTAACCGAAATAACTTCTTGCGCAATTCATGCGTTTCTGTTTTTATGACCAGAATTCTTTTCTTGATTTCCATTTCAAATTGTTCTGTGGACTTTTTATCAATATGAGGTGATCATAACACAGTATATAAGACTCATGATTCAGGCAATCCAATCTTCCGTGTGTAAGGCGGAAGCACAAAGCTTCTCAACCAGCAACCGTCATGTTATACGTGGACACGCCATCAATAGAAGCTGGCCCCCCATATGATTCCAACAGAAAACAAGGTACATGGTATTTACTTGTTCACTGCTTCGCGTGTCTGTTTAGTAGACAAACCTGGATGTGGTGGCTTTTGACTGTTGACTCTTGCTTTCCTCAGATTTCGCAGCAACTTTCCTTTCTTTCCGCTCCTTAATCTGCATTTTGACAGACCAAATACAGCAAATTTGAATTTAATCCAATATAAATGGTCATTAAATGAGGTTTAAGCTTTGACCTTTCGTATGTTAGTGAGAAGTTTCATGTGTTCTTCAGGCATTACAGCCTTGACGGCGTCTAGACCACATTTCTTTACAAGCATTTCAAGGAGTAACTTAATCTGCAGAGTACAAACAAGCCAGTGAATTCAAATTCAACTGGTAAGTAACAGGGATTCGAAAAACATTTCACAACAAAATCTCAAATCCATTTTTGCAATTGAATCATTTTAAATGATTTGAGTTGCATCCGTTCTAAGTTCCACAAAAGAGACGAGAAAAAAAGAGAGGACCCAGGGGTACCACTAGGTCATGATTGGCTGAGTTTGTAGATCATGAATAATGGTAACAGCCAAAGTTTCCTAAGACCTCATAGGAACACCACCAAGTTTTTACGAGAACACCACAAGGAACTGGATTTGGAGACAACAAATCAAACTCAAATCTACTAAAATACACTCACTTCTAATTCCTCAGATTTACTTAAAAAATATGGCAATCCTGAAGCACGAGGGTTGTGAATCATAAAAGTAATAAGGGACACCCTGAACAGAGGGTAATAAATTATCGAGGGTAACCAGGAAAACCAAGCAAGGATTATTATCCATTTGATAACAGAATAAAAGCTTCCAGGTAGAGAAAGCTGTCTAACAACTAGGTACTACTCTCACCAACTGAAATGCCAAGTTAAGCGAAACAATACCTTAGCTTTAAAATGGCTCTTGGTACCATCTTGCCACTTCAGCAGACCTTCCACCATGCTACTTAAGTGTAGTTGCAACCCCTCAGCTTGTGAATTGGCTACCAAAACCTTCATAAGACCAAGACTAGCCTACACCAAAAGCAGAAACAAGGAAATCTAATCTCCGAACAAAAACACCAAAGAATGATGATCTATTAAATATCTATTGGTTAATTATTCAAACAGAAGCGAGGACGCCAGAATGCATATGGTAAAGAGGGGACACACTTTAACAATTTCCCTGTTCTTTCTCTGGAGGAGGAGAAAAGTAGATGGGAGAACGTTGTAAGCAGCAGAAACAAGATCAGAAAATTCATAAGCCAAGCGAGCTAAGCCTTTCACTGCCGCACTGATCATATGAGGGGTCTCGCCAGCCAGGCCTCCAGCTACCTGTGACCATAAAAGTAATCAAGAAAACTCAATTCCAATATCAAGGATTCAAAATCAATCCAAATCAAAGGTAACAGATATGTACCATGTTGAAAAATTGGTGCAAGTTCTCCTTTTTTCCTCCTTTTTCTTCATCCCCGCAGGCATGGCCAATTTGGACAAGCATATCATAAGCTCTATTTCTTGTTTTTTTGTTAGCCTGCGAGGAATATTGTCAAAACAGATTTGCCAGCATATCAATCTGTACTGTAATCCACATCTAGATGCCCTTAATGTTATTTTCATGGTACCCACTTTTTCTCATAAAATAACAAATGAACTAATCTATCTCCTCAAAAGATGAATACCACGGCCAACATAAAAGAGAGGCATAAAAAATACTGCCCACTTTATAGAGGAGAATTGCAGTATAACAGGCCTGTTCAGCTACATCTAGGAACACTAGAGGAACTAGATTATGAGGAAAACAATGACTAAAAGCGCATCATGACACTGAATTCTGCTGTACCAATAAAGAACTCACTAGAAAATCAGCAGACTGTAAAGTACAAACAAAGTATTTTGAACCATGCTTTGTCAACCTAAACTTCCAAGCAGATAATGCGTGATACCTCTTTTAGTGCAAGTACAATTTCAATTAAGAAAGAACTAATGATGTCGCGTGGCCCCTGCTCGGAATCATCCTGTAGCAAAAGAAAAAAGATTGTTGAAAATCATACAGCTTTCTAACCACATATGGTCAAATTTGTTCCCCTTGTAGAATTTTCCAAGGGGTAGAGAGGTGTATAGATCAATACCTTTGTGACATGGACAATTATGAAGTACAAACAATCAAGCCTGTAGCGTTTGGCCGAACAATGGCACGAAGGAAGCACTTCAATCATCACAGTAAGCAACTCTTTGAGTTTTGTAGCAAGAAATTCATCAGAGTTCTGTTCAAGAAAAATAATCATGGTAATGAATGATCAGAAATACAGCAAGATGCAGCCTCACTGTAAGTGTCTGACGCATTCTTTCCAATGGATCGAAACATAGTATATCTGAAAAAGGAAGTCTGAACAGTTGGTATCTGCTCCTCTCACTATGAGAGGGAACTTCATAATTTAGTATGAAGGGATATACTTTGGGGTTAAAGCAATTTGGTAATTTTCATTTAACCCCATTTATCACGTAGAAACTACAATGAATATTGAGAAGAAAATTGAAATTTTTAGGACTTCTTTAAAAAACTAACACAATACCTTGAGAATAACTGAGAGACCTCTGTATGCCTTCTTTTGAACCAATCCTTCAACATCCTGCCATTCAGTGGGTCTATAGAATTAATAACTTTAAGAAGTACTAAAAGACCCAGAAGATCTTCCCACACACAGCAGAAGGTGCCATTGCCAAACAGAGACATCGACAAACCTTTAATGCAGGCTTTATGGCAACAAACAAGAGATTGATCTGCTCGGCATCTAAACCAGGCAAGAGTGACACTGCCAAGTCAAATAACTGTGCCCTACACTTGCAGGAAATAGCAACTGTCACACATCAAACATATTGCCCAAATATTTTCAAATTCCAGATGTCACAATGCCAAATATCCTATCAAAGGAACGGCCATATATGGGCAAGCGGGGGGAATGAGAACTTTTTTGGGGCACGGGAACCACCTTACTAGTGATAGTGAACTTTCATTTGATGAGTTGTCAATCTGCATCAGATTGGAACTTCGAGAGTTTTCTGCTTTGCCGGCTTCTACAGTAACTTTCAAGAGCCGCGTCATTCTATTTTCAAATATCCTTGCCACAAATTTTTTCTCAGCTATTGAAGCAAGCTCGCCTATTGTGATCTGCAGGCAGTTTTAAAGATGTCATCACAATTATGCATATATCAGGAGCACTAAATCTGGTAAAAATCTGAATCACAGTAATAAGCTCTACAAACACTTAATGATGAATATATTCCAACTATCGGTGGGTGTTCTAATCAGTAGCAAGCACCACTGCTTCAGACCATATTTCCTGCTGAAATATAACATGGATAAAGCATGAAGGCCCAAGAAGATATAAAGCCAACGAGCGCAAACAGACAAACAGACCACAAATCAACACCATGTAATTAGGACTTAGGGCTTTAGGTAGAATTGTAGCAATTCATTTGAACCAGGTACATGCCCTCTCAATTTGAACCAGGTACTAGCAGATATAATAGTTGAAACACCATAAAAACCATTCGAGACAATATTTCTAGACAGGGGAAAACTGAAATACTATGATGGGAATGTAAACTTCTAGCTAATGAAAAACGAATCACTCCTGAGATGAACAGTTTCCCACAGTATATTCACTTGTATGTGCATCTTATGATGGCTCAACATAAAATGTTAACATAGTCTACATGTAAGCGCAATCAGATTGTTTTAGGCTTTTAGCTTATCTGCATATATTAAGAATGAATTAATCGGGACAGAGTTATACTTTTAAAAATAACTTGGTAGAAGGGAAAGGGGAGTCTGAGTCACTTAGCTTTTAGCTACTCACACTCCTCATTGTGCCTCACATTAGGGAGATTGAAAGGCCAAAGGCGAGTGTGAATCATTTCCCAATAAAAAAAACCCAAAATTACCCACGTCATTCCATACAGCCGTTGCATGGACTTGGGTGCGAGTATCAGGTGTGGGTGCAAGTCCAAGCGTCGGACCTCTATTCTTTTTCTGTAAATATAATGACAATTCGAGGATCCGAGTGTCCAAAATGATTACACGTGTCGGACACATCAAACACGGGTACTTCAGCCAAAATGAAGGATCCATGTAACATAACATACAGGTTATTGGATGACAATTATGAAATCCTAAGATGTTGGCAGGGCATGATTCATATGCATGAGATTACCACAAAAGACAATCTATTTGCGAGGGCAACTCTGCATGCACTCAAGGTTTTCTGATTGAAATGGCAATGTAGAAGTACCTGCAAGCATCCTCCCACATCCTTTGAACTTTCCATGAAGATTTTGGATAGGAGAGATAATAACTCACAAGCAAACTTCTTCAGTACTTCCAAATTATCAGCTGCAACCTGTTGTGTATAACGGGCCATAGCTTGCTGTCTGGGAATGCTTGCTTCACTACCAGAAGGATCACCTTTTCCTTCTACAATTCTCTTATTCTGGTGGATGAGGATCTGCAAACTGGAGCATATAATTGGACGTATGTCAAGTTGCTCATGAAGACCCCTGCATAGTGCCTCCTTTAAGTCCTCGAAGCTTTCAACAGTATCCAGAGGGTAGTTACAAAAAGAAGGCAGCAAGGACCAGAGAGAGTATACAAGTCCATCCACACTCCTTGACGAATAAGTCCTCCCTTCTTGCTTAAGCTGCCAAACATAAGTCAAACACACATAAAACATGCAAGTATGCAACAAACAATAACACAATTACAACAAAAATTTAAAAAAACCCGTACCGCTTGAGATTTCTTCCTTAAAATTTCTACCATGGCCAAAATTGACTCCGTAAAGAAGTCTAAACGGGCACCAACAATATAATGCTTTAATATTGGAAAGAGCCAGACATTCGCCTCAGATAGATCTTCATCCTCCAACTTTAGAGGTACGATATTTAAAAATGATTCAGGGCCCATGGCACCAAGAGCTGATCCAATGCATTCATTCAGCTGCATATTGACAAGTAAACCAGTACTTCAATGACCATAGAAATAATAAGCAGTTAAACACAAACCAGAGTACAGTAACCAAACCAAACCAAACCGAGCCTTAAGTCCCAATCAATTGGGGTCGGCTACATGAAGAATCCTTTTCCTCCATTGAGCTCTGTCAAGTGCTGCTTGTTCTCTTAGACCTAGTAGACTCAAATCTTTACGCACTACCGCATCTAATGTCAATTTGGGTCTTCCCCTCCCCGGAGTTTTGCTACCCAAAGCTATCCTATCCGCTCTCTTAACTACTGCATCAACCGGTCTACGATATACATGCCCAAACCACCTTAGCCTATTTTTCCTCAACTTCTTCCCTATAGGTATTACACCTACCATCTGGCGGACTATTTCATTTCTAATCCTTTCTCATCTAGCCTTACCACACATCCACCTCAACATTCTCATTTTCACAACACTTATCTTGTTCACCTGTTGTTTCTTAATAGGCCATCATTCTGTCCCGTAAAGCATCGCTCGTCTTATGGCAGACAAACCAGGGTACAGTGTATTATTAATTTTTTCTTCAACAAGCTCAACTTGTAACCAACAAAGCAATAACTTTCATGGCTACCTCTGTTGCACATAGTGGGCATCATCACCTTAAGGCAGTCGTTCCAATTACCCAAGTGCTAGCATCCATAAAATATAACAGAATCTATATCCTGGATGGTGCACATGGCATCTTTAAGCTCTGGAATATTTATGGAACTCCTTAATTTATTAAACTGAAAATACCAATTTCCCCTTTGCTAGATTCAGAAAAACTTCATTGCTCAAGATACATTAGGAAAAACCCATATGGGACTCCTGATTCGAAGTGAATAATATAATATCTAATCTAATGAATAGAAAATCACTGATCAACTGTAAAGCAAAAGAACAACTGATTCAACAAGAATACCAATACAAAACTATCTATAGCATGCAAAAAAATGAAAAAAAGATCATGCAATCAAAGTACACCAAGGAAAAGGGGTGTAGGGAAACCAAAGAAACTACCTGCTTTCTGTAAGGGAAGTCTTCATCTGGCAATTTCTGCATCTCTGCCAGATTCTTAAGCGTGCCCTTCAATAGGTACGACGAAGATACACCTGAAAGAGCAGTTTTTTACTCTTATTCAGAGATTAATAATCTGTACGGACAATATACAAGTACATCTGGACAGAACATTGGGAAATTATAATCAAACATTGCAGCAAAGGTTGTTTTGCAAGTGCAAATATCTACTCCCTTATGTTTCCTCTTCCAGAGTAGCATGGTAACATAGACACAAAGCTAAAGTCGTTGACAGAGAAGACCATGCCCATAAGCAAGATACCTAATTTATCAAACATCGTTGAAGCAACCTGAAACGACATGTCCCAGACTGCAGCATAGCGATAATCAAATAAACTTTCAATAGTTGCACAAACTTTTTCAATGATGGTTGGCCCAGATGTTCTTGCGCCTACATTTGCCCCGGTCATAATCTGATCTACTCCCTGTTTGATCAAGCTTTCATCGATACATGCATTTATTAGATTTTTGAAAGCTTCTTTGGCCGCAAATAATGCCCCCTCGTATTCATACGCCAAAACATCTGAGGGGAACAAGAACAAGGAAAACAATGTGAGAAACATACTAGTAGTTTATTCACCTATATCACACTGTACTGAAATTTGATTACACACAAACTTCAATGCATGTCACCAATTCCAAGAAACATATTGTTAACGAATTAAACAATCTTCAAGGACGGGGAAATAACTGCAAGAGAAAACAAACCTCCAAGTGCACTGAAGATGAGAGGGAGTTTAACGACACAAATTTTTCTGTTAAGAGCATAAATCTTTGACATTCCAACATCGACCAGCCTCGCAGTGAATGTCATGTCATCTGCAGACATCTCATTTGCAGATATAGAAAGACCCAATGCACATAACAGATCGAGCAGCGCTTCAGGAGAAACTTCTGAATTTGGGTGGAGACAAAGTGCATTCAAACTATTTGTAATGCGCCTGCTAACGACAGGTTGTCGCAGTTCCAACAGAGATTTGAAGTACGTCAGGATGCTAGTCGAGAACTTCAAGGACAAAAGAGGAAGACAATCTTTAAGAGCATCCAGAACATAGAGTATCTCCTGAGCTCCTTTGGGCCCTTCTGAAGCACTTGCACTCGATCCACCCGCAAGCAGCACTAACCTTTTTAAGATGTTTGTGATAGCTTCACTAGCAGGTGCTAGCACCCCTGTTCCTTGAAAACTAAAAAGGACATCACGAAGACAAATATGAGCCTGTCTCCTAACCTGTCCACAGCAATTTGGATTCTTAGCATCATCCGAAGTGTTATGTAAATTATTTGCTTACAAAAATTGCAGTCTACATATTTCATATGAACAAACTTCGGAAAAAACTCCTTACTATACAGTACTCTTAGGTGCTTATTTGACAACTCTATGGACATACAGAAGAAAATTGCTATCGCCACTTGGATCAAGATATAATTCTGGGGGTTCATTACTTCAATTGAGATAATGAAAAATTTGATGTTTGCCCCCTAAAATATTTCTGAAAATTTCACAATTGCCCCCAAACAACGTTTCTTGTTTGGATTACTATAATGCTTGTATTATCTTTTGCCATTAAGTTCTTGTGTCCGTCCCTGTATACATACATTTTCATTAAAGATTTGGGAACTATCGCGTGACTGAAGAAAAGAACTATCGCGTGACTAACTGTGGCATCCAACTAGAAGACTATAAGCAAAACAAACAACGGGAAAGTAAAGAAGAGGGAATCACAAAAACATCACCTTTGGATGGTCGTCAGTTACGTAATCAACAAGAATTTTATAACGCGGTGATACATCGGACCAGGAGTACTTCTCTCCGATGATCAGCAAATGCGAAATGCATTTCATCGCCGAGGAGGTTGCACCAGGAGTTACCGATTTCGAATTCAGGACTCGAACGACCACGTCCGACACGTACTGGGTCTTCTTCTTCAAAATAGCGGAAGAGACACGTGGAAGGAGCATGGATAGGATGGCGAGGAGTGAATCGAGCACGTGGGGGGGCGGGTCGGGCTCGGACGAGAGGCGGTCGAGGGAGGAAGACGTGGCGCCGAAGTAGGCGATGGGGGTGAGAGGGAGGTTTTGGTCCTTGAGCTCCTGAGACATTGCGCCGATTACTGTGCAGAGGTGTTGGTGGTGCTCCTCCGTCGAGTTGCTGAATCTAGAAAGGATGGAATTGCAGAAGTCGTCGGAATCATGTGGGGAGTACGGTGGTGGTTCTTGCATATCGAGGGCTTCCATGGCGGAAGAGAGATTGGTGCAGAAACCCTAGGTCTTGAACCCACAGTTGCTTGGCTAGGGTTTTAGGTGGGCGACGGTTTGGCCCGCCGCGAATATTAGGTGTTAATAAATTACAGTCGCATACCCTTTGGTTTTAAGGCATTTACAGAGACCTCCCCTCAACCTCATGCATTTGAAATAACAGTGACCTCCCGCTTCAGTTTTCTGTTTTACTTCTGTAGGTTGACTATAAATGAGGCAACAATTTGCATGTTTTCGTGAAGGACTCCTTTGAGTACTTCGAGCACTGCTACGTATTCAGAAAACATACCTAGAACTGCTACGTATTCAGAAAACATACCTAGAATTTGAAAATCAATAAGTGAATTTAGTCCACTAATTTTCACTTTCTATGTAAATTCTGGGTGTCTAGAGAGTTTCTGGAGTACTTCTCAGTCTTGACTGACAATATTGTCAATGAAGTTACAAACAGCTTCTCAACATAATCCTAATACAAACTTTTAATTCGGCGTAACTCCTGTAGTTTCTTTTTATAATTGGCGACCTCGGTGTATCGTTACTTGATTTTTCTTTAGTATTGATCCCAAGTTTTACGTGGAGAATGTGTTTATTACCGAAAACATCTTTGAGCCTCCATTGTTAGCCTCGGGGATTCAAACATGTGTCGTTGTGCTTTCCCGCAAATCCAATAGCTATTTTTCACATTTTGGTTGGTAGTGCATGGTTTGAACTATGGAGTTCTTGATGCTAAACCACATCTTTTACTCGTTGGAATCAAGTTCCTCTAAGAAGGATTGGAAAAACCACAATACAAACTCCCTATTTTGGTGTATATCATTTGCACCCCTATAAAAGTTACAAATCGATTAATAGAAGTTACAATTTTTTATTTATTTATTAAAAGTTATGAAATGCACTAAAATGCTATAAATCATTGAAAATGTTACGAATTATATTGCCGAAAAGTTACGAAATACTAAAAAATGTTACGATTGCCGATAAGGTGGCACAATATGAACCATACAATAGGTGCATAAGGTACACATCTTTAATGAGTGCGTATTGTAGCCATTCCCAAGAAGGATAGATTGATAATGAGTGGGGCGAGTTATATGTACAACCTTTTTCGTAGGAGTATTTTTTTTTTATTATCATTTTTTGCAAACACCAGTACACCACCGGGCTCTAAGAGCCCGATTGTGGACCCGCTGATCTAGTTTGCGTTGTAGTTTCTCGCATGATTCGACGAGTTGTTGTAGACTCACTAAGAGCATCTTCAATCCATCTAAAATGAAGAATGGATGTGGGAAAAAGTTACAATACACACCCCTTATTTGGGTGTGTATGATACACACCCCTATAAAAGTTACAATTTTTTTACAAAAGTTACGAATTTTTTGTTGAAGTTACGATTCTTTTTTATAAAAGTTACAAGACACACCAAAATGTTATGAATCATAGAAAATGTTACGAATCATATTGTTAAAAAGTTACAAAAAACTAAAAAATGTTACGATTGTCAATGAGATGACACAATCTGGATTATACAATAGGTGCATATGGTACACCCAAATAAGGGTGTGTATTGTAACCATTTCCATGTGACATATTAAGGGGAAGATTTTGGATGTGACATATTAAGGGAAGATTTTGTAATTTGTACCATTTTTTCCTCAAAAAAATTGTATTTTTTTGAGGAACTCATCCTCTTTTTTAGAGATTTGGTTCTTCAAGAACCAAAATAAATTTGAATAATGGATGTGACAAAAAAGAAGAATGGGTCCCACAAAAAAAAATCAACTTTTTGAGAAAAATGAGACATAAATTACAAAATCATCTTGTAATATATCACATCCATTCTTCATTTTGGAGGTTTGAATGCATAAGGTAATAATACAGGGTTGGAGCCCGCATCTACCATTTCTGGGTATTTGATTTCATTAAAGCAACTCCAACGGGAATGAAAATGGGATTGTATTGTTATAATTTGGCACGAATAATACAACTCTATTTTCCAATGGTGATATAAAAAAAAATAGATTTTAAAATTGCAAAGTTCTGGAAACAAAGGATGGTTATATTTGCCACCTTGCCAATCCCATCTAAAATGCACCAAAAAACAGAGATCGGAAGCTACATGAGTTCGCCGAAAAATGACCGGAACGTGCAAACCCCGCCGGAGGTAGTATAATTTACCAAATGGAAGTATAATTTTTACATTATAAAAACAAAGCCTCAAATTTAAAGTATAATTTTTATCCAAATTTTTTTGTCTGTCTTATGTGCTTTCACACTTTTTCAATTCCTCTCCTTAAGTAAAACTATGTGATGTTAAAATTTGACCCAAATCTAGGAAAAGAAAGGAAACTGATTAAGGGAAAAAGTGTGAGAAAAAAATACTATTCTCAAAACTTAATGAGGACTCCTTAAAGATTAAGATTTTCAATGGTCTGCTACAAAGTCAGACTTGGAGACCTTAAAGTGTATATATATATCTCAACTAAGGTATGTAATAAATATAATTATTATCCATTTGAAATGTGAAGTGGTTGTAAGCTAAGCGGCAAGTAATTGGGCACTCTTCACGCGAGGTCTGGTGTTCAATCCCTGACCCTTACATTTTTAGAGTAAATATGTGTAACCGGTTCGGTTCGTCGTAAAAATCCCGAGAACTGGGAATCAAAACGGGGTTGATTCTCCAGTTCGATTCTTTGTTTTTTCGTTCAGCCCTAATGAGGAGGGAAAATCTTAAAATTTTCTTTTCCTTTGCTTCCTTACATTTTTTTGTTTTTTTCGTTCCGATTCTCCAAGCCTAACTCCAAAAACTCGAGGTCTAAGAGATCTTCATCGCCGTCACTAAAATAGGTTTCCCAAATGTTTTGCGGTGGAATTGAACTAGACGACATGGCTTTTACCTGCATGAAAATAAATGGATACAAAGGATATGAAATTCATGTTGACGGTGTCCTTACAAAAAAAATTTAACGAAAATTCTCAACAGCTATGCCCAGTTATCTGGGGGCAGCTTCTGCATTTTTCTATAAGAGATGTATCCAGCAAATTCTTAAGAAGTTGCTTTTGAGGATTTACCATTTTCATGCTTTTGGATTTTCTTTTGAAGAATCAGCTTGTACCAGAATATAAGTTTTGACAAGCACCCCCCACGTTAGAAATTCTAAACTGGTAATCTTATATATCTAAACTGTTCAGAAATTCTTGGAGATAGAGATGGGCATGGGGACGGATCGGGGCCGGAGACTACTATCTCCACCCCCAATCCCCAAATCTCTTACTCATATCCATCCTCTATCCAATCTCCAACGGGGATTTATTTTTATCCTCCATCCCCGCTCCAAATGGGGAACGGGGATCCCCACGGGGATTTCGGGGATCCAATCATTTTCCCTAGAGTAACAAGTAAATAGTTATAGAAGCCCAATTACAAATCATTTTCCCTAAAATTCAATCACTGGGCAACCCCTGGGCATGTAAAACTTCATGTGTTTGTAGAACAACATAAAGAGCGCAGAAAAGTAGAAATTATGAAGAGTTCTTATGTATATTCATGACATTAATTAAAATTGATTAAATGCTACATGAGTTGTTTAGTGGATAGCATACATAATTGTTTCAAAGGAAAAGAGACTACAAGTCTACAACTCACTGTTGATATGCCCAGGAAACAGAATATGATAGCAGCAAATGATAAGTATTCAAAGAACAACACTGACTACCTTCAAGTAGTCTTTGAACCAACAAAAACAGTCTCAGATCACCCAAAACAAGTGTCATAATTAAAATTGAACTAAATTTCAACAAGATAGCAACAACTAAGGTAGCATTAGGTAACGACGTAACGGAAATTCCTAAATGACACCTGCACTTCACCCCAAGAATAACTCCACGCACTCGTATTTCTATTTATCTGTGATACAAAAAAAAACAATACGTAGATTTAAACCCTAGAACAATAATTACAGTGAGACCCATGTGTTTGGAGAAATTTTGGTGTAACCCCATATATTTGGAGAAAATTTAGGAGACCCCAAAGTTTCATAATTCATGAATAGACCCATATATTTCGGGGATTCGGGGACGGGACAGATCGGGGACGGGGCGGAGGAGCGGGGAACGGATTCGGGGCGGGGACATGCCTATCTCCACCCCCTATCCAATCCCCAAACATTTTCAAAAAAAATCCCCATATCCTATCCAATCTCCAAACAGATCTCCATATTGCCGATCCGTTCGGATTGGGGATCGGATCGGATTCGGACGGGGAGGATGAAATGGCCAACCCTAGTTGGAGAGGAAAATTTTTAGATACAACAATTTGTAACGCCCTCTAGCATGACGTGGCTCCCATGTATGTGAGGTCCCACCCCATGTAAGAGAGGCATTAGAAATTTTCTCCGTTATTTATAATGGTCAAAGTTTGGTTCTAAGTCTTTGGAACTCTTGGGAATGGTCCAGTTATTGAGACTGTACGGAACTACACCAATCCAAACGTGACCAAAGGAATCAAAGGTAGGAACCAAAATTGTTGGATACAAAGGATATGAAATACATAACAGGGTGTTCAAAATTAGCGTTACTCCACAGAGTGATAAAGCTAAAATTTGGCTTTGGTGTTCGCCATTTTAACATCAACCAGCGATGCTCTTACTTCCTTTTCTCTCTCTCCATATTTGTATATGACATTTTCAATTAAAATGATCCAAGCCGAAACAAAAAATGCAGCATAGATAGAATCAAATGAATCAGATTGTGGACAACTACTGCATGGTTCTTCAAATAAATAAAAGTAGCGAAACCAATTCGAAACATATCACACAACCACCAAATTGTTCCCGAAAATAAAACTAACATAAATAGGCAGTCCTTCAAATAAAAAACAGAGCAGAGTGATATTAGCAGATACAGTTTCCCATCGTTCCTAATCATTGATATTCAGGTTCCTCACCCACTCAATCCTCATTTCCGGAGGGAGTCCCATGAACCCTTGCCTCCAATCACCTCCACCTCCACCGCAAAATAAGCCATAGGCCTTCCAGTATCTTTTCTCGTCAACAAATGGTTGAACAAGGGCAAGGGTAGCAATGCATACATCAATGGTGGATGAGGATCCTCCTACAGTATTGGCGATCAAGGTTTCGTAAAATTGAGCCTTTCGTTCGTTGGCGATTGCCACCCTATCATATGCCTCATGCATTTGGTCACCTTTCTTTTGTTTCGTGACAGACCCACCACTCCCCTCACATTTGCGCTTTCCTCCCGTAGACATGACACTACAACAAAAAACACCATTGGCGACACAATGTTGGTGACAAGTAACCGTTTTGTCACTGAAAATACCCCTAAGGCGACACAACAAGCCAAAATGTCGCTGAAGGTTAATTAGCAATGGCGACATGTAATTGTGTCACTGAAACGTACTTTTCGGTGACAAGCTTTTATTGCTGTCACCGAAAGTATACCTTCGGCGACACAACAAGCCAAAATGTCGCTAAAAGATTAATTAGTAATGGCGACATGTAGCTGTGTCACTGAAACTTATTTTTTGGCGACAAGCTTTTGTTGCCGTCACCGATAGTATACCAATGGCGACATGACAAGCCAGAATTTTGTTGAAGGATTAATTAGCAATGGCAGAACATGTAGCTATGTCACTAAAACTTCCTTTTCGGTGACAACATTTTTTTGCTATCTCCAAAAGTTAGAAATTAGATTGTATTTTTAGAATTAGATTTTTTAGGTGAAAAATTACATTATCCACAATGTGCTCTAAAAATATAAAGCTCCTAGGTGAGGCACCTATTTTTAGGCTCCTAGGTGAGGCTTCTACCACATTAATTAAATTTAGGTAGCATTGTAGCTAACTCCAAGTGGAATCCAAAGGTCTGTTGACTTGTCAATTTTATAGATTCCGCACTTTTTAAATTAATTTTTTCACAAAATAGAGAATGCTCTTGCTAGTCCATTATAAGAAAAAAAAATCATGGAAAAAAAATTATGAATCGCGAAGTAGTTGAAGGACATCAATATATTTTTTTTATAGACACATTTTGAACATTTGTTATTTGGTTAAAAAAAGGACCTAACAAATTTTTTCGGATTAAAAAATTTAAGCAGTCATAATTGAAATATTTTTATCGATCAATTGTAGCACAAGTGAAGCTGTAGCCTGGTGGTTGAGGGTGTGTGTGTGCAAGCAAAAGGTCCTGGGTTCCAATCTCGGCGGAAACAAACGTGCAAAGCGTCCAGGGAGTACTTTGGCAGTGACCCCACTGACATTTTACTTTTTCTGCCATGTGAGCATTCATTTTTGGCGACACACTATGGGTGCTAATGGGACCTTTTTTGGCGACAAGCCTGTCGCCGAAAGTGTGTTTTCCGTGACAAGTGTTCTTGTCGCCATAAGCGTCTTTCCGCGACAAGCGTATTTCCTCTGTGGCCGTTGACTTTTAGTGTCACGGATTTGGTGACTATAGTAGATCATGTAGCCGAAGGGTATGGGCGACAAAATCCGTTCTTTCGGTGACTTTTTTGGGTGTGGCCAAATGTGTTTTTTCTTGTAGTGTGACATCGCCCCTCCGTACGATCTTTGGGGGACCATACTTCTGTCGGTCCTCTTCGAAAGATGTACTGCCATTACAAGAGGGATTTGCAAAAGCACCGTTCGCCAATGAGCCTTCAAGAAGCTCTTCCAACATATTCCTATGGTCAATGGGTTTATCGCGAAATTTTGCATAGTCTGTGTTCTTCTACATGGTAGAACATAAAAAAAAGTATGTTATATATTTGGGCTTAGGGTGGTAGTATGAAAAATATAATACGTAAGTTTTAATAATACATTCAGTAACTCTTCCCATACTTCATTCGGGAAGGCGACGGTTTCAAGTTCTTCATCCCAACCCTTCCCGGTGTGTCATTAAGTCTTGCCAAAGCCTATATTCGACTTTGATGCGGTTGTACTTGTCTTTCAATTGTTTGAGGGTATAACCTTGCCTCGCAGTCACCCTCTCAAATTCCTTATGGGCATTTTTCCACTGATGGGCATTGAATACACGCGTCTTACGTGTATTTGCACTTTGTTCTTTCTTAGCTTCTTGAAGGAGTATTTCGATAAATTTCTCGGTAGTGGCATAACTCCACATGCCGACATCATTTTTTCTACGGTCCATGGTGGGCTTACATATATGAAAAGCAGATAACAAATTTAATGCATATTCAACAGTGATCGTGATAATACAAAAAGTATTCCACAAACGAGAGGAAAGATATTGGGGGAGGAGGAGAGAGAGAGAGAGAGAGAGAGAGAGAGAGAGAGAGAGAGAGAGAGAGAGAGAGAGAGAGAGAGAGAGAGAGAGATGTGGATAAATACCAATTGAACGGAGTTTTCACTAGTGAAAGAGTGGGCCGAAGGTGTAGGAGACGGGGTACTTCGCTTCCTCTTCAACGGTTTGGTGACAGGTGGTTTGACAATAGCTTCGTTGTTCTCTGTTGTCAAGAAACAAAACACAAAAATTAACACAAACAGCAGTAACATAAGGGTTGTTTGTGGGTTGTTTCCTAATCAGTTTTTTCAAAACACTTGGGACTGTAACTAAACAAAACCATTATTTCCATTTAGGCAAGAAATATAATTCAGGCTTTCACTCCTCAATCTAGATCGTAGACTTGGTTAAAGGTGCCTTTCCTAAGAATATAATTCAAAGGGACATGGTAACAGAAACCACTAAAAAATTTCCTTCAATATCAAACGTAAAAACTAAAGAAGCATACAGGCCCCAAATTTGGAAGATTAAAACAAAAGGAGTACAAATTATCAAGAGATGGATTCATGCAACTTTAGGAGTCAAAATTAGTCAACTAAGGATTTTGGGAGTGTACTTAAATTGACAGGAGGAGTAATGGAAGAATTGAAGAATACTACATTACGATCTCTATTATTTATTCATTTGCAGAGGATTGAACTTTAGTACTTGAGTCTCTTTCCTACGGAAATGCGATCATGTGGCAAGGTGTCCCCAAAAAAACAGTGTCTCAAGATTTTGTACTAGTAGGTGGCTGAAATTTCTCAGGAGAATTGAAGTCCATAAAACCCTTTCTATTCATCACCAAGCCTTTTGGCATTAGGAAAATCTAGATTAATGTCGTATCCTTCTGTCAAATTTCTAGCATGATATAGTGGCACTATTGAAGTAGTGTACCTATTAGAAACTTTTGAAAGATGCCTACACAAGTCAAGATCAATATTGAATGAATCCAGTCTGACCAAAATGTTGAAAAATAAAGAGATGATGAGGAGTTCCAAATGATGTACTATTACTTATTACCCTGGTTAATAGGGAGTTGGCACCACGAATGTATCACCAGGATCAACCAAAAGAATGCCAAACATTTCCTAGAGTGTTTGAGTTTGAAAAGTGTTTTGAAAAACTGAGGAATTTCAAGCAAATTTCTTGATGTAGAACTTAAGCAACCTTCCTGAGTTCAGCCCTTTGCACTTTAATTTGATCAAATATAAACTAAACCAGTGAAAAGTCTGAGAATTCAAAGCAACCGTACCATAACAATGCAAACAAAATGATACATAAATGTCTTAGTAGTAGTGCTAATGATAGGGCGTTGGCCTGTTACTAAGGTCAGAAAAATGTTGAAACAGAGTAGGTTTTGATATGTCAAAGCATGTTGGTCTATGTCAAACACATTTTTCACTCCACTTAGGGCACTATAACTTGAGTTTTCCAAAAGAACCAACATCCATTATAACTTTTTACAACACTAGATTACTTAAACCTGTTCTTGTTACCTATGTTTGTGGGCTATAAACAACAAATCAGACAAGTCTAGAACAAATGTGGACTAGTCAGAATACATATTTACAAGAAATCCATTGTTCATTTGTCTAGCATATATTAGCCCAGAGTTTGTTGATAACATTTTATTCCTTTACTTCATCTTCTCCTTGTTACAGTGAGGAAGTGAAATGTTCATCCATTAACATTTTTCTGTGTTGTCATTTGCTAGATAGATTCTTGTAACTACTTTTTCTGAAACTTCATGTAGTCGACAGATATCAAAATTTAACACAGAGCAAAATCAAATCATCAAAAATATGTTCCAAAATAAAAAAATCAAAACTAAATGAAAAGAGACACACAGATATAACATATCGGATCAACCTCTAGCTTGTCGAATTTTTGTTGATCGGAGAAGCCATTTGCCACGCCTGCAAGAGTCCTTGCTTGGGTTCTCAGTTGTGGATGGATTGTCGATCGACGGTGGTTCTCCCTGGTATGCAATCCACCGACGCATTTTATAGGCTCAACCTCTTCAATCAGACAAGCCCGTACAGATGTGTTGCGGATGAGATATGTCAATTAAAGCTTCATAGGGTTGGGTATTGGGAAGATGGGTCTAGAGAGAGAGAGAGAGAGAAGATTCGTGAGAGATTCAAAGCATGGGATTCTCTGTATACAAATCGAGAGGGGAGATGACCCTCACGCTCGTATTTGCTTTTGCTGTTGCAGATCTGAGGAGACGAGTGAAGGAGGACAGTGAGTAGTCGCTTCTGCTTTTACAGAACTGAGGAGAGAGAAGAAGGTACTGGGGAGTCAAGCGTAATTAACACTGTGTGGTTGAGAATATGTGTAGGGCTCATAGTCAAACTTTCCATCCGATCATTATTTCTAAAATATTTAGTTTGGAAATATAAAAGTCTGTTTTAGAGGACTAAACGAGCAAGGTGATTGTCATCATAAAATCACCAAAAAGTTAGCCCAAAATGGCCAAAAAGCTGATTCAACAACCAAGTCCTAGTTGGTTGGGACACGACTATGTTACCGACACAAAGGGTACCAAAGATATATAAGCGGCTTGTGGGATTCACTTTAGAGTCTCACACAAATAATTCGAACTGTTTAATAATTTAAAAATATTTTCTGAATGACCTTGCAAAAACCAGCTCATTTTAATATGTGTAAGTAGTTGACCAAACTTCAAGTTGTTATTCAGAATTCAGGATCTTAAATTCTGAATGAGAAATTTGAATATTCGATCACTCACTTACGCATATTAAATTGAGCTTAATTGTTGCAAGGACACTCGGAAAATTATTTTAAAATTAATAAACTATTTGAATCATTTGTGTATACCCAAAAGTGGACTCTGCAAGCCACTTATAGTATATTTTTTGACACCCTTTGCTTCGTACCCTTATCTTTGTGGAGTTGGTTGTTAGGTACAAATTTAAAGAAAGCATTGTGGAAAATAGAGGTCGAATTGTGGTAAAAATGGAAAGAATTGGTAGTTGGTTGGTACTAATAAGAGTAATGAGGTGGAGGCCCAGCTGAGTTTTTCCCCCCTTTCTGCCATACATTTCACTGCAAGAAGTCAAGAAGTATTATCAAAATCTTCATTTGTAAAATAAACCCCCAAAAAAGGGAGAGGCAGAATTATCTTTTATTTGAGTTATCGGAAGTCTTCTCCACCAAGAGAAACTCTCATTTCCGTTTTCGCTTAAGATGGGGTTCGATTGCCGACGTTGTTCGGTAAAATAGAGAGACGACAGTAATAAGTAGAGATAGAACTTATTAAAAATCGTGCTTTGAGAGTGGAGAAGGTTTTTGAAACCCCAGGTGAACAAACTACAAAGCCGATCGTGAAATTAATTAGTAGTTCACTGCTGCAAGAGATTGAGAGTTATTTGGTTCATACTTGTGACATTGAAAGCTCAGTCATCATCCCTGAAAAGTTTGGTTTTCATTCAACCATTCAAATTGCGCTACTACATGTATGCAAATATGCAATAGAGGTGTTACGTACCTCCTGCGAACTATTCCAATAACTATTGGTTACTCGCTAATCAAAATAGGTTAGGAGGGATGAACAAAGCAAACGGTATTCTGGTATTTTTATACTATTAAGTTGTCAAATCATAATTAATTTGATAATTTATAGTCCAAAAGTACTGAAAACACCACATTGAAAACTCAATTTTAATATACTTATAGTCCAAAAGTACTGAAAACACCGCATTGAAAACTCAGTTTTAATATAAGCAATGTCGGACCTCTGTGTTTTTAATGTAAACACATTCTTCTATATTTCCTGTGAAGATGCTACAGGTTCTTACCTCTAGACGAGGATAAGGACACAAGTGATAAGGATGGCATATACCACCAAGACGATTCCGTAATTTCAAGATCTATTATTGTTTTCCAGATCTATTTTGCCATTTTGCACTCTAATCTCATCCGAATCATATTAAGTACTACCAAATGACAATTAAGCACCCATTTTCCGGAACAAACTCAATTTAACATTCTTTTCATACTATATAGTATAAAATATGCACAGCTGCAACAAAAGAAAAATGAAAATAAAAACTCACTCAGTACTGATTAATTTACACACGTAGGTGCACACAAATCCTAGATCGCAGACTCTGGTAAACTATACTCCAGTAGTTATTACTATATAGATATAGATAGATAGATAGATTATAGATATAGGCTCATGAACACGTAGTAGAAATGGGGAAAAAGCGAGAATCTCAGCCCTCCGTTTAGTACTAATCGAGTCGGTTGATCAGGTAGAGCGCGTTGCTGGTAACTCTAGCCATATTGGTGATCTTCCTCTTCACATCCGACCTAACTTTCCCATCCACATCACGAAACCCGTCGAGGCACGTGTCCTCGTTCGTCAAGGCCGCGCTCACCCACGTCTCCGCGTTGCTCATCTGCCACCGGTACGAGGTGCCGCTGCCGCCGGTGCGGAGGTGTTGGAGCTCCGACAGCGTCTTGCTCAGCTCGTCCACCGAGTCACCCACCTGTTCCACACAGTCCTTCAGCGCCGATTGCTCTCTCTTGTTTGCGCTCCGTACGGTGGTTAAGTAGTCGGAGACTTTGCGGGCTCGGGTGAGGCTGACTTTGACGGCGGCCTGAGCTAGGTCTCTAGGGGTGTTGGCTGGGCCGTCGTAGGAGGAGAGGGTTCGGAGGCATATGTCTGGGTAGCTGGCGTGGACGCACGATGACCGGACGAGATCATCTCTTGGTTTGGCGGAAAGTGTTTGGAAGGAGGAGAGAGAGAAGAGGAGAATGAGGAGAGAGAGAGGGAGGTTTACGGCCATTCTCTCGTTGTGCTGCAGCTACACGCTAGTGGTGGTGTTTAATGCTATTGCAGCGTCGTAAGAAACAGAGTGGGTGTGTGTGTGTGTTTTATAGAGGTTGGCGTGTTGGATAAAACAAAGTACTTAAAAGAGAGGCGTGACATACGGTCTTGAAGTTGGGAGATAATCACACAATTGCCCTTTGATTATGATACATCATGGGAAAATGCTACTGGTCAAGAAAAATTCTTGACATCTTTGAATCACATGTCTCCTGTATATAGAGTAGTACATCATGGGTAGATATCAGTTCTTTTTGGGTTTGGCTGTCAAGAGTTTTTTTTTTTTCCTTTGACGGGTCAATTTTCGCGTACCTCAATTGATTTTACGAGACCAATGCCACCATCAACTAGAGGAGGCCTCATTTAATAGCACCTACGAGGCTGTCAAGATTGTTAGTGCTAATTTGCGTACATCCTGACTAATTTTCTTTCTAGTTCAGTCAAAAGTAGGCTAATCTATGCGGGGAATAGAAAATTCACAAGAAAAGCTTTTAAAAAGTTTGTAATGATGACTTATTTGATCTTATTGATTTTTTCACTCTTCTGATCTTATTTGATCGAGACAAAGACCACTACAAAAAAAAAAAAACTCAGACTTTATAAAGAATTTGAAAATCAATTGCCTAGATTCACTTAGAGTGAATTGGGTCAATGATTTTCACTTTCTGTATACATTCTGGGTAATTTTTCTTGGTACTTAGACTAGCTGTTTAACAGATGTCCCTGAGTATGAGTTTAATGCATAATTTTTCTTGGTACTAAGATCATCCTATGATCTTGTAACCTAATCAGATTAATTAAGAGAGAGCTAGTCTCTTCTTTTATTTTTGGTTGTGATGTTTAAGTGAGTGATCTTATTAAAGAAGGTTGACCTCATCAGTATGGGTTTAATGCATGACCATGAAAAGAAATTTGGTGGGTGGAAGGACTTGTGTTCTTTGCTGGGCTTAAGGGCAATTTGCATAGGGAGTGGAGGTTAGTTATGGAAAACAGGGGATGGAGAAGGGGAGCGGAGTAAATGCACCGCTGCGATTTGTTGCAGGTCGGCATTTAACCCCTCCGGAACCGGCATTTACCAGTCACTGGCGTTCCGTTGTAACCCTACATTCACTGGCGTACCGTTGTAACCTTGACCTAATTTCATTATTCTCCAATTCAAAATTTTGACAAAATTTAACCATTCAACTTATTTTTGACATCAACTATACAGAGGGTCGGTTTTTAACCCGTTAACTTTTGAGAAACTTGGACAGAGGCGGTGTTGCGCGCGTGTTGTGCGACACGGCGCGCCTTGTGTCGATGTCATCGATGATCGAGACGTCCATCGTAGAGAACATCGAGTACTACTATTGTACCAAAAATCAACTCGATCGGATATCGTTAGGTGCGTAATCGGAACACAAATATCTTGAAAAAAATGGGTTCAATAGTTTTCATCCTGTATTTCCAGTCATTTGTGTTCCATTTTTTTCAAGATATTTGGTGGAAACTATATGTTGGCGTTTACAGCTAGTATTCATGGGTGCGAGTGTGACACATTTCCATAAATTAGCATGGAGCAAAGAGCTAGGAATGGACACTCTTTTTAAGTATGGAGTATTGGCCATTGGGGTGTCCATTTCACATGGACTAGTGTTGACTATCAAAAGATTTGGAAACCATTAATCCTTCCACGGCTTGGTTAATTTTATTTTGACTAACTACTTCGTGAAATACTAAGTAGTTATTTTGCATTTGGTTGCTATAGAGAAGGAGTACATGCTAAACATGGTGTGGTAATGATCATACTAATGTAATTGATTTTCACAGGGGGCGTGAAAATCACTCTTCATGACTATTAGAACTGCAACGTATTTTTTATCTTGTTAGTTCTACACTGTATTTTTTTTTTGTATATTTGAAAAATTAGTACGTAGAAGTCCTTTTTTTTCCTATGTTAGTGGTTAGCGGGGGTTAGGGGAGCCGAATTTGAAATTAGATGTATGAAACTTGGAATGAGCAACGCTCTTGCAAGTTTCTTAGTAAGAATTTTGAAAATCATATGTTCTAAATTATCACCCTTTCTAATTTTTGCCTGGCCGTTAAATTTAAGAGCTCAATAATTTCTCAAGATGCCTATAAGTTCACCCCGACATCTAAAAAATTAAATACCCTAATCAGTGAGCCTAGTAGTATAGAAAATCCCCATCTAATGTAACGATCGGGCCATAAGTACGGTTATGTAAACAGTTTTTGACTCCTAAACTCCGGACGTCAGATGTGTCGTTTAGGTGGACCTAAACCTTAAACAATACTTGTATGAATGAGGGTCGTCTCCATTGATTTTTTGTAGGCGTAGAACAATAAATTGCTGTCCTTTTGGGTTGAAAATTTAAATACTTCCACGATATGATTTTGAAATTTTAGATTTGCTGTGGTACACATGTGAAAGAGGAAAATACAAAAAGGGGCCTGAGCTCCACCCTCAGAATTATTGAAGGAGATGTCGATGCAGCATCACGTGAATCTAAGCCTGGACACAGTCAGCATGTGCCTATAAAAAGGACGACAGGGCTGGTGGAGCCACAATGCCCCTCCCATTATGGCCTGTGACAATCCAAAAAAAAAAAAAATTAGGGTCTTGCTAACATCCACCTAGCGAAATCCTCACGAGGTGTGTAATGCATAGCTAAAAATATGCCAGTCACTATATGAATGACTAAACAAATACCTACAAGCATCCATTTACGTAAAGACAAATGCATTTTGGTTTAAACAAACATTTCACAGATAATAATATACTTTTACGGATATTAATACACTTTCTTTGAATATTGATACACATTTTCCACATTGCATCCACCTATTAGGTGGGGGTTAACATTTTCATACAAACAATAGTTATTTCAATAATGCTACACACATAGCAGCCCCACACACCAGCTGCACAACAATCAGGCAAACGACGTCGTTTGGCTTAAACAAAAAAAAAATTTCCTCCCAAATCTGAAAACCCCTCTCCCCTTCCCCTTTTGTTTGCATACAGAAGACAGACGAAGGCGAGAAGAAGATGACGAAGATCGCCACCACCGGTGACAACCACCACACCGCCATCACCCCAACCCAAATTCCTAAGCAACCAGACGACATTATACACAATAATATATACGTACAAACCTACAGATACCCATAGATCTTGTGCTGTGATTTGTGAACACATAAAATGGATTGGAGAAAAAAAAATAGAGAAGGATTTGGAGTCCTTACAGTAGAATGGCAATAGGGTTTTGCCCGTTCGGCTCTATCGCAAGCCCTGGAGCTTCGACAGGGACTCTCTCTCTCTCTCTCTCTCTCTCTCTGTGCTCTTGGGTTTTGGAGGAGGAGATCTCATATTGTGAGGAGAGAGGTTCTTCTTCATCGATGGTACGGGATGGTGGTGGGGTGGTCGTCACCGGTGGTGGCGATCTTCGTCATCTTCTTCTCGCCTTCCTCTGTCTTCTGTATTCAAACCAAAGGGGAAGGGAAACGGGGTTCTCAGATCTGGGAGGAATTTTGGGGGTTTTTTTTTTTAAGCCAAACGATGTCGTTTGGCTGCTTGCTGTGCAGCTGCTGTATGTGTAGCATTATTGTAGTTATTTTTCTGTAACAATGTTTTGCATTTACAGTTTGAGGAAGTGAGGAGAACCTTGTGTAAGTTTTTAAATTACCAAAAAAGAACATTAATCAACTATGATTGTATAACTACAAAGGGTTGGCCGAGTGGTTATGATTTAGGAATTAAGAATTTGCTTCCTCCTAAGATCTCAAATTTAATTCCATTTGTCAACAGTTCTTTGGGCCACCTCATGCGTAAGCGTGTGGAACGATTGTGGGAGGAACTGCGGAGATTAGTCTGAGCCGCACAAGTTGACCCGAGACCAGGGGCAGAGGCACCATAGGGCAAGGGTGGGCCCTGGCCCCCGGAGTTTAAAAAATGCACTGAATACAAATTAAAATTTAGACATAAATTAAATTTTATTTGCAATTTTCAGTGCTGGGTTACCCGTTTGAAATTAAAATAAATGTTTCCAACAAAATTTGAATCAAATTGTTTTAGCCCTAACAAAATAAAACAAGCATGACCCACTTATGAAAGCCCATATATAATAAACATGTAGAAAATGGCTACAATACACATCCCTCATTTGGGTGTACCATATGCACCTATTGTATGGTTTAGATTGTGCCACCTCATCGGCAATCGTAACATTTTTTTAGTTTTTCGTAACTTTTTAGCAATATGATTCATAACATTTTCTATGATTCGTAATAATTTAGTGTGTCTCGTAACTTTTATTAAAAAATTAGTAACTTTTACAAAAAAAAATCGTAACTTTTATAGGGGTGTATCATACACACCCAAATAAATGGTGTGCATTGTAGCCTTTTCCAAACAATGTAAGGATAATAGTTGCTTGATATTAAGTTCAATGTGGAAATACGCAAAATTGAAGGGAATTAGACGACTTCTTTGCATACATCTTTCATCATAAATACGCTGTGCATTTTTGTCAGAGTTAGATGAAATCCACCTGCCAGCCACCTCAACTTGCCCCCACGGGATTATCAATCCTGACTCCGCCACTGCTCGATCGGGACACCCTGCATTACCGGAGAGGGGAAAAAAAAAAACTGAATTATGGAAATCTAACTTGCCCTTTCGGAGAGTTGATGTGGACAATGTCCAATTTCGTTCACACACTGCTAGCACCCTTTTTGTGAACTTTATTTGGCAGCCTTGATCACATGCGGTGTCAGTTTACTGGGGCAATAATACACATCGATGAGGATATGGCCACCCTTTTGCCATAAGCTTATTGACCATGATGTACGTACGTGGCTCGTAAGCTCCACAAAGGAAAAACAGTTGTAAGAGTACAGTGTACAGATGTACCGTTTGTCGATCGAGCTGTACAATACAACACTACACTACTCTCCATAAAAGTATGCATTTGGTCCGATGAATTAAAATAGGTAGATATGTCCGATATTAAACACGAAGTTCTAATATAATTACCTTTCTCAACTTCATGCATGATAAACACATGGTCAATGTCTAGGAAACACTGTTTATGAGAATTCGTCTATGACAAATGTAAAAGTTTACTCCCTCCATCCTCGAAACACTGTTTATTACGCTAATAACTTTAAAAAAATTAAATTTTTGTTACTAATTAAGTTCTCATTTAGCCTTGTAGTTAATTTTTTTCAGAAAAAGAGTTTATATTTTTTTACCACACTATTTTATACTAATATATGAAAAATATATTATTGGTTAATCATGGTCAATTTTTTTGAAACCAACACCCTAGAATAAATTAAGAAATGCCACCACTTGGTTGACAGCAGAGCAACACCCTAGCTAGCTAACTCCCAAACTATGTGCTGTCGTCTATGTATGGTGCTTTGGAGAACGTTGCCGGACTAACGAGACAAGCCCAATGCAAACAAGAGTTTGGGGGTACACAGTACACACTGAGTAGGGGGACAATGGACATAAAGGTACTGACTTAAATGCAGCTTAGCGACGTTAAAAAAATGCAGCTTAGCATTGCAATATGCATGTGGTTGGATTATATGGCCTTCCAAATTACAGCAAAACACATCCAACAAGATAACTTTTTTTTTTCCCGATGGTTAAGGGGTGTTCGGGGTAAACATGACTAGTATCTCTCTCTCCATTCCAACGATGACCATCTACGCCTTGAGAGGAGATTCACAAATCTTTCTTGCGGTCTGTCTCCAAAAATTGAACTCTAGTTAATTGTGTGAGGAGCAAACCCACAAACTAACTGGACTAACTCTTTGTGCTACAAGATGACTTCATATCATGCTCAACTAATTTTTGCAAGTAAAATGCTGTCGCATCCGTGGGAAATAAATAGGAAGGAATATGGGCGCAATTAATCGAACCCTTCTATATGCACCGATCGTGGTGCACCAACCACGTACTGACGGCGTCGCCGACGTCGTTGTGGGTCCCAACCGGTCGATCCGAGCCGTTCATCCTTCTCAAAATCAAATTCTGAGTGGGCCTAGGCGAGAATCGAGGCAATCGGACGGCTGTATGAGCTCTATCCAAAATCACCCCATTTCATTCAAAATTTCATTCAAATTTTTTAATGAAATGAGGGGTGATTTTGGATCGAGCTCATAAAGCTGTCTGATTGCCTCGATTCCCACGAGGGGCCCACTCAGAATTTGTTTTTGAGAAGGATGAACGGTTTGGATCGACCGGTTGAGACCCACAACGGTGTCGGTGACACCGTCGGGTCCGTGGTCGGTGCACCACGGTCGGTCCCCTTATGTTTTCCGAATAGACATCACATGCCAAGTTCCAAGAGGAATAATATTGACAATCGCAAGTTGTGTGATGAGTACAAAGGTCCAAGATAACACGTACCTCCTCAGCCACTATAAAATATTTTAAATAATATTTATCAATCAAATTCAGGAAATAAAATATTTAGAGAAAGGATTATAAAAGCCTGTGGGGGTGATCGAGGCACGCGAATAGTGCTCTTCTTAGGAAAGATAAACCCCCTTTTGCATGGGGTGAAATGACGCTCCTTCCCCAAGATACAACGACTTTCGAGTTTTCTTTTGTGCAGCGAATTAAATTCACGAACCAATAGTTTTCCGACACTCGAAATCCGAATAAAATGCTATATCAAATATATAAGAAATATGGTGGTTGTATGTCTGCTATAAAAAGCAACAGTAGTGAAAAATATGAAGAACCATTTGTGCAACGGTTGTATATCAGGAGAAAAGATCCTAATTAAGAACGGTTGAGTACTAATTTAGCCATGGTAGAGGATAATCAATAAACCACCTGCACTTTTTGTGATATCACAAAGCCTTTTTTTACAGCAAACTGCTTCCCAAAGGTAATTAAAAGAAACCTGATTAGTTCTCTGTATGACTGGAGATATATGTAGGATTCCAACAGAGAGATACAACTAAATAAACGCAGATAAGTGTGTCGTAACAAACCATAATCTTCTACAATGACTTTTATTTGATTTTGATTGTACATCTGACTGCAAGATTGCATTTTGCACCTTCTGGAGAAGTTGGATCACACACTTGTAATGTATGAAACTCATAAAGAGAATTGAACAAACACTCTCAATTTTATTGATATTTCTCTTACTCAACACTTAATGAAACTACTACGGATTACAAACCCATTTATAGGCATAACAAGACGAAAAAACAAATATGAGAGAAACTCATATTTATTATGCAAATCACAAAACTATCACGGAAGTGCAAAAGTCTTCGGACATGATAATGAACAGTTCTCCACGTTTTTATTTTGGACTGCTGAGAAACAACTTGCTTCATTTGCTGATCAAGTTTATGAGCATTTTTTCTTCAAAATCAACGTAACCATACATTAATAATCGAGCTTCAAGTGAAAAATGCTGCTATGATAAGGATACATCTTCTGACACCAATAGGTACATGTGGGATAGAGTTTGAAACTGGTACATTTAAATTAATATACGTTTGATTGTTGGGTGTGGGTCCCATCTGCACAACTATCAAGTTATCAACTAGTAACAGAATTGAAGACTTTTTTCCCTCACTTGTCTGGCGTTGGAACTTGGAATCTCTGTTTTTCATCTGATAAACCACACAATGAAAATTGAAATTAACACCCAGAAAATGTAGTGAAATGGCAATACTCCATATGTCGGGGCGAACCTATGGACACATAGACTAAGTTAATGATCGGACAAACTTTCAGTAGTCACAAGATTTGAATTGGTTGTCTTCCGTGAAAATGAAACTTGTGACTTCATGGAAGAACACTTATTACTTTCTTATAACCAGTTGGTCAAATCTTTGGGTTGGGTAATACTTCTGTTAATAAGAAACCACGGAATCTATTCAATAAAAAAATAAAACGCGGTTGGAATAAAAACCTTTAAAATATAAAAAATAAATGAAGTCATGTGCTACTTTCCATGAGCATGGAGTGAAATTTTCTTAACTTTAGTAATAACAGTGTAGATATTTGTTAAATTAACGTACATATAATATGATTTTCTGGAGTTTGTCTCCTCCTATAGTGCGTGGATATTCCTGGTTATTAAAAGGGTTACAATCAAAAGAAGGTAGACATGAAATATTTCATGATCATTACTCTAGGAAAAATTCAGCAAAAAACAAACGAAAACAACATCTAGAGATATCTTAATTATGATCTTATCTCGTCATTTTGTTTTTCTTCTATTTTTATTACTAGAAATTAAAATAGAGAAGATGATGTCAGAAGATAAAGGAAACAAAGAGGCCAATAAATTAGAATTACAAAATATAAAGGGAAAATTTCAAAAAAAATCCTAAACTTTCAGCGAATTCTTAAAAAAACACATGAACTTTTACCGTTAGCAAAGCTACACGTAACCTTACTGTCCGTCAACAAATAGGCCCTTGCCATCCCATTCCGTCAAATTTTTGACGAATGGAAATAAACAGAGTTAACTCCTCTTTTCTCTCTCTCATGCACAGACTGTGCACAGACGAAGTGTGGGACCCAGAGGAGCGTAGACCCACTTCGGGGTCCCACACAAATGATCGGAGCCGTTCATCACGTGCATATTATGTTTTCAAGTAGACTTCAAAACAAATTAGCTCAATCTGACACCTCTAAAAGTGCTTAATCCAAACTTATTATTTTTTATAACTCTAAACACTAAATAAAAATTGAGAGATTAGATCAAGCAGCTAGAAGTATCGGATTGAGATAATTTTTCGTGGATATACTCGGAAATGTATTTTGCACATGATGAACAGCTCAGATCATTCATGTGGAACTCCAAAGTGGGCCCCATGCGTCGTCTGTGCGCGAATGGTTTGTGTGGCTAGAGTTTCTTTTTTTGTCAACTCTGTAAACCTTACCGTTTTTGCTCCATCCATCAAAAAATGACGGGATGGAATAGCAGGGGCCTATTTGTTGAGGGAATAACAAGTTCAGGTGTCGTTTTGCTAAAGACAAGAGTCCAGGTGTTTTTTTTTTGAGAATTCGCTGAAAGTTCAGGGGTTTTTTTGAATTTTTCCAAATATAAAATAATAAGAACTTTGTATGGTGTATAAGAGAAGTCTACGTGCAACGTGTGTTAACGTTGGTACCAAAATGGCATTGCCAAAGGCTACAAGTATACTGTTGTTGCGAAAAGGTATTGCCAAAGTCATTTTTTGTCTTGCTAAGTTGCTATAGTCTAAAGGCCGAAAAATAACAATATCTCTGTACTAATTTGGTGATAATATGACACAATCTCAAATCTATCCCATTAAATTGAACCTATCTCATCTTCCGATGCAAATTATTTCGCTTGAATGATGTTACAAGTTTGACAATTATCAAATTTGATATCAAAAGTGGCATTTCCAAAATTGAACATTGAGTTTAACGCAAAAGTGTGAGTGAAATTTTGCCAGTCTGATACCAAATTGTGACTTTGCCAGGAGATTTGGCACAAAGTGGACTTCTTCTAAGAACACAAACATCATAGAATAGATAACGTACGAGAGATCATTTGTTGGTCATCATAACGAGAGTTGGAGAGACAAACTGTTTGTAGTTATCTCAAGCGACAAATCATAGTGCCGTATTCCCCACTACTCTACCCAAAGCCTGGTGCCTTTTAAGCAGGACCGGCCGAAAGGTTTGGAGTGTCCTAGGCCTAACCTAAAAAATGTGCCCTAAGAGTATAAAACTTAAATTTTTTTTCCAGTAACAATCACAATACGACGAAGCTAAGAACTATAAAGTTCTACTACTCATTATATAATGAAATTCCTATTTTGCTACCAATTAATTAAAGCAAATAAATAAGAATTGAAGAAAAACGATGAACACAAAGATATACGTGGAAAAACCCTAAATGGGCAAAAACCACGGGAAGGAATCAAACACTATAAAAATCATTGTGCGGTTACAATTGACCTTACTCACAATTGAGACTCCTCGCAATTGACCTAAGATCGATAGTCGACTCCTCGTTCACCACACCCAGTAGTTGATTGCCGCTGCCTCGAATCCTCGAGCCTTCCAAATGTTCTTCCGGAAATCCACCGGAAAATCGAACTTGATCGAAGATGTAAAAACCTCTTGAAGCTTTGATTAATAATCCATGAACAAAGTGCTTCAAGATCCACAATCAACCCTCTTGGTGTTATTATGTTGAAGAGCAAGCAAAAGGACGGTTTTCCCTTTTTTTCTTAGCCGACTCTGTACATACCCTAGATCGAAAACCGTAATATATTTATAGAGTTGTTATTCCGATCAATCGGATTGCAAACCGATTGATCGGACCATTATAGATCTGATTTTCGGAGATGCCCGAGTAAGAACCCGATCGATCCCTTTATTAATCGCTATGCTTTGAAACTTGTTTCATACCACGGTCCACGGCTGTGCTAAAATCAGAGTTACTCGATTGAGAAGCCGATTGATCGCATGATTGATCTTCCCGTTCCGAATGCCGTCAACCGACTAAAAACACTAACACTCAAATTACATTACAAAGAGATTCCTTCCACTCTAATCTTATACAGACTCCTACTTAGAAAACTACAACTCGATATCAATATGTGTTTTGTCACATGGAATTGCCAAAACAAGATGACTCCGGAATACATATATACGCATGATTATCACTTAAATATTACTTGTGTTGCGTTTTTAGAAGTAAAAGTATCAATTACACTTGTATAATCCACCTCTTCTACCAAGTCATTTTATCATGGCATCGAAAAATGAATTCATCGGCAAAGAAAATTCCGTTATTATGGCATGAAAAAATGAAGTTCTTACACTAAAAAAAATAGAATCCATTGAGACAAGTTCAAAGAGTATAGAACTCTTCGACATATGACAAATCTATAAGTTAAATTAGTAAGAAACAGTAAACCCACAACTATGAAGATGAACTTTTTTCCTCTTTCCGGATTTTGAGAGAAATTGAAGCATTCTAATTTTCCTTTAATTAATCAATCACATAATCATCCTTCAATTAACTAATCATTTTTCAATTAAAAAAAGAAACCTTTGCCAGGATGCAATACATATTTTGATTTCGGGATACATTCAACATGGATTTTACAAACAAAATCCGTGTTGGGTCTTTTTTTTTTAAACTTATCTTTGGGCCTTTTTTTTTAGATTGGGCCACAATGGTTTGGGCTATTTAGTAACTAATAATGAGTTTTCTTTTTTCTTTATTTGGGTAAAAAAAATATCCTAGTCTAGGCCATTTGTAAAAATATTGGAGTGCCCAAAAAATAAACCCTTTTTAGAGTGCCCTAGGCTCAGGCCTTGTGGGCCTTGGGCCTTGCTTTTACGTGTAGTGGCCAGTTTGGACTTCACATCCTCTAAAAGTGACTTATTCACCTATATATTTTTGTTCAAAAGGAAAAAACCTATGTATAAATTTCGTTTTTTTTGATCGGCTTCACCTATATATAATTACCATAGAGTTTGCCATTTTGCCATCTAGCTATATATCAAAATAGTTAATTTTAAATGTTTGCTGTTTGCCACTTCAATTTGTATCCTTTTGTTTTAGATATCTAGTTTAAAAAAAAATAAAAAGTTTCATGGTGTTGAATCTGTTGATGCATTATTGATTTCGCTGGAGATTTTTCAAGGGCTTTTTATTTCTATATTTAGCATGAACAGTTCATAATTTGGAGCAAAACTATTTCTCTCTATATCTCTTGATGAGGCCCACCAATAACATTAACATTCTTTTTTTGAAAAGAATCAATTCAATAACATCACACCATCAAAACAATACTAGCTACTAGAATATATATGTTAATGTGGCACTATTTAAAGCTTCTCAATATAGTATATGATTTGTATGCGAATTGGAGGATGGTGCTGTCTTTTCGGAGACAAGATGGGTGTTGGGTCAATCACGGCCGTCCATGATTGTCCATGGACGGCTCAAATCTGATCTGTTCGGCCATGGTTTAGCACAATGATGAATAACTATTTTAATTCATCATTTTACGTAAAACTAAGCTAGACCTTGGAAATTTAATCCAATTTTATATTTCACGTGAGATCGGTGAATTGGCATATCTTGAGTAATCCTCAAACTTAGGATTAGTAATTTTTACAATTACTGCTCACATGTTCATACACTAATACAGTTGTTCCCAGCTGTAATGAATTATTGATCCAGTAATTGATAGATTAGCTCATCACTTGAAGGAAATAACAAGATGCTAGCACACAAAAGTCAACAACTTGTCACGTAAAACACCCACATTTGGGTAATTACAACACTACAAATGGACCCGGCTTCTCTGTGATTGAGTTGCAAAGAGTCTCTACCAACGGTTAATCCTACATTTAACGGTCCAAATTTCAAAAAGACTTTTATTCTCCTTGGGAAGAGTTTTCTTAAAAATTCAAACCATTTAAAACACTCTCATATGGCCAAGATCGCACGAATTTTCTTGTTTTTTAAAAATCCGAACCATTTAAAACACTTTTGGATGGCCAAGAGCACACGAATTTTCTCTGCAGGGAAGCCAAATCCCATACACGTACTAATCTTTATTATTAGTTGAATATCTTGGTTTTTCTATGAAAAAAACAAAAAATGGAGAAAATAATTATAAAGCAAAGAGAGAACACCAGCCAACAAAATTATTCACCATAATTTTCGACACAGATGGAGAGCAAAAATGGGAAGCTTGCATTCATCAAATAGCCTGGTGATAGATACATAACCATGGAGTACTATTTACAATTCAATGACTTCAATTTATCACCATAATGACTAACAAGTAACAACAGCACGGAATTGGAGGACCTGTAGTGAGTGAGCTCACTACATGCGTGTAGTGAGTTCTCTCGGCCGTCCGATTCGAGATTAACGGTTCGGATCGTCTTACACTTTAAAAAACACTTTTACATTAACTTTAACTTCAATTTATTCGGACCGTTGATCTCGGATCGGACGGCCGAGAGAGCTCACTACACGCATGTAGTATAACATTACTAGAGCTCACTCACTAAATTTCTACTGTACGCGCGGAGTAGTATAACATTACCCTACTTCTTCATAAGGAGATTGTACTTTTGTCCCTACACCCATCCCATAACCTTAAAACGTTACCGTCGAGAACCGTCAAATCCTGATAACGGTACCACCCCATATCACCGCCACCAATTCTCATCCTCATCACTTTCTCCCAATTATCCCTCCAGTAATCATCTCCTCCTCCGCCCTTACCCACCTCCCCAACGCCGCCCTCATCATCCACCTCTCCCTCCTCACTTTCATCCTCGTGGTAATACACCGTGAATTTCCCTCTCGTCGGTCCTCCTGTTGTATCCACGGCGGCAGCAACCGACGTTTCCTTCGTCAACGACGTCGTCGAAGAAGCTGAGGTTGATACTGATGCGGCCTCACTGGCAGCCTCCTCCTCCTCCTCCGTCTGAGGCTGCGGCGGTGGTAACACAGTCAACGGCGAAGATTTATGATCTGGGTCGTCAGATTTTGAAGCGAGAGGACCAACTGCTCTGATCCTCCAGAAACTTACAGCCGCCGTTATAACGGCGACCCAGGCCCATATATTGTTGATTACTATCGGGAAGAAGCCGAAGCTCAGGTAATCCAAGGCCAATGCATCAAGCGGAGTACCCAAGGCGCTCATTTTTCTAGACACACACACTCTCTCTCTCTAAACCTCCTCTGTTAATTAGCGTTTTCTTAAAAATGGAGAGAGAGAGAGGATGTGAATTTTGTCTTCTGTAGTTCTGTGTGTAGAAAAGCGTTGTGTTGTTGGGGGGTATATATGGGAAAGATAAACCCCCTTTTGCATGGGTGAAATGACGCTCCTTCCCCAAGATACAACGACCTTCGAGTTTTCTTTTGTGCAGCGAATTAAATTCACGAACCAATAGTTTTCCGACACTCGAAATCCGAATAAAATGCTATATCAAATATATAAGAAATATGGTGGTTGTATGTCTGCTATAAAAAGCAACAGTAGTGAAAAATATGAAGAACCAGTAGTGAAATGACTACAATACACATCCCTCATTTGGGTGTACCATATGCACCTATTGTATGGTTTAGATTGTGCCACCTCATCGGCAATCGTAACATTTTTTTAGTTTTTCGTAACTTTTTAGCAATATGATTCATAACATTTTCTATGATTCGTAATAATTTAGTGTGTCTCGCAACTTTTATTAAAAAATTAGTAACTTTTACAAAAAAAAATCGTAACTTTTATAGGGGTGTATCATACACACCCAAATAAATGGTGTGCATTGTAGCCTTTTCCAAACAATGTAAGGATAATAGTTGCTTGATATTAAGTTCAATGTGGAAATACCAAAAAATTGAAGGGAATTAGACGACTTCTTTGCATACATCTTTCATCATAAATACGCTGTGCATTTTTGTCAGAGTTAGATGAAATCCTAGAGCCACCCTTGAACTTGCCCCCCCGGGATTATCAATCCTGACTCCGCCACTGCTCGATCGGGACACCCTGCATTACCGGAGAGGGGAAAAAAAAAAACTGAATTATGGAAATCTAACTTGCCCTTTCGGAGAGTTGATGTGGACAATGTCCAATTTCGTTCACACACTGCTAGCACCCTTTTTGTGAACTTTATTTGGCAGCCTTGATCACATGCGGTGTCAGTTTACTGGGGCAATAATACACATCGATGAGGATATGGCCACCCTTTTGCCATAAGCTTATTGACCATGATGTACGTACGTGGCTCGTAAGCTCCACAAAGGAAAAACAGTTGTAAGAGTACAGTGTACAGATGTACCGTTTGTCGATCGAGCTGTACAATACAACACTACACTACTCTCCATAAAAGTATGCATTTGGTCCGATGAATTAAAATAGGTAGATATGTCGTATTCGCTATATTAAACACGAAGTACACTCTATATATAATTACCTTTCTCAACTTCATGCATGGCCAGAAACACATGGTCAATGTCTAGGAAACACTGTTTATGAGAATTCGTCTATGACAACTGTAAAAGTTTACTCCCTCCATCCTCGAAACACTGTTTATTACGCAATACAATAACTTTAAAAAAAATTAAATTTTTGTTACTAATATATTAAGTTCTCATTTAGCCTTGTAGTTAATTTTTTCAGAAAAAGAGTTTATATTTTTTTACCACACTATTTTATACTAATATATGAGATTTTGTAAATATATTATTGGTTAATCAATCAGCTAGTGGAGTTAAGGTATTTTTTGAACACCCTTACATAAATTCCCGGAGCCGCCACTGGTTGACAGCAGAGCAACACCCTAGCTAGCTAACTCCCAAACTATGTGCTGTCGTCTATGTATGGTGCTTTGGAGAACGTTGCCGGACTAACGAGACAAGCCCAATGCAAACAAGAGTTTGGGGGGTACACAGTACACACTGAGTAGGGGGACAATGGACATAAAGGTACTGACTTAAATGCAGCTTAGCGACGTTAAAAAAAAAATGCAGCTTAGCATTGCAATATGCATGTGGTTGGATTATATGGCCTTCCAAATTACAGCAAAACACATCCAACAAGATAACTTTTTTTTTCCCGATGGTTAAGGGGTGTTCGGGGTAACTTATGTGCACCTTCACTAATCTCCTCTCCGGTCCAGTCAGCGATAGACCATCTACGCTGACTAGGAGATTCACAAGAAGTACTTTCTTGCGGTCTGACTCCAAAAATTGAACTCTAGTTAATTGTGTGAGGAGCAAACCCACAAACTAACTGGACTAACTCTTTGTGCTACAAGATGACTTCATATCATGCTCAACTAATTTTTGCAAGTAAAATGCTGTCGCATCCGTGGGAAATAAATAGGAAGGAATATGGGCGCAATTAATCGAACCCTTCTATATGCACCGATCGTGGTGCACCAACCACATCTTGAAATGTCGCCGACGTTGTTGTGGGTCCCAAGTCGATCAGAGCCGTTCATCCTTCTCAAAATCAAATTCTGAGTGGGCCTAGGCGAAATCGAGGCAATCGGACAATGAGCTCTATCCAAAATCACCCCATTTCATTCAAAATTTCATTCAAATTTTTAATGAAATGAGGGTGATTTTGAATCAGCTCATAAAAGCTGTCGATTGCTTCGAATAAGAAGGATGAACGGCTATTTTTCCGAATAGACATCACATGCCAAGTTCCAAGAGGAATAATATTGACAATCGCAAGTTGTGTGATGAGTACAAAGGTCCAAGATAACACGTACCTCCTCAGCCACTATAAAATATTTTAAATAATATTTATCAATCAAATTCAGGAAATAAAATATTTAGAGAAAGGATTATAAAAGCCTGTGGGGGTGATCGAGGCACGCGAATAGTGCTCTTCTTAGGAAAGATAAACCCTTTATAAGAAATATGGGGTGAAATGTCTTTCTCAAAAATATGAAGAAGAACTTTTGGTTTTATATCAGGATGGAAAAATTAAATTCACGAACAGTTTTCCGACACTCGAAATCCGAATAAAATGCTATATCAAATATATAAGAAATATGGTGGTTGTATGTCTGCTATAAAAAGCAACAGTAGTGAAAAATATGAAGAACCATTTGTGCAACGGTTGTATATCAGGAGAAAAGATCCTAATTAAGAACGGTTGAGTACTAATTTAGCCATGGTAGAGGATAATCAATAAACCACCTGCACTTTTTGTGATATCACAAAGCCTTTTTTACAGCAAACTGCTTCCCAAAGGTAATTAAAAGAAACCTGATTAGTTCTCTGTATGACTGGAGATATATGTAGGATTCCAACAGAGAGATACAACTAAATAAACGCAGATAAGTGTGTCGTAACAAACCATAATCTTCTACAATGACTTTTATTTGATTTTGATTGTACATCTGACTGCAAGATTGCATTTTGCACCTTCTGGAGAAGTTGGATCACACACTTGTAATGTATGAAACTCATAAAGAGAATTGAACAAACACTCTCAATTTTATTGATATTTCTCTTACTCAACACTTAATGAAACTACTACGGATTACAAACCCATTTATAGGCATAACAAGGCAGAAAAAAAACAAATAAAACAGATAAACTCATATTTATTATGCAAATCACAAAACTATCACGGAAGTGCAAAAGTCTTCGGACATGATAATGAACAGTTCTCCACGTTTTTATTTTGGACTGCTGAGAAACAACTTGCTTCATTTGCTGATCAAGTTTATGAGCATTTTTTCTTCAAAATCAACGTAACCATACATTAATAATCGAGCTTCAAGTGAAAAATGCTGCTATGATAAGGATACATCTTCTGACACCAATAGGTACATGTGGGATAGAGTTTGAAACTGGTACATTTAAATTAATATACGTTTGATTGTTGGGTGTGGGTCCCATCTGCACAACTATCAAGTTATCAACTAGTAACAGAATTGAAGACTTTTTTCCCTCACTTGTCTGGCGTTGGAACTTGGAATCTCTGTTTTTCATCTGATAAACCACACAATGAAAATTGAAATTAACACCCAGAAAATGTAGTGAAATGGCAATACTCCATATGTCGGGGCGAACCTATGGACACATAGACTAAGTTAATGATCGGACAAACTTTCAGTAGTCACAAGATTTGAATTGGTTGTCTTCCGTGAAAATGAAACTTGTGACTTCATGGAAGAACACTTATTACTTTCTTATAACCAGTTGGTCAAATCTTTGGGTTGGGTAATACTTCTGTTAATAAGAAACCACGGAATCTATTCAATAAAAAAAATAAAACGCGGTTGGAATAAAAACCTTTAAAATATAAAAAATAAATGAAGTCATGTGCTACTTTCCATGAGCATGGAGTGAAATTTTCTTAACTTTAGTAATAACAGTGTAGATATTTGTTAAATTAACGTACATATAATATGATTTTCTGGAGTTTGTCTCCTCCTATAGTGCGTGGATATTCCTGGTTATTAAAAGGGTTACAATCAAAAGAAGGTAGACATGAAATATTTCATGATCATTACTCTAGGAAAAATTCAGCAAAAAACAAACGAAAACAACATCTAGAGATATCTTAATTATGATCTTATCTCGTCATTTTGTTTTTCTTCTATTTTTATTACTAGAAATTAAAATAGAGAAGATGATGTCAGAAGATAAAGGAAACAAAGAGGCCAATAAATTAGAATTACAAAATATAAAGGGAAAATTTCAAAAAAAATCCTAAACTTTCAGCGAATTCTTAAAAAAACACATGAACTTTTACCGTTAGCAAAGCTACACGTAACCTTACTGTCCGTCAACAAATAGGCCCTTGCCATCCCATTCCGTCAAATTTTTGACGAATGGAAATAAACAGAGTTAACTCCTCTTTTATCTCTCTCTCTCTCTCTCTCTCTCATGCACATACTGTGCACAGATGAAGTGTGGGACCCAGAGGAGCGTGGACCCACTTCGGGGTCCCACACAAATGATCCGAGCCGTTCATCACGTGCATATTATGTTTTCAAGTAGACTTCAAAACAAATTAGCTCAATCTGACACCTCTAAAAGTGCTTAATCCAAAACTTATTATTTTTTATAACTCTAAACACTAAATAAAAACTGAGAGATTAGATCGAGCAGCTAGAAGTATCGGATTGAGATAATTTTTCGTGGATATACTCGGAAATGTATTTTGCACATGATGAACAACTCAGATCATTCATGTGGAACTCCAAAGTGGGCCCATGCGTTGTCTGTGCGCGAATGGTTTGTGTGGCTAGAGTTTCTTTTTTTGTCAACACTGTAAACCTTACCGTTTTTGCTCCATCCATCAAAAAATGACGGGATGGAATAGCAGGGGCCTATTTGTTGAGGGAATAACAAGTTCAGGTGTCGTTTTGCTAAAGACAAGTGTCCAGGTGTTTTTTTTGAGAATTCGCTGAAAATTCAGGGGCTTTTTTGAAATTTTTCCAAATATAAAATAATAAGAACTTTGTATGGTGTATAAGAGAAGTCTACGTGCAACGTGTGTTAACGTTGATACCAAAATGGCATTGCCAAAGACATTTCAAAAAAAAAAAAAAAAAAAAAAAAAATGGCATTGCCAAAGGCTACAAGTATACTGTTGTTGCGAAAAAGTATTGCCAAAGTCATTTTTTGTCTTGCTAAGTTGCTATAGTCTAAAGGCCGAAAAATAACAATATCTCTGTACTAATTTGGTGATAATATGACACAAAAAAGTCAAAACACAAAGTCTTCAAATACATATATAACGCATGATTATCACTTAAATATTACTCGTGTTGCGTTTTAAGAAAGTAAAAGTATCAATTACACTTGTATAATCCACCTCTTCTACCAAGTCATTTTATTATGGCATCGAAAAATGAATTTATCGGCCAAGAAAATTCCATTATTATGGCATGAAAAAATGAAGTTCTTACACTAAAAAAAATGGAATCCTTGAGACAAGTTCAACGAGTATAGAACTCTTCGACATATGACAAATCTATAAGTTAAATTAGTAAGAAACAGTAAACCCACAACTATGAAGATGAACTTTTTTCCTCTTTCCGGATTTTGAGAGAAATTAAAGCATTCTAATTTTCCTTTAATTAATCAATCACATAATCATCCTTCAATTAACTAATCATTTTTCAATTAAAAAAAGAAACCTTTGCCAGGATGCAATACATATTTTGATTTCAGGATACATTCAACATGGATTTTACAAACGAAATCCATGTTGGGTCTTTTTTTTTAAACTTATCTTTGGGCCTTTTTTTTAGATTGGGCCACAATAGTTTGGGCTATTTTGTAACTAATAATGAGTTTTTTTTTATTTGGGTCAAAAAGATGTCCTAGTCTAGCCCATTTGTAAAAATATTGGAGTGCCCAAAAAATAAACCCTTTTTGGAGTGCCCTAGGCCCAGGACTTGTGGGCCTTGGGCCTTGGGCCGGCCTTGCTTTTAAGTGTAGTGGCCAGTTTGGACTTCACATCCTCTAAAAGTGACTTGTTCACCTATATATTTTTGTTCAAAAGGAAAAAACCTATGTATAAATTTCGTTTTTTTTTTTTATCGGCTTCACCTATATATAATTACCATAGAGTTTGCCATTTTGGCATCTAGCTATATATCAAAATAGTTAATTTTAAATGTTTGCTGTTTGCCACTTCAATTTGTATCCTTTTGTTTTAGATATCTAGTTTAAAAAAAAATAAAAAGTTTCATGGTGTTGAATCTGTTGATGCATTATTGATTTCGCTGGTGATTTTTCAATGGCTTTTTATTTCTATATTTAGCATGAACAGTTCATAATTTGGAGCAAAACTATTTCTCTCTATATCTCTTGATGAGGCCCACCAATAACATTAACATTCTTTGTTGAAAAGAATCAATTCAATAACATCACACCATCAAAACAATAATAGCTACTAGAATATATATGTTAATGTGGCACTATTTAAAGCTTCTCAATATAGTATATGATTTGTATGCGAATTGGAGGATGGTGCTGTCTTTTCGGAGACAAGATGGGTGTTGGGTCAATCACGGCCGTCCATGATTGTCCATGGACGGCTCAAATCTGATCTGTTCGGCCATGGTTTAGCACAATGATGAATAGTAACTATTTTAATTCATCATTTTACGTAAAACTAAGCTAGACCTTGGAAATTTAATCCAATTTTATATTTCACGTGAGATCGGTGAATTGGCATATCTTGAGTAATCCTCAAACTTAGGATTAGTAATTTTTACAATTACTGCTCACATGTTCATTCACTAATACAGTTGTCCCCAGCTGTGATGAATTATTGATCCAGTAATTGATAGATTAGCTCATCACTTGAAGGAAATTTAACAAGATGCTAGCACACAAAAGTCAACAACTTGTCACGTAAAACACCCACATTTGGGTAATTACAACACTACTAATGGACCCGGCTTCTCTGTGATTGAGTTGCAAAGAGTCTCTACCAACGGTTAATCCTACATTTAACGGTCCAAATTTCAAAAAGACTTTTATTCTCCTTGGGAAGAGTTTTCTTAAAAATTCAAACCATTTAAAACACTCTCGTATGGCCAGGATCGCACGAATTTTCTTGTTTTTTAAAAATCCGAACCATTTAAAACACTTTTGGATGGCCAAGAGCACACGAATTTTCTCTGCAAGGAAGCCAAATCCCATACACGTACTAATCTTTATTATTAGTTGAATATCTTGGTTTTTCTATGAAAAAAACAAAAAATGGAGAAAATAATTATAAAGCAAAGAGAAAACACCAGCCAACAAAATTATTCACCATAATTTTCGACACAGATGGAGAGCAAAAATGGGAAGCTTGCATTCATCAAATAGCCTGGTGATAGATACATAACCATGGAGTACTATTTACAATTCAATGACTTCAATTTATCACCATAATGACTAACAAGTAACAACAGCACGGAATTGGAGGACCTGTAGTGAGTGAGCTCACTACATGCGTGTAGTGAGTTCTCTCGGCCGTCCGATTCGAGATTAATGGTTCGGATCGTCTTACACTTTAAAAAACACTTTTACATTAACTTTAACTCCAATTTATTGAACGTTGATCTCGGATCGGACGGTAGAGAAAGCTATTCTGCATTGTAGTGAGCCTTTCACCACTACAGGCCCCCAATTCCACAACAGCACAGCCCCCCGCCCCCGCCCCCCACAGAAAAAACTAGTCTAAATTTCTACTGTACGCGCGGAGTAGTATAACATTACCCTACTTCTTCATAAGGAGATTGTACTTTTGTCCCTACACCCATCCCATAACCTTACAACGTTACCGTCGAGAACCGTCAAATCCTGATAACGGTACCACCCCATATCACCGCCACCAATTCTCATCCTCATCACTTTCTCCCAATTATCCCTCCAGTAATCATCTCCTCCTCCGCCCTTACCCACCTCCCCAACGCCGCCCTCATCATCCACCTCTCCCTCCTCACTTTCATCCTCGTGGTAGTACACCGTGAATTTCCCTCTCGTCGGTCCTCCTGTTGTATCCACGGCGGCAGCAACCGACGTTTCCTTCGTCAACGACGTCGTCGAAGAAGCTGAGGTTGATACTGATGCGGCCTCACTGGCAGCCTCCTCCTCCTCCTCCGTCTGAGGCGGCGGCGGTGGTAACACCGTCAACGGCGAAGATTTATGATCTGGGTCGTCAGATTTTGAAGCGAGAGGACCAACTGCTCTGATCCTCCAGAAACTTACAGCCGCCGTTATAACGGCGACCCAGGCCCATATATTGTTGATTACTATCGGGAAGAAGCCGAAGCTCAGGTAATCCAAGGCCAATGCATCAAGCGGAGTACCCAAGGCGCTCATTTTTCTACACACACACACACTCTCTCTCTAAACCTCCTCTGTTAATTTGTGTTTTCTTAAAAATGGAGAGAGAGAGAGGATGTGAATTTTGTCTTCTGCAGTTCTGTGTGTAGAAAAGCGTTGTGTTGTTGGGGGGTATATATGGGGGAGGGCAGAGAAATGTAGACCGTTGGATATGGGGTAGTGGATCTAATAGAATGATCCCAAGAATCAATGCTTAGATGCTTTTGGTAGGAAAATTAGACCTTGCCCACCATTAAAAAAATGAAACACTACTTCGTACCATTAAATATATACAATATATATAATTTAATGAAATCAAATAATTGTTAGATTACTAAGGTTGAATTTAAATACACCCTCCGATAATGACATTTAAGTTTCCATGATTAATGGATATCAGATCGTCACCGTTGAAACTTTCCTCCTATCAGTTTCAATCCGTTATGATTTCCAAATTTTAAATAAAGAGGTTTTTTTTTAAAAAAAATTTAATGTAATAATTTATTAAAGAGCTGAGTCTGATATTTTGTTCAAATATTATTATTTTGCAAGATTGTGATTTTTAAAGTCTAAAATATAAATGTTTTTGGCCTCTTTTTTTTTTCTTCTCAGTTTGCATATGAAGACAGAGAAATTACGAGGGGTAGATGCGAAAAGAGCACAACGTTGTTGAGATTTTGTAGGGAAGCCGCCAAACTGCAGAGGTATATCCAAAATAATATACCCAACGCCAACATGGTGATATTGACGTGTAAGGTGGAGATTGGTTTTGGCGCTCTTTTATAATACTACCTATTTGGGAAAAAAAACCAAAAACAAATTATTGGTTGTTTTGACGTTTAAGCCGATCGAGTGAATGGCAATTATTGTGGTTTGACACAATATATAATGCACCGCATAATAAGATCAGGGCTAGTCCTACTCTTAATTACTCAGCTAGCAGTGTTAGGTACCTGGTGGTGGTCAGGTAACGTGTGGATATCCAGGTTTTCAATGGAAGTTATTGGTATTTGCTATTGTACTGATATTGAGGGCATCATTTCCACTCCATATCCCTCTTACACTTTTAATTACTCACCACGTCTCCGGTTAAAAACTATGATCTGAACCATCATTTTGTAGGACACGCAAAAACTTTACCAAGTATGAGTATGATTGATGATTAATAGACTCTAACCTTGCAAATTTTTATGCAAAATGAATTGTAAATAAATATAATTCTTCAATTTACTGAACAAAAAGTAACTTATTCACTCATCTATCAATATCCGATCATATTTAAATTTTGTAGACATGCATCTAGTTTTTTACGTGTTCTATGTTGTGAACAGTTTGGATTATAATTTTGGGGCCGAGAGTTGGACAAAAATTGAGAGTATGGAGGGATGGAGTATAGAGAGGAATTGTCCCTTCTCCGCTACATGTTGTGGGAGAGGTTTCAACTGGAAATTTATTGGATTATTTGCTATTGGAGCACTATGTGACGGTGGTACGAGAGGCCTCCTCCACCACACATTGGTGTAGAAGCTACACCAAATAATCACTCGTTTTCACGAGGCATGAAACTGATTCAAAAGAAAAGTTGTGTAGTATTCTCTGGAGAAATACAAAAATATGTATGGAAAGCAAAATTAAGTTTTTAAAAATTATCATTACCTAGAAAATAATGATAGACCCAGGAATTGTATGTTTAAAAGTTAAAAGGCTAAGGGTACGTACCTCTAAGTACGAGTGACAAAAAAATGGGCAACCTTTATTAATTCTAAAACTTTGGAGGCCACAAGATGGACATTTTTTTTTGGTTTTTTTTGGTAGAAAAGGTATTGCATTAGAACAAATTAAAAAAGCACATCTCTCAAATTGTTTACGCCGATAGCATCTGCATGTAGCAAATATATAAATAATACATAACGGAATACGAAAATAATTGCTCATCTCCCATTGTTTTTGGAGTATCATTGGCGATGACATGATTCATGATTGGCTTCGCGCTAGATGTGCTTGATGCTAATTTTATCAAACCTCCACGTAAGGGAATTGCAGTCAAATATGAGTATCACTGAGAGGATGATTATCAATATTCAAAGCCGAAAGAAATTCGATAACTGCCAGCGCATCAACTTCCACTTCCAAACTATTGATGTTTTTCGAAGGTAAATTCTAAAATCAGTCTATTAGGATGTCGTTAAGGTTTAAAAAATGTATTGAAATGTATTTAAAAAAGTACAATGGAGTTTGTGTATTTTGTTGTCTTCTTCTTACTTTACTATCAGCCCAGCCCAGTGAACTGGGCGATAAAAAGACCTTTTTTAAATGAGCATAACTAGGCCTCTCTAATATCCCAAATTTCTGCCATCAAACTCGAACTTGCTAGCATGGTACAGTGGAATCCGCCCGGCCATAGGCATCTGTGATCGCGGATCAGACCTAGGCCTGATGAGGCTGTTCACAACATGGACATTGTGAATTGTGATCTTCTCCAATCCGAACGAGAAGGCCCACAATTGGGCCTCATAACAAATGAGATTTAGTATTGGGCTGAACCTAACTAATACTAGGCCGACTCGTGCTGGTTGTCTGGGCCTATGCTTGGTCGCAACGACGATATGAAAGAAAGAAAAGTCATGTAGTATCATGGAGACGTCCACGGTCCACGTTTTTATTTATAATTCAGATCAATTAAACTACTACTAGTATTATTATATATACATTTTATTTTCAACCCCTAAAACGTTTCAAAGGGTTTGGTTTGGTTGAATTGATTTGTGGTGCTTTGATTTGAATTCTCAAACAGGAAAGTAAATGGAAGGCAAAGGGTTCAGAAAGAAAGTGCGAGGAAAATATATAGTAATTGTTCTCAAGCTTTAATTTTCTTATTTGCCTCTCATTTTCTTTCAAAATCAAACAACGGGACGAATTTTTTTAAAAAATATGCATACCGAAACTATAGAATATGAAATACAGATTAAAATCGAATATGTAAACCAAATTTTTACTATTGTCTGTCTCCCAGGATAAATCGGCTAAACCAAAAGCCTCCGGAACACCTCTGTCAACTGCTTTGACGAATTGAACTCGTCTGCCTCTCTCTCACACAAAGAATAACACTTTCAAGAGTATGATGTTTTTGGGATCCGTAAATCTGGTGACCAATACAGAAACATGATTTTGCTGAATATATAGGCCCTAGATGATTCTTGAGTTGCAAACCAACAATCAAAGGATTTTACTCCTACAATGAATTGCAGCCATAATGCTCACTTCATGAGGGGTATTAACTGGCCTAACCGCTATACCTTTGAGCTACACGCGTCTAAGTTTAACGAACTTGAAAGCAATTTTTCAGTTGTCTTGGGGGACCGCCAAATGCCCAACTTCATCATAATAACTCCAACACCAGTCTGCTTAGAAAAATTTCATCAGATTAAGGCCCAGTTTTCCAAAAGATTTTAGCACCCAGTTGCTAAAATCACCATATTTCAAATCAAAAAATGAAGTGGTTTCATGTATCGTTTTTCGATTTTTTTCGCACCAAATTAAAGTACTTGAGGAGTTTTAATTGGTTATATCTAAAATAGAGAGCACTCCCTCCATATGATCCCACTAGAGATATCAATAGATATACGTATTGATACAGACACTTTCATCCGCCAATTTAATTTTATTTTAAAATAGCTCGAATGCATTTCGCCATGTATAATTTTCTCTATGCATAAGAACTCTTTCATTTAGCGGCAAAAGCTGCAGTCGAGTGGTATACCATATTCCACTAAATAGATGTATTAGAGTTATGATACAAGTCTCTAAGTTTTGAACAAAAAAAAAAGAAAAGAAAAGATTTTGTCCTATATCGAATTTAACTAGAGAACTTTTTACTCACTTTGTCCCAAATTTTTTCCCCATTTTTTCATTTTGTGTCATTTTTCAATTGCTTATGTATCTTTTAATATGTAATATTTTTCTTGATTTTGAAAATTTTGTATATTAGAACTATCAGAAAGGTCTCAATGTTTCGAGAGACTCCACCAATCTTACCCACCTTTTCTTCGCGGATGACCTTATTCTATTTGGTCAAGCGAACCTCTCCACATGTAAAGACATCATGGAGGTGCTTCAGGATTTTTGCAACCTATCTGGCCAAACTATAAATCTGTCTAAGTCTAAGATGTTCGTGTCTCCTAATATTTCCGGTAACAAAGCGAGAAGATTGAGCAATATGTGTGGTATTGGCCTCACCAATGACCTTGGGAAATACTTAGGAGTCCCTTTTCTTCACAAAAGAGCCAATAAGGATCATTTTAAACACATCATAGAAAAAGTGTAAAATAGACTTGCGGGATGGAAGTCTAATATCAGTTCTCCTGCACCTTTGATGCTGGCTTTTCCGTTCTAGTTTTATGAAATTTCCGAAGTACCAAAAAAAAAATAAAAAAATAAGATCCATAATGTATATTTTTGGAGATCTATTTTAAAAGATGTAAGCGATTGAACAATGACAAAATATTCGAAAATGAACATACAAAATGGGATAGGGGGAGTATTAATCATTGTTCGCTGAATCTGGAAATTAAAAAAATAAAACCACAAGCTATAAAAATTTGTTAAAGAGGGAAAAAAATTCTGCAGATCTTTGTCAATAAAACCCCAAGGTTGAAAGGTCGACTCCCCCCGACAACCATTTGTTTTTGGGGCCACCTCGGCTAATTCTCTCAGAAGATTAGTCCGGTTTTAGGCACTTTTCATTATCAAAGAAATGAAAAAAAGTGCACGGGGAGGTTAGTGTAAATTACCCAGAAGAAACAACTAGAATTTCAGTTTAAGTATGAAATTTCAAATGGGTTGAGTGGAAAAATAGGTCTGTTATGACACTACTAATTTTCAAACTTCGGCATCTGAAATGTCATTTTTTGGACAAGGGAGTCTAAGCTTTGGCCAAATAAATATTTCTCTTCAATATTCCTTTCAAGAATTGGTGATTGCACGTGCAATGTATTCATGCGGAGATCTTTCGGAATCGGGACCCTGCATTTCGCCCAAAACAACGTCGTTTTGAGCATTTTCTTGGTACACCTCCAAAGCTTCCAAGGGTCCTGTTTGAAGAGTTAATTTTGGGTTTCAATTTTGGGGGATTTAGGTTATTTGGGGTAGAGTATAATTGGTTTAGACATTTGAATTTAGTCACTTCGGGTTTAGGCACTTTGAGTTTAGGGTTTAGGCAACATTAATTCACTGGGCTGGGCGGTCAGTGTAAATTACCCTGAAGATAGAAACAATAAAGGCTAAAAGTCTCAATCTTGTGGAAAGCGAGCGAGTTTTTGAAATGGGGGGCATGCTGTGCACAGCCATGCTGTGCATGGTGCTGTGCACCCCCTCGGCCGTTGGATCGTGTTTTGGACGGCTCGGATGTGTTTTGATTTTTTACCGTAAAAAAAAATCAAAATTAAAGGATAATTGCCGAACGCATTCGAGCAGTCCAAAACTCGATCCAACGGCCGAGGGGTGCACAGCACCATGCACAGCATGGCTGTGCACAGCATGCCCCCCAAGTCCGTTTTTAATTGCATAGTCTCCAGTTCCCTTCAGGCTGAGACCAGTACCCCTATATGTGTTTACTCAAACTTTCTAGAAAGTGCTGTTTCTTATTTATTTATTTTTAATTCAATTGACGGAAGAGATCATTTACATCATGTATGAATTATAAAATACAAACCAAGGGACACTATATCAATATTGTGAAAGTCGAAGCGATAAATCAAGTCCAACAACTCAACCAACACAAGAAATAAGCAATCGTAGGGAAGAAACAAAGGAAGAGAACCTCTAATGGGAGAAATTAATGATTCTTCCCTTCGACAAGATTAGACACATTGACCTCCCAATTAGGAGTGTACAAGAGTGGCCAACTGAGCTAGACCCAGTTGATTCTAGAAAGTGCGTTGTGTTATAATGGTTGATTTCTCTCCATATGAATTGAATGTGTCACACCACTTTTGACCAATATCTTTACCAATTGGTATTAATTAGTTAGAGTTTCATCTTCTATGATATTCGACATTGCACCCGGAAATCAATTTTTAGAGCAGTCGTACGGAGTGTGATATCAGATAACTAAATCCATAGGGCACTCCGGACCCAAAAGAAGGAATGATCATGATCTAGCTAGGCATTTTTCTGTCCGAAGCTTTTCTCATGAGTCTATAGAGAAATTTCTAGTCAATTCACCAACAGATGCACGTTGGATTTCTTAAGATTGAACTCATGGGGTCATCAACCACTCTATTTCAATTCACATTTTCACATCCTAAAACGTTAATTTTCACCCAGCTTAAAAAAAATATTATCATAGTGGACGAAACTTAAGTTAGTTCCACTTAAACTACGTACTGTATTAACTGTTCCACTTTTGTTGTCTGCAACTGGAGCAACCAGCCCTATTAAAATAAAATTAGTATTTGTTAGTTGGCTACCTCATTTAATCCCTGAAATTGACTTTACTAAACACGTGAGAATTAGTTTGTTCTTTTCAAACAAGGAGTCAAAGTCTTCTAATATTCCAAGCCGGGCCCGGATTCATGAACGAACAAATTCAAACTTTCAAGTTCGTTTCACCAAAAATTTTAAGTATTACAATTAGATAGGTAGGGTTGGATTTGGATGGTGTGAGTGCGATCACATCACACTAGCTAGTTCCATAAATAAAGTTTAAATAAGTGTGATCGGAGGATTTTAAGTTCTAAAACGTACTGAATTTAATAAAATAAAGTAAATTAATGAAAGATCGAGACAATTGAAGCATAAAATAGCATAAGACGTCATGCTTAATTTCCGAGCTAGTAGTAAAATATATTCTCTAACCTTGTGGCTGGCTACTAACATTATGTTAGATTTTTATTCGTGGCCGGGGTACCATTATGATAGACATATACAGTAGATGATAAAGAGTATGTGCTTTCTTTTTGTTCATGGAATAATTTACTCCTACTTGTTTGTTGTCACAGAAGCCCTTTACTTTGGTTCCTGATTTTGGGGTCATTTTTGTTTTGGCAATTCCTATATGCTAGCTGATCATGTTGTAACAAGGAAGCAAAATGTCCTATTTAAACACCATGGAAGCTGGTAATTAGTGCTACAATGATCGCATTTTGTCCATAATTGTTTACTTGACTACTTGATGCACTCATAAAGGTTGATAGAATATTAATAGATCGGTCCCACATAATTAAAAAACATCTATGTAGGATTGTCCAACAACCATCCAAGATTGTGCATTGTTACTAAGGACAGAAGCCCTTATTTATAAATATGAAACTGATTTTTCTATAGTTAATCTTTGTGACTAGGTATTCAGATTTATATAATACTCGTTTATTTTAAGGAAAATAATTTTGAAAACTTCCAATTTTAGCATTCCACCCTCTCAGTGTGAGAGGTTAATTAAAATGCAAAATATGGAGTTCGGGATACTTAAAGCAAGGTGCTAAAAGCCGAAAATTGATTGTTTTCTTTTCCAAAAGATATCCGATTAATCCCTCAAATTACGAGGTAGCATTTGGAACTGACTTTGTTTGGAAATTGGAACCGATAAAGAGAAAACGAAGGGAAGGAAATAATTTTCTCACGTTTGGAACTAAAGGAAACAAAGAGGAAACAACTAAACGAGGAATCTAGCACAATGAATTTTCCTATACACTTTCCTTTTTTTTTTCTTTTCCTTTTTCCCCCTCAAATTCCAAACCGGCCATTAAATAGATATATATAATACTCGTTTATTTTAAGGAAAATAATTTTGAAAACTTCAAATTAATTTTAGCATTCCACCCTCTCATTGTGAGAGGTTAATTAAAAGGCCAAATATGGAGTTCGGATACTTAAAGCAGGGTGCTAAAAGCCCAAAATTGATTGTTTTCTTATAAACGATTAATTTAGGAAATTGATATTCCCACTCCCAATTTTGATGCAGGGGCTCCAAGCTACAGTAGTTTTTCAAAGTTACCCTTTTGCAAGTTTCATAATTTACTTCAGGCACTTCAAAAAACCTTTATTCTTCTTATTTATTTCAGGCACTCCAACAAAGCAAATAGATTTTTTTATTCGAAAAAAGCAGATAGTTGCTCAACTCCTTTTACTGCATGTCACTGAATTGCCGACTTTCATATGTAATGTTTCCTTGATAGAGTCTTTAAGCTATTGTCTCCATGTTCTAAACCAGGATAACATGGACAAGTGGTCTTCGGCCTGTGATTGCAGAACCATCCTTTTGTCCATGCAAAGTCTCTTGGGAGTTCTATTACTTTTACCCTCAAAAGTTCTCATAACTTTGGTAATGTGCTATGTTTGTCTTACTATGAGTTATAAACAAAGATTTGCAGGAAAGTATGAAGATCTTATGTCGCAACCGTTATGAAGATTTTGCAACATCAACATTTTTTCAATTGTGTTGTTTATTTTAGAGAATTCTAGAAATATTTTTTGTGTGTGTGCAAAGTGGCTTGAAACAATCTGATATAGATGCATGTTTAATGTTTGTAACCTAATGTTTATGGTGTGGATGTTTAATGTTTGGAAACCTAATGTTAATGTTTATATTTAGAACCTAATGTTTATGTTTGGTTTTGGTTTATTTTTCCGTTTGGAGTGTCTTAGTAAATGAGGAGATAATTTTGAGGGTGGAGTGCCTCCAATGATTTTTATATCTTGAAAATGGTAGTTTTGTAACTTCATTAAATTTTGGAGTGGCTGCATAGAAAAATGGAGCCCCAAAATCAGCACCCTTAATTTAGAGCAGTAGAAAATAATAATATTCTAGCCTCATAATACAACTGTGATATTCTAATTTTTTCCTTTTCCAAAAGATATCCGATTAATCCGTCAAATTACGAGGTAGCATTTGGAACTGACTTTGTTTGGAAATTGGAACCTATAAAGAGAAAACGAAGGGAAGAAAAATTATTTTCTCAGATTTGGTACTAAAGCAAACAAAGAGGAAAACAACTAAACGAGGAATCTAACACAATGAATTTTCCTATACACTTTCCTTTTTTTTTTTCCTTTTCCCCCCACAAATTAATTCCAAACCGGCCATTAATTAGATATATACAATACTCGTTTATTTTAAGGAAAATAATTTTGAAAACTTCAAATTTTAGCACTCCACCCACTCAGTGTGAGAGGTTAATTTAAAGGCCAAATATGGAGGTCGGGATGGTTAAAGCAGGGTGCTAAAAGCCTAAAATTGATTGTTTTCTTATAAACGATTAATTTAAGAAATTGATATTCCCACTCCCAATTTTGATGCAGAGGCTCCAAGGTACAGTAGTTTTCCAAAGTTACCCTTTTGCAAGTTTCATAATTTACTTCGGGCACTCCAAAAAACCTTTATTATTCTTCTTAACTTCAGGCACTCCAAAAAAGCAAATAGATTTTTTTTATTCGAAAAAAGCAGATAGTTGCTCAACTCCTTTTTACTACACATCACAGAATTGCCTACTTCCATATGTAATGTTTCCTTGATAGAGTCTTTAAGCTATTGTCTCCATGTTCTGAACCAGGATAACATAGACAAGTGGTGTTCGGCCTATGATTAAAGAACCATACTTTTGTCCATGCAAAGTCTCTTGGAGTTCTATTACTTTTCCTCTCAAAAGTTCTCATAACTTTGGTAATGTGCTTTGTTTGTCTCACTATGAGTTTTCAAATATAGATTTGCTGTCGTTATGAAGATTTTGAGGAAAAAATGGTAGATAATGAGCACGAAAGTATGAAGATCTTGTGTCGCAACTGTTATGAAGATTTTGCAACATCAACATTTTAAATTGTGTATTGTTTATTTTAGAGAATTCTAGCAATTTTTTTTGTGTGTGCAAAGTGGCGTGAGACAATCTGATATAGATGCATGTGTAATGTTTGGAACCTAATGTTTATGTTGTGGGTGTTTAATGTTTGGAACCTAATGTTAATGTTTATGTTTAGAACCTAATGTTAATGTTTATGTTTAGAACCTAATTTTAATGTTTATGTTTAGAACCTAATGTTTATGTTTGGTTTTGGTTTATTTTTTTGTTTGGAGTGCCTTAGTAAATGAGGAAATATGTTTGGGGGTGGAGTGCCTCCAATGATTTTTATATCTTGAAAATGATAGTTTTGTAACTTCATTAAATTTTGGAGTGTTTGCATAGAAAAATAGAGCCCCAAAATCAGCACCCTTAATTTAAAGCAGTGGGAAATAATAATATTCTAGCCTCATAATACAACTGTGATATTCTAGTTTTTTCCTTTTGCAAAAGATATCCGATTAATCCCTCAAATTACGAGGTAGCATTTGGAACTGACTTTGTTTGAAAATTGGAACCTATAAAGAGAAAACGAAGGGAAGAAAAATTATTTTCTTAGATTTGATACTAAAGCAAACAAAGAGGAAAACAACTAAACGAGGAATCTAGCACAATGAATTTTCCTATACACTTTCCTTTTCTTTTTTTTTTTTTCCATTTCCCCCCCACAAATTCCAAACCGGCCGTTAATTAGATATATACAATACTCGTTTATTTTAAGGAAAATAATTTTGAAAACCTCAAATTTTAGCATTCCACCGTCTCAGTGTGGGAGGTTAATTAAAAGGCCAAATATGGAGTTCGGGATAGTTAAAGCAGGGTGCTAAAAGCCTAAAATTGATTGTTTTCTTATAAACGATTAATTTAGGAAATTGATATTCCCACTCCCAATTTTGATGCAGGGGCTCCAAGATACAGTAGTTTTCCAAAGTTACCCTTTTGCAAGTTTCAAAATTTAATTCAGGCAATCCAAAAAACCTTTATTATTCTTCTTTATTTCCGGCACTCCTAAAAAACAAATAGATTTTTTTTTATTTGAAAAAAGCATATAGTTGCTCAATTCCTTTTACTGCATGTCATTGAATTGCTTACTTCCATATGTAATGTTTCCTTGATAGTCTCTAAGCTATTGTCTCTATGTTCTAAACGAGGACAACCTGGACAAGTGGTATTCGGCCTATGATTGTAGAACCATTCTTTTGTCAATGCAAAGTCTCTTGGGAGTTCTATTTCTTTTCCTCTCAAAAGTTCTCATAACTTTGGTAATGTGTTTTGTTTGTCTCACTATGAGTTTTAAAATATAGATTTGCAGCCGTTACGAAGATTTTGAGGAAAAAATGGTAGATAATGAGCACGAAAGTATGAAGATCTTGTGTCGCAACCGTTATGAAGATTTTGCAACATCAACATTTTCAATTTTCTGTTGTTTATGTTAGAGAATTCTAGCAATGTTTTTTTGTTTTTTTGTGTGCTGCAATGTGGCATGAAACAATCTGATATAGATGCATGTTTAATGTTTGGAACCTAATGCTTATGTTGTGGATGTTTAATGTTTGGAACCTAATGTTAATATTTATGTTTAGAACCTAATGTTTATGTTTGGTTTTGGTTTGTTTTTCCGTTTGGAGTGCCTTAGTAAATGAGGAGATAATTTTGGGGGTAGAGTGCCTCCAATGATTTTTATATCTTGAAAATGGTAGTTTTGTAACTTTATTAAATTTTGGAGTGCCTGCATAAAAAAAGGAAGCCCCAAAATCAGCACCCTTAATTTAAAGCAGTGGAAAATAATAATATTCTAGTCTCATAATACAACAGTGATATTCTAGTTTTTTCCTTTTCCAAAAGATATCCGATTAATCCCTCAAATTACGAGGTAGCATTTGGAAACTGACTTTGTTTGGAAATTGGAACCTATAAAGAGAAAACGAAAGGAAGGAAAATTATTTCTCACGTTTGGTATTAAAGGAAAGAAAGAGGAAAAAAACTAAATGAGGAATCTAGCACAATGAATTTTCCTATACACTTTCCTTTTTTCTTTTCTTTTCCTTTTTCCCCCACAAATTCCAAACCGGCCGTTAATTAGATATATACAATACTTGTTTATTTTAAGGAAAATAATTTTGAAAACCTCAAATTTTAGCATTCCACCCACTCATTGTGTGAGAGGTTAATTAAAATGCCAAATATGGAGTTCGGGATAGTTAAAGCAGGGTGCTAAAAGCCTAAAATTGATATTCTCACTCCCAATTTTGATGCAGGGGCTCCAAGATACAGTAGTTTTCCAAAGTTACCCTTTTGCAAGTTTCATAATTTACTTCAAGCAATCCAAAAACCTTTATTATTCTTCTTTATTTCAGGCACTCCTAAGAAACAAATAGATTTTTTTTTTATCTGAAAAAGCATATAGTTGCTCAATTCCTTTTACTTCATGTCATTGAATTGCTTACTTCCATATGTAATGTTTCCTTGATAGTCTCTAAGCTATTGTCTCTATGTTCTAAACGAGGACAACCTGGACAAGTGGTCTTCGGCCTATGATTGTAGAACCATTCTTTTGTTCATGCAAAGTCTCTTGGGAGTTCTATAATATTATTTTTCCTCTCAAAAGTTCTCATAACTTCGGTAATGTGTTTTGTTTGTCTCACTATGAGTTTTAAAATATAGATTTGCAGCCGTTACGAAGATTTTGAGGAAAAAATGGTAGATAATGAGCACGAATGTATGAAGATCTTGTGTCACAACCGTTATGAAGATTTTGCAACATCAACATTTTCAATTTTGTGTTGTTTATTTTAGAGAATTCTAGCAATGTTTTTTTTTTTTTTTGTGTGTGCGTGCTGCAAAGTGGCGTGAAACAATCTGATATAGATGTATGTTTAATGTTTGGAACCTAATGTTTATGTTGTGGTTGTTTAATGTTTGGAACCTAATGTTAATATTTATGTTTAGAACCTAATGTTTGTGTTTAGTTTTGGTTTGTTTTTCCATTTGGAGTGCCTTAGTAAATGAGGAGATAATTTTGGGGGTAGAGTGCCTCCAATAATTTTTATATCTTGAAAATGATAGTTTTGTAACTTCATTAAATTTTGGAGTGTCTGCATAGAAAAAGAGAGCCCCAAAATCAGCACCCTTAATTTAAAGCAGTGGAAAATAATAATATTCTAGTCTCATAATACAACGGTGATATTCTAGTTTTTTCCTTTTCCAAAAGATATCCGATTAATCCCTCAAATTACGAGGTAGCATTTGGAAACTGACTTTGTTTGGAAATTGGAACCTATAAAGAGAAAACGAAGGGAAGGAAAATTATTTTCTCACGTTTGGTACTAAAGGAAAAAAAGAGGAAAACAACTAAACGGGGAATCTAGCACAATGAATTTTCCTATACACTTTCCTTTTTTTTCTTTTTCTTTTCTTTTCCTTTTTCCCCTCAAATTCCAAACCGGCCATTAATTAGGTTAATTAGCAATATTTTAACAGTAAGGAAGGAAAATTGAAGTAGCTAATGTAACTTTTGTTGACTTGGGAAAATGTCATAGGTGGGGCCATTCGCAATCTTTGAATGAATCTATGTTATAACTTTTTGTGTGGTGTTCCACAACACATGCAGTATGTAGGCACAGAGACACTGCCGTGGAAGAAGGTTTTAAGCATTTATCATGCATGCATGCGCACCTAGATCGTAATCCGTCGTGGAGAACAGAGGGGCGCTGTTCTCCCCTGCAAGGGTCAACACCTGTTGTCCTTGGCGATTCCGGGGAGTTCCTGTCTCGTTTCAATGATCGGAAACGTTCACGTCGAGCTCTTCGATGTGAACGTTTTCGATCATCGAAACGAGACCGGAACTCCCGGGGAATCGCCGGGGACAACAGGTTCTGTCCCTTGCCGGGGACAGCAACGCCCCTCTGTCCGGTGTTCTCAATTTTAAGAAATAATTGAACAGAGTGAATACAAATCTTTGATTTGAACGAAGAAAGTAGAAATCTTTACCAGGAAAATTGAAAAAATCAAGATTGAATCAACAAAAGTTAGTGCATGGTCTTCGCCAGCATATCTTATTACTAGCTAGTGCATTACCGAGAAATTATCAAGACTTTGATTTTCAAATCGCGTGTTGATCTCACCAATATTTATATATTCTTCTTGAATAATGAAAATTCTGTATTATAATTAAAAAATTTGTCCAACCCTTGGACTCCAAGTTCCTTCTTTTCCTTGATTTTTCTTTTTATTATTTTCTTGGATGTTTCCTTTAATTACTAGTACGAATTAATAATCTCAACTCCACCAAAAACCAGAGCTACTCCCTCTTGCGTACCAAAGAATTATGCACTTACGGGGCCTGTAGTGAGCCAAACTGATCACTACAGGGTGTAGTGAGCTCGCTCGGGTGCCCGATCGGCGATCAACGGTCCCGATAAATGGGGCTTAAATTATATGTATCAGCAAACCTATCGTATTTCCTACTTAGACGGTATATATCAGTACAAGTGTATAACTCGGTACTGTTTCAAATTGACTTCAAGATTTATTTTAAATCTTTTTAATATATTTAAGAATAACAAAAATACTTAAACTTGAGAAATAGAAAGAATTCTAACACTAACATTACTCCTAATAACAAATTAATTAAGTTGATTAACATAAGTATACACAAGTATTTTCGTATGGCCGATATTCCGATACGGAATTGAAAACACTGCTTGAGACACTTCCCACAAACAACTGTGAAAATGACGGTAAATCAATATTAATCCGAACTGTGTTCCTTGCTAACTGGAAAAGTTGTAAATTACATGACAATAACTAAAATGGCACGAGACAAGGACGTGCATGGGTTTCCCACTTAGGATGTGAATTATATATATATATATATATAGACCTATTGTCCTATATTGTTTTTTTTTTTTTTTTGGTAGCGACTGTGAGAATCCCCAATTTAGTGGCCTCATCTAGCTCAATTATCTTGAGAAAACAAGGCCCCCGAACAAGAGAAAATTTTGGGTACGGGTAGGGTAGATTCACGTATATCCAACCCGTCCAAACGTGTTTTGGATGACCCAGATCCGTGGGAGTAAACTTGGCCGTCCAAAACATGTTTGGACGGCTTGGATGTGGTGCTGGGCACTACGTGTTTCTACCCTACCCGTACCCAAAATTTTCTCCCGGAACAATAACAGTACTTCTTGGATTTCATGCTAAACATAATTATTATCGCATTTCATTACCTTGTAAAGCTAGCTATAATAGCATAACGACTATTGATAAAAGCAAGCGACCGTCTCTTGTGTGAATAATTTGTACACCGTCATCTAAAAATGGACAAAATTGTTCGAAACCGTTCATTATTGTTCGGAATTTATTCTTGTCGCGAATTCCAACGGATTGGGTCATAAGACTCAGTTTGATTTATCGATTTTAACCCGTTTAGTACTTTTAGCAAAAAAGGGGAAATTACCCCTTAGAATCATTTACTAATTAACTAGATATCAAAGTTAGAATGTTTTACTTACATATTATAACTAGTCATCAACACGTATTAGACCGCGTATATATAACTAAAAAATGTTATTTGCAAAGAGTTGAAGATACAAATGCCAACCACCATTAACAACTGAAATTTCCTTCTTCTAACCACCAAATTTCTGTTCAATAACTATAACATGCAGTAATGCAATTAATTAATTAATAGTAATCCCCCTTGCTATTAAAAAATAATTGCTCTCTCTCTCTCTCTCTCTCTCTCTCTCAACACTCACACACACACACACAGAGACAGAGTCAGACACAAAGGAATGTCAAGGTCCAACTCACGTGCTCTTCACGTGACCCCATGTAGCTGATCTCTCTCTCTATAAATATCTCCAATATCATGGTTCCTAAAAGCATCTCTCAAAGCTAATCAAATAAGCTCTTGATAAACTCTCCCTGAATTCCTAGCTGACTAGATTGATCAATGGCGCCTATATTCTCCAAAATAGGCATAATCGGAGGTGGGATTAGCGGTTTAGCTGCCGCTAAACAGCTCTCCCACCACCACCCGGTGGTGTTCGAGGCCACTGATTCTCTCGGAGGGGTGTGGAAACATTGTTCTTTCAGGTCTACGAAACTTCAGACCCCTCGTTGCGACTATGAGTTCTCGGACTACCCTTGGCCCCAAAGAGACAATTCAAGTTTCCCATCTTATACGGAGATACTGGAATACTTGTATTCTTATGCTGCGCACTTTGACTTGCTGAGGTTGGTGAGGTTCAATTCAAAGGTGGTGGAAATCCGTTTTGTTGGTGAACGGAGAACTGCTGATTATGGCAGTTTGTTACCGGGACAGCCGATGTGGGAGGTTGCTGTTCGGACCGACCAATCGGAGGGTGTGCAGGTTGTTAATTATTCTCACTATCATCATCATCTATATAACCTTGTTTCCTGATCATGCATCCGAAATATCTGCCTTTTTTTAAATATACTTTCCTCCTACAAGTACAAAATCAACTCGTTATTTCTAGTGTTTGACTAAGTAACACTGTGGTTACTTGACAGCCCTATTTTTAAAAAGTCTGCATATAAGTATTAAAGCTTGCAGACCGGTTCACCTGTTTCATGTTTATTTGTTTGTAAGCTGATCAAGATAAACCATCGGATAGAAAAAATAAAGTGAATATAATAAAAATGTTTACGCACGCTATGATCAATAAACATATTATCATCAGATGCTTATGTACAGATACATACTATACGTAATTGCTCGTTTGTCAATATTGTATTATGATTGGGGAGGTTTCTTGTGCTGATTTTTTTTGTTTTTTTGTTGTGGTTTGTTTGATGATGTATCACAGTGGTATGCCTTTGAGTTTCTTGTGATTTGCACTGGCAAATATGGTGATGTGCCAAACATACCAGATTTCCCGCAAAACAAAGGCCCTGAAATATTCAGGGGAAAGGTGTTGCATACCCTTGAGTACTGCAAACTTGATGATGAAGGAACTACACAGCTTCTTAAAGGAAAGAAGGTGGCTGTAATTGGGTACAAGAAATCGGGTATTGATTTGGCCTTAGAATGTGCTGAAGCAAATCAAGGTACATATTCCTAACTCAAAAAGTTTTCAGTCAACCCGGACAACTAATTGGGTTTAATGGGGAAATTGCTAGCTGCAAATTAACTATTCCATTAAGGCAGTTTTTAGAATAAACTGTCTTTTCACGATTTTTTATGTGATGTATTGTGAGAGAATGACTTTGTCTTGATTTTTTAAAAAAACTTATTTTTGTAAGTGGAACACCCCCTTATTTTAGTCAAATTCTGATGTGATTTTCTCTGTTTTTTGTTTGTTTGTTTTGAAAAGGATGTGATTTAACTCCACACATGCCTTTTTGACAATATGGGCGGATAATGACCCTTGTTTAATTATTTGGGGGAAATTCTTGGTGCAGGTCAGCGGGTTTTCATTGTCTTTTCACTAAAAAATACTAAAGGTTTAATTTGAGTGTGTGACTGAAATAGTACTACACTACCTATATAGTTGACCAAAAGTAGGGATATCTATTTTTTTGGAGAATGCCTACGGTTTGGTGAAGCAGTCAAAGAGGGGATGGGATGGATTTTAGGATGTGTTGACTTGGAAACTTACCCAAATTTTTTTTGGTCAACTTTTAAAGGAAACATAAAAATTGGCCAAGGGGTCCATGTAGTGCACAAAATGCACTACACGGTGCAGTGCGCACCATCCGACCATCCATTTCGATAATGGGCGGCTCGGATTTAATCCAAACAATCAACGGTCAGATTCAATTCACTGCTCGGATTAAATCCGAGCCGTCCATTTTCGAAATGAACGGTCGGATGGTGCACTACACGGTGCAGTGCACTGCACCATCCCCCAGCCGATAAAAATTACCCTATGAATGATTAACTTCTCAAAAGTCACTCTCTAACTTTTTAAAAAAGCTCATTACTTTAACTAAAGTAATAAAGGACAAAAATGTAATTGTGTTGCGTTTGGTCTATTAGTCTTTTAAAGAAGACAAACATTTTAGGACAATCAAAGTCACAAAATGGACAATCTAGTACAGAAACTTTTTGTACATATTTTGTACAAATATATTGTTTTGAGCCTCTTCGAGGTCCCACATGAATAATAGGAGCCGTTCATGTTTTTCAAATTAATGTTTACTAGTACCTTGTAAAAAATTAGCTAAATCAGATATTGGTAACTGCTCCATCAGTTCATCCAGTGTTTTATTAATAAATAAAACACAATAAAACACTGGATGAACTGATGGAGCAGTTACCAATCTCTGATTTAGCTAATTTTTTACGGGGTACCAGTTAACATTATTTGGAGAAATATGAACGGAGTCGATCATTCGTGTGGAAATTGAGGAGGCCCAAAATAACAGATTTGTACAAAGAAATTTGTACCCATAGATTTATGGGACAAATAAATTGTACTAAATAGTTTATGATGGTTTCGTTTTAAGTTCAGTTTGATTCTTTACTTACCCTATTACTTATCCAACATGGATTTATTATACAAATAGCTCAATTCGTAATTTGGTTCTTGCTTAATTTGTTTTAGGCCCTGATGGCCAGACATGCACCATGGTGATCAGGACACTGCATTGGACTGTTCCACATTACTGGATTTGGGGTTTACCCTTTTACTTATTCTACTCCACAAGATCTTCTCAATTCCTACATGAAAGACCCAACCATGGCTTCCTCAGGAGCTTCCTTTGCCATCTATTATCTCCAGCTGTAGGTTAATTTAATCTCTTACAGTGAAACACATGCCATCATCTAACTTATTCACATACAAATTATCATTCTAGCTAGTTGCTGACTAAATTATTCGAATTGGTTCTTGATAGAGAAAAGCTGTATCAAAGATCATCGAGTCCTATTTGGTTTCAAAACTTCCACTGGAGAAATATGGATTGAAGCCAGATCACGCCTTTGAGGAAGACTATGCTTCATGTCAGATGGCTATTTTGCCTGAAAACTTTTTCGCCGAGGCTGATAAGGGAAAAATTGCATTCAAAAGAGCACCACGTTGGTGGTTTTGGGAGGGAGGGGTCGAGTTTGAAGACAACACAAAACTGGAGGCTGATGTTGTCATGCTTGCAACTGGTTTTGATGGGAAATCAAAACTAAAATCTATAATTCCAGAGCCTTTTCGTGGCTTAATTGATTTCACTTCTGGCATGATGCCTTTATACAGGTGACCAAAATTTTAAAAACACTAAATGTTAACACAACATTCGATACCCTTGAAATCAAATTGCATGACATTTTCTTTTTTCCCTTTGTTTTTTTTAGGGGCACAATACATCCATTGATTCCAAATATGGCATTTGTGGGTTACATTGAGAGTGTCTCAAACCTACACACTGCAGAGATACGATGCAAATGGCTGGCTCGACTTGTGGACGAGCAATTTAAGCTCCCAAGTGTGGAGAAGATGCTTCAACAAACAACTAAAGAGATAGAAATTATGAAGAGAACGACCAGGTTCTATAAGAGAAGTTGCATTTCTACCTTTAGTATCAACCACAGTGATGAAATCTGTGAAGAGATGGGTTGGACATCTTGGAGGAAGAAGAATTGGCTTGCTGAAGCCTTTAGCCCTTACAACAGTCAAGATTATGAAGAGGAAGAATGAAAGAGTGACACTGGCATACTAATTTCTATGCTGTTTATTATATCTACTATTAAAAGATCTAATTAATACTAGTTGATTTATGTTGTTGACTGAATAAAAAAGCAGAGTGAATGAGAATTGTAAGAAACATCATGTATAAGAGCAATGATATTATATATTTATGAATAAAGCATAAATTCTTGTGCACTACAATTATTCGATTACCGAAGTCATGTTCCAAAAGCACAAGCATAGTTTGTTGCCCTGACCTAACTAATACTAACTCTATTGATTACATAGAAGTGAAAGATGGGCGTAAAAGATATGTACACTAGACCAAACGCATAAGAGATCGAAGTCAATGAATCTAAGTCCAAGACATGGATTAGAATAAGAGAAGTCAATCAATAAATATTGCGTAAAAACACAGATTCGGATATATTTAATAACCGGAAAATAATTAATACAGATTAATTAAGGATAACCGGAAAATAATAAATAATAAATAAATATCAAGAAGAAATTTAATTACTGAAAGTAAATGTATTTAAGCCGAATCCCGTGTTTCACACAATTTCCTTAAAACAAAAATGGCTGCCTCACCAAAGGATTCTTAAACATCTTCAACTTCTGTTTCCCAATATAAGACAGTTGCATGCCCAATAGCGGTTGCACCTTGCCGGAATTGTTCAGCGAACCGAACTTTGTAGTACTCTCTCACACAGAACAAGGAATAGAAGAAACAAAACTGGAATGGAGATGTGGTTTTTAATTGGTTTGTTGAAATAATGAGAGGAGAAGCCCATTTATAGGATTCAATTAGGGGAGCCTCAGAATTGAATCCTATAACAACAAATTAATTTTTCAGGGATGAATATTTGTAATAGGTATCAAATTGAATATATTATTCACTTTCTGAAATTGAATTCACAATTCAATTTGCTTTACCAAATACAAAATTTATTTGGCATAATTTCATCTTTGAAACCTATTCACTTTATGAGACAATTTCTTCTTCATTCCTTAATGAATTTGTAAACCCACTTGGTCCCACCTCAAAAGGTCTTTGGGTCCCACTTGAATTTTGATCCTATGCGCCCAAATTATTATGAACAAAATTCCTCATTTTTCAACAATCCCCCACATGAATGAAATTGGCAGAATAATGGCATGAAAAATGTGGATGCCAAACGACATTTGAGAGAGAGAGAGAGAGAGAGAGAGAGAGAGAGAATAACAGATTGTAAATACCCGAAATTTTACCAAAAAACATTTCAAATTAAATTGGGGAATTTTATGAAATAACATTTAAAAAATAGAAAGTGGGTAAATGTGTAATATTGTTTGAAATTGGACTATTAATTGGTAGCACACATGTAACAAGAGGGGCGTGTACTGTAATTAAACCATTGTGGGGGTATATTAGAGAGAGAGAGAGACAGAGAGAGAGAGTTCATTTCTCTCCCTCCCATATAGAGGCCGACCCTCCTCCCTCTTACCCTCTCTCTAAAAATTTCCCCAAATCACTCACAAATCCCCCTTTCACACTTCATATCCATAGATCCATCCATTATACTTCACCTTCATGCCATTGGAGCTTGTACCTTGCTTGTATTCGCGTGGGGAAGTTGATTATCAGTTGAGGCTCAAGTTTGGAGCTAGGGTTTAGATTTGGGTTTTGATCTACAACATTTGGAGCTCAATCTTTGAGGTAGGGGTGTTTTTCTAGTTATTCTAAGTGTTTATGTTGTGTTTTGTTGCATTTCCATGGCCAAATTCATATATTTCTTGCTTGAGTAGAAATCCCCCACCAATGGTGAAAATTTGTCAACTGTTCTCGCCCAACATTTATGCTCTGTCCGTCCTAACAGGATTTCCAGTGATTTTGGAATTGTTTGACACTCCTTTGACCTCTAATTGAGTTGTTTGATCATGTGATTGAAATCCCCATCATTTATACTCCGTCGTTCGATTGAAATACAAACTTCTAGTGCATTGTATCTATAAATTGTATCTATAAATTCTGCTAATCTGATGATTATATTAACTTTCCTGTGGACACGACCCGTGACAATGGCACAACGTACAATGGACGTGATTTTGAATGAAACAAGTATTGTTTTGTAAAGGACACTTGAGGGACACGTGAGGGACACATGGTACTTGAAAAAGGAAAGATTTGACTTAGGGGTGTTCCACAAACAAAAAATAATTTTTTCTCGAAAAACCTTGATAGGTCATTCTCTCACAATCCATCACATAAAAACCCGTAAAAAGCTAGTTTATTCTAAAAACACCCTTAGCGGAACACTCCCTTAAAGTTTGGTTGTGGTTACTAGGACCCCACTTGGGTGCTGCTAGGCATGAGTTACGAGGCCCGTGAATTGACGGGGGTTACGAGGTCCATAAATCTTGGCAGAGGGCTACGAGGTCCTAGGGAGACGTCCCGAATGCTCGACAGGGGTTACGAGGCCCAAAAATATACTTGGCAGAGGTACGGGACCCAAAATTCCTAGATTTTCGAGAGATTGAATAACAATGGTTTGAAATGAATGAGTGAAATAGGTGATAAGTATTTGTGGACACTTAAGGTTGAACAAAGAGATTTTTATGAACGAAATGACGATTTGTGAAATGATGACACTTGAATTCTCACTTACTTCGTATCTTGATATTGATCATCGTATGTTGGCATAGATTACATTATCTATCTCATGCTCATCTCATTGCATATTCATTTAGAGTTTTTAGATGAACCTCTACTGGGCTAATGTAACTCACCCTTATAATTTCATGTACCACACATGGAGCATGAGTCTGTTTGCATGGAGTGCTTGGATGTGAATGAGAGACAATAATTTTTTATATTATATTTTTGAAGAGATGAACTTGTAACTTTATTATTTCATCTGTTTTGACTATGGGAAGTTTGTAACTTAAGTATTTTGAACTTATGTTTCTACTTTGGGGTATTGGTATTTGAATTAGACTAGTTATGTGTAATGAACTTGGTACAATGTGAGATGACTTTTGGAATGATTATGTGTGAAGCTATGGAGTTATATTATTGAGAAATGTTTATTTATTTGAGTTGAAAATTGAGGGCGTGACACAGATAATTAATTCCCATACAAGGATAGGTAGTTCGGCTTTGAACCTTTCTTAGTGAAAGTCTATTGAGTTTACTAGCTGATCAGTGAATGCAATATCTGGAATTGTTCTATCATTTGTGTAGACAGAGACAACAGACTTCACATGGAAACATTTCCTAACAAAGTTCAGTTCTCATAGTTGTCTCATTTCGGCTTTGAAACACTTGCCTGGTTCAATAAGTGTTTTAGAGAATTTTGCCTTGTCAAATTCTCATAGAAGCGGCTCCCACTTCATACTCACATAGGTGACTTATTGTATAAGAGTATCCTGCTATACCCTGCTTAGAATACCAAAATTTCTACCGCATAAGAGTCACTAAAAGCTATGGTTGACTTCTACCTTTGTAGGCATCACCATTTCATCGTAGGAATGGATAACAGAGTTATAGTACTCCTTGGCGATACTTCTGAATTACACGCAACTAGGTTGTCCCTTTGAACCTAGATCTTGGGATCTCTAGTTAACTAGGTTGGGTTTCCTTTGCTGTAATTTTTTATATCATAGGCTTTAGCCCCATTCCCCTCGAAGATTTATTGACAAGATCTCTACTTAACCTTTTGGTTAACGGATCTATTTTATTTTCTTTTGACTTTACATAGTCAATTATGACAATCTCACTCGAGAGAATTTGTCTAACGGTATTGTATCATTGATGCATTGATGCATATGTCTAGACTTACCATTATACATGTTGCTCTATGCCCTTCCAATTGTTGAGTGACTTTCACAATATATGCATGGCTTATTGTAAAGACCCGTAAATTCAAATTCTTTCTTTTATTTATTATGAGTAATGTAGATGATTTTTAATTAAAATTTGATGTTTGATTGTGTTCCATCGAACTAGTTGTTTGGTTTGTATATTTTGATGTACCGAGGGTTCGGTGGATAGGTGGAGTACGTGCTTTGACGTAGAAAAATGCTTTGGGATGATTGAAAATGGACTAGCCATGGTTGGAGATCAAAACGGTGATAGAAGCTTAAATTCCCAGATTTTCTAGGAGGTACCGGTCCTGACTTTTTATCAGTACCAGTACCCCGCGAATAGAGAGCAAATTTCAGTTAGGGTACCGGTACCACCATTTGTATCAGTATCGGTACCCAAGCCCTTTTTCTGCAATTTTTGTACGCGTGTCAAGCATCTATAAAAGGGATGAATTGGACTGACCAAAAATATTGAGGGGTAATGATGCGGAAATTACAATGCTTATTGGCTAGGATCTTTGTGATTGTAGAAACTGGACTCTGATTAGTTATATAGCATATATGTTGTTCATAATACTACACGTACGTGATCTTGTCATGGCCTTTTTTTAGCATTCTCATATCATGTCATATTCTTATAAATTGCCAAAGATGTCCTTACTGGGCGAAGTAAATGCTCACCCCTTCCATTTTCAGGTACGAACCAGGATGCATGATTGGACTGCTTACAGGGGCGGACCTGGGGGGGGTGCGAGGGGGGTGTTCGGCCCCCGCACTCCCTCCAATTTTCGACAAATTTTCAATTTTTTCAGTGTATTTTTCAATTTTTCTGTATATTTTCTATGGAGTGACCCCCCTTTCTATGGAGTAGCCCCCCCGCAGCTACAATCCTGCGTCCGCCACTGACTGCTTAACATGACATCCTTTTCGAGTTCAGCTTCATACAAAGAGAATTATCTAGTCATCTTGTAATCTCGTTTTAGGGAGATGAAAATGTAATTCATCCATTGTATTTTGACATAAGATTATTGTAATGACTTAAATACAGTCATTGTGTTCACTTCACATTTTCAAAAAAATTTCCAAAAAGATTTTTTCCCCATCGCTCATCTTTCCAATCATTAATCACATTTCTCTCTACTCATACCCCTCTCTGCAATCATTATTCTCATTTCTCTCTCTATATCTCTCCAATTATTACACCTCTCTCTAATTATTACTTTTTCCAAAAATTCATCCAAACACTATCTCAAAAATATTTCTCAAAATATTCTTCTCAAAACTCTCAACCAAACAAAGCGATTACCTTTCTTCAGCATTGCAGATTTGTTATAACCTTATGACTGTATCTATTTTGGGATAGCCCCTTGTATTGGGTAAACAATTTGGCATAGTCTACATATGGTATTTTTGGGTGTTTATTTATGATTAGGTGTTGATTTTAAAATGTTGAAAAATTGAGGGCGTGACACTTATCTACTTATTTGTTCCTTGTAAAATAGTCTCCACTTAAATTTCGCCCTTGTAAATTTTTTTGTTTTAATTTTACCCTTGTAGTTTATGACGCACTTCAACGTTATCCTTTCTGTACAAAAGTGGATGGAAATATGTAACGTGGCTAACGGAAGGCTGATGAGAAACCTTTGCTGATAGGGTGACACAAACATTGGGCACTTATCACTTCCCGCCTACCTGTAAACCTTAAATACCCAAATCCCCTAATTGTTCCCACCGAATAACAAGTAATTCTACCTCTTTATTCCTTTATCTATTAATTCCCCCACCTTCGTCGTTTGCTCTAGGTACTAACCCTAGCCACCATACCCACCGGGCCACCATACCTTCTCACCACTCTTCTCTATCCCCACCCCTATCATCCTGTACAAAACCTTTGTTATCTCTATCTTGAGCTCCTCCGGAATCAATGACGACGGTTTCGACGCCAATTTGGGTGCCGTGGCTATGATCTCCATTATTCAACTTCTACACCACACACAAAAAAAAGAAGAGAGAGAGATTATTGTTAGTCAATTAAAACAAATAGCTCAGAGGATAGGAAGAGGGGAAAAAGAAAACTGACCCTTTTTTTTTTTTGGCAAATTGGAGCTTTGGAAGAAGCAAGGTGACGAGACTGGAGATGGCGACAGTGTTAGTCTCACCAGCGAAGTCGAAGGTTCCCAATTAATTTTCTCTGTTATGACTCAACCGTTTGAAATTGAGAACTATTGAGGCCTTTTTCCTGATGCTGAAAAAATCACATACGCCCACATGTTAGCTATGTTTTCGCCATCTTTTCACCAAAAAAAAGAATGATTGGAGTATAGGAGTACCTCGTTAAGGTCATCATATGTAGAGAGAAACGTGTTTCTCTATAGCGTCATTCATAGCCTCTTAGGCATGTATAGGGAAAATGGGTTTATTGGGATTACAACGAGTTTTGTCGACTAAGATATGAGTATTATATTACCACGTGACTCGCACTTGTTCTATTTCCCCTCCAAACCGAGTGCCAATAAGCCAGGTCAGCTTTCCCATTAGTAAATTGACGGATCCAAAGGGCGTGGGCCTAATTGAAATAAATGTGTCGAGATTGGAGATTTAATTAACATTTAATGAAGTTTGGAGGCCTATGAGGCATTACGGTCAAAGTGGAGGCTTTTTTGAAGTTTTTCCCATGATATATGGCCTTTTAGTAATGTTTCGTGCTGCTATTGACGAAAGTATACAAAACTAATTGTCTCTCCATCACCGTAGATTAAATCCAACAATTTATTAAGTTGCGATCATCCCCATAGCTTCTTTGTTGATACTAGAATTTAAAGCATATCACTCAAAGAAAAAGTCTTAGTTACAAGTTTACAACCAGTCTAGTGGAGTTCGATCCGAATAAAAGTTAGATTATGAAAACCCCTCCACTGTAGCGTTTTATACTCTAATGCAGAACCAACCAGGTAACCAACAAATAGCTAGGAGCCATTATAATTAATAGGTAGTGCCATTTCTGAGATCAAGAATCAACATAAAATTATTGGTCCAAAAAACATATTTCTAATGCAATGCATCCACTGCCCAGAATCATAACACTCCTTTGTTCAAAAGCTGGACCATTCGAGCACTTGTAAAATACTAATCTTCAGCACTAGTCAATGGATATATCCCTAAATGCATTAGACTGGGAAGTACAAATGAACCCCCACTGTACCGAGAATCAGAATAATGTCGTCATTATATGAAAACAATTAGCAACGTAAAGGCAATTCATCAACTGAAATACTGATTAATTAATCCAAAAGATAACATTATCCACAAAAGTACTGATCGATCTAAAAAGACCCACTGACTAAGAACAAATCCCTAGCTAATGACCAAATACCAAAATCAAAAGCTAAAAGGAATTCAAGCACTGAACATTGGACAGATAAAGAGCCATTTACGTTTTCCAAAAACCAACTCTGTTATAGAACTAGAAACAACAAATTAGTATTCAAACCGAATCCCGTGTTTCACACGGTTTCCTTAAAATTAACAAAATCACGCCGCACCGCACGCAGGATGCTTGAGCGTGATTTTCGGCGTCTGTTTCCCAGGATAAGACGGTTGCACCTCTCCGGAATTGTTTAGCAAACTGAACTTTGTAGTAATCTCTCACACAGAACAAGGAATAATAAAAAAAAACTGGAATTAATGGAGATATGGTTTTTGGTGTGTTGAAACAATGAGAGTAGAAACCAATTATAAGATTCAATGGGAGCCTTAGAATTTAATACAAATGAAATTAATACAAATGAATTCTGTAACATCAAATTAATTTTGGATCAAGGTGCCTGTAAGGACCAAGTTTCGGAGTTCTTTGTTTTGGCAATTCCGTTTGACAAAACACATATTTACATCGAGTTGTAATTTTATTTTTTAGAGTATCTGTTTAGGTGTGGAAATGTATCATCTCTTTATGTAATGGTTGAGAGTGCGATAGTATGTATTTTAGTGGTGAGTTGAGTAGGTTATTTTACTAGTTCAGAAGTTGCTCAAGACTTGCTCGAGCAACATGTCCAGCAACTCTTCTGCCAAGAATAACTCCAGGACTTGCTCGAGCAACCTGTCGAGCAAGTTGGGCGCGGATAGCTATCTATAAACCTGTCCAGGACTTTCATCATACTTACAGCAGCCGCACTTTTTGGGAAGAGAGAGAAAAAAGTTTCTTCATCTTTTGAACCTTGGAGTTTCAACACAATCAAACAATCGTACAACTACATGTTCATCTCCAATAAGTTCTCTACAATCTACAAGTAATTTCTAGGGAATACTTTTGGTGGGATTCCGAAAGTATCCAAGGAAGGCTTGTGCGATTCAAGGCGTTGGCGATCAAGATCACTGGGTGCGGTGTACCTGTGACTCGGCAGGTGATACTTAGGACGTTGTGAGGATTTACATCGTTTGGATAAGTATATCTGTAACTGCACAATGAGTATAGTGATTTTGATTCATTCCCGTGGTTTTTTACCCATTTAGGATTTTTTACGTATATCTCTGTGTTGTGGGATTTGACTGCTTGCGTGAATTTCTGCTGGTAGTATTTTTTTTTGAAACGGCAACAAAATATTATTGAACTCGACAACGGGTACATCGAGGAAAAATTAACCAATGATTCGCATTCATACTGTTAGGGTTTTTACGGATTATTAGGGAACCCTAATTTTTCAGTGCCCAAATTATTATGAGCAAAATTGATTCACAATCCAATTTGCCATTCCAAATTCAAAATTAATTATGGCGAAATTTCACCTTTGAAACATACTCACTTTATGAGACAATATCTCATTCATTCCGCAACGAATTTGTTCATTCTTTCTACGGTTTAATCGCCTTACTTAAGAGAATGTAAACCCACTCAGACCCACCTCAAAATGTTATCGGGTCTCACTTGAATTTTGGATCAAAGTGCCCAAATTATTATGAACAAAATTTCCAATCTTCCAACAGTTTTTTTTTCTTTCCCGAAGATATCCCGATTAATCCCCAGGTTAGCAATTTTTTAACAGTAATGGAATAAAATCCAATTTCGCATGCACAAGTTACTCATATAAATATATGGAATATGAACTTGGTAGACTTGAGGAAATTTCATTTCATAGGTGGGGCAATTGGCTCGTTTGACTTTTTCAATTGCGTACATAGATGTGATATTGTCCTACCACCACAAATAGCCATATATAGCAATTACCATGCATACATAATATTACATGCAGAGATGTCGGTGTTCTCAATTTTTAAATCAAATAAATAAAGGCCGGTCTTGACATTTTGAGATCCAAGACAAATTGAAAAAAAGTGGGCACCCTCTATGTGTTTTACGTACATACATCAAAATAACAAAAAGATTAGACAACTTCAAAAGGCAAAATTAAAACTAACTCCTTAACAAGTAAAATTTCAAAGTTACGTATACTATCATTAGAATTTAAAACAATCAATTCAAGATTACTAATTCTTGCATTTTTAATAGCAAAAGTACTGAGTAATTGTTATCATATAATCAAATTTTCACTTATTTGGAATATAACCCTATAACCATTATTTTAACATATACTACACAAATTTTTAAGACCCCTTCTTCCTTTTAGCAAAATTTTGGATGGCCAAGGTGAAAGGTTTGGTAGTCTTTAGCAAGGGATGGTAATGCAAATCTTTATTAGACTATTAAACAGAGTGATTTGAATGCATATCTTTGATTTGAATCGAAGAAAGTTGGACTCTTTACCAGGAATATTGAAAACATCGATCTTGAATCAACAAAAGATTTAGTGCATGGTCTTAGCTAGAATCTGAGAAAGGACTTTGACTTCATATCCCGTGTTGATCTTATCAATAATTCAATATCTACTTGTATTATTAAAATTCTTATTTATCAAAGGTCCTTTTCCGTGATGTTTCTTTTTTTATTATTTTCTTGGATGTTTCCTTCAATTCGTACAAATGATCTCAACTCCACCGAAAACCAGAGCTATTCCCCTCTTGCATAGCTAGCATAGATATACAGAATTATGCACTTATTCTAGTTTCTGACATTCATTTATTCATATCAATTAATATGTTTTAAAAAAACAAAACAAAAGTATGCTTAGGTATAAAGCCAATTCGACCACAAAAAAAAAAAAAAAAAATCCTCATAAGCGGATACATGAAAATGACAAAACCCTAAATGTTACTCTCATCACATTCAGTCTCTTGTTTAGGAATTCGCTCATTCTTAAGATTTCAGGTTCAACTGCTCTTTCACATTACTCTTGAGCCACTTCCCACAAACAACCGTGAAAATGGCTATAAATCAAGATTAGTCTGAACTGTGTGCAAAATGACTTGCGTCATCCTTCATTGCGTAATCCTTCTTTATTAAAAAGGATTGCAAATTAAAGAACTATATTTAAAGTGGCACGAGACAAGGACATGCATGGTGTTTCCCACTTGGTATGGGAATCTTATACTCCTATAGTCTTGAAGACCTATATGTATTCTATATTGTTGAACAGATACCCGCAGCATTAATATTGACTAATTGCATGTTCAAAGTTCAAACCAGGATTAATGATGAAAAATCCTATATCACCAAGGTTTGTGGATTTACAATGTATGAACTCTTAATCGAGAACTCACCAGATCAATATATAAACCAAATGTGCAAACGAAGAAGCAACCAAAAAGAGAACGCCAAGACTTATGTTGAAAGCTCCTAAATGGGTAACAAATCACGGGAAAGAATCAATGCATTATACTCGTTGTGTCAAAAAAATAATTTTACCTTACGATTTGAATCCTCACAATCACCCTAAGACTTATTTGCCGAATCCATGTTCACTACAAGCGTGTTCGTCAAGATGTATTAGACCGTGTATACCTAAAAAAATATTGTTTACACAGAGTTGAAGATACAGAGAAAATCGCCAACTAACATGTAGTTAAACAAAACCACAAAGATTAATTAGACGAAATTTCCTTCTTCTAACCACCAAATTTCAGTTCAATAACTATAACATGCAGTACTTAATTAATTAATATTTGGGAAAGTAACGGTCATTTCTCTCTCTCTCTCTCTCTCTCGCTCTCTCTCTCTCTCACACACACACAGACACACACAGACACACACAAAAGAGCTAGCGTCAAAGTCCAACTCACGTGCTCCTAACGTGACCCCATGTAGCTGATCTCTCTATAAATATATCCAATGTCGTGGCTCCTAATCACATCTCTCAAAGCTAACAAAAAAAAGCTAAGCTAGCCCTTGATAAACTCTCCCTACATTCCTAACTAAATTGATCAATGGCACCTGTGTTCTCCAAAATAGGCATAATTGGAGGTGGGATTAGCGGTTTAGCAGCCGCTAAACAGCTTTCCCACCACCACCCGGTGGTGTTTGAGGCCACTGATTCCCTTGGAGGGGTGTGGAAACATTGTTCTTTCAGGTCTACGAAACTTCAGACCCCTCGTTGCGACTATGAGTTCTCAGACTACCCTTGGCCCGAAAGAAACAATTCAAGTTTCCCATCTTATGTGGAGATACTGGAATACTTGTATTCTTATGCTGCGCACTTTGACTTGCTGAGGTTTGTGAGGTTTAATTCAAAGGTGGTGGAAATCCGTTTCGTTGGTGAACGGAAGACTGCTGATTATGGCAGTTTGTTACCGGGACAGCCCATTTGGGAGGTTGCTGTTCGGACCGACCAATCGGAGGGTGTGCAGGTCGTTATTCTCACTCTCAGCTACAAAACTCTTTTTTATTTTTTCAGCTATAGTTTGCACCAAAAAAAAAACAAAAAAACTATAGTTTGATTCCCTCCTAAAGAACAAAACCCAACTTGGGATTTGTTATCTTTCACTAACTCTCTTTATTCTGGTAAAACCTTTGGGTGTACACTGTGGGTACTTTAACCCCAAAGTTTTAAGTATGTTTCGATAAGTATACATGTAAGAAAGAAATAGATAAAAGTATACATGCATATATAATACTATTGATCTAGAATCTAGCTAACTACATAGAATAAATATATATATAGGGGGAGCTTCTCCTCCGAACTCCGGGAATCCTGACCCCCATGATCCGAGCATTTTTTTGACGATCCGAGCCGTTCAATGTGTTCAGAATGTCCCACGGGAAATCTCAAAAAAAAGAAAGGGGAAGGGCTTGATCCAAGCAGTTTTTCACAAAACTGTAAATATACAGTTTTTGCGAAAAACTGCTTGGATCAAGCTCTTCCCGGTATTGTTTTTTGAAGATTTCTAGCGTGGACCCTTGAAAACACCTTCTGAACACATTGGTCGGCTCGGATTTTCCAAAAACAATTTGCAAAACAAAAATAATACATTTTTTCTTAAATCCGGGAGGTCCGGATAAGAAATTTCCGTATATATATCAAAGCAGCACTCAAATACTATTTATCTTACTTTTTAGAGCAAATCTTGATGGATGTGTAGAATCAAAGCTGCACTCAAATATTCGATCTATATCCATATTGTTGAAGGTTGGAGCTCAAAAACCTAATAAACAATTGAAAGAACAATCAATTAACCTAAAAAAAATCAAAAGAAATACAAAACTGAGAGAGAGAGAGAGAGAGAGAGAGAGAGAGAGAGAGAGAGAGAGAGAGAGAGAGAGAGAGAGAGAGTGGAGCTTCTCTGTTTTAACTTTACTTGTTTCCCCTTTTTTACTGAACACTGGTTTTACGAATGAGTGATTGCCCTTATATGTTTACTTAATTTATTAGGTTTTAATTTATTCTTGTTACAGGCTATTAGGTTTCAATTTATTCAAAGAAGATTGATTTGTGGGCTAATTTTTTGGTGGGCATTTATTTAATTTTGTTCTGGGCTAATTTTTTGGGCGGATATTCATTTAATTTTGAACTCGGTGTTCATTCATATTTATAGACTGGGTGTTCAAAAGAGATTAATCTTAAATTTTGACATATATTATAAGAATTTTTTTTGGGGTGGTCATTGGACCATTAAGACTTAAGAGTTGCATGTAGCTCAGCCAGTGAGACACACGATAATCAAGAAAAATGTTACTTAGATGTTATTTTTCAGATATATAAATTCACTTTCTGGTTTTTTATTATTGTATTATCATTGGGGAGGTTCTTATGCTGATTTTTGTTGTCTTGGTTTGTTTGTTGATGTTATTGCAGTGGTATGCCTTTGAGTTTCTAGTGATTTGCACAGGCAAATACGGTGATGTGCCAAAAATACCAGATTTCCCGCAAAACAAAGGCCCAGAAATATTCAGGGGAAAGGTGTTGCATACCATTGATTATTGCAAACTTGATGATGAAGGAACTACAGAGCTTCTTAAAGGAAAGAAGGTGGCAGTAATTGGGTACAAGAAATCAGCTATTGATTTGGCCGTAGAATGTGCTGAAGCAAATCAAGGTACATATCCCAACTCAGAAAGTTTCAGACCCCCACAACTTATATTGGATTTAATTGGCGGAATATCGCTGCAAACTTCTTAGAATATGGAGTTTATTTTGCACAGACTTTTTTGGACTTTTTAAGTAAGCAAAAAGTGCAAGTGTTTTGGTTAAATGCAAAAAAGATTTTACGATTAGGTCCAAGCAAGTTGTCTCCTACTCAAAGATGTTTTTGGCAAAAAAAAAAAAAAAAAACATAAAACAAAAAAGTTTGTTCAAAACTCCCTCTTGGTCAAAATATGATGTGATTAACTCCACACATGCTTTTTGACAAATGGGCCGATGATGACCGAACTAGTTTAGTATTTGGGAAAATTCTTGGCGCAGGTCAGCGGGTTTTCATTGTCTTTTCCCAGGAAAATACAAAAAGGTTAAATTTGTGTCTGAGTCAAATAGTACTACAGTATTTATTGTTGGTGAAGCAGTCAAACAGTAACGAAGTTTAGGATGTGTTGACTTGGAAGCTTTCAACGGCTGGTTTTCATCTGGGAAATTACTACTCCCACCCTTTTTTTTTTTTCAATTTGGGAAATACAATTGTTTAAGGGAACACAAATATTACCCTGTAAATGCTTTAACTTTTCAAAAGTTGCCCTCTAAAGTTATCAAAGGGACAAAAAGGGAGTAATTGTGTAGCTTATGATCCATTACTTTTTAAAAGTAGCCAAATATATAGGAGTAAAAGTCAAAAAGGGGGCAAACAAATTGAATAGCAAGGAGTAGTAAGATACTTTCGGAAAATGTTGATGGAAACTATAAATAATATTGATATACTATATTTATTTTCTTTTGGGGCAATTGATCAGTAGATGGAGATAGGATTAGGGATGAGACTAGAACACATGTATCGTGATTGCTTGGGCAATCCATGTATCTGTGAGAGGGAGAGAGAGACCTAGCTAACATGGCCTTGGGCCAAAACGGCGTTGTTGTTTAAAGACGTTGCCAACCTCACTGCAAGCACCTGGTCCAGGTATTCAGAATATTACCTAAAATGTGCCCAATTGGCCCAAGCAACATTACGAGCTTACTAAAAAAATATTTGAACCAATTATTAACTTTAAAATATTTTTATGAGCTTACTAAAAAATTATTTTAAAGTTATTGACCGGTTCGGATCATTTGTATGAGATCCCAAAGTAGGCCCCATACATCCATAGTTTTTTTTTTTTTTATTAGCAACAAGATTTTATTGAAACTCGACAAAGAGAGAGAGAGAGAGAGAGAGAGAGAGAGAGAGAGAGAGAGTAGAGCTATCTTACATCCATCCATAGTTATCTGACACGAGAGGGAGAGAGAGCAGAGCTAAAGGCTACCTAACGTGGCCTTGGGCCAAAACGGCATGGTTTAAAGGTGCTGCCAAGAAAGCCTCACTGCAGGCACCCCGCTCCCATGAATACCACTTTTGAATATTGGACCGTCTCTATGAGGAATATTATTTATCCACATTTAAAGGTGTCCTTTGAAGTATAAATTTGTATTTCAAAGCATTGCATATAATTTTCAGATATTTGTTTTGCACCTTTAATTTTAAGATTTTTGATGTCCTTTTTGAGCATTCCCACAACACATTTTTACATTTGCTATAAATAACTCCAAACAAATTCATCAAAATCTCTGAAGTTTTAAGTAGTTTACGGATGGTTTCTTTTGAAGTTCAATTCGATTCGTTAATTATCCTACTAGTTATCCAACAGGGATTTATTATACAAATAAACTCAATTCGTAATTTTGCTCTTGCTTTCTTTGTTTTAGGACCAGACGGCCAGACGTGCACCATGGTGATTAGGACACTGCATTGGACTGTTCCACATTACTCGATTTGGGGTTTACCCTTTTACTTATTCTACTCCACAAGAACTTCTCAATTCCTACATGAAAGACCCAACCATGGCTTCCTCAGGAGCTTCCTTTGCCCACTATTATCTCCGGCTGTATGTTTAATTTAATCTCTTACAATGAAACACATCCCATCACCTAACTTATTCAGATACAAATTGTTATTCTAGCTAGTTGCCGACTAATATCTTTGAATTTGTTCATGACAGAGAAAAGCTGTATCAAAGATCATAGAGTCCTATTTGATTTCGAAACTTCCACTAGAGAAATATGGATTGAAGCCAGATCACCCCTTCGAAGAAGACTATGCATCTTGTCAGATGGCTATTTTGCCTGAAAACTTTTTTGCTGAGGCTGATAAGGGAAAGATTGCATTCAAAAGAGCATCACGATGGTGGTTTTGGGAGGGAGGGGTTGAGTTTGACGACAACACCAAATTGGAGGCTGATGTTGTCATGCTTGCAACTGGTTATGACGGCAAATCAAAACTAAAAGCTATAATTCCAGAGCCATTTCGTAGCTTAATTGATTTCCCTTCTGGCATGATGCCCTTATATAGGTGAGCCAAAATTTTACAAACACCGATGCTAACACAACATTTTGTACCCTTGAAATCATAGTGCATGACATTCTCTTTTTCCCTTCATATTTTTTCAGGGGCACAATACATCCATTGATTCCAAATATGGCATTTGTGGGTTACATTGAAAGTGTCTCAAACCTGCACACTGCAGAGATACGATGCAAATGGCTTGCTCGACTTGTGGACGAACAGTTTAGGCTCCCAAGTGTGGAGAAGATGCTTCAACAAACAACTAAAGAGATGGAAATCATGAAGAGAACAACCAGATTCTACAAGAGAAGCTGCATTTCCACTTTTAGTATTAACCACAGTGACGAAATCTGTGAAGAGATGGGATGGACATCTTGGAGGAAGAAGAATTGGCTTGCTGAAGCCTTTAGCCCTTACAACAGTCAAGATTATGAAGAAGAAAAATGAAAGTGTGACACTGGGAATCTGATTGTAGGCGCTGTTAATTATATCTACTTTTAAGCAATTTAATTAGTACTTGATTTATGTTTTATTTTACTAAATAAAAAAGAAAATTTAATGTGATGGGGAGAATTGTAAGAAACATCATGTATATGAGCAATAACGTTATACATTTAATAATAAAGCCTGAATTCTTGTGCTCAATATTACTCCAATACCAAAGTTATGCTCCAAATTAATGCACAGGCATGGTTTGGTGCCCTGACCTAACTAATGCTAATACTCTATTGATTACACAGAAGTAAATGATATGCAAGGCCAAACTCGTTGTAGAAGTCAAATGGGGAGGGAGAGGAATTAACGAAAACACAGATGGAAGTACGAAAAAACGTTAAATACTTTGGAGGAGCTCCAACATCTCGTCAATGTGCTTTTCTGTTGGAATTGGTTGTTGTAAACATGGTGAACCACTCCATTCTTGTCAAAAGCATAAGTCTGTCTTCCCGGTAGTGTTTCAATTACAGATCAGCCGGCTCTCTCCACTTTTTTTTTTACCTTGTTTCCCTCATCACTCAACAATGTGAATATGTCACGCCCTCAATTTTTAACTCAAATAAATAAACTATTCTCCATAATGATAATAAGTCACATCGTCCCATGTTCATTACATGATAATAAGTCTATTTCGGGTTCTCGTATCCCATTATGATAAAATAGTTAAAAGAGTTAAGTACTTACAGTTACAAGAAGTTTCCTATGAGGGCTCCCTCACAAAAAAAAAGTGCGAGAAAACAGTTGTGAGCCGTTGGATCGTGTGAAGGGCATAGGATCCAACGGCCCACAATTGTTTTCCCGCACTTTTTTTGTGAGGGAGCCCTCACAGGAAACTTCTTACTTAAAGTTATTACAATAGCCAAAGTCAAAAGATGATGTAAATTGAGTTACAAAAGCATCTTCCTAAAGAAATTTACAAAAGATGACCAAGTAACTTCTTGTATACTTTTCAATCCATGCAAATGCACCACACGCTAATCAACTCATGCTTCATGTTGGATACCTAAAATTATTAGGGTGAGCTACACTAGCCCAGTAGAGAAACATCTACCAAAAACTAAATGCAAGTGAAATGAAGATTAAAGACAAAAATTAAATAAGGAGTTCACGTAACAATGCATATGATTTGCCAGAACCCAAAGGAATGAATTTTATCCTATTAAGCCACTAGTTTCCCTTATTACAAACTCATTGTACCCGATATGTATCCAACTTCTCGTTCATCTCAAACGCCCAATTCATAACGTTATCATTTATTCGTCATTTTAAGTATTAGAGATTCCTAGCGACTCACTTGAAAGTGGTCCTAGTATCCTTTCGGGCATCGCTAGACCTCGTGTATTCTTCCCCTTGGCCAAGGCATGCTCCTAGAGGCACATCCATTGGATGGCCCTAGTATCCTTCTGGGCATCAAGTGACTCCATGTCCATCATTTCAATCCTTCCTTTTCGATTAAAGTTCATATAATTCACGTAATTGTCATCGTACAATCAAACCTCTTATCACCAATCAACAATGTCACGTGTTTGTACTAGACATAAAAGCATAATCAAGGTTCATGCCATGTCCCATATCCCATTAAATAAACTAAAGATTAATATAGCAACAATAAGATGGTCTAACAACTAATTTAAGGAGGAGATCAATAGAAGCACAGATCAAGCATGAATCAAAATCAACTTGACTAGAAAGTGGATTTCTCGAAGGGTTTCCAACAAATCATGGAGGATTAATCGAGTATAAGAGCAATACACATATCAAATCTTCACATACACTTTGCAGAAGTAGAAATTTCCCTACCAGAGAGGGTTTTGAGCAAAACCCTAGCACAACCTTAGACCCGGCCTCCAATCACCAAGAATCATCTGTGTTTAATTATTTGGGGAGATTCTAGGCGCAAATCAGCGAGTGTTTGAGTGAAATAGTACTACAATACTTTTATTTTTTTTTGTTAAATGAAAATTTTATACAAACCAAACAACCCAACTTACAACATCGGAAAATCCCAAGCAAAAGCAATACAACTAATCAAAGAACAACCAAACATGGTCAAAAGATAAAGCAACAAAGAAGACTCAACTTCTAAACATTCTATGGGGTAGATTCCATTGGCTACACAGCCAAAGGTTTTCTAGAGAGCTAGGAACCTGCCTCCAAGATCTAACTCTATACCTCACATTTTCTTCCACAATTGGAAGGACCATACTAGAATCTTTGAAGCATCCCCCGAAAATTCTAGCATTCCTTTCCAACCATATATAATACAAGGCAGCAACAAAGAACAATTTGAACAACATAGCGCGAAAAGATTTGCCTTTACAATTATCACAAGCCCATTTCAGCTCCACATCCCATTGTCTAGGCCCTCTTTGGATCATAAACTTACCCAACACTGCATTCGATATCTGCTTGGAAAAGCGGCAATCAAAAAATAGATGTTGCATCGATTCCTCATGTTGGGAACAGAGAACACAAACAACATCTATAGCCATCCCCCACCTTCTTAGTCTGTCTTTAGTTGCTAGCCTCTACAAGCTAACCAACTTATAAAGGCCCACTCGGGAACACTCTGGGAGAACCATATTACAGCAACCCATGAAACCTTGACAACTTTATGTCTCAGAGCTTACCAAGTTGATTTGGTAGAAAATTTTCCATTGGAAGAGATAGTCCATACAACTTCATCCTCTTTATCTAATCTTGGAAGAAAACAACTAGGAGTACCAGCCTTAATTTGCTGGATAATCCTATTCCTCGGTCTTGGCCAATTCCATATACCATTAGAGATGATAGTGTTGACCTTATGAGTTAGGGATCTACCCAAATTAAGAACAACAGCCTCCCCATAAGTCTTGTATAGTGGGCCCATAGGATGCCAATTGTCTAGCCAAAGACATGTATTCTGCCCATTCCCAATAATATGTTTACAAAACCCTGCTCCAATGCTCTCATATTCAACAACTTCCGAATTGTCCAAGAGGAGTCAGTAGGGATCTTCATATGCCAGAAGTTCTACTCTTTTATGATATAGCTATGCACCCACATTACCCACAAAGTATCTACCTTTTTATAAAGAGCCCATAAGTGTCTAAACATAGTCGTTTTATTCCAGAGTCTAAGAGATTTTAGATCAAGCCCACCCTCATTCTTTGGAGTACAAACAGTCTCCCATTTGACCTTGGCACCAGTTTTCTTCAAATTCAAACCTATCCAAAGAAAGGCCCCAAGCAAAGCCTCTACTTCCTTCACAATTCTTTGAGGAAGAATGAAAATAGAACACCAATAATTGTGCAAACTAAACAGGACAGATTGTATAAACAGAGCTCTACCCCCAAATGAAAGATGTCTATTGGACCATCTGGTTTTTATTATATTAAGGAAATTCGTAATTTGGTTCTTGCTTAATTTGTTTTAGGGCCTAATGGCCAAAGTTGCACCATGGTGCCTAGGACACTACATTGGACTCTTCCACATTACAGGATTTGGGGTTTGCCCTTTTACTTATTCTACTCCACAAGATCTTCTCAATTCTTACATGAAAGTTCCAATCATGGCTTCCTCAGGAGCTTCCTTTGACACTTATTATATCCAGCTGTACATTTAATTTAATCTCTTACTATGAAATACATCCCATTACCTAACTTATTCAGATACAAATTGTCAATAGCTAGTTGAGACTAAATTATTCGAATTGGTTCTTGACAGAGAAAAGTTGTATCAAAGATCATCGAGTCCTATTTGGTTTCTAAACTTCCATTGGAAAAATATGGGTTGAAGCCTGATCACCCCTTTGAAGAAGACTTTGCATCTTGTCAAATAGCTATTTTGCCGGAAAACTTTTTCACTGAGGCCGATAAGGGAAAGATTGCAATCAAAAGAGCATCACATTGGTGGTTTTGGGAGGGAGGGGTCGAGTTTGAAGACAACACCAAATTGGAAGCTGATGTTGTCGTGCTTGCAACTGGTTATGATGGGAAATCAAAACTAAGATCTATAATTCCAGAGCCTTTTCACAGCTATATTGATTTCACTTTTGGCATGATGCCCTTATACAGGTGAGCCAAAATTTTAAAAACACTAATGCTAGCACAACATTCTGTGCCCTTGAAATCAAATTGCATGACATTATTTTTCCCTTCGTTTTTTTTTCTTCAGAGGCACAATACATCCATTGATTCCAAATATGGCATTTGTAGGTTGAGAGTACTTTAAACCTACACACTGCAGAGATACGATGCAAATGGTTGGCTCGACTTTTGGACAAGCAGTTTACATTCCCAAGTGTGGAGAAGATGCTTCAACAGACAACTAAAGAGATGGAAATCATGAAGAGAACGACCAGGTTCTACAAGAGAAGCTACATTTCTACTTTTAGTATCAACCACAATGATGAAATCTGTGAAGAGATGGGTTGGACATCTTGGAGGAAGAAGAATTGGCTTGATGAAGCCTTTAGCCCTTACAACAGTCAAGATTATGAGGAGGAAAAATGAACATGTAACACTGGGATACTGGTTTCTATACTTTAATAATATCTGCTCTTAGGCAATTTAATTAGTATTATGCTGTTGACTGAATAAAAAACAGGGTGAATGTAATAGGGGGAATGGTAAGAAACATTATATATAAGAGCAAGATACTATATATTTATGAATGAATCATGCATTCTTGTGCAAAACAATTACTCCAATACTGAAGTTATGTTCCAAAAGCACATGCATGGTTTGGTGCCCGACCTAACTAATACTTATAACTTTATTATTACGCAGAAGTACCAGATAAACAAGGCCAAACTCATAAGAGAAGTCAATAATCTAAGTCCAAGACATGGATTAGAATAAGAGAGGTCAATGAATAATATTATGTAAAAACATATTCTGATATTTTTTTTATTAATAACGGAAAAATAAAAAATACAAATTAAGGATAAATAATTGAGATTACATAATAAATAAACAAGAAGAAATTTATTAAAATGACTTGCATTGTCTTTGGACTCAGGTGAGTGGTTAAGTATGTTACGTACTTTCAAAACTTCCCCGTGTCCCCTAAATTATTCTTTGAAATATTTAGAATTGTTAATTGAAAAAGCGAATTATTTATATTTGGTTGTTTAAATTGGCACGCGATAAAATGTATTCTTTTTGGTGAGAACTTCATGGATATTATTGGGAACTTTTATTATTGGAAGTCCAGGGAAATTATTCCTTTGTATAGGTGACCCTGGCCATTAGGGAAGAGACCCGGGTTAGGCCGGTGACCCTTTTGCTCAACGGCTGTCTTTTCGCCGGATCGACTTAGGGAAGAGTACCACGGCCTGCCAACACCTGGTGACTCTAAGTTCGATATTGAATCCAATTTTGAGATTATTATTTTGTTGGCCATGGTACTATTTGGTTGTGGTTCCCCATATTTATTGTATATCATTTTGTGATCACCATTAAGATTTATTATTGTTTCATGGTACATCGTGAATGCCAAGTTATGTTTACTTGGAAATCTATTTTTATCTCTGCTTTAGAACTTTATTTAATATACATGCTTTACCATTCACTATATACATGCTTTACCATTCACTGAGCTTGTCAGCTGACAGATTTATTCCAACATCATTTTCAGGTAAATAAAGTTGATAGGTGAGGACTCTTGGCGACGTCTTGGGGATTTATTGTGTCAACCTCCATAGGATGTTGCATTCTAGTTTTGTAATTTTATTAACGCTTTCGCATTTTGCTAAACCTTTTGGGAGAAATCAAAAATCCTTTTTCTATTGGTGATATATTCTTATCATTATGGTTTATGGGATGGTTGTGAATGGATATGATTTGGGACTTATATGACTTTGGTTGATTTGATAAATCAAAAAAATGGATAATTTGATGTCCGATGACATTATTTTATTTTAGGCTGTGTGATTCACGAGTTGAGACCTCGTGGTTCATGGCCGGTCACTTCTCATTTTGGGGTGTGACATGTGTAGCTTATGACCCATTACTCTTTCAAAGTAGACAAATATTTAGGATGAGCAAAAGTCACAAAGTGAGCAAATAATTTGGATAGGAAGGAGTACTAATAATTTTGGAAAATTTTGATGGAAACTATAGATAATATTGATATATTTTCTTTTGGGCAATTGATCAGTAGAAAGAGAGAGATTAGGAATGAGACTCGAACACATGGAGCATAACTGCTTGGGCAATCCAATCTTTTCGTCCGAATATACCACTTTTGAATATTAGACTGTCTCTATGACAAAGTTAATGATCGACATTTAAAGGTCTCCTTTCAAGTAGTAAACGTGTATTTCAAAGCTTGCATATAATTTACAGATATTTCTTCTGCTCCTTTAATTTTAAGTTTTTCAATGTCTTTTTTGAGCATTCCCACGTACAACACATTCTTACATTTGCTATAAATAACTCCAAACATATTCATCAAGATCTCTGAAGTTTTAAGTAGTTTATGGATGATTTCTTTTGAAGTGCAATTCGACTCGTTACTTACCTTATCACTTATCGAACAGGGATTTATCACACTAATAATTCAATTCGTAATTTTGTTCTTGCTTGCTTTGTTTTAGGACAGTAGGCCATACATGCACCATGGTGATCAGGACACTGCATAGGGCTGTTCCACGTTACTGGATTTGGGGTTTACCCTTTTATTTATTCTACTCAACAAGATCTTCTCAGTTCCTACATGAAAGACCCAACCATGGCTTCCTTAGGAGCTTCCTTTGCCACCTATTGTCTCCAGCTGTATGTTTAATTTAATCTCTTACAATGAAACACATCCATCACCAAGCTTATTCAGATACAAATTCTCGTTCTAGTTAGTTGCTGACTAAATTATTCGAATTGGTTCTTGACAGAGAAAAACTGTATCAAAGATCATCGAGTCCTATTTAGTTTCGAAACTTCCACTGGAGAAATATGGATTGAAGCCAGATCACCCCTTCGAAGAAGACTATGCATCTTGTCAGATGGCTATTTTGCCTAAAAACTTTTTCAATGAGGCCGATAAGGGAAATATTGCATTCAAAAGAGCATCACGATGGTGGTTTTGGGAGGAAGGGGTCGAGTTTGACGACAACACCAAATTGGAGGCTGATGTTGTCATGCTTGCAACTGGTTATGATGGGAAATCAAAACCAAGATCTATAATCCCAGAGCCATTTCGTAGATTCATTGATTTCACTTCTGGCATGATTCCCTTATACAGGTGAGCCAAAATTTTAAAAACACTAATGTTAATACGACATTTTGTACCAGTGAAATCAAATTGCATGACATTTTTTTTCTTCTAGGGCACAATACATCCATTGATTCCAAATATGGCATTTGTGGGTTACGTTGAGAGTGTCTCAAACTTGCACACTGCGGAGATACGATGCAAATGGCTGGCTCGACTTGTGGACGAACAGTTTAAGCTCCCAAGTGTGGAGAAGATGCTTCAACAGACAACTAAAGAGATGGAAATCATGAAGAGAACGAGAGAAGCTGCATTTCTACTTTTAGTATCAACCACAGTGATAAAATCTGTGAAGAGATGGGATCGATGGACATCTTGGAGGAAGACAAATTGGCTTGTTGAAGCCTTTAGCCCTTAGAACAGTCAAGATTATGTAGAGGAAAAATGAAAGTGTGGCACTGGGATACTGGTTCTAGGCTGATAATTATATCTACTTTTAAGCAATTTAATTAGTAACTTGATTATGTTGTTTTACTGAATAAAAAACAGAGTGAATGTTATATGGAGAATTGTAAGAAACATCATGTATAAGAGCAATGGTATTATACAGTTAATAATAAAGCATGAATTCTTGCGCACAACAATTACTCCATTACCGTATTTACGTTCCAAAAGCATAGGCATGGTTTGGTGCCCTGACCTAACTCATACTAACTCTATTGATTACACAGAAGTAAAAGATACACATGGCCAAACTCATAAGAGAAGTCAATGATCTAAATCCAAGAAATGGATTAGATAACAAGAGAAACAAATGGGGAGGGAGAGGAATTAAAGAAAACACAGATGGAAGTACAGATAAAGGTTAAATACTTTGGAGGAGCTTCAATGTCTCGTCAATGTGCTTTTCTGGCTGGAATTGGTTGTTGTAAATAAGTTGAACCACACCATTCTTGTCAAGAACATAAGTCTGTCTTCCCGGCAGTGTTCCAAACAGATCTGCCGGCACTCCCCACTCTTTTCTGACCTTGTTTCCCTCATCACTCAGTAATGTGAATGGAAGTCTATATTTCTTTGCAAATGCCTGCATTCATTCCCGACGATTTGGTCATCCATAAGCTTTGGGACACAATCACAGGCTTATTCTTAGACAACTAATCAAAAGAAAACAGACAAATAGATTCCTCGCATGTGTGTTTAAGAGAGTTAAGAGAAAAAAGGAAGAGGAAAGTAAACTAAGATGCATATAAATGGTGGAAAGTGTAAAGCACAAGAGGAAGGCAGTATGATTTCACAGGCTCAATATTCTCCCCAGGCTCAATATACTGAAGTTGGTACAAAAATTGCTGACAAACTAATAGAGCTTCCCTACATAAACTTACCCTAAAAGCAATTTAGACACACATACCAAAAAAAATGGACTGATTAAAATCAAACGAGAACAAAAAGATCTTGTTTTCCTCCTGAAACAATAGGCTAAGCAATCAGAGATACAAGTGGTTTTCTACGGGGTTGTGTGGTTGAGGAAAATGTACAACTGTTAATGACAATTAAATAAGATATTTTGGCTACAGCACTGAGGGAATTGCAATTCAGGTGCTGCAGATGTGTTTAAATACTACCTTGTGCGATGATGGGTCGTCGCCACTGATTCCAACAACCTCAGCTCCTGCTTTCTTGAACTTTTCATAGGAGTCCCTGAAGGCACAAGCCTGGGCAGAGTATCCAAATATGTTAGCCTGGGCATAGGAGTCTATTTTGTTAGCATCTTCATGTCAAGAGGACGCTTTTGAGTGAATTTCAGCCAAGCTAACATCCCTTGTGCTCGTGAAATGTGAGTCTGTGTCCGTGACGATCAAAATACCGCAACGAACTGGAATAGTATTACTGCACATATATCGCATATGGAAACAAAATAGACAATTTCATCTTTCCAAAACTCCAAGTGGTTGAATCGGCAATACCTAATAGCCGACCTGGTAAATGATGCATTTGTTTGGGAGGTTCTAAGCACATATTTTGATTTGATTAAACAACCCTTTTTCCCCTTGAAAATCCAAGAATCGCCTTTTTAGCTTAAGAAAGCTTCTATAAAACTAGCACAAAAGGGTGGCCTTGTTGATATTTTTTTTAACCTGCCTTGTTGACATTCAGTAGTTGTTCTTCTGCAGAATTTTCCACATTCCAAGTGATTTAGCTTATTCCCCAACAAAGCGAAATTCACTGTCACAACCTAATGAATCATAATCGTCTTCGTTTGTTTAATTAGAAAATCCTCACTTTGTACATACATTACACGAATTCATGGTTCATTACAACTGATCCTGAACTTGTGTTACCCCAATTTGTAATTTCTGTAACATTAATTGAAGGGAAAGAAGAAAAGAGAAAGGAAGAAAACCTGTTTGGTGCAACCAGGAGTTTCATCAGCAGGGTAGAAGTAGACAACTACAGGCTTTCCTTTGAATTTGGAGAGGGTCACATTCCTTCCTTCTTGATCTTTCAATGTGAAACTCGGAGGCACCCCACCTTTGTTTACCTTCATTTATGGAAATACTAAACTTTACAACCCAATAGAATACAATCGATCACACCCAATTTCGGGTCCAATTATAAACACAAAAAATAACCCAGGTAATATTAGTAACTGAAAGATGGGGCAACAAAAAAAATGGAAGTACCTTGGCAAAAATGAAAGTCATCCTTGAAGAAGAATTGGAAGAAGGGAGTGAGACAGAGGAAGGAGAAGAGAGCTTGACACCGTAGAATTGGGAATGTGATGATTTTGGGAGAATGACGAGGTTGTGAGATGATGAAAGGGCTTTAGGGGATTGTCTTGGAAGTAGAGAGGGGAGAGAGTGTTTATGGAAAGAGAGAGAAAGAGAAGCCATAATAGAGAGAGGGAGGGATAGAAGGGGTGTGTGGGTTACAGAAATCAAATATTGGTGTTGAAGTTGCAGCAGGCCAGGGTTTTGGTGTTGAGAAAAGATAAGGGTGATAGTTTGTACGTGTGGAGAGAGCTTAGAGGAGGAGGAGCGCTATGGCTATGGTGGTGTGTCAAAAAGATTGGCCTTTTCTGGCGTGGACAACTGATGACCTCAGCATCTTGTGAACGGGGTGGTACTTGGTAGTGGTACAAAACAGGGAAAAAAACCACTAATGCTACACACACAACACACATACATAACAACCATACAACACGTGGTTGCTGTGTATGTGTCTTGTGTCATCTCTCGAAAAAAAATAAAAAGGCACAAAAAACGGTACTGGACAACTGAGCTGTCGGAGCAAGTGGAGTGAAGTGCAGTTGGTGCCTCCCTTATATTCTCATGCACATGGGCAGGGTTTGATTCCCGTAATCACTCATCCCCCTCCCCAAGTCCCTTAGGATAGAGTAAATTAGGATTAACGAATGGCAAAAAAGAAAAAAAAAACTGAGCTGTCGGCTACCGTTTCCTATCTCTTTTCATATTTTTCTTTCCTATTTCTTAACTGTGATTTCCTTTTCTTTTTTAAAAAAAAGAGAGAGAGAGAGAGAGAGAGAGAGATTGCTACCATTGTCATTAAAAAACCCCGATTATGGAATTACAAGTACAAGCACTCTAACACAAGGGTAAAAACCCAAAATAAACACCGTTATACAACCTCGATGATCATCTAAGCATAGTATAGTATAACAATGATAGACATGAATGCCTACAAAAGCCAGTGATGGTCCACATTCCCATACAGGGGACACAACCATTTATGGACATTTAATCCGCTTCACGGACAAATCCCAATCCAAACACCAAAAAAGGCAACCACTACAACCGTGCCTTAGATCCAGGGAATACAATATCGACAAACGTCTACGCTGGTGAGTGGTACAATTGGAACGGCCAATATGAGTAGTACAATTCAGAACGGTCAATTTATTTATTTATTTGTTTTACATACCTCGACTATGCTTCTTTCCGATCCAGTCAAAAGCAAGTCATTCACGTCAGAATTAGGGACTCTAATCCCAAAAATTGAAATTTATTAGCCACTCCTGTAGAACCAAATCCATCAACCAAACAAATAGTTTAGGTTCATCATTTTAACATTTTGTAATTTCAAATTACTCTTATTTTGGTCTATTGGTTGCAAGACCTATTAGGGCGACGGTCGTCCCTCCAATCCACCGATCAGTTGGGACGATGATCGTCCCACCGTTCAGCGGGATGGTCACCTCCTTGGCTCCCACCGTTGCCGTTCATTAACCCCTTTCCTCGGTTGAGTTGCCGCTCCAAATCTCGGGCGACTTGTGAATCTCTGTGGTTGCTCACAAATCTGGCGCTCGATGCCGTGACGCTGGCCTTCAGATGTTTTGTTTGACGGGTGCGGTCATCTCGGGTTTGGTGATCCCTTGACGACGCGCGCCCCAGCCGAACAACGTCGGCATAGCCATCCCTGTCCACTTGGAACACTTGGCCGAGTTGCTAGAAGGCCGAGAGCCTTGCGGTATCTGTTGTCCTGGCGAGCGGTGTGGTCCTCATATGCCTTTTTCTGCCAGCCGACCTGGAGGGGGCTGGCACGTTTTGGGACTTCTTGAGGGCCTCTATCTCGGCTCTCATCAAAGCCACCTAGGTTTCCATTATGAGAGGAGGGGGAGGAGGCAAAGTAATATTTTCACCAGTAGGGGTTGTAAGATTGTTGAGCGACACGACGGTCCCATCCATGTTGAACAGGACGTTGTTTGCTTCGGGAGTACTGGTGCCGGGGGCGTTGGTGTTGATAGTGACAATTTCGTCGCGGTTTGAGTGTAGGGGACATTGCGAGCCTTAAGTCGTGTAGCACTTCGCTTCTCCGTCATTGGCCATTTGGAGTAAGGAGGTTACCATTGGTGTTGAAGGCCTCAAGGCCTTGGGTGTGGTTAGACATTTTAGGAAAGGTTTGGAGAAAAGAGGTTTAGGAGGGGGAAGAACCACCATTAGAGAGTGAAGAGAGGCTGGGAAATACAAGTTTGGCTCTTCAGTAGAGTCACCAATTGTGGGAGGCGCTTCTCCGGATAAATCCTTTGGACCTTCTGGTTAGGAGTGGAATGTCAAAGAAAAGGCTGAACCTCGCCTGAACCCTAGTGAATCCACCTGAGAGGATGACCTGTGCACATAGCACCCGCATTACTGCCTAGCTCAGAGGGTGGTGGTCCGGGAAGGCACTCCGACGGTCTAGTAAGTGACTGGAAGGGGTAAAGTAATCAGAAAACTAGAGAGAGAGAGAGAGAGAGAGAGAGAGAGAGAGAGAGAGAGAGTGCGTGTATAGAGAGTCTGGGGAGAGAATCCCCAATGAGGTTGGTGAGCATCTCTTTTATAGGCAAATGGTCACTTGCTCACTAAGTCATCTGTGTACCTCACTCGTGCCTTCCGTACCTGACACAGCACGCAATATGATCATAATACCTCGGGCAGACGCACCGCTTCGGTTGACGTCATGCCTGACACGTCTGATAAGTCAACTGGCCTGGGAATACTCCCTGGTCCTTCACGTGATCCTGCATACTTGCATGCCTGCCACCCAACATCACATCAATCAGGTCAAGTGGTGTACCGCTCGGCTAAAAGCCTTCGAAGCCCAACGGTTTGGCGGGGACCAAGGTGCCTTGAACCCAACGGTTCAGCATCATACGAGGTGCCGTCGGTGCCCACTGGCTTTGATAGGCACACTCGCGCTGCGGTCGATACTGGAGCAGAGCTGGGCGTACTAGCTGTCTTCCTTCGCTGAAACGACACTTGGCGAATTTACTTCAAGCAAAGCCGCTATCATCGCCAAAGCGAATATCGAAGCCATCACTTCAGTGGTAAACCCTTCGGTAGAAACTGCAAATTTCTTGGTTGGCTCAGCCACCGATACGATTAACCCACCGATGTGTTAGCACACCTCTGACCCTCGGTGGTTCAAATGCGGATTGACCTCTTGTGACCTGACCCTTCCAAATGCCCAGCTAACTTGCCAGCAAAGGGTTCGGCAGTGACCAATTGGCAGTCCTCTTGACCCTTACTAATTCTCGGCCACTATATCATGGGATAGTTTGGTAATATATGGAGGCCTGCATCATGGCCAGATGATAGGTATGAAATAGGCTTCCATGTATTAGCTTGTCAGTCGAGATATTGTAGAGATCTTCTCAGGTGTGGGGTGACAGACTCTCTCTCTCTCTCTCTCTCTAGCCGGTCAAGGTGAGTCTTGACAACCCTTTTACTCTAACCTCAAAACCATGTACCTTTTTAGGTCCTGAGCAATTACCCAGGCCCTGCTCTCGACTTGAGGTCTTGTATAGAGTCGCCATGCTTGTAAGAGCCTAATTATGTGTATGGATTATAGGGGATGCCTTGGGAATATCATAAGGTATCGTAGTGATGGTTTTGGAGGCTCCATGGAGGAGTACTTTGGAGGGGCACCTCGGAGTAGATGCCATGGAGGAGGCACCACAGAGGAGGTATCATGGAGGAGATGCATGACGCCTAGGGTGCTTTCATGACACGAGGGGACATGATTCGAATGAGCTTGCTTGTCTTACCCACCAAATATTGGGGTCCGCCGGTAAGTGCCACATGACAATCTCTTCTGGATACCCACAATTGGGAAAAATCATTTGGATCTGTCTTGTTCACCTGAACATAGGTATCTGATGTAGATCATGTGTAAATCGGTGACTCAAGTTGCATGAAATCTGCTGTATAGCGTGACAGTACTTCTTAGTTAAATTCGACCTGATGTGTCTGCTATTTTTTAAAACATGCAGACACCCCAATTTGGACCCCGGAATCCCCTTAAGCATTCCCGATGACGAGGAAATGCCAAGAACATCACAATAAAACTTGAACAAGGCCTCAAAGGCTTCCCAAACCCTTCAAAACCCAATCCAAAACCCAAGAAAAGCCAAAAACCCCTCAGGATCACCTGAGCGCTCAAATGAGTAGAGCCCAGTGCTCATGTCCACGTAGGACTTGAGTGTTCAAGTGGTAGCAACTTGAGCGTTCAAGTTGTCTGCGCGAGCAGCTTTTCTACAGACGCTGCAGGTTGACTTTGATCATGAGATTCTTGCTTCAGCTAGCCACCCTCAAGCCCGAAACACGCAAACTCCACCCTCTACAAGCCTAAGCTTGACCAAATGATGGTCTAACCCACTAAACCTAATTTAAAACACTAGTTTCCCTCCCAAAAATCCATTATAAATACCCCCTCCTTCCACCATTTTCGGGTTACACAGGCTACCACCCTCTCCCACACTCAACTAATCCTACTCTACCTCTTGCAAACCAGAAGCACCTACAACTCAGTTCTACACTCCAAGAGTCTTAAGAAAATCTACCGTTTTAGATCAATCCATAAGCCAAAATCATGCCTTCTTAGTGAAAAACTCAGTCAACTTCACACACTAGTCCACCCATTTCAAATACCCCAGTTACTAATCTAAAACAGCCTACCTTAATCTCTTGATCGCCCCAAAACCAAGTCTTAAGGCTTTGTTCAAGCTCATAAAGGTAGTTTATACCACTTTAATACACTGTTCAAGCATCTTGAGGGAAGCCAACAGGTCCAAGTTGCTTCCTTATACCAGTCTTGGGCTTGTTTTGGCATTTAGTAACAAAAGAAATAAGTTTTGAGCATCAAAACCAGTTACTGGGTTGAGCGCTCAAGTCCATGACTTAAGCGCGCAAGTTAGTAGGTGACTGCTCAAGTGCTCTTCGGCATATCTTTCTGTTTTTTCCTATCTAACCAGTTCAAATCCCATTCTTCTTCTCTTGTATTGACAGCTTCCATGAAAACATACTTGCTCATGGTTTGATCAGTTCAAATGGCGGTTAAAGATGAGTTTTTTTAAACATAAACACATTAATAAATCACATTTTTAAGCCCTCATTGATCTTGAAAGTTATTGTTTTGCGTTAAAACATGATAAAGAGGAGGAAACAGAATCACTTTAAGAAAATAACAGCAGAACAGAAGCGGCAAGGGGTGATCTCCTGTGAGCTCAAGACTATCACTTGAGCGCTCAAACCAGAAGCATGAGACAAATCAGATTTTGACGAGGACAATACTTATCCATCATGATTTGCATTGTTTAGCTGCTGTTGTGGTTATATTATCATACTTAAATTTGTCATTCCCTAGATTATTGCATCTTAAACACCCATTTGTCATGACTTGTGTTTAAGTTTGTATGTGCATCGTTATCCTGTTACACATGGCACATATGCACAACTCATGCATTTCATGTTGTTCGGTAATCATAAACAGTCACGTCACTCACATTGCACAAGCATCCACTTCACACGTTACTGTTTAGCCGGTTCCTTATTTATTGTTCCTATCCTTGTTTATTTGGACAAAGTTGAAAAATAAACATCTTAAAATCCCACCAACACCAAGTAAGACCGACCTACGTGTCGGGCGAGGGGAGTGCCATAAAACCCCTCCCCTCGTAACCAAGCTCCCGAACCTAAAATATTTACGATGACGACGGACTGGTAATAAAACCTTATCTAAAATGAGGCACGACACGAGTCATTCAAGTTCAGTTCCTCGGGGACTTTCCGTCAAAATCCGGATGGCGACTCCGAGTTGAATTCCTAAGCGGGTGTCCACAAAATCCCAAAAGAATCTTTATGCTCTTTTTCTCTTGGAAGGTTGGGAAGTGATGGAAGATTCTTTCAGGGTCGAATTATTTATGTAGATGTTACTGAACTCCGCCCAGTAAAAAGCTAACTTTTAATGAATTGAGGAGCCAATAGCCATTGCTTGCTAGAAGTACAAAAAGGCTCAGGATATCAAACCTGAGAACACTAGTGACAGCCTCTTTGTGCATATTATGGTAAGGATTACTTCTATATCTGGACTACGCCGGAGCACCACTTTTTGTGAATTACTGAATTTAGGAGTTACGACAAGTTGTCCTATACATAAGCTGGTCCAAGCATTGTTGGTTATCAAAGACCATTGTGCATTAGTTTGGAGCCTATGTGGTAAGGTTTTGTGTGACATCAAATGCTTGTTTCCTCTTTTTTGAGAATCGGGTCCGCGGCACTTTTTTTTTTAAACAGCAAAAAAGATTTAATTGATCAAATGTAAATGATACAAGAGATTAAAAGGGCGAGAGAGAAAAGGCATCACAATTCACAAAGTTGGAAAAACTTGATTTTATTCATTTTAATCTATTATTTTAGTGGATCCCATACGTCCATGTGGACGGACCCACATACCGTTGTGTTCATCTTGGTTAGGAGATTAAGATCGAACCTTGGTTGGCTAAAATCAAGTTAAGGTGAATGAGAAATTACCCTTGAAAGTGTCTACATGAACTTTGGTAGAAGGGGGAAAATTGTTATCCCACATTGGTGTGGGATAACAAGGTAATTGGATATATATACTCCAAGTTGAGCATAAGGGTTTGGCCCTTTGGGTCATACAATTTTTGTAGGGGGAGAAGACATGGACGAAATGGTCTTTGACCCATATACCATGCGCCGCCCAGGCTGGGTCAATAAAATAGAAAATAAGTTCAACCCAACATGTTAACATAATTTATTTTTCCTTCCTCTTCATCCCAAAACGTTTTTCCCTTTCCTGTGCGCCTGTTCGTGAACCAGCAACAGTCGTGTCTGGTGACTGTTCGCTTCTGACGAGTAGCATCCGTACGGTTCCCAACATGTTCTTTCCTTTTCCGACCAGGTGCCTATTTATCTATATATAGGACCCTTCTCCTCTCATTTCATTCACAAAAATTATGCATTGCATAGTGCATTCGCATTCATACTTCATACATTCTAAGAGTTCTGGGTGGTTTTCTGGTTCACCTACCGAATAGATTGGAGTGCTACTTCCGTTCGGTGAAAATCGGGTAGTCCTAAAAGCAGATGTCCGCGGTTTCCATCAGCACCATTGGGGGCAAATTTGCTTTAAGGACAGAGTATCAAATACTCGCCTCAATTCATCTATTGCCAATTTCCGGTGCATTGAAATTGGTTCGGTACGATTTCTGTTTTCAACTTCTTGTTTCTCATTTTCATGTTTATTTCTAGAATTTCTGTAACCCGGTTCTAACACACAACAAGAGTATAACATCCGAACGAGGTTGGCCCCATACACTTGACAATCATATGCCACTCGAGCCCTGAAAGAAGTACAGTTGATAAGAAATCAACCAAGCTCCTAAAGAAAAAAAACAACACAAAAGTAAGCCAAGCCAAAGAACCAAGTATCTAATCATCGCTGGCAGCAGAATTGGTAACCCACTGTAGCAGAATTGAAAACTAGTCTCTGGACACAAAACAGGTTCGCCGAACTTGTCTCTCTACTGCAGCTGTGAATTAAAACCTACGACGACTATTGGACCATAAACGAAGGCTCATACTATGCCAGCTCACAAGTAGGGATGGCAATGGGGCGGGGCGGGGTGGGTTTTTGGCATACCCGACCCCAACCCAAAAATTATTACCTGGACCCGACCCCGACCCGACCCCGACCGGGTATTTTTTGGGTACCCCCGTTCCCGCCCCTATCGGGGAACGGGTTTACCCGCCCCGCTTCGTAAGAAATTTTAAAAATTTGTTAATCTAAAAGCAAAATAAAAATAAATACCTATAAATAAATTGATATTTTAGTATAATGGTTAAAATATTAAGGTAAGAATGCAAGTTTTTTTAGTAGAATGATAATAAAATTAGGATAAATATATAATATCTTTAGTATAATGATAATTAGATTAAAATAAAAGTATAATTTTATATATAAATATATTTCGGGGCGGGTAATGGGACGGGGTAATATAAACCCGACCCCGACCCGAACCCGGCCGGATTTTTCTAATTTCCCCCCTTACCTGCCCCGGTACCCGAAAAGTTGATAAAAAAAACCCGCCCTAATCGGGGCGGGGCGGGTTAGGGGGGGCGGGGCGGGTTAGGGGCGGGGCGGGGCTTTTTGCCAACCCTACTCACAAGGGTGCCTACAATGGCATCCCGCTACTTGCATATAGCGTAACTAGATAACTTCGCTATTAAAGACTAGTTTGTATGACTGAACTTACATACAGAGGCATATGGAAATTCATAAAATTATATATTCCTGTATGAGGGCAAGTGAATTGAGATTAAACTCTGAGTGTCTCTGTTACAAAGAGTTCCTTCTAATCCCGTCTGTCTTTTTTTTATGCACTAGCTCTGTGTGTTGTTTAATCTTTCAAAAAATCTTTGACTAATCAACGTGGGTTTTGGTTATGCCACAATAATATGTCAACAGCGCTGAACTTGTTTTGTTCCGTTTGCTGAGATTGGCTTTGATAGGGGCAGGATGTCGTCGTAACACATCCTTGTAAGCTGGCATAATCTGCGCCTTCTTGTTGCCTCCTCAGGGGCTTCCTCCTTTGCCAACTATTATCTCCAGCTGTACATTTAATTTAATCTCTCTTACAATGAAAAACATCCCATCACCTAACTTATTCAGATACAAATTGTCATTCTAGTTAGTTGCTAACTAAATTATTCAAATTGGTTCTTGATAGAGAAAAGCTATATCAAAGATCATCGAGTCCTATTGATTTCAAAACTTCCACCGGAGAAATATGGATTGAAGCCAGATCACCCCTTCGGAGAAGACTATGCATCTTGTCAGATGGCTATTTTGCCTGAAAACTTTTTTTGGGGAGGCTGATAAGGTTGAGATCGCATTCAAAAGAGCATCACGATGGTGGTTTTGAGAGGGAGGGGTCGAGTTTGACGACAACACCAAATTGGAGGCTGATGTTGTCATGCTTGCAATTGGTTATGATAGAAATCAAAACTAAGATCTATAATTCCAGAGCCTTTTCGTAGCTTAATTGATTTCCCTTATGGCAGGATGCCCTTATACAAGCAAGCCAAAATTTTAAAAACACTAATGCTAACACAACATTCTGTACCCTTGAAATCAAATTGCATGACATTTTTTTTTTCGGGGGCACAATACATCCATTGATTCCAAATATGGCATTTTGTGGTTTACATTGAAACTTGTGAGTGTCTCAGACCCGCACACTGCAGAGATGAGACAAAATTTTAAAACACTAATGCTAACACAACATTCTGTACATTTGAAAATCAAATTGCATGACATTTTCTTTTTTCCCTTTGCTCTTTTTATTTTTATTTTTTTTTCAGGGGCACATTCCAAATATGGCATTTGTGGGTTATACTGAGACTTGAGAGTGTCTCAAACCTACACACTACAGAGATACAATGCAAATGGCTGGCTCAACGTATTGATGAACAATTTAAGCTCCCAAGTGTGGAGAAGATGCTTCAACCGACAACTAAAGAGATGGAAATCGTGATGAAAACAATCAGATTCTACAAGAGAAGCTGCATTTCTACTTTCAGTATCAACCACAATGATGAAATCTGTGAAGAGATGGGTTGGACATCTTGGAGGAAGAAGAATTGGCTTGCTGAAGCCTTTAGACCTTACAACATTCAAGATTATGAAGAGGAAAAATGGGAGTGTGGCACTAGGATACTGGTTCTAGGTTGTTAATTATATCTACTTTTAAGCAATTTAATTAGTACTTGATTTTTTATGTTGACTAATAAAAAAGCAAAATGAATGTTATACGGAGAATTGTAAGAAACCTAATGTATAAGAGCAATGATATTATTTATATATAAATAAAGCATGAATTCTTGTGCACAAAATTGACTCCAATACCAAAGTTCTGTTCCAAAAGCATAGGCATGGTTTGGTGCCCTGACATAACTAATACTAATTCGATTGATTACACAGAAGTAAAAGATACACATGGCCAAACTCATAAGAGAAGTCAATAATCTAAATCCAAGAAATGGATTAGATAACAAGAGAAACATATGGGGAGGGAGAGGAATTAAAGAAAACACAGATAGAAGTACAGAAAAAGGTTAAATACTTTGGAGGAGCTTCAAGGTCTCGTCAATGTGCTTTTCTGGTTGGAATTGGTTGTTGTAAATAAGTTGAACCACTCCATTCTTGTCAAGAACATAAGTCTGTCTTCCCGCCAGTGTTCCAAAAAGATCTGCTGGCACTCCCCACTCTTTTCTGACTTTGTTTCCCTCATCACTCAGCAATGTGTATGGAAGTCTATATTTCTTCGCAAATGCCTGCATTCATTCTCTACGTTTTGGTCATCCACAAGCTTTGGGACACAATCACAAGCTTAGTCTTAGGCAACTAATCAAAAGAAAACAGACAAATAGATTCCTCGCATGTTTGTTTAAGAAAGTTAAGAGAAAAAAGGAAGAGGAAAGTAAAATAAGATGCATATAAAAGGTGGAAAGTGTAAAGCACAAGAGGAAGGCAGTATGATTTCACATTCAGTCATAAAAACTGATTCATAACTCTAAAAATTCTCCCCAGGCTCAATATGCTGAAGTTTATATAAAAATTGCTGACAAACTAATAGAGCTTACGTACATAAAATTACCCTAAAAGCTGAATTTACACACACACACAAAAAAAAAAAAAAATGGACTGATTAAAATCAAACAAGCCCAAAAATATCTTGTTTTCCCCCTGAAACATAGGCTAAGTAAGCAATCATAGATACTTTCTACGGGGTTGTGTGGTTGAGGAAAATGTAGAACTGTTAATGACAATTGTATAAGATATTTTGGCTACGGCACTGATAAATTGCAATCTAGGAGATGCAGATGTGTTTAAATACTACCTTGTGCGATGATGGGTCGTCGCCACTGATTCCAACAACCTCAGCTCCTGCTTTCTTGAACTTTTCATAGGAGTCCCTGAAGGCACAAGCCTGGGCAGAGTATCAAAAATTGGTTATCATCTTCATGTTAAGAGGATGCTTTTAAGTGAATTTCAGCCTAGCTAATGTCCCTCGTACTTGTGAAATGTGAGTCCACGACAATCAAAATAAGACAATGAACTGGAATTGTATTACTGCACAGATATTGCATATGGAAACACACTGGACAATTTCAACTTTCCAAAACCCCAAGTGGAATCGGCATTACCTAATAGCCAGCCTCATAAATGATGCATTTGTTTGGAAGGCTCTAAGCACATATTCTTATTTGATTGAAAAACCTTTTTTTTCCCCTTGAAAATCCAAGAATCGCATATCTAGCAGAAAAAGGCGGCCCAAATTCATTTTTAACCTGCCTAGGTGACATTCAGTAGTTGTTGTTCTGCAGAATTTGCCACATTCCAAGTGATTTAAGGATTATTTCCCAACAAAGCGAAATTCACTATCACAACCTAATGAATCTTAGGAAAAAGGGAGCCATGAGAGAGAGAGAGTGATGCAGATCAGATTTTGGAAAACTAGTACTTTATTAGAATTTATTTTACTATTTCAATTTTAGTATTTTGTTAGGAGATTACTCGTATGGAGTTATTTAGTTTCTTAATTTTAGGTTGATTCAATTTCCTATTTCATGTTTTCTTGTTTTACAAGAATTAGGGTTGCTAGTATTTTATTTCCTTTTTAGTTTTAGGGTTGCTGCTAGTATAAATAATTGATGTAAGCCTTAGGGCAAGAGGGTTGTTTTATGATTATTAATGAAAATGTGAGAGTTTTCCCAATATTGTTTGTTCAAGGAGGGAGTACCTCTAGTTCAGACAAAATTCGTGATTGTCCTTGTTGCGCGTTCTTATTTCACCACACCTCCCTGCATCAGAGAGAGAGAGAATGGTTGGGGGTTTCAACCTTCGTGGAACTCTCAATCAAATAAGCAAAGGGAAGGGAAGCAGATCTATCAAGGAAGATAGTCTCAGGAAACATGTCAAGGGTGGAATACTACGGAAGCCAAAATGAAATCAAAGGATATTAGAAATTGTTCACTCTATTCGTAGACAACATCCCAGAGATGATGGATAGAACGTGTTTGACAAAAGTCTTCAACAAATATGGGGTCATTAAAGAAGTTTTAATACCAATGAAGAGGAGCAAGAATGGAAGTAGGTTTGCTTTTGTCAAATATGAAGATCCAATCTCATCAGAAATGGCCATTTTCAGAGCAAATGGGATGTTTATGGGAAATCAAAGACTTTTGACTAAAAAGGCAAGATTTGAGGTGGAAAAAGAGGTACAGAGACATGGAGAATAAAAGGACAAGCAGAAACAAGCAGGCAAGCTGAAGAAAGAACATATAAGCATTACAATGGAAATGGAGTTCAAGAGAAGGTGAAACCCCAAGAGGATAAAACCAAAATTGATGCAGTCCAAGTACAACCAGCAGGGAATGGATGGCTCCTCAGGAGCGCTATTGGGAAGATAAGAAGGCTTATTTCCGCACAAGGATTGGAGGAGATTTTCAGAAAGGAAGGGTTCCGAAATGTTAAAATCAAACCCATAGGAGGGAGATTTTTAATACTGAATTTCCTCAATAAGGAAGAGAGATTTAATTATTAAACAAAAATGGCTGCTAGCTTGGTTTGAAGATATAAAGCCATGGAATGGAGAACCTACTAAGGATGAAAGATTTGCCTAGATTAGATGCTTTGGGATGCCTCTCAATGCATGGTCAGTACCAACATTCAGACAAATTGGAAGTAGATGGGGAAACTTTATACAAGTTGATGATAACACTTTGAGGGAGTCTTCTTATGAGCATGGCAGATTTCTCATTGCTACTGAGTATTCAAGGCCAATCAAAGAAAAATTGCAACTAATCGTTGAAGGGGTAAAGTATACGATCAGAGTATCTGAAGAGGAATCATTCAGGGTTGTGAGTTCGGGCAAGATGGGTACTGAGCAAATGATTGAGTCTGGTGCAAAAACTGATGAAGAAGATGATCACGTGGACAGAAAGGTAATGACAAGAATTCAAAAGAGAGTTGTAAACAGATTATTGGATGGCATGGCAAATCAGGGTAGTAAAGATGCTGACAAGGATGTCAACAAGGAGAATGTTGATTGCCCAAAAGTGATTCTCTTGGGCTACTCAAAGTGATTCTCTTGGACTACTCATCAGAGCATGCTGAAGTAGGTGAGCAAGTTATTAAGGATAAAGCAATTCAGTCTTCAGCAGAAAAGGGCCAGCATATTAATCCACCAAAGACGGCTATGTCCAAGGCTCGAGATATTGTTGAGGAAATTAATGAGGTGAGTTCAAATTCTACCCATGGTCTAGATTCTATAGGTGAGGATTCAGAATACTCACTATTGGAGGGAAGACAGGAGTTAAATGAATTAACTGAGGATTGCTTAGAAAACTTAGCCCAGTCCAAAGAAGCCCAAGAAGCTGTTGGTGCTGGTTTGTAGGAATTACAAAAGGAGGCAGAAAGATACCTGGGCTCTATGTTTGGCCCAATAGTGATTGAAACGATAATATTAGAGCATCTCAAGTGGAAGGTATCAACCTCCAGGTGGAACTAAACCCAAGGAAGTTTAGAAGAGCTTTAAGAAGCTTAACATATGATGCATGCAAAGGCAGTTGACACCAAAATACCTTGATGTCAGATGCTCATAGGAATGTGAAGACAGTCAAAATACCTTGATGTCAGATGCTCATAACCAGGAAGAGAGATTAATTCTTAATGAGCTCCATCATTCAAAGGCAGTTGGCACCAAACTGGGGGTTGCATTTGAGTTCACAGATGAAATGATCATGAAGGAAATGATAGAGATTGAGGCCAAGGAATACTCTTTGCTACAAAGGAACAGCTCTACCTGCTGAAATTTTAGCAGGCTATGTGATGATATTCCATTGACACTGAAATTAATTTCATGGGATATCAAAGGTTTGGGAAGCTCAGTAAAGGAGAGGTTTTTGTCAAAATTAATAAAGGAAAGTAGTCCTGAGGTGGTGATGATTCAGGAAACAAAGGTAGAGAAATTTGAAATGGATGTTGTGAAAAAGCTATGGGGAAATGTTGATATTGAATTTGCAATCAGGAGCTGAAGGCAATTCAGGAGGAATCCTAACTAGGTGGAACAGTGAAACGTTCAAGCCCCAATCTATCACAACGCACAGGAGATTTGTTATTATCTCAGACTGGGTATTTAGTGTTATAACCTGTGGGTTTGAGTCAGGGGCTGTCCTAATTTTTGGGTTTGGGCTTTGGTTTATTTTTTTGGATGTGGTTCTTGTTTTGGGTCTCTTTTGGTTATGTTTGGTCCTGGGTTGGGTTGGGGTGCTTGTGGATTGCTAGTGCGTCTGTGTCCAGTGTGTTTGGGAGTCTGTCTGTTTGGAACAACTCAGATGAACAGCTCAAGAAAGATCCGAAAGTTACAGAATTGTGCTGACAATAGTGAAGTGTTGATGATGGCACTGCTATTTTTGTGATAGCTAATCCTGGCAAGAGTAAAGTATTTTGCTGCCTCTGATGCTTGGATGTTACTGCTGCTACTGATATGTTAAGGCTCTGCTGCTGCTAGTTCAAGGAATGAATGCTGTTTTGGATTCTGGTTTTGAAGAATTACAATTGCTGTGGATATGCTGCTACTGATGATGTTATCGTGTTTTGGATGCTAATTTGAGGGCTGGTTTTGAAGTTTTACAAATGCTGAAGCAATGATTCTGATGCTACTAATATATTCTGAGAATTATCAAGGCTAGGAAGATGTTTTTGGTGCAGGTAGAGTACAAAACTTACTGCTGCTCATAAATTCTGAAGATGGAACAGATGCAGGAATACTTTTGATGCTGCCATAATAGTATGATACCAAGGATGCTGCTGATTATTCAGATGCTAATATCATGGATGCATTTTTGGTTATGTATTAGCCCTGATCATGGCTTATTGGCTTTGGACATGTTTCTTTTTGTATGTGCATTTCTTTTTTCATTTTCTTTGGCTTTCCTTTCAGCATTTCACTGGATGTGTTTGCTGTGCCATATCCTTGCACTTGTGCTGGGTTGTGGTTTCTTTTACTTGATGTACCCTTTGTCGAGTTCTGATAAAATTTTGTTGCCAATCAAAATAATAATAATAATAATAAAACTAATGAATCTTAATCTTCCAACATACGTCTATGCTTGTTTAATTAGAAAATCCTCACTCTGTACATGTATTACACGAATTCATGGTTCATTACAACTGATCCTGAACTTTTGTAACACCAATCTGTAATTTCTGTAACATTAATTGAAGGGAAAGAAGAAAAGAGAAAGGAAGGAAACCTGTTTGGTGCAACCAGGGGATTCATCAGCAGGGTAGAAGTAGACAACCACAGGCTTTCCTTTGAATTTGGAGAGGGTCACATTCCTTCCTTCTTGATCTTTCAATGTGAAACTCGGAGGCACCCCACCTTTGTTTACCTTCATTTATGGAAAAACTAAACTTCACAACCCCACACAGACAGTTACACCCAATTTCTGGTACAATTAAGAACACAAAAAATAAACCAGATAATATTAGTAACTGAAAGATGAGGCGACAAAAAAAATGAAAGTACCTTGGCAAAAATGAAAGTCATCCTTGAAGAATTAGAAGAAGGGAGTGAGAGAGAGGAAGGAGAAGAGAGCTTGACACCGTAGAATTGGGAATGTGATGATTTTGGGAGAATGACGAGGTTGTGAGATGATGAAAGGGCTTTAGGCGATTGTCTTGGAAGGAGAGAGGGGAGAGAGTGTTTATGGAGGGAGAGAGGAAGAGAAAGAGAAGCCATGGGATAGAAGGTACGTGTGGGTTACAGAAATCAAAAATTGGTGTTGAAGTTGGAGCAGCAGCAGCGCCAGGGTATTGGTGTTGAGGAAAGATAAGGGAAGGGCGTTTGTGTGTATGTGGAGAGAGCTCGACCTGGAGGAGCGCTATGGCCATGGCGGGCTCTGTCGAAAAGATTGGGCTTTTGTGTCGTGGATAATTGATTACCACACCTTCTTCTGAACTCTGATTAGCTGTGGTGTAAGTTGGAAGGGTCAACCAGTTCAAAAAAAAAAGTTGGAAGGGTCAATTTTTTAGAGTAAATAATTTACTTCCCCCTTCAACTATTATTAATTGTATATACTTACCCCCTTAAGAATGTAAAAATTAGGGGTGTCCACGGATCGGATATAGATCCGATCCGATCCGCTCAGAGCGGATTATGGTTTTTAAGATCCGGAACTGAACCGAACATTCACGGATCGGTTACAGGTCGGGTCGGGTCGGCGGATTTGACAGATTAAAAAATGATTATTGAGCGGATCGAGCGGATCCGATCCGATCCGGAACCGCCAGATTAGAAATTCTCGATTCGGAACTGAACCGAACATTCACGGATGGTTCGGATCGGTTCGGATTGGTCGAATTGGCGGATCGGATGATCCGTTGGACAGCCCCAGTAAAAACTACATAGTTCGTCCATTACATCCAATTGCGACATTAGTTGGACGGAAAAACAAAAAAGGAGAGCGAACTGAAGGGTAAAACATGAATTTCCTCCCAAACCATACTTAATCAGCAAACTCACTTTATTTTACTCGATCAGAGAGAGAGAGAGAGAGAGAGAGAGAGAGAGAGAGAGAGACGACAACACCATTGATGTACTATTATTAGAATACGCTTCAGGTGGTTCCCCTTGGTGATCAAATATTTTATTTATTACTACCGTTTGAGATCCAATAAAAGTTTTGGTAAAAAAATTAGGGATTGTTTCAAAAACTAACTTATTGTGTTTTACTAAATAGGTTATTCTCTCAAAATATATCAACTCAAAAAGTCAACTTCAATCTTATTTTGACTTATGTCAATTTCTAGATCAACTTGTCCATTATGAAGAACGTACAATTTTGGAGTACAAGTGACTGGTCCAAATAATTTTTTTGGGCGCAAAATGAGATGAAAAAGATGAAGATTTGGAAGGAAACAAAGAATTAGGGTCATGTCGCCGCTCATGAGTGTTTTTCTTGCGCAACCAAATAGATTGGAGTCCTATTTACTATCCTATTCGTCTTAAATTTCTAATCCACGTTTTACTATTCCGAATGGTAATTGATATTTACACCCCCTAAATTGTTATATACACCCCTTTTTTTGTCTTTTAGCGACATTTTTACACATGAAAATTTCACTAGAAGACAAAAAAATGGGTGTGGACAACAATTTAGGGGGGTGTGGAAATCACTCCCCTTTCGAATATCTAAAAAAAATTCTTATATTTTCAAATGCATAAGATTTTAAATAAGCAACATGAATGTTTGATAGATTTTTATTAGCACTATTAAACAAAGTTTTTAAAATTAGAAAAAACATATTGCAAGTAATTAAAAAATCACACGCATGTCAATAGACGGATAGGAAATTTAGGATAGAGTAATCGAGATTAGGCCTATCCTATCCCTGTGTCCTCTCTTCTTTTTCTGGCCACTGTCATATCCTTCCCGATCCAAGGATTGAGTATCCCCGGTGTAACCAATCCGGACTTTGTCCATAGTCGGAGTGAGTCGGACATCCAAACAAGGTCTGGAAGACAAAACCCTTCACCGCATTTTCGTCAATTTGAACTCCCGACCAAGTTATTGTTCATCCTGCTCCTGCCTCTCTGTAGGTCATTTAGGAGTATTAGGTTAACAGGTTCATTTTAGTAACTTTGAAGTGGGTATTGGTAATGATGGAGGGTTTACAGAAAGCATTCCGAGCAATTTCAGAAAACCCTAAACTAGCCCAACTCGGCATGCCCTCTTCTTCATCATCTTCCTCGACGGAAGGAGGAGGTGCCGTCACTTTGTCTACTAACCATTCTGGAGTCCTCATCACCAGACCTCCCAGGTAGAAACTTCCGTTTCTATATCTATCTTATAACCCATCTCTGTTTCTCTCTTCTCAATTTCTGATTTCAATTCTAAGTTGCTCATGGCAATTCTCACTCCGTTTTATGTGTGTTGTGTTGGTTAGCTAACTTACTATCGACAAATGACGAGCTTTACTTTTTCACTTTGTGCTTTGTAGTTTTCTGTCTTCAATTTGGAACATGAAGTTCACTTTCTTGGAAATTTAGTTTTAGGATTCGTTTAATTATGTTACTTGGATATGATCCAACAAAGCTTTAGAAACTCGGATTTGAAGCTGGATGATAAAGGCAATTTTGAATGTTTGGCATGTTTTGATACTGTTTCAGTAGTGCTTAATTTTCTTTTGGAGCAAAATTGGAAAAGAATCCTTAAATGCTACGGAGTATAAGCGTTAATCTCATTTTGGGAGTACAAAAAGATTTGAATTTGATCGGGAAGAATCATCTGGCTCTGTCTTGTTCACCTGAGGTCCTGAACATAGGTATCTGATGTATATTAGTGTGTAAATCGGTGGCTGAAGCTGAATCAATCTGGTGTATGGCATAAGTGACGGTACTTCTTAGTTAAATGCGACCTGATGTGTCTGTAGCCTTTTCAAACCCCAAAAGACTCTGGGAAGGTTGGGGTCGTGGAAGATTCTTTGATTCTTTCAACCCAGAAGATTCTTTCAGGGTTGAATTATTTATATAGGCATTACAGAACTCTGCCCACCAAGAAGGTAATTTTTTTTAATTCGACCTGATGTGTCTGTACCCTTCCTTCTTAAAGCCCAAGTACTCTTCTCTCTTCTCTCCTCTCTCCTCTCTTCTTCTACTTCTTCTTCTCCTCCTTTTTCTTTGAACTTTCAAGGTGTCGATTTGAAAAAGGCGGGTCCTGATTTTGCCAGCCGTATCCCGTGCGCATTTCGAATCTACCCATGTTGTGTTGTGTCGACACAAGTACTCCACCAAAATTGGCGAGTCAAAGTAACACAAATGGTAACACCATCTCCAACACTTATGGCAACTCGATCTCAATCCTTATTCACGGGATACACTCCGATCACGTAGGATGCGCATTGCAGGACCTTCTAGAACATTCTACCGCCCTACCGCTTAGGTTGGTTAACCTCGGGTTTACACCCTGCACACTAGGGTACACAATAATCACTTTGCACCACATGATCCACATCATGTGTTCGACAATGTCTCCGGGCACTGTCACGTGGTGCTACCAACCAGAGCATGTGTTCGGCGTCACTCCCTTGCAACCTCGCATGTTCGGCATCATCGCTTAGCACCCTCACATGGCATCGCCTACCAGGGCATGTGTCAATTAGGGTTAAGTTAGGTTATTCGAAAAATACCCACTTCAGGAATTACTATTTGTTTTGCATGAAAGCTGTGGATATGCTGGAAAGTGTTGAAATAACCAAAAAGTATTTGCATGAATGCAAAGAAAAGTTCTCTTGCACCATATTTTTGTTAAACATCTTAGAGTTTGAATATTGTTCCATTTTTTATTAGTGGGGAGTTTTTTTTAACTTGGTTTTATTACCATTAAGGTCAGAAAACAAATATTTATTACCATTAAGGTCAGTCACTCTTTTTTAAATACCATTAAGGTGGTTTGAAGCACTTCGGGTATCATACGGTTTCATAGGGTTTTAGAAGTTTAGGCACTTTCATATGGTTTTGACTATTGAGGGTTTAGGCATTTTCATTAGGGTACCCTAGGGTTTAGGTTTTGGGTTCACTTTCCTATTATAGAGTTTTAGTGGTTTAGACACTTTCATAAGGAACCCTAGGGTTTAGGTTTAGGGTGCAGTTTCCGATTATAGGGTTTTAGTGGTTTAGGCATTTTCATAGGGTACCCTAGAGTTTTAGGTACTTTCATTATGGTATTCTAGGGTTTAGGCACTTTCATTAGGGTACCTTAGGGTTTTAGGTTTAGGCACTTTCATAGGGTACCCAAGAATTTAGGTTGAGGGTGCACTTTCCTATTATAGGGTTTTAGTGGTTTAGGCACTTTCATATGGTACCCTAGGGTTTTAGGCACTTTCATTAGGGTACTCTAGGGTTTAGGTTTAGGAACTTTCATAGGATACCCTAGGAGAGAGAGAGAGAGAGAGAGAGAGAGAGAGAGAGAGGTGTTTTTCTAAATTTAAAACCCGTTCGTGTTCCGCCCATGGGGTGGAGTTATTTGTGCTTTTTAAATTTGTTAGTGGAGTGCGGGGGTAACAGACGTCCACTTTTGGACTGGCCGGTACATTACCCTTATTAACTTTTAGACACAAGTACGGGGATATGTCAAATAATATCTTGTGTAATACATTTTTTTATTTTTTAAATTTTATTTAATTTTTTTAATATTTTTGAATTTAGTGTATGAAATGTTAAATATTTTAGGTATTAGAATACATTGATTATTTTATTGTGGATAATAAAAGCCCAAAAAAGAATTATTGGAATCCACTTTAACTAAATACATCAACTCATTAGAAGCCCAAAGAAAAATAAATAGGCCCATTAGAACATATTAGGTATGTAGCCCAATTAAATAAATAATCCCAACCTCAATTAGGGTAAGCAGCAACATCTTTTTTCATCGGCTTCCATGATGGCAGAGTTCAGCGACCTCTGTCAATTGCTACTTTTGTCATCGGCTTCCATGATGGAAGAGCGAACTAGTAGCTCCATCTCCAATCTGCCTCTCCCTTCCTTCTTAAAGCCCAAGTACTCTTCTCTCTTCTCTCTTTCTCTCTTCTTCTTCTTCTTCTTCTTCTTCTTCTTCTTCTTCTTCTTCTTCTTCTTCTTCTTTGAACTTTCAAGGTGTCAATTTGAAAAAGGCGGGTCCTGATTTTGCCAGCCGTATCCCGTGCGCATTTTGAATCTACCCATGTTGTGTTGTGTCGACACCGGTACTCCACCAAAATTGGCGAGTCAAAGTAACACAGATGGTAACACCATCTTCAACACTTATGGCAACTCGATCTCAATCCTTATTTACGGGATACACTCTGATCACGTAGGATGCGCGTGGTAGGACCTTCTAGAACATTCTACCACCCTACCGCTTAGGTTGGTTAACCTCGGGTTTACCCCGTACACTAGGGTACACAATAATCACTGTGCACCACATGATCCACATCATGTGTTTGGCAATGTCTCCGGGCACCGTCACGTGGTGCTACCAACCAGAGCATGTGTTCGGCGTCACTCCCTTGCAACCTCACATGTTTGTCATTATCGCTTAGCACCCTCACATGGTGTCGCCTACCAGGGCATTTGTCCCTCACGTGTAAGGTCAATTAGGGTTAAGTTAGCTTATTCCGAAAATACCCACTTCAGGAATTGCTATTTGTTTTGCATGAAAGTTGTGGATATGCTGGAAAGTGTTGAAATAACCAAAAAGTATTTGCATGAATGCAAAGAAAAGATCTCTTGCACTATATTTTTGTTAAACATCTTAGAGTTTGAATATTGTTCCATCTTTTCTTAACTTAGTTTTATTACCATTAAGGTCAGAAAACAAATATTTATTACCATTAAGGTCAATTACTCTTTTTTAATTACCATTAAGGCCAGTCGCTCTTTTTTTGGGTTTAAGCACTTAGGGTATCATACGGTTTCATAGGGTTTTAAAAGTTTAGGCACTTTCATATGGTTTTGACTATTGAGGGTGTTGGCACTTTCATTAGGGTACCCTAGGGTTTAGGTTTAGGCACTTTCATAGGGTATCATAGGGTTTAGGTTTAGGGTGCACTTTCCTATAATATGGTTTTTTTGGTTTAGGCGCTTTCATAGGATACCCTAGGGTTTTAGGTACTTTCATTAGGGTACTCTAGGGTTTAGGCACTTTCATTAGGGTACTCTAGGGTTTAGACACTTTCATTAGGGTACCCTAGAGTTTTAGGTTTAGGCAATTCATAGGGTACCCAAGGGTTTAGATTTAGTGTGCAGTTTCCTATTATAGGGTTCTAGTGGTTTAAGCACTTTCATAGGGTACCCTGGGGTTTTGGGCACTTTCATTAGGGTACTCTAGGGTTTAGGTTTAGGAATTGTATCCTAGGAGGGAGGGAGGGAGGGAGAGAGAGAGAGAGAGAGAGAGAGTGGTGCTTTTTGAAATTTAAAACCCGTTCCTGTTTGGCACATGGGGTGGAGTTATTTGTGCTTTTTAAATTTGTTATTGGAGTGCGCGGAAAACTGATCTCCACTTTTGGACTGGCCGGTACATTACCCTTAAAAACTTTTAGTTTCTTCTTTCTTCCATTGAATGTAGCATGTGTTGTTGACTTATTGTGGTAATGGTATTTTGGGCTTTCATCACATGAGATTCATTGCATACCAAACCAAACCAAACCAAACTGAGCCTTATGTCCTAATTACTTGGGGTTGGCTACGTGAATCCTTTTTCTCCAATGAGTTTTGTCATTGCATATTGACTTTTATCCTCTCTAGACTGGAACAATTGCATTGATTGAAAGGGAGACCAAGTGACTGAAATCCAATGTAAACCTTGCATTGCAGGGTAAAAAGTTGAAATTATCACCGTGTATGACCCTGCAGCAAACAAATAGAGCTCCGTTATTTTCGTGTGTTCATGGGCATTTCTGTGGGGAAATTATTGCATGTGAATACTATCTGTTTACCTTTATGACCACGAAACTATCCACTATTAATGATAAGCTCCTCCACCTGAGTTACCATTCTTTTTGGTATTTTATTTTAATCTTATCATGCTTCAAAATGGTAGAAGACAAGTAATAGCACTATGGACCTACTTATATTGAACTTTATCTTTGTAATCGCAGACAGTCTTTATCACTCTACTTATATTGAACCTTATCTTTGTAATCGCAGACAGTCTGTATCACTGTGGACATGCTCAAAGCTTTGCACAATTTGCTTTGTTGTTGGAGTTGTTGCTGGTTTCACATTGAAGCGACGTGTCCGACGCTGGGCATCTAAACTTCTCAGGAGAATAAAAGACAATTGAGGTTACAAACTCTTGAATGCAGTGGCCGTCGCTTGAAATATCCAGTTTTTTAAGGTCTTTTTGGGGTTTTGAATACAGGAAAATTTCAAACTCGTGGATGATAGATTTCAGTCTTCTGTTTATTTGGTATTATTGTTGTTCCTGGTTAATTGTCTTCAAATTTTGTGTATGCCAGGTTGTTTCTCTTATCATTAAACTTTATTTGATTGTGATGGAAGTAATCTAACTCAATTCATTCCCAGCAAAGAAGATTATTGCTGGAATAGTTGAATCGATTAGTCACATGGTTTTTATTGTATTTTATGGTGTATCAGTTCAATTAACTTTTAGGAACTTTTGTTGCTATTGTTTCAAGTGCAGTTCTACGTCGTTTTGAGTTGTATTACTGCCACAAGCAGGTAGATTTCGTTTCCGGTAATGAATAAGTTGTAGCGTATAAGTTAAACACAGGATGCGAAGTGTTTCCGCTAATGAATAAGTTGTACCGGTTTTTGGGGTGGTTTCCACTAATATATACTAAATGGGGAGCCGGTTCCGCTAACACAACCTTTGACAAAAACTTTGACACAATATCTCAGCCATTGAAATGGATGGCTGAGATTAAAACATTAAAGTTGCAGTCTCTCTCACTCCTCTCTCCATCTCACCCAATCTATTCTCCTCCCCACCCCAATCGACCTCCCTCCTTCTGTTTCGCCATTTCTCTCTCTCTCTCTCTCTCTCTCTCTGTTTACTCTGTATATTTTAAAACTCCTAAAAGATTTTCTCTCCAACGCCCCAAAACAAGGCCCCATCACGATTGGGTAATCCTACTAAATAAAACCGATATTATTACTAATTTTCCTAGCGCGAGATCTCATAATGGACAATATAAACGTCTTTGAAATGAGGAAAGATCAAGTGGTAGCACAAACTAGGCATTAAGTTTTGGATTTTCTAGAGGGCACCCTGCTGTTCAGGTGTACATTTTTCAGTATACACTTGCAGTTTCTTCATCATTCATATGATTAATGAGGATTTTAAGCCTCTGATAATGTTATTAATCAAAGCCCTGCCTCCCACCCTATTAAACAGGCAAGTTGCTGCTCTAGCAGGGAGTATTAGTCTTAAGGCTATTTAGTTGCTGCTACTATTACTGCTGCTGTTCATATTGTGGTTTGGTATTTTGAGATTTGCATTGAAATTGATGGAATTTTGCTACTGAGGTTTGCTTGAGAATTGGTGAAATTTGGTTGATGAGGATCATTTGCTATGTAAGGGCATTGGCTCTGAACACAATGTTGAGATTCCAGCAGCTTCAATACTCAATAGAATACATTTGCTTGTTTTAGTAGCACAAAAACAATAAAAACAGAGACTGGTTCACAATGGGAAAAAAAAATAAAAAAATTTACTTACACATACACAGTCCGTCTCTTATCCGGACTTCCCGTTTCCGGACCTCCATGTTCCAAAATTTTTTTTGACGATCCGAGCCGTCCAATGTGTTCAGAAGGTGTTTTCAAGGGTCCACGCGGAAAATATTAAAAAAAAAATACCGGGAAGGGCTTGATCCAAGCAGTTTTCGCAAAAATATATAAATACAGTTTTTGCGAAAAACTGCTTGGATCAAGCCCTTCCCGGTATTTTTTTTTGAATATTTTCCGCGTGGACCCTTGAAAACACCTTCTGAACACATTGGACGGCTCGGATTTTCCATAAATAATTTGCAACACAAAATAAATCAATTTTTCCTTATTCTCGGGAGGTTTGGACTAGAGAATTTGCCTACACATACATTATCCTATCGACCGAGGATAGAAAAGGGGTTTTGTGCCTTGTTTTTTTCTGTAATTCAGGGTAAATAAAGGGGTTTTGTGCAGTTTCTTACGACCCAAAACGACATCATTTTGAGCAAATTGTTTGGTGACTTTTTGGGCACAAAGCGACGTCGTTTTGGGACGAAAAGCAGGGTGCCCTCTAGGGACAGATCACCAGGACCCTCGAGTCCGTTTTGGATTCCATGTTCTGTACTTGTTAGCATATCATTTTGTATAAGGAAGATTAGGAGGGGTATAAATGTCTAATGATTTAGCGTTGTTTGATGTATCTATTGCAAACATGTGTTACCATGTTTATTGAGTGCACGAGAGGAGTTATTGTTGATGCTATATGGATGCTAAATTCATTAATCTGAGGTATTATAGAATATCAAGGGTTAGAACTGAAGGATCCAAATTGTTACCTTTGGGTTTGTTGTTTGGGATATTTTATTAAAATGGTTGTTGGGCTCTATAGAAATTACGTGTTATGTATGACCTCTATACGTTTGTGGAATTAGAATTGGTGGCTAAGTTGAAGTTATCGAGACTCTTAAATGTTTTCCAGATTAGTTTTACGTGTGGTGAGACTAAGGGTTGAATAATAAATTCTAGAAGGTTGAGCCCTAGGCTGCCGGCATAATTACAACTAGAGGAATTATTAAGAATTTAAGGTAGTGTGGGACTAACCAAGATCTCGAAGAAGATATTAGGTTCGGACATTTGTAAGGCTAGTAGGACAGTAGGAAAGATTGATTGAGGATTCCTTATTGTTGTTATTTGATGTATGGAATAATATATGTAGTTTATATAGGCGGAATGGAAGGAAAAAAAAATTATGGATTATTAATTGATACGATATGGGACGTCATTGATTGTGGATTCTTTATTGGGTAATCTGAGGAGGATATATTATATACGTAGTAGGTTGTATAATGGGGAAGTAACTAAATTGTTTGTTGTCTTAGTGTGAGACATCATTATTTGTGATTCTCATTCGTTTTGATCGTATAAGACTGAAATGTCTGTCTAATGGTTATAGTAATTACATAGATATGTAAAGATAGTGATACAAGGTGACTCGTGAATATTGTGCTGTGATCGAGCTAATATAGAAACTAATGCAGTAGAGTACCTATAACAAGTTTAGGACATTTCTACTTTTCAATAATTCCGATCCCTTGTTAGGAAGTGAATTTTTGTCACTCATTGATTGAAAAAAAAAAAAATATATATATATATATATATATATATATATATATAAAAACTTCCAATCCAAACTCCCGGATTTTAAAACGTCCGGACCTCCACCTTCCCAATTGTTTTTTGAAAATCCGAACCGTTAGATGTGTTTAAAACGTGTTTTTAAGGTCCAACGCGAAGATTTGGCAAAAAAAAATACCCGGAAGGGCTTGATCGGTTTTTTCACAAAAACACAAATATAGCGTTTTTGTGAAAAACTGCCCGATCAAGCCCTTCCGGTATTTTTTTGCCAAATCTTCGCGTTGACCTTAAAAACACGTTTTAAAACACATCTAACGATTCGGATTTTCAAAAAAATTGGGAAGGTGGAGGTCCGGACGTTAGGTCCGTAAATAGTGGTTTGGATAGGAAGGGGTTCCTATATATATATATACCCCAATCTTCTAGTCCACACCTTCCGTTAATAAGAAAAAATGGTTTTTTTGTGTTGCAAATTATTTTTGAAAATGAGCCGTCGTCAAATGTGTTCAGAAGGTGTTTTCAAAAAGGACGCACCACGCAAAACCGTAAATCTTCAAAAAAACTGGGAAGAGCTTGATCTAAGCAATTTTCGCAAAAAGTATATATATAGTTTTTGCGAAAACTGCTTGGATCAAGCCCTTCCACATTTTTTTGAAGATTTTCCGCGTGGACCCTTGAAAACACCTTCTGAACACATTGGAAAACGGATCGGATCAAAACAAATTTTGGAAAGTCACCGAGGTCCGAAGTCCGAGTCCGCAGTCTAGAAGTGCCTAGAAGTTTTATATATATATATATAATTGATTAGTTTTAGTCATACTGTCTAATTGATTTGTGCATGAAACAATCAGGTAAGATTGAGATGCTTTTAAAATCAAGTTAGTCTGGCCTAAATGTCATCCTCCTTGATAAGCAGTTGTTACTCATTGATTGTCATTTATCGCTTCCGTTTGATTCTTTCATTTGTTTCAGTTTTCGGCATAGCTTTAATAAAAGCTAGAAGTGGCGAAGAACAATCTTTCTTTACCCAAAAGATGTGTCAGTTATGCTAGTACTAGTATAATATATGGTATGCTCTGTAACTTCATTCAATGGGATCTTGTTATAGTTATCCTAGCTTGGATGTACATTTATGCCACTACTAGCAGATTGTGAGGGTTGAATTCAGTGCTAGTCGAGATGCACATACTGATGTATTTCTACGAAAATGTTTCTCAGCATTATTCTTTTCGAATTTTTTTGCAATATTCTTGTACCTTATATCCTTGGGCTCTTCAGAGTTCTGGCAGATGCTACTTATGTTGTTAACAACAAAGTCAACTTTGCCAAATAAATTTCTTATTCATGTACTTTTGAAATGTCCATCATGTGGACATCTAGCTACATCACAAGTAAAATATATGCATGTACATTCCTGTGGTGGTGTTTCTATATTTCTGTGACTCATTTGCATAATTACAAAAGATACAACTTGTATTTTGGTGTCAAATTTTCTTGCTTTAGAAATACTCCTTGTGAAACTCAAAGCGCGTTGATGTCTTGTGAGTGAGTTCATGTGATAGCTTCCTCAGCTCTTTTGCCAACGGTGGTATCCCACAGTAGAATACTCCTGCAGATCAAATCTCAGTAAAATTTCTAGAACTACCATCCCCAATCAGTTGAATGGATTATTATTATCAATTTATCATTATAGAAACAGCTGACCTGATATTTCCAACTATCTAGATCAGAAATTATAAAAATTTGTGTGGTCGTTGGGATCTTTTAAATTGCTTAATCTTAAGTAGACGAAAAATCGGTGCTAGTTGAGAGCTTAATATTATATATATATATATATATATATACGGAAATTTTCTTATCCACTCCTCCCGGATTTAAGAAAATTTGTGTTTTTTTTGTGTTGCAAATTGTTTTTGGAAAATCCGAACCGTCCAATGTGTTCAGAAGGTGTTTTCCAAGGTCTACGCGGGAAATCTTCAAAAAAAAATACCGGGAAGGGCTTGATCCAAGCAGTTTTTCGCAAAAACTGTATATTTTACAGTTTTGCGAAAACTGCTTGGATCAAGCCCTTCCCGGTATTTTTTTTTGAAGATTTTCCGCGTGGACCCTTGAAAACACCTTCTGAACACATTGGACGGCTCGGATCGTCAAAAAAATGATCGGATCACGGGGGTCCGGAGTCCCGGATCCCGGAGGAGAAGCTCCCCCTATATATATATATAGGATAATGATCTACGAAGGACTCCCTTAGGATAATTCCGTGCGGACCTCACCATTCCGGATCAAATTTTGACGATCCGAACCGCTTAATGTTTTTAAAATGCATTTTCCAAGGTCCACGCGGAAAATCTTCAAAAACAAATACCCGGAAGGGCTTGATCGGATCAGTTCTTGTATAAGCGTTTTTAACAAAAACTGATCCGATCAAGCCCTTCCGGTATTTTTTTTTGAAGATTTTCCGGGGACCTTGGAAAATGCATTTTAAAAACATTGAGCGGTTCGGATCGTCAAAATTTGATCCAGAAAGTCAAAAATGGTGAGGTCCGCACGGAATTTTGTTTGAGGGAGTCTTTAGTAGATCGGCTTCCTATATATATATATATATATATATATACAAGAAGTTTCCTATGAGGGCTCCCTCAAAAAAAAAGTGCGGGAAAATAGTTGTTAGCCGTTGGATCGCGTGAAGGGCATAGGATCCAACGGCCCCTCAAATCAAGTTTTCCCGCACTTTTTTGTGAGGAAGCCCTCATAGGATATTTTTTGTTTGCAAATATATATATATATATATATATATATATATATATATATATATATACAAAAACTTCTAGTCCACACCTCCCGTTAATAAGAAAAAAATGATTTTTTTGTGTTGCAAATTATTTTTGGAAAATTGAGCCGTCAATGTGTTCAAAAAAATGTGTTTTCAAGGGTCTACGTGGAAATCTTCAAAAAAATATATAGGGAAGGGCTTGATCCAGCGGTTTTTTTGAAAAAAATGTAAATATATATTTTTTGCGAAAAATTGCTTGAAAAAAATCAAGCCCTTCCCGTATTTTTTTTTGAAGATTTTCCACGCGTGGACCCTTGAAAATACCTTCAACACATTGGACGGATCAGATCGTCAAAAAAATGTTTGGATCATGGAGGTCCGGAAACGGGAATCCCGTTTTAGAAGCTCTCCCTATATATATATATCATATTTGGTGGTGTTTTGGCTGTGTTCATTGGGTGCTAGTTTGGATTGATCAATATTGTAGTTCGATTATTCTAATATTTACTAAGCTGAATGTTTCTGTTGTAAGTCTTACTATTACTTTTTGCTATCCATAAAATATTATGACATTGGATAAGTCTTGATCATTCTTTTATCTTCTCTCATTTAAATAATATCTCGTTTTAAACTCATTATGTTATATCTTGACCTTAGTTAGCTACTAATCCTACAGTTGTCGTTCTAGTAGTGGGAATAACTCGTGCATTCTAGACCTATAGGTCCATAAAACCAGGTCAAGATATGAAGGTTCCTTTTCATGTGCATGTATTTGTGAGATGTATTAGTTCTGATCTTTCAGTAAAACTTTACCTACTGTGGTACATGGATACTTCAAAGCTATTTTGCTGAAGACCTCTTTCCAATTTGGTCGGGCGAAATGTGTCCTTACCTGCAACAAAATTACGTCTACGTGATAGGGCTATATCAAATGCAAAATAATTTTTGTTTAAGTATAGTTTATGATAGATCATACTCTAATGCCGGATAAGATGTCAACACCGTGTTTAGCATGGTTGAGAGCTTGAACCATGGTGATAAGAGTTGACCTCGCATCACCCTCTTCATAAACACTTGAGAGATAGTTGTGCATCTCAATTTGACCCTGTTCCAACGTAGTCATAAGCTAAGTTATAAACATAGAATATTGGTAACTCAGAAAACAATGAGATAACGATGAGGCGAAGTAATCAGATATATTTAATAAGTATTACTTTGTGATCCATCTCTGCAACCTCATTCATCACCCCTTTAAACCATTCGAAGGACCCTGGTTCTCTTGTAACCCAATAGAAATGGGCATTTTTGGCCCTCTTCGGTTTCTTCTTTTCGGTTGATGTCGTGGATGTGGAACTTTTAAAGCTCTCATCCGATGTACTAGTTTCAGTATTTGTATCCTGAGTCAATAATTGAACGACCTATAATCAATTCGTGCTATTGGATTGTAAACATCAACTATAAGAGAAAAATCAAGAAATCCATTCAAATAATGCACTGCAGTCAGAATTGTACCATGGGGTCTTCTACTCCCGTATTGTTTAGTAGATCCTTGAGGATGCTTATGAAAGGAGTAGCTCCAATTCCAAGCCCCACAAGAAGCAAAACATCATAATTTTTGTAGTCCTGTGCTGGAGCGCCATAGGGTCCATCAATTAGCAACTTTGGCAAGCTGCATGGGTATATAATGGATTGATGGTGAATACATTTTCCTTCCTACTCATGATAGTAAACTATCTGAACACATTTCACACAAGTAATAAAGTTACCCTCTTTGATCCACATTCCCTAGTCGACCAAACTTTGCTCGACCAATCACACATTCTGAACCAGCATCCTCAATAAACACTCGCCTAAGTTCTTGTGTCCAGTCTCCTACTGTCCGGATGTGAACACTTAGGTAGTTGTCTCCTGGTGCGGAAGTTATTGAAAATGGATGCCTGAAGAAATATCAAGAGTCTACTCCAATGCTTGAATGCAAATAGATTTGGAGATGTGTTCTTCAGAGATTAACACTTACCATTCGAACCGGGAGATTGTGGGGCATTGTAGGAATATATATTGCCCACTTTTATATTTGAATCCACTGGGTTTTGAGATGACCAGGGCAAAGACATCTCCCGGTAGTACTGGAACCTGAAAGAAGTATTGGTGCTATTGCTTTGATTACTAGGCTGAATGTCAACAAGTTGCTTGTAGTAAATTTAGTTCTGATTCTGCCCTATAGGATTACTTTGGAGTATTAGTTAGTCTTGTTTTGTGGAATATTTACTAGTTCTTTCGACAGGTTATTGATTTCATGCTATCTTGCAGTTCCCTTTTTTGTTAATGTTTTGAATTTTACATTGAAGGATATGTAGCTACCTTCAATATCTTAACCGAGTTATGTTCTGATCGACAAGTTCTCAAGCTCCGCTCTGCTAAATAGAGGAAAAGAGGAACAGAAATGTACATCCATGTCTGCAACAAGATGTATCATTAGTCAATTTAAGCAATTATAGGCACATATCACCAAAAAAATTTGTACTCCTGTGGTACTACAGATAGTGTTGAGCATATTTTCTCATAGTAAACTCTCTTACCGTTTTCTGATACCACCTGTGCACCAAGAACAAGAAGGTTCCATGGAGTAGTAGCAACACGTAGACCAGAACGAGAAGGTGGTGAGAATACCAGAATGCATTGAAGCCTGTCAATCGGTTGAATGGAGCGGGCAGCTTCACTATACTTTTCCTGAAGTGTCTTGTTGCTAGCGTGAATGCGATAGCCATTAGAATAACCATAGAAATCCCAGTCACGCCAATAATACTGGTCAATAGGTCCTTGTATGTTGGTTGTATGTTATTGAAATCAGAGGCTATGGAAGCAAACTTTTCTGGTGATGAGTTAACCATACGGGGAAAATCACATATCAAGTGATTCCCAGCGTGAAGTAGGACTCCAATTACTATAGCACATGCAATTATCTGCAAATTAAGACTAATCATTTAGGAAACGTACTTAGTCATGAAACAAATTATTCTTACTGGTCTTACCTTGTGAAAGTTTATGTTGTCGTCAAGAGGGATACAATGCCTAGCTCTCGTAGAGCGCAGCCACGTGAGCGTATTTCGGCAGACTGGTAGAAGGATGAGAGCCATGTTCAGCTTCAGAGTCTCGGCGGCTCCTTTAGCAGTTGTTAAGCAATAACCCATTACTTGAAATGCTGCCATTTGCTTGTATTGATGAAATTTCCAAGCAAAGAGCCCGGCCATGGCCAGGATCCAGAGTAGTAAGATCCAACCCCTTTGCCAGTTCTCTAGTAACAGACACTTGAGCGTGCAGCTTACTCTGAGGATCAAGTTATGGGGCTTCATTAAACTTAAGTTCTGACTCCAACCCAAACTTGTTGCGCTAAGTGGTGTGCTATAATTTACATAGTTGTCTCTTTGAAGGAGAAGTGTTTCCAACTGCCATATCTGATTGGAAGGCAATCAATACAACAGAATTTAGCCCACCATGACAGTCTTACACACAGGAATACAAGATTTTCATTTTCTTCCTATAGAACTTTTTGGTTTTTTGCAAGGAAGGGTAGCATTAGTGAAATCATTGATTAATTAGAGACTTTCACCCACCTCGATGTACCCGAGATTTTCAGGGTCCAACTCTTCCATAATTAGTGAAACGTACTCTTCCGCTTGTTCCTTAAACTTGGACAACTTATTCGCAGAAGCACTTAGGATTAGAAGCTGCATATATTCAAACACAACCTTTAAAAATGTGGAAAATTAAAAATACTATAAATTTAGCATTGAAGAAAGTCAACGAAATCTGGGTCCCGCATCAAGTTCTTTGGCATCCAAGAAACCAATTTATTAATTTGCTGGCCGGTAAGATGAGAACATCACAACTCAAATAGACTACTCTTTGCCAAGAAACCTTCAAAACCAAAAGTTGTCTTTCACAGAAATTTTGGTTAAGAATTAAAGCATTAATTTTTATTGTAAAATCTTACCTCCTGGACTTCCTCCTGCGTGATTCTTCCATCTCCATTGCGATCCACCCTAAACACCAAATTAATTTCTTCCATTTCGTCATAACCAGAATTTTACTAATTAATTAAACCTTAACAAAATATACACACAGTATTTTTATACATACAGAATTTACAGTCTCAAGAGAAACACAACTCAAATACTACTACTTATTAATTAATCACAACCAACAGCTAGCATTTTAGAAAAGTATGAGTTACTTGTATGGTTAAATTATGTTTGTCTACTTCATCATCACTCTATAATTACTTTTATTTTCGCCCCTTGGTACGTAACTCATATGTCCAAACTGGTTTATGAGCATCTCGATTAATCTTGAGAACTAATCTCACCGTGATCGCGTCCACTCACAAAGGCCCCAATTAAGCCATAACAAATTAAGCTCGTATGGACCAATCCTAGCTAAAAGAGTTGATAGCATTTGAAGATTCGTGATCGCGTCCACTCACGAAGGCCCCGTAGCTACTGTTGCACAGAAAGGGATCTCATCCGCCGTTAGATTTGTCTAACTGTAGCTGGGCTTTACTTAACGGTATATCCTAACAGATCAACGTCACTAAGGAAAAGAAAACAAACTGACTTTTGTTTTTGTTTTTTTATCACACACAAACTGACTTTGAGACGCAGAAGTATGAGAGAGAGAGAGAGAGAAAGACCCACATGTCGAAGAAAATCTGAAGACGAGCGTCAAAGCTCTGATCCGAAATCTGCAACCAGAAGTCATAAAGCTCTTCTTTGGTTATCTTCCCAATCTTCTGACGTTTTCTTCTGGCTAGTGCATCGAATATCCCCATCGCAAATTCCTTCGAGTCAACCATCCCTACAATATATATTACAAGTAACCAACATCAATCCGAATTTAAACATTCAACAAAATTGTCATGTTTATCGCCCTCTAATTAAATACTCCTAAATTGATCAAGTATACAATGAAGTACCTATGCATTCACCAAAGTCCTGTTTACAGAGCAACCCGTTCTTGGCCAACGACTCGAACCGCAACTCCACCTTCTTCCAAATCTCGTCCACGTCTGCCTTTTCCGTCGTTTTGCTGATAAATCTGAGACTCTTGAGAGCTCTCTGAGTGCTCGAAGTCGTCCGATGGAGTTTTGCTTTTATTCTTCGAACGTCACGGTCGGACACCACCACCGGCGGCAGCTCGTCGACGTCCGACTGATCACGCCACGAAAATGACCTCAGCCGCGACAGTTTCTTGCGTATTGATCTGGACGAAGCCGAAAGACTCCTCGCAAACAAGCGGCCGGGTGTGGCTGTTTCTTCTCCATGGGCGGGTGGAATAATAGCATTGGAATTAGCCGGCGTGACGCTGCAGACGAAAATAGAATCATCGTCGAGCTCTAATGTGACTTCAACCAATTCCTGATCATCATCATCGCGGCGTCTCAAGTCGTTGAGAAAGACGGGCAGCATTGCGCAGCCGCCATCATCCGGTAAGTCAAATTTTCGGCTGTAATTTGTTCTCCTTGAGCTGCTGTCGAAGGACGATGTCGACGACCTCATGATTTTTTATCACTAAAGGTGAATGATTTATTTCTTCTTCATCTTCTCTGTGGGTGCGTGTGTCTAAATTAAGCCTCTCTGTTTTTCTGCCTGTTACTGTGTGTGTGAAATGTGGTGGTATTAGCCTACTGCCTATCTCAATTACGAATACCAAAGTCTCTCTCTCTCTCTCTCTCTCTCTCTCTGACTAATTAAGAATGGGGGAGTAGAAGTTGAAACAAACACCTCCCAACCGAACGCCGGTCACGATTTCAACGCCTTTGTGCCGAGTGATGCTAATTGCGAGGAGAGGAGAGTAGGTGAGTGATGCGATATGTTGCAATGGGGAATATATCCCCCAGGACAGGCCATGCCAATTCACATCATCGATCACATAATTAATACTCCTACTCTCTAATAATTTAAACCACATTTTCATCATTACCATGTTACCTTATTAGGTATACCACACCAAATTAATAGTATGATTCTCTCTCTCTCTCTCATTTCATTTTTAGCGATAATCATATGTCAGTCTCTCACGCACACTTCACATTCTGTGTGACAGAGAATTACTCCATGAGAATGCAAACTTAATATTATCTCCCCATGGGCTGGTAAAATTTAGGTGATGACAGGCAGAGCTTTTTTTTTTTTTTTTTTTTTTTGTATAAAAGACGATATTATAAACTAAGTAGAAATAGTCATGGGATATTTAACCCCTACAGAGTCGGCAACCAGTTGTTGCAACAGGAAAACAGGAGGTACCGCTAAAGCAACAATTAAAATTACATAAAACAAATGAGTTCTTCGCAAGCATATCAGCACTTCGGTTAGCTTCTCTTCTAACATGGCGGAGAGTGGATCCGCTACATTCCAGAAGTCGCCTGCAATCACAAATAATACTTTATACTCCTACTATATATAAGCTAGTAGTAAAAAAATAAAAACTGGCAATGCTAACAGTAGAATGACCAATAATGTTATAGGTACACCACTTGTACACCATAAATGCACACCACCCTGATGTGGCAAATGAAGAAAAGCCTAATGTGTGGGCTGACTCACCCAAAAAATGGGTTTCTCCTTATTTGCCACATCAGAATGGTATGGTGTGCATTTGTGATGTACAAACGATATACCCATATCATTTTCGGTAGAACAACTACTAAGCAGGGATTATTGCGCCAACTAGGGGGGAGGATTCTAGTGGCGGCCTCAAACCACATATGTTTATCATTCCCCGAAACCATGTTTATAGTATATGTCCGCATCATAATACCACTTTAACGAGGTCAAAGTACGTAAAAGGTGGACACGGGGGCGTAAAAGGTCGTGATGGAAGTAACCCAAGAGATAAATGTCTTATTAGTGCTTTGGTAAAATAAACTAAATGATTTATATTTTTGTCTTTATTCAAAAAAAATTGCATTTGTTAGTTTTTGGGTTGATTTTTTTGTGGATTATATAATCGGTTCGTCTTGATGAGAAGAGCAAAAAATTATTAATTAAACAATAATTCACAAAATTTTGAATTATTTTTGTTTTTAGTGAACTTTTTAAATATTTTTATATTTTTTTGACCTTTTAGATTCCTCTTATTGTGACGAACTAATAATCCACAAAAAATCAATGCAAAACTAACAAATGCAATTTTTTTTAAATAACGACAAAAAAAAACCAAATTTGTTTTTTTTTTTTTTTTTTGCAAGCACCCAATAACCATTTGGTTTACTATCACCAGCTTTTTAGATTTTTTTTTCAATCGTCATCCCTAATCTATTATATATGGGGGAGGGAGGAATGAGACTCAATCCCGGAATGCAGTGTGGGGTATCCAAGAGTTTTACCGCATGAGCTAGCCACCACTTGCAACCTTAGTTTATTATTAAAGCCTTAAAACGCAGTTGTTGTTAATTATTACAAACCTTACGAATTATTAAAGACATTAGTAAACCTAATTTGTTAAAGACATTAGTTAATTAATTAACTTGTAGGTATTTCTGTTTTAATTTTCATTCTAATTTTAACATCACATCTTTCGTTTCGATAAAAAAAAAGTCAGATAAGAATACAAACAAAACATTTTTACTGCATATACTCTCTCTCTATTCTCAATTTCTTGTTAACTTTCATTATTCTGGACTTCTAAAAACTTATTCGTATTTTACGGGGTATATATTTATTATACACAATATGGATCTTATTAAAAAAAAATTCAAATCATAAAAAATATTATCGATTGAAAAATATACTAATTAATTTGAAAATGACAAGCATGCCCAAAAATGGATAACAAATTTGGAGAGGAGAAAGTATATAGTTAATCTATGCATAAAGCATGCCTAGTTGTCACGAAATTGATATGTTAATTCAAACGAACGTGGTGGTTTGGCTAAATAAGTTGGCTTAACTTTTTTTTTCGTCTTTATTTGATTTTTTTTTTGCGTTTGTTAGTTTTGCATCGATTTTTTTAATATTATTGGTTCGTCTCGACGAGAGGAATCCAAAAAGGTAAGAGATTATGATTAGAACCCTCAATTTTTGAATAAGATCGAAAAAAGTGTAAAAAAACTGACTTTTTGGCTTATTTTGTCTTTATTCATAAAAATTTAAGCTTTGGTCATAATTTTTAACTTTTTTGATTCCTCTCGCCGAGATGAACCAATAATACACAAAAAATTGATGCAAAACTAAAAAATGCGAAAAAAATTCAAATAAAGACGAAAAAATAAGTCAGCCAACTTTTTAGGCCAAACCTCAGATCAGCTAAGTGTTCCCTAATTTGATGTCAAGGGTGCTATGATTGTATCTCCAGTCCAGTAATCATCTACACCAGTTATGTAAAGACTTTCGGTCGTATTTTGAAACTATTTGATCCGAACGAAAGTTTATCAATCCAAGTATACATCTTTAAAACCTTGATTTCTATTGTAATTAAATGATTACGAGATTGTTTAAAATTAAGTTGGTACATGTACTTGCTGGCTTACGCTCTACGCCTAGACTTTCAACAAATATATACATATTTTACAATCATATAGATATATAATACATGGGGCCGGTTCTAGAACATATAAAAGAACACACGGTTTTGTTTCGGGTTATATTGTGATGATCCAAACCGTTCACTTTTTTTAAATGGAAAAAATTGGAATTCTTATAAAAATTTAACTCAATCGAATATCGATACGTGCTTGATCCAAATAGTTTTTCAAAAAACTTAACAGGAACGTGTTCGCAGAATTGTTTGGATCGAACAATTACCGATATTCAAATGAGTTAATTTTTTATGTTATAAACAAGTTGAACGGCTTAGATTATCAATATGAGGCTCCGAAACAAATTATATTTTTTATATGAATATATTTTGTTATGTGTCCCTAGAATCGATATCATGATATAAAACGGGATTCCCGTTTCCGGACCTCCATGATCCAAATATTTTTTTGACTATCCGAGCCGTCTAATGTGTTCAGAAGGTGTTTTCAAGGGTCCAGATGGGAAATCTTCAAAAAAAAATACCGGGAAGGGCTTGATCCAAGCAGTTTTCGCAAAAAATATATATTTACATTTTTTGCGAAAACTGCTTGGATTAAGCCCTTCCCGGTATTGTTTTTTGAAGATTTCTTTGAAGATTTCCCGCGTGGACCCTTGAAAACATCTTCTGAACACATTGGACGGCTCGATTTTCCAAAAACAATTTGCAAAACAAAAAAACACCAAAAAACCTCTAATTCGGGAGTCCGGAGATTAGAAGTTTTCTGTATATATGTATATACACCTTGGACCCCCTTCTAATAAGGGACCCTTATTTAAGTTTTCATGTGGACCTAGGGGTATTTTCGACTTTTCAGACCAAATTTCGACGATCCGAACCGCTCAATGTTTTTAAAATGTGTTTTTAAGGGTCCCCGCGATGAATCATCAAAAAAATAACCGGGAAGGGCTTGATCCAAACAGTTTCGATAAAAATTATATACGTATAACTTTTATCAAAAACTGTTTGGATGAAGCCCTTCCCGGTTACTTTTTTTATGATTCCTCGCAAGGGCCCTTAAAAACACGTTTTAAAATATTGAGCGGTTCGGATCGTCCAAATTTGGTCCAGAAAGTCGAAAATACCCTAGGTCCGCATGAAAACTTACATAAGGGTTCCTTATTATAAGTTTATTGTATACACCTTTATCTTTATATTATGTTGTAGTAGATAGGATGCAAAGTCTAAATAGAGCACTAGTATACCAACTCATCCTTCCTAAATTTGGAAATCATCTGGGGGGGGGGAAGGAAAAAAAGAAAAAGAAGAAAAACAGTCTGATCGAATAACCAATTAATTACCATTATAATATATCAACCATTGCCACCTACTTCTTCTACAAGTCTGTATCTTGTTTTTCTATAATATAGCGTACAATTTGATTAATGGGACCTCTAGTGTTCACCAAACCCCAAGAGGTTAAAATCCGATCAAGAGCTGGAATGAAATTCTGCGCAGTTCAAATTTGTGGATTAATTTGCAAATTAATCATCAAGTATAGACAATACAGGTTTTAGGTGCACTGCACGCGTGCAGCCCATTTGGCGCTAAATGAATCCGTCATTGTAACCCATTGCAACGGGTATGAGTTTGATGGGTCGACGGACTATAAGTTGATGGGTCAATGGCCACGGACTATAAGTGATGGTACGTCGGACTATAAGTGTGTACATAAACGGATAAATGATTTCGTGTGCAATGGCCACCTTTATGTAATATGGAAGCGTGCAGCTACCTAACTGCATATAAAATTCCTTTGAGAAGTTAAAATATCACGTTCCCTCAAATTTTTATGTTTGGTTTTTGATGAGTAATCCAAATTTTTATGTGGCTGATATCATAAGTAGATTTTCACTGTTAAAAGTTGTAAAGAAAGCTACTCTACAACGAACAAAAGGGTTAAACAAAGTCGATTTCGTTAGCGATTATAATTAATAATAGTATTTGTTTTCATAATTATATGCTCCAGAGGAATAATAAAAAAACAACTACTACATCACTGTTGTAGTACATTTTATTAATGCTGGTTAGGTAACAAATGCTGAGCAATCATCATTTATTCTTCTAGAATGTTATTAATTTATGTAGGCATCCTTTTCGATCCAGTTAAGAATGAGATTACCCTGCTTCCATCGAACCTAATGCCTAATTATATGTGTCAATTAGTTTGGGGACTCATCATTTGTTTGTCGTTTTTTTTTTTTTTGGATAACCAAATATCTGTGCCAGATTGAACTCGCTTTAACAAATTTCAAAGCCCTAAAGTTAACGACTATGTAAACCCACCACTTACCCCAAGGGCCAAGGTTTAGAATATTTGGCATTTGTACATCTCAAATACGCGACATTATGATAGACAAACACTTAATACTTTCTCACGTTAACTTTTTTTCGGGTAATTAAGTTGAAATTTTATAACCACCAAAAAAAAGTTCTAACAAACCCAAGGTATCCCCAAAGACAACAACAAAACCAAGCCCTATCGTGAACTTCAGAAACAATGGCCTTCACAAACAAATCAGGACTGCTGCATTTATGAGAAAAGATCTGAGCATTCCTCTCAAGCCATGCAAATATGGTGCTCCATAGTTCAACAATTTAGCACGCGTTGAATCTTTTCCTATGCTTAATTGTTAGAAATTAATTTACCAACTTCCATGACTTCTTCACGTAATCTGAAAGCCACAGCCGACGAGTACTTGTCTTTTTCTGCAGATCGATGAAGTAAAAACCACTTCATAAGGTGCGCGCTACTCCTTTTGTCATGCCATGAAAAAGACTTTTCTGCATATTTTCCATGAAAAGGAATCAGCAGATTTTTCTGTGGAATTATTGATTTGAAAGCAAGCAAGCAAAATAACTAGGTAGGTAGCCCGGCCTTTTTGCCGATATGAAGAACCAAAATAACTTTTTAACGTAAAACTTTTAATTTGCTCATCGTCAGTGTTAATCCAAATACTTTTCTCCCCTTTCTTGTTTTCCTTCCTCTTCTATGTTAGGGGAAACAAATATTGCTTCGTTGAATTTAGAAAAACTTAATATCCTTGTTTATGTGGTTCTAATATCTGATCATAATCCACTCTTTTGAGAGCATCTTCAGCAGGAGTCCGGGGATGTGTTGTGCGGTAGGTGTTGTGCGGCAAAATTACGTCGTTTTGCTCATTTTCTTAGTATATCCAAGGGCCCTGTTTGGAGAGTTAAGTGGAGTTTAATTTTGAGGTTCAATTTTAGGAGATTTAGGCTCTTTGGGGCAGGGTATAGTGGGTTTAGGCACTTGGATTTAGGCACTTTGGGTTTAGGCACTTCATGTTTAGGGTTTAGGCACTTTGGATTTAGGCACTTTATAATAGTTTTTTCTTCCTCCAAACAAGGCTCTTGGAAGCTTTGGAAGTGTGCAAAAAAATCAAGCAAAATGATGTAGTTTTGCCACACAACACGGCGCACAACACCTACCGCATAGCACCCACCCCGGATTCCTTCAGCAAGTCCCTATCAAACATCAAATTTCAGAAAATTTGAGGGATCAGACATATTGAAATATGTGCTCCAACAAATCTCTCAAAAACCAAATAATTTGAAGTCACACTTCAAATTTCTTTACTTCCCGCTAAATCATATTTAAATTGGTTCACACACACAGACACGAATATATAGGTATATACATCACAAATAGATTTACGTATATATATATACAAGAATATGTACGAATATATTAAGATATGTATATACATCACAAATACACACACATACACGTTATGTTTTCGTTATTTGTAATATGTATTGAAAAAAACATATTCGTTATACACTTATATACATAAGTTTATTTTCCATATATTACAACAAAAATCAATCTCAACTCTTATCTTTTTCAATTTATTTGTTTTTCTTATATTAATTTGAAAACGAGTTCTTGATATGATTGTATCTATGAAGAGTTGAAATGTATGAGAAATGCTTTAAGTATTTGAGTTGAAATGATCCCAATCTTAAATTTGATAATATTTATTAACTACTACTCCTTCCGTCCCTTTTAATTGTTGAGTATTCTATTTTGGGTTGTCCCTTAATAAGTGTGTGTTTTGAAAAGTCAATGGGTAAAAGTTTGTACAATTATTGTTTTACCCTTTTGAAAAGTTAATAGGAAAAGAGTCAATGGATAAAAGTAGAGGATAATTTTAGAAATGAGAGTTAAAAATTGATGTGAAAGGTGTAACGTAGAGGCAAAAGTTGATGTGAAATGAGTAATGATGATGTTTCTTTAATAAGTTGGTTTACGAATCAATACACTTACAAAGGGACGGAGGGATTAATATTTAGATATGTTGTTGTTTGAAAACCGTAATGGAAATGAATAAGTAATAAATAAGGGTGACAAAAAATTATGATGTAAAATAATATTTAAATCAATAAAATAAAAATGTGCAAAAAGTATTAAAATAATCGAAGTTCGTAGAATTCGATGGAGAGCACCACAAAAAGTCATCCTGCAAATTTTGAAGTACGATAGCAAAATACAATTTTGGTACTAATTTTGAGAGATCTGGTAAAAATGCTCTTAGGTCCCTAAATTGGACCACCCTACCACTTTTTAGCTTAGCATATATCAATGATTAAGATCATTTACTTTATAACTCGTCAAAAACATTTAAATTGAAGGCGGACCAAACGCCTTATGGCGTGTCTTCTTTTCGTTACAACGCAGGCGCCTTCTTTTATGTGTTTGACATGGGGAAGAGAGAGAGAGAGAGAGAGAGAGAGAGATAGAGGGACAGAGAGAAAGGGAGGGAGGGGGAGAGAGAGAAAGAGGGAGAGAGAGAAAGTACTGAGCCGAAAAGGGGAAGAGAAACAGAGAAAGTAATGATGCACATTAATTGGACAGAGAAATTATCATGAGCATCATGTGCGCGCGTGGGGAGGACCTGGGTGAAATGTGTTTGACATGGGGGTGGGCTTGGACATGAACCTCTGGACAAAACGAGACAGGCCTGTCACTTTCCCATGATTTTTTCATCATGGCCCATGGGGTTCCAAAGCTATTAGATGAGCAATCCATTCAATCAAATGACATCGAGAGATTTATTAGGCCCATTCGCACATTACAGCATGTTGCGGGGTTTCCATCGTTGCTTTGCGGGTTGTTTAAGTCAAGCCCGTTTTACTCTGTGGCCTCTGTTGGCATTTGAACAAGTTCAATGCCTACTAATCCTCCTGCCTCTTTTCACTTCACAGAAGTTACCCTTCATTCTAAAAAAGTCTATCCATTACACAAAATAAGAATATAGAATTGTATCTTTGTTCCAAAAAATTAAATTAAATTAAATTTTTTTTTATAATACTCCATCCATTCCATTTTATTTGGTCCCTATAGAAGACCGTGTCTTTTTTACCTCTAGTGAAAAATTACTTCTCAAAAGAATATTTTGATCTTTTTGAACAGTTTAAAAGTTCTCTATGAGAAAAATACAATTCCTAAAAGAACTTTGGTATTTTTTTAAGATTAAAATAGTAGTAATTTTTTTGACAAGAAATATTTTGCCCAGATATTCAATAAGATAGAGTGTTAATCTTTTTTTAAGATTAGAAATAGTAGTATATTATTTTTTGACAAGAAATATTTTGCCCAGATATTCAATTGGTTGTTTTTTTTTCTTTTTTGTTATAAAATAAATGGTTTGTGAAATACTAAAACAGAAAAAACGGTTCTTGTCCAGAATGGAGAGAGAGAGAGAGAGAGAGAGAGAGAGAGAGCAGTGCGAGATATAAGGGAACAAGGAAAGGCTGAATCCCAATGCGATTTTCCGAATAATCCTCATTCGTATTACTCCCAATCTCACATAATTGAGAAACCAGAAAGAAAAGGGATCAACAGCTCCTTCTTTCATATCGCTCTTTAGGTCCCTTCTTCACCCCGCACCTTCACCCACCCCCTTTCTTTTCAAGGTATTTTCCCTTCTCTCTCCCTCTCTCTCCCTCTGTGTGTATAGATGTGTATGTATGTGAGTGTTTTTAAATATACATTTTTTGGGATTTACTAATTGGAGATGATTATGGGTGATATGTTTCATTAATGGGTTCCCTGCTACGTTAGATTGCCCAAGTATTGATTTTTTACTATTTTATTTGTTTTCCTATGTTCTTACCCTGATCTGAATGCGTAACCTATAAATCTGGCCCAAAGAATCATGCCAGTTAGGTTTCAAAATGTATGTTTAGCTCTGGAATTAAAATTTGGTCAAGTTCTCGTTTTTTGCCATTCAAGAATTGACATTTTGATTATATGCGCAAACATTTGGATTAATTTCTACTAGTATTCGGTTCTGGTTATTCTTTCATTTGATGCATACAAATATTAGTAATTCCAGTTAGGTTTCAAAATGTATGTCAAATTCTAGATCTGTTAGACTGTTATAATAATTCTCTTTTGCTTCAAGTCAAGGTGAAACTGTTCTTTCAATTTCAAAATGAAACTGGAAAAAAAAAAGCCATTGACAAATCATTTCCCAAAACTTGTATCCTCCCTCTATGGAAAAAAAAAAAGGTCTTGCAATGCCTGTGCGGATACTGGGGCTGATCCCATCGAGTTTTTGTGGACTACCTTGTTCTATTTACGATCTTAAAGTGGTTTTATCTTGGGACTTAGGGGTTTGCTCCCACCTAAGATCTCAGGTTCGATTCCCTTTGCCAGCGAACTCTTGAGGCCACTGGAGATTATGCCCGATCGTTACCTCTAGGGTCGCAGAATCCACGAAAAAACAAAAACACACAAAAAAAAAAAAAAAAAAAATGGGTACCACAACACTTTGGAATCCACAAATGACACTCTAAAATGTACCAAAATGGTCCATATAAACTTTGCTTAGTAGATTCTGCTCCAAAGATATTAGTTGTGGATACCAAGAGGCAATTAGTGATTTTAAGAGACATGCTTTGCCTATTGGGAGAGCAAAAGCCATCACCTGCCTCAAGCAAGTGGTAATAAGCATTTAATGTTGCCAAAATCTGATTGAGGACTATGTGGGTTGGGTGTTGTCAAAAGAGAGCTTGTGTCCACTAACTGCATAATAGACTAAATGGTTGCAAATTTCTCATTGTATATTAAACGAATCATAATTTTCCGTCTTTACCTATTCCATAAGTTCTTGAAAAACCACATTTGTTTTGTTTTTGGGTTGAATGAAGTGGAAGGAGATCCGATGAGACATACTCATCTGGCATCAAGCACTTTGATTTCAACCTTGTGATTCTCATCGCTATTGTGGTAAAGCATATATAGCAATGGGGGACAATGGGGGAGGCAAGGTGACTGGAATAAGGCAGATTGTTAAACTGAAGGAACTTCTACAAAAGTGGCAATCTGTCACGCTTGGCCCAAAGGGTGACGAAGTCCCCTCTGATCAACCCCACACGGGCATTTCACCAGCAATAAACAAGAGGTTGAGGAGATTCAACACATGTGATTCGGATGAAGACGGTTGCCAGAGCCCCGAACCACCCCATGACATCCCTAAAGGATACATGGCTGTTTACGTTGGTCCAGAGCTTAGGAGGTTTGTTATTCCTACTAGCTATCTTAGTGACCCAGTATTCAAGGTATTGCTGGATAAGGTGGAGGAGGAGTTCGGGTTTGATCATAGCGGTGCCCTCACAATCCCTTGTGAGATAGAGACCTTCAAGTACCTCCTCAAGGTCATGGAAACCCATCAGGATGATCATCCTGAAGAAGACATCACAGGTTTGTTTCTATTTCCTTGACATAACCAAAATCAATATCACTTATTGTTTTTCCATGAAGGCATCTAAAATGTAATCGCGCATTTTAGTAATTGGTAACAAAAAAGTCTCCCCTACGTAGAATCCACTTGTTTGATGCATCCACTACATATGGATCTAATCGTTCAGAGGTTGTTAATTGTTTTTTTTTTTTTTTTTATTGGCAAGTTGTTAATTGTTATAAGGTCTGTTTATTTATCCTATGGATTCTTTGTGTTTTTGCAGCTGGGACATCAGTAGCCGTTGAAGAATAAGTAATTACCTGACCCAAATGTTAGGGACGATGACCAACGTAAAGCAAGGTCTCCTTGTGTGCAAATTTCTTTTTTCCCCCTTTTTCTTTGGGGAAAAAAAAAATAGAACTTTAGTTAGAATGTTTGTTGGAGGCATGCTGGGGAATGTCAAACAGTTATCACAGGCTCGCCTTTCCTTGTGTGAGGTGACATATGTTTGTTTAGTGAAATTGCCCTATAATACTTCATAATCCATACTCTCTTCTGACTAAGATTCATTGATAATGATCTAATTGTATTGACAATGCTTCGTGAAATTTTAGTTCCATCTTTAAGGATATTCTCATTCATCGTCATTTCTAAACACGAGACACGTTGAAATGTGTCAATAAGGATGTTCAGCGTTCACATTTTGTATTTGGTTTGTTATTTGGATACACCTCACTGAGATTATGATCATTCAGTAGATATCTAGCATATGTGGTGCGTAGAGTTGTTTGATCATTTACCCGTTTCGAAAATTTTAATAGGAATGTGTTGTGAACTCAGCTAATCCTTGCTGGTAGTGTGAAGGTGTATGATTCTGCTACAGAGAAGTTACGTGAGAACTACCGTATGATACACTATCAATAACATAATCTTTCAACATATACATGTTGTTGGCAATCATATCAGTTCATGCCCCCAATGTCTTTTGTGTTCGCACTGTTTAGTTACACCCTCTGTTTCATGTGTTTCTTAGATATCTGCAATCACATGACCGACCAAATTTATTATGCATTCAGGTTAGTGTCTGCAAATCAGTGGATTTATCTAGTAAATGATGAGCATGATCGCAATTGTTGATCATAGCTAGCTTCCACATTATTTGCATGAGATGAAGGATATATTATATTGGCATTTAAACATAAATGTTTTGGAAGGCAAACCTAGGCTTTCTTTGGATGTTGCATTTCACCCCAGCCCAAGTTTTTGTGCTTGGGCTATTTCTACAGGATTTCACAATAACAGCAACAATATAGGAAGTCCTAAGAGAAAATAACACCAAAAAGCATATATCTTCTTTTTTTTGGATCTGATTAGCTGATGCATGCATGCATAATCCTTGCGGTGCAACGCTCTGCCTTCAAAGTGTAAAGCTACACCCAATACTGTTGGCAAAACAGCAACCTTCACGCGTGGAAAATGCATTTCAAGGACTCTCGCCAAATCTTGCGATTCTTGAGCCAAATACTAATACATTGTATCAATTTGACTATTATTCATCAAGTAGTTCGATCGTGGAAGCCTTTTCAAGTTAGATATTGGTTAATTATCGGGCGCCAGGGATGGAGCTCATCGGGGGTAGGTGGCACGTACCACATTATAGACCGTTCTAGAATAGAATTATTCTTCAATCTTCTAGAGACTTCTTCACTATCCTAGAATCCTCTAGAAACTCTCTGCCATCCGAAACTTTTCTAAAATTTTGTACTATATTACGAAGAATTCTAGATCTCTATTCAGTTGTTAACTCTCAATAGTCATTACTGAGATTACTTGCATGGTAGAACATCACTTAATTGGTCCACCACCATATAATATAATCAAATCTTCCACCCATTGTAAAATAATTAATTGGTTCTACGGTTAAGAGTACTGACCGGGGTTAGCTTACGTGCACCTTAATTGATCTCCCTTCTCGGTTCGATCAAACCAAAAAATATATATATATTTACTCCCTCCGTCCCAATTTGATAGTCCACTACGAAACTGCATGCAATATTCAAATTAAAAAAAACTATATATTTATCGAAATGTTCTCAAAGCATGAGATCTATCAAACAAGATCTATATTGATAGAAAAATTATTTTACAGTGGGGTTTTGGGCACAGAGGATCTGGGACGGTGTGTGTGACACATGAGGGTGGAAGTTATAAAAATAAGACAATTGGAGTTATAAAAATAAGACAATGGGATTCTGTGGGGGGTGAAACATATATATGATCTCAAATGGTATAGCCGTATAGATAAGAGATAAATATGCATATGTATGTATCTATATATGTCAATGACCATACTTTAATTCTTCATGGCTCGCGGCACAACCCGGAACCAATTAAAGATATGTTCTAATGTTTTGTTCAGTGTACCACCGTAATTACTTTGCTCGTGCATGCAGGCATGTTTTTATTTTATTTTATTTTATATTATATTCAATCGGTTTGAGCCCAAATTTTGAATGGCTAGATCATGTGCCATATATATATATATAGGATGAACATGCAGAGGATCTGGATAGTCGAGATGATACCTGTTCGTTGTGGACGGACGCGTCCTTTTGTGAACATATGTGTCTCTTCACCCTGGTGACTATTCGTAGAGTCACCAGTTTGCCTATATATATGGCATCTTTCATTCATTTTAGGAGGTGGTTAATTTTCTACACTTTCATTGAGAGTCTTTTCATTGGAGAGAGTACAGACACAAGTTTGGTTCGCCTACCGAACAGATTGGAGTGCTTCTTCCGTTCGGTGAAGATCAAGTAGTGCTGGGAGATAGACGTTCATGCAAACCGTAAGCACCGTAGCGGGGGCGAATCTGTCTTAAGTACAGAGTGTTATACACTCGCCTTGATCACCATTTCATTCTCATTGATTTACAGGTTTTGCGTTCTGATTTAATCGCATTAATATTTTCAATTTTATCATAAAAAGTAAACATATTTCCAACAATCTTAAGACAGATTCCGTTTACTTTTTGTGTATAACATGCGCATCTTTTCTCTTTGAAAAATTTAGTAAATCCATGTCTGAATTGAAACAGTTAGTCAAACGCTTATGGTTATGTTAAAGTAACTAAATGCATGTGATTTCTATTTTCTGCGGTGGATCTATTGAGTTCAAAGGATAATAATCGGTTTCTATATAACTTATATATGTTTAGTTTGCTATTGAGTTCATATAATGTTTGTAGCATTTGTTTGATAGGCTAATAGTAAATCATTAAACCTCATATGTAGATGCATGTCTTTGGCTGATTAAAAACAGAGTATTGGGTCTCTTTCGTGCTTAAATCTAAGTCGCGCTGATATTTTTGACGGTTTATTTTGAAACATGCATGCTTGAATTTTGAAATGGTATAATTGTTGGCATGCTTTTTATGAATTCGATTATTAGTTGGTGCAAATAGAAAATTTCTTATGAATATTGAACTACTTACGGCAATGGGTGTCATATTTCGCTAAGAGCCGCAATGGTTAGTTAAAGGTGCTTTGGCACCTTTTGGTTATAACAGCATAATTTTTCGAGTGGAAAAAAAAAATGGAAATATTAATCGCTGATTGGTACTTAGCCGATAATCTTGATTAGTTGATTGTAAGATTAATCCAACGTTTTAGTAGGTTCTATTTATTGGGTGTACAATTGCATTGTATATCCAGAGGGGCTATATTCCCATAATTCGCCATCTATCATATCATGGTTTCAATAGAACGAACCCTTGCACCGTTTCTTTCATAATCAGTTAATATAGATTTGCAAGACTCGAGGCCGGAACTGTTGTATTTTCTGCCATTTTTGGTTCATGACTTGATCTATGCCCATTGAGATATGAAGGTTTATGGCTTTCATTCTCCAATTTTGAATGGATTGACGTCGCCCCGACGTGTAACGGTTTCAGGGAAATTGATTTTCTAAAAGAATTGATGTCCATAGGAAGCATCATGGAATTGGTTCATTTTTTTTAATGAGGATTACAGACACCAAGTGCCCGTGAACGGTCACTACTATTGGTGTTAATCGTTATCAAGATTGGAGATCAATACATAAATCAGGTTTACATAATTTACTTTGACTCGTGTGTGCCAACTGGTATTACAGTTTTAATAATATTGTGTTTTTCGTTCAAATATTTTACAACAGAGTTTTAAAAATAGTTTGGAAGGTTTTTGGTTCTCTAAATTTTTGAACTTAAAAGTCTGGTCATGCTTATGGGCTGACTATATATGTTTGATCCATTGCTATTGTGTTTGCTTCTAGTTTGGCCATTAATTACATCCAATATCCGGTATATATGTATAATGTGCTTTGTCGTTTGTCATTGGAATATTGATTTCGAGTCAATAAGTTTTGAATGAGAAGTTAACACAGAAAATGCTCACTTGAATTTTGGTTGAAATTTGGGGGGAATTTTGGTCCTACATTTGTTTACAGTTTCATGACTTTCGACGCATTAATCGGTTGCTTCTTCATTTTTCTTTATCAGTGTTGCCCTTGAAAAGTGTTAGCGCCCAACAGGTGTGACCCTTGGGGTTAAACCAAAAGGTGTAATTTTTGGATTTCGAATAAAAGTTGTGACTTTAACGAACGGTTGTGACCAGTCAGTGGAAACAGTAGGCAAGTCTAGTGGCAATAGAGTTTCGTCACTCCCCGGCCACCAACATGTATATACAATTTCGTGTGGTTTGAATCTCATTATTGAGATGCCGTGAAAATAGTAGTTAATTTTATGATTGTTGCGTACTAGATCAGATCCAAATGGATCATATTGTTGCTGCAGAAAATATAGCCTACAATATGCATCGGTTCATTCCTTTTCGTAGCTGTTGGATTTCTTAATGGACTTTTGCTCAGAACATACAATATGATTTCCGGAATAGTTTTCTTACTATGGGGGTGGTTAATTTTTAGAGAATATATTGAAACGGTATATGCATGGTTTCTTTGCTAAGCATCTATTCGGCTTGATTTATATTGAATGGTTAACCATCGAGACCTGGGATTGAATGAGGTGTTTGGTTTTTATACACAAACATACATGTATGGCAGAGGGTAGAAGCCTCTGATTTCATTCTTATTGTTGATTTTTAATTGTTTTAGTGCGATATGATGCATTGCTAGGCAACCAATGTAAACCAAGAGGTGTGGGGGTTTAAAACAATGAAGATGTGACCCTTGCGGTCAAACCGTGAGACCGAAAAGGTGTGACTATTGAGATCACACCAAAAGGTATAACCATTGAGTTTACATCAAGAGATGTGTTCGTTTGGTTTAAATCAAGTGGTGTGACCATTGAGTTTAAACCAAAAGACGTGACCATTGGGGAAAAAAAAAAAAGAAAAAGGAATTGACTCCTTTTATATCCGTGAAACTATTTTTTGTTGTTTTCTTCTAATAACAATTCGGAGGCATTGTTTGGTGTGGTTTGGCCAATGGTTGTTTTGTTACAATATGACGTCAGGCAATTGTTTCAACAGTAACCGTTGGGATGTTCCATTTTAGTTTGTTCTTAGAAACATTTATTATCATACTGGCTTGGTAGATTCCTCGGTGGATTTTTCAAAATCTTGTTATGTACAGGTATACAAATGAGTAGTTTGGATGCCGTTCAAAAAAATATTTTTTTTTTTGAGTAGTTTGGATATTTTAACTTAGAGAAGTCTCTCTCTTTTTTTTTTTTTGTTACTCAGAGCAAGTACGAGATGGTCGCTTGGAAATTCAAGATATAGGAAATATACGGTTCCTAAAATCATGAATAGAAGATACATGAGTGTGTGCGCATTGCACTGACCATGACATTATAAAGGAAGTATTTGACGTTGGGTTTACACCCAAAGATGTGAACATTAGGTTTGAACCAACAGGTGTGACTATTGGTGAAAAGTCACAAATCGTTTGATTATTCTAAAAGTCATCGATAAGCGTGACAATTGGTAAATAAGTCGCATATCATATGACATGATAACAAGTCATTTGGGCCAATTCAATTGGAAAGAAAAAATATGCGAATTCAGTTTTAGATTATTCGAAATTGAGTTTCGATAAACTTAGCAGGTGGGCTTGCTATGTATGACTTGGCATGAAAACTAAGATTTGAAACATTTCAGTTTCAACAATCTTAAGTGTTTGGTAGTTATCAAACCACTACACCCCACAAGATATTTTAAATATAGTGGAATCGATTTTTATGTTATGGAGAGTATCCAATGAACATGGAAAAGTACATGGAATGCATGTTGCATTTAACATAAAAATCGTGGCAATTTTTCAATTGAAAAATGTAGAAATTGAGTAAAGAGTTACTCGATTTTGGGTAAATTACTCAAATATGGGGGTTGTTTCATGCAAATGGATCTTGAAACACAAGAGAAAACGAGAGTTTTGACATAATTTGTGACATGTCATAAACTGCGAAAAATATTTTGATAAATTCTGAATAAATTTCAGAATTGTGGGGGAGGAATTATGTTTTTCATAAACTTTTAACTATGTGTTGCACTGTAAATTATATATCCAAATGTACTCTAGAGCGTAGAGTAGTCAATTATATATTTGATTTATAAGACTAAAAATCCACGAGTGGATACATGTCTTTACACTTTGAAAGTGCAACAAAGGTTTGGAAATCCTCTAAACTCACGTGTGTATAGCAAAGTCTACAATGGAGTTTGATAAACTCATTGCCGTTAGACAAAAGCTAGTAAGTGGAGTGGCTAAGCCATCTCTTAGAGGATGTTCCAATGTGGTTCAATTCTGTGCCAGGATTTATAACACGATGGCCATCGGAAGTTGAAAAGGCATAGAAGACCACGAAGAACGGTAAGTCTCGACGCACAAGTATGCTTGAGTAAAATACAAGTATGAGTTAATATATAGCTGTGACAATGATACCTGTCCGGACTTAAAACAATCATGTCAAACTATAGGTGATTATGTGAATATTCTAGATTATCACATAATTGTGGGGGAAGTGGTGCTTTGTTGCAAATAACTCAATTTTTGCAAGTAACTCATACGTAGTTTTTTGAAAATTACTCATACGAGTAATTTAATTCTGTGCCAAAAATTTGCAGATCATTCTTTGATAGGTGTTCATAAGTTTGACACTCAACATTAGAAAGGCACAGGATAGTATGGTAAGTCCTGACGTGATAATTGCAGACACAATACCATACAACACTTTGTTCTCAATTGAAATTAGCACCATTGAAGGTCAATAATGAAATACGGATCCGTTAACCAAATGGTTTTGACCAAAGAACAAATGATCATCGAGGGGAATGGGTTTAAAGCCTACCAATTAAAAGGCTCTATAACGGCAACCCAACCTAGCTGACTGGAGATCCCAAGATCTAGGTTCAACGGGACAACCGAGTTATATGAGACTTAGAGTATCACCGAGGAGATATATCTCTAACTCATTCCTATGATGAAACAAAGATGTCTCAGCGATTTAGGTTAAGTTTTAACTTTTAATGATTCTTATATCTTGGTAAATCCAAGTGGGGTATATTGCAGGATACTCTTAATAAGAGATCACCTATGTGAGTGTGAAGTGGGCCGCTTCTATGAGAATTTTAAGGCAATTCTTTTTAAAAACACTCTCTGAAACCAAATCCACGTGTTCCAGGCCAAAATGGGCACAACCGTAAGAACCAACTGTGTTCGGAAAGATTCTCGTGTGTTGACTATTGTCTTGGCTTACACAAAACGGCCGAAAAGAAGACATCGCGTTCACTTTGGTTAGCTAGTAAGTCCGATAGTTATTCACAAGGCGAGGTTCAAAGCCAAAAGCTACCTAACCCCATGCAGGAAATTTCCACATGTACTCTCTCTCTGTTGTTTGCATTGTTTTTGCATTTGTTATCGAGTCAATTTCATTCATGTGGGGATTGTTGGAAAAAAATATTTTGATTATAATATTTATTTTATGTGTGAATGGAAATTGAAATGATTTAGAGTTATATCTTTTAGTGGCACTGAATTTTTGTGAACATATGTGTCTCTTCACCCCTGACTATTCGTAGAAGTGCCGCCATTTGCCTATATATATGGCATCTTTCATTCATTTTAGGAGGTGGTTAATTTTCTACACTTTCATTGAGAGTCTTTTCATTGGAGAGAGTACAGACACAAGTTTGGTTCGCCTACCGAACAGATTGGAGTGCTTCTTCCGTTCGGTGAAGATCAAGTAGTGCTGGGAGATAGACGTTTATGCAAACCGTAAAGACCTTTGCGCAAATGTTTTAAGATGAGTGTTATACACTCGCCTCGATCACCATTTCATTCTCATTGATTTACAGGTTTTGAGTTCTGATTTAATCGCATTAATATTTTCAATTTTATCATAAAAAGTAAACATATTTCCAACAGATATTCATGAATTTGGAGACGAGAAGCATAAACCAATTAACAACAGCAAAGAACTCAAGTGGGGAGGAGCTAGCTAGGGCCCATCTTTAACAGACGAAATCGGATTTGTCGGCCCACGTCCTCACGTGGGTTGGTCTCCGGCCGGCCAGCCTAGCTCCTTGACTGGACTTGTAATACTCCAGTACCACTCACTCCTCTACTTTACTTTATTAATGGATGCCACTTGCACCTTCTACCACTATGTCCCACACCTACTGATCGAATACCATTTTCCAAACAATAAATGGCAAAGATGCTGGACTACTCTACGAGTGCAGTAGTGTACTACTCTACGAGTGTTTTCCAGCCAAGGTTTTAAAAATCTTCCAATACGTGACGCTTTTTCGATCGGTCTTTTGATACTATTACATCCCCATATACCGTTGAGAAAAACTCGCATGCATATGCAGCAACTCCCATTACTTATTCATCCATTTCTGATTCATACATACACCGATTCATGCCGTTACAGATACTTAACCGGGTGATTTCAAAAATTATGTATCGTTCGAAACGTCCAATACTGTTACACCTTCACCGTTACGTCTTCCGATATACCATTACTTAAAACCTTGTTAATTTGCAACTTCAAGAAAATCCGCACCAATTAATAAAGCCAAATTTTTCATTGCCATTGTTAATTTTTGACAATAAATGGCAAAGATGCTGGACTTCGTTTTGCCATTGCCATGTACTGCACTCCCAAAATGTTAATTCACCAAATGCCCAAATTATTTTCCATGTATGCATTTGCCTAATTTGAGTGGGAGATGAGTTTATGGGGGGTGTCAATCATTTGTTTGCTGGAAAATTAAATCAACATTAATTTTGTCAAAAAAATTGCTGCAATTTGTTTGCTGGAAATTATACGACGTTCCGTACACATTATCCAGCCCTCTATCTCTGCATGTGGACACAATTTTCTACTACTGTACTTTTTGACCGGGAAAGACGCATAACACGTTCGTCTTCTCATGTCGCTGTTTTGTCTTCAACCAACCTTCCAAACTTCATTAATTCACTATCCCCAAAAACAAAACAAAATGAACCTCATCCAACTAATCAATCCCAACCTGCAGCAGCTGTGATATATAAATATTTAATCAAAAAAAAAACTCAATCCTAACCCCAACCCTGCCTCAGGACCACAGTTAAAGACAGACTCATTTACGGTTCACAAATGAGGGAGAAAATTCAATAGAAGAACTATGATATGAAAAGAATAGCTCCCACATCTGATATCCAAACAATTATTTCGTCCGGACATATTAAGGGGGAGTTCTTGAATGGATTATTTGATTTTATCATCTTTGATTTTATCATCATATTTTACGAATAGATTTTATCACACTAGATTTTATTAACCATTTTTGAAACTCATAGTGGTCCACAACTATTTTATCACCTAGATTTTATCTATTAGGAAAACAAGGTGATTTTATCACCCTCCATAAAACACCAACTAAAATCAACTTTCTCATTTTATCTCATAAAATCCATTCAAGAAACTCCCCTAATTAATGTTTCTCCGTACGTACATTGGTTTATGGGTTTGGACCCTAAATATATACTCCCTCCGTCCCCTAAAGTTAGACACTTTCAGGAGTGCGTGTCATTTTTAAATTGCCTATATCTTCCAATTCATAACGTTTTATGTGATTTTCAGAACTTTGTTTAAAAGAACTAATTGAAATCTATCAAACGAGATCCATATTGCTTATATAAAATATTACAGATTAAAAGAAATAATCAATTTTTTCATAGGGTTGGAATAGTGAAAGTGTCTAACTTTAAGGGACGGAGGGAGTATGTTATAATTAAGCTCTAGCTATCTTGTTAAGGTATATACTACTACAATCCGGATCAGGTCAGGACACCCTGATATACCTTAGGTCCGAAAGGAAATCTCATCTAGTATAGGAGATACCCCCTCTGGGTTAGGAGCTATTGTTCTAGCAATATGTGGTTTTCCAATTTGTGTTTGTATCCCTTTGTTAATGTCACAAGAGAGAGAGAAAAAATCATGTACCAGTTTTAAGGTACACTGTTTTTGAGGTACACAGTTTTTGAACAAATAATGCAGCATATTTCTTCATATCCATCTCCATCGCCATACTCCCTTTGCCATCTTCCCTTCCACGCTTCATGTCCGCGAGCTTCTTTTCTCATCTCTAGGCAAACAAACAGTCCAATTAATCAGAAGCCAAAACATTTGTTTGAGGATTGATTTGCAGCAAACAAACCGGGACAGTCAAATCTTTGTTACCAATCTAAAGCAGCACAAACTAAAGCATTTCTGCAATGCCCACCAAGAGAATGCTAAATTACCAATCCTCAAGCATTTTTCACAACAAAAGACCCATCTACATTGCAAAAGAAACTTATGACCAAGATAATCAATGGTTTGAATCCTCAAGCAACCCTCAAACCCAAATATCTTTGTCCCATTTCAGAAATATTCTTCTGATCCACTGAACAGCTGTTAAATCCCTTCAGAAATCTCCCTTTTCAAAGAAGGGGGGAAAAAACTAGGGATAAACACATAATTGTACAACAAAAATTCAACCTCCATTTGTTTACAATTTTTACCTCAAATTTTCTTTACAGTTTCCTATGCAACACGTTTCCATCCTACCTGCCTAAACTTTTGGTAATATAACAGTATATATATACCTAATGAAAGTTTCTTTCTTTCTTTTTTGTTGCTAAGAAGGTGAACTGGACTGCCCATTGGAGGTTTGGCTCGGTGGTCGTTTGCTGTCACTGATCTTTCGCTTGAGTTTATCCTTGATCTCAGCTTCTTTCTTATCAACAAAACCAATCAACTCCTTGAAGCTAGGTGCACGCATTGATTTTTTACGACGACAAATGCAAAATCATTCACACAATCTTGTTGCATTTGTAAAGTTACCAACATAATTACGACACACAGAACGAGATTTCAACAGAAAACATGGAGCTTTGTTCGATTTCGAACCAAAAAAAGGGTTTCGAGTTTGAAACCCTAGATCTGTTTGAACCCGAAAAATGAGACAGAGAGACAGATTCGAACTTTCGGATGTCGATTTCTTCTTCTTCTACCTCGATTTGTCCTTCTTCTTCCTCGATTTGTCCTTCTTCTTCGCGAACTCTCTCTCCCTCTCTCTCTTCGTTCGCAAATCGCCTCCCTCTCTCTCTCTTCGTTCCAGACAGTCGCGTTTGAAAGGGGGAAGGGAAACAATGACCCGGTTTGAAGGGTTTAGACCCGCGAGGTTAAATTACCCTGACCCGGTACCATGTAGACCCGCGAGTTGCTTTGTTTTATCGACCTTGGATGAGTTGCTTTGTTTTTATCGGGCTGTATATCGGGGTGTCCGACCTGATCCGGATTGTTTACTACTATATGTAAACTGATAAAGTGATTTTGTTCAAACTACGTACCCAGCTAGCCCTAAGCTTTCATTGGTCAAAATATTGGACCTGATTTTGTCTTGGCCCTCTAGCTAGCTAGTCACATGGCTATGGTTGTACGCACGCAGCTAGCATCTGGACTTAACATCAACATCGATCTCTTTCTTCTTTGCTTTGCCAAATTTAGGACACTCCCCCACAAACAGTCTATTTTCGGAAAGAATGGCAACTAATTAAGTAATGCGTTACAGATCAATCAAAGTATATATTCTTGGCTAGCTTCCATTTTAATACTGTTACAGATCAATCAAAGTAGTAGTATTCTATATGTAATACTTCCATTTAGTACTACTGTAATTAATTAAGTCATCCAAAGTAAAGATCCTTAGTACTCTCTTTTTAATTTTTTTCCTCACTCAAAGTACTAAATCAAGTACTTTAACATAATTTTTTTTACTTTTGAAAAATGATTTAACGGAAATACTTCACTTTTATTTGAAAAATGATAGCACAACTTTTTATTTGAAAAAACTTTTTTTGAACTTAGAAATTTTGAACGGAGAGAGTACAATAAAAAGGTTTTCACCTAGCTCGCTAAAGAAACAAAGAACCCAATCAGGGAGGGGCGGGCGGCATGTGATGAGGGCACTTAATATTATTATTATTATTTTTTTGAAAATGTCAAGTCAATTCCATTCAGGGAATATCCCGGCGATCTGATTTCATCGAAACAACAAGAATGAACCAAAACTATCAAAATCTAGACGGTTCAAACTAAAAATAACGCATCTATAAAATAATTTTTGAATTTTTTCCCAGGAACAAGCACCCAAAAGGGCTAATAAACCACCTTGAAAAGTTAACCAAAGCAAAAATAAAACTGAAAATAAAATAACAAAACAAGAAAAGGAAATCAAAGACCTCCGGCTGAAAAACCCTATCACCATAGATCCACTTATTCGATGAAAAGCACCAAAACCGAGCCCCAAAACTCCAATCCACACCAGATCTGAACCCGAAAAGCCGGAAGAAGGGTGGGGTTCGAACTATGAAAGGAGAGTGAAGATGGAGATGGAGGAAATGGGTGGAAGCTGGACGGGAAGAGATCAGGAGGTGAAGGCCGAAGGGTGAGGCCAGGGAGGAGCGAGAGAGAGGGGTGGGGGAGGTGGCTGTGGCGGCGGCAAACCACCCCCCCCAAAGCTGAAAACGATTTTAGGTTTTTCTAGAGAGAAGGAGGAGCGGTCAATGGCAGGGACTGCCTTTTTAGTTGTAGCAAATCTTAATATTATACTCCTACAGTATAATATACTCCTACAGTATATCACAAAATGATATCATTAAAGAAACAAAGGCATCTCTTAACTACCCCAATCATTTGCATATATAATAAACTAATAAAAAATTCTTACTACTTTTCAATTGGAGTAATAAAGATAAAGAAAGAGCTAGCTGAGTTGCAAACAAATCAAATCAAAGAATCATGATCATCGTTCAATTTTTAAAAAGTGAGTATGGGTTGATTGAGATGGCTATCTAGCTAGCTGTCACTAAATTAGGATATAGTACTGGAGTAGTATATAAGCATGTGCCCGGCCCTTTGCGTGTATTTTTTGATTTCATTTTGTGGCCCATCCTCCTCTTTTGGTTATGGTTGATGGGTTTTCAACACTAGCCAGCTAATTGTTTGAGAGACAAAATGAAATTAATTTGCGCTGGCTGGCAACGGATAAAGGATGGAACCACTGGGATTTAGTAGAAGCTGTCATCTCCGGCCGCTACAATTTGAAAAAAGTCTTACTATTACAACCCTCCTCGATCTTTTAGTATTTGGTTTAGTGACCTGCTAATTAAGAAAAAAAATAAGGATTTAACCACGTCCTAGCTAGGCGATCGAAGTTAACTATCAATACTCGAGTATCCTTATTTTGTGCTGGTATTCGAAATGTACTGAAACCTGTGCATTGGATACAGAATAATTAATTTGGTACGTACAACACAGTGAGCCGGGGCCATGAATATCAATCTCAGATATGGAAAATGATAGTCTGGCGGAATCTAATTTCAGACTTGAAACCGACTCGACATATATATATATATATATATTGACGGGCCCCATTCGGTACTTAATTTGTTTAACAAGTTAGCAGTAACCACCACTCAGCTACCTAAACTTGTGTTGGTTTCAATCCCAAATTCCCCTATTATGATCATGACAAAAAAAAATATTACTCTGTGTCAAAGATTTAACTATCGGCCGCTACATAGCGGTTTTTGGATCTTGAGTACCGCTGTCCCAAACTATATTGATGCTATAAAAAATTCACACATATCAGATTTTTATTAGATTTTTTGCCGTTTCCGAGCGCTACACCTGATTCCCGGTATTAAAAACCTTGTTGATCCATGTAAAATCAAGTAAAAAGAAAAAGTAGGCTAAGGGGGAGTTCTTGAATGGATTTTATGAGACAAAATGAGAAAGTTGATTTTAGTTGGTGTTTTATAGAGGGGTGATAAAAATCACCTTTTTTCCCAATAGATAAAATTTAGTGCGATAAAATGTTGTGGGCCACTAATGTGATAAAATAAACCCTTCTTTTATCTATTCGTAAAAAATGATGATAAAATCAAATAATTCATTTGAGAACTCCCCTTAACATTGAAATTAAAGATTGAACTTGAAAACAATGAGATATGAACAAAAGCATAATTTGTACATTTAGAGATGTAGAAAAGAATCAACGCATGAACAATGACATCAGTACTAGTAGCGATACTCATCCCCATAAAGGAGCTTCCTTAATTGAAAGATTAGCCGATGTAAAACGGATTTACTCCTCACTCATCAGTACTGGCATTTTGGAGTTCCTTTAATTTGTCTTTCTCTCTCTCCCTCTCTAACTTCCTCTTTCTTAATTTCTACACCGCTGCTAACTTTCATTATTAGGTAGAGTTTTCCATTTGCTAAAATCACCATTTGCTAAAATCAAGTGGGTGATTTTAGCAAATGAAGTGGGAGGTGATTTTAGCACCAATGAATCTGGACACTTTTTAGTGTCCAGATTCATTTTGGGTGATTTTAGTGTCCAGAATGAATCTGGGCACTAAAAAGTGTCCAGATTCATTGGTGCTAAAATCACCTCCCACTTCATTTGCTAAAATCACCCACTAGATTTTAGCAAATGTCCATTTTAGCCTCACAAACTTTACACCTCGAATTCGTGTATGTAGTACTACTTATACCATACTATAAAAAAAAATAGGTAAAAAATTACTTAGCAGCCATTAAAAATGAAAACTAAATTAATCTCCGTTGGATAGATCCATGATGATGATGATCTGCTAGCAGCAAGAGTAGTACTCGACGAAGTTGTCGAGAGAGTCGGGCTGAGGATCCCCATTCTCCAGCATCCACAGCAAGTGCTCGAACATTACCACTTCGCAACCCACCAGGTTTACGCTGCTTCCTTCCACATTGTCGCCAGACGACCTCTCCACTAGCTCCTGGAACACCGGGTTTGCCACCACGTCTGAGCTTACCAGGTAGCGGCGTCGCGACTTCCCCACGTACACCGGGTGGAGTTGTTCTCTTCCAATGTTGTTGTTGGTTTTTCCTGTGTTGTAGTTGTAACAGCTGCCGTCATCGTCGGAGGAAGAGCTGCTTGCGGCGGCCACTATGGAGGTGGCGTTGTTGTGGCGGCCGAGCATGTTGCTGAATGAGTTCCATTTCTTTAGAACTGACTTCAGCTTTGTCAGCTTCCCTCCTTTCGCCATCTTTATCTACCTCCCTTTCTAGAGAGAGAGAGAGAGAGGGAGGGGTGTTTTGGGTGGAGGGGGATGGTGAAAGGGGACGGAAGGTTCGTTTATATAACGGAGAGAGGGTGAGCTAGGTACCAGCTAACAACAGTTCCGGTAAAAGACATAACAAATCCGCACCAATTTTGTGGGGCCCAGCTAAGTTGGTAGTACTTGGTACAAAAAAGCGGCAAATTTTATTATTATAATTACTAATTTGCTTGCATGATTGAGTCCATTAAAAATGCAAAATTCACCAAATAAAAAAATCTTGCAAGTTTAATTTAACGGGCTCAATGAATGAAAATCAAATGTAATATAGATGTTGATTTTACTAAGCAATTTTTTCAAATTAATTTATCTATTTTTGCCTCATAAACAGAAATAAAAGTTGGCACTAATTAAAAGAAACATAATGGCCTTGTTCGTTTTCCAGTTTAGTTTTAGTTTTAGTTTTAGTTTTAGTTTTAGTTTTAGTTTTAGTTTTAATTTTAGTTTTGATGACATCATCATTTCCCTCATTTCTCTCTATATTTCTCTCCACTCATTACATCTTATGACATCATCAAAACTAAACTAAATTATCTAACCAAACACAGTCAATGTTCCCTCGGTCCCTCCGTTTCAAATTATTGGTCCATTTTCTATTTTAGGATGTTTTAAAATGCATGTCTATTTCAAAAGTCAAACAAATGAATTTTGAAACTATTCATGTTTTGTCCTTTATTTACTACCTTCCGGTTTCTTCAATGTGCAACAGAATTAAGAAGGAAACTTCATTGAGATTTAAACTTCACTGCAAATCCAAAATATCTATCCACATTAACATCAACCACTACCTCCTCTAAAAAAAATTGATTGTTCCACAAGCGAAAGGCAAAAAAGGACAGAGAATCCATATACTCCTACTCCTACTTTTTCTCTCAGATTTGCTCACACACTCAAGGAAAAAAGGCTCTTTCCAACTTCCAAAATGAATGAAGATTCCACCCAGGTATGGAATTCAACCATTCAACCATCGAAAAATTCATCATCGATCCCATAATTACTATCGGAAAGTCTTCAAACTCAAAAATTTCAAAAATTCATCAAAAAAAGTCTGCCTAAAATCCTAGGGATACTGAAAAAGTCCTAAACCACTAAAACCCTATAATAGGAAAGTGCACCCTAAACCTAAACTCCAAAAAAAAAGTGACTTACCTAATGGTAATTAAAAAAAATGACTTACCTTAGTGGTAATTAAACATCTTTTTAGACCTAGAGGTAATAATCCCTAAAATAAATAAATAAAAAACTCAATCCTCTACCCAAAATTGTGACAGAAGAAGAGGTTCTTAGCTCAAAAAAAAAAAAACTTACCTTTGACTAAAACTCCAGTAGATGGAAAATGATCCATCATTTTTCCACAAAGTCACTGTCAATTGGAGTTGAGAGGAAGATTCTCATTTTTATCAAGTTGTTTTTTTAAAAAATGTTTAGGAGTATGATTGAGAGATGGTGATTTATATAAATACAAACCAATTCTAGTTATCCACCTCATCATTTTTGGTAACTTTCTCTCTCAATTTTTAACACTGATATGACGCCTAATTTTTAACAACAAATTTTGGCGGCAACTAAACCAAAAATTTGCACGTTATAAAGAGATGCTCTCAAATTCTTTTTTAGTTTCATTGGCAGCAAGTAATTCACATTTATAGCAGCAACTATTTCAACTTGTTGAACAGTGTGACTTAAAAGATGGGCAATTTGAGGAGGGCAATACAAATTAATATGTGATGCTTTTACTCTTTAAAATGTTGGATTCTCCAAAAGGTACCGCCAAATTTGAAAGGAATAGAGTATTAAAAAATAATGATCTTTTTGGACATCCTAAATAAAATCTAAGAGTGATCAAATTAATTAGTATCTCTTGTCAAATAGCCGAAACACCAAAAAAAATTAAAAGTGTTTGTTTACATTCACGTACCAACTAGAAAGTTGTAAAGTCTCTGAGCATGCCAACCAAAGTAGGGTAATTCTGGGTACCCAGAATTGACCCCGAATTGGAAAATCAACGGCCCGGATTCATTTGGAATGAATCTGAACTACAATATTTATTTATTGCTAGTACTATTATTTTAATTATGTTCTGTCCTTGAAAATGACTTTTGACGCTGATTAAAATATTCATCTGAAAAAAAAAATTACAAAATACTATATCGCAGAGCGGGATACCCTAATGTTAATTTATCTGGACCAACCGGTGGTAACCACTCCCGAGCCAAAAAAAAAAAAAAAAACCGGTAGTAACCACCACTATTTTTTAATCCAAAGAGAAAACTAATTTGAATAAACTAATGTTAATTTTATAGTTGTCTATTTCGTTTATACAGTATTATATTTTTTCCAGTTCTTCAACTACGTACCAACCACAAATTAATTAGTTGCCACGTAAATCATTACTCCAATTAATTGTGAGATCCTTATTGGGAATAATCGTATATACTGTCATTTTTAATTTCTTGGAACAGCAATTTAGGATGGAGAGAGTATTATTTAGAGATTTGGAATGTTATCAATTTTGCATCTACCGGAAAATTTTAAGCTATTGAGGAGTAGTTGATATTTCCTAGCTCACGTACAATTCATTGCCACCCTAACCTATAATTTTTACAATTCATTGGAAGAAAACGGATTGCAAGTCCTGGAAGACATAGAGAATGTCTTCCTTTTTCCTTTGAGCTAGCTTTGAATTAATAATTCGCGAGATAAAGACAAGACAGAGAGAAAGAATCAGATGGCGGGCGGCTCTTGATCAACAAAGGCATGTGATTTTTTATCAGCAGCAACACATCTCACATGGCTACTCCTGGGCGTATATGCATATGCCTACGTTAATCACGATTGATGGCGCGCGCGAGACCAAAATACTATCCTTGATATATATATATATATATATATATATATATATATATATATATATAATATATATATATATATATATATATAGATGCCCATACTGCCTCCCATGTGAAATCATCGCATAGTTACAAATAATATGATGCCTACGGTAAATCCGAACATAGCTAGCTTTCTTTCTTTTTTGGGTTAAAGTTGAGGCCAAAGGTTATAGTATAATTTAGTGGGACGGATAAGATAGTCCCGGGCTATAATTCCACGATGTAATAGGTATTAGACTCAGAGCCGGTTCTGGAGTAAATCCCGGGCTTGGGCAACCCCCACCATGGGGCAACCAAAAAAATAGTTAACCCAACAGGAAAAAACAAAATTATAAACCTAACCAAAAATAAATAAAAAATAGTTTGAGATTAAATGAAGAAAGCCCTTCCAAATCTAACGTGAAAATTCGAACTCAGAACTTAGACATTGGAAAATAATATTACCGAGAGAAGTAACTAAATTAATTTATTGATTTTATAAGGTAAAAGTCTTATTTGTCTAGATTGCTTATTGAATTTTGTAGATTATACAGGTGGTTACTACAGTTGCTTCAGCGGAGATGAATTTTTCTAAATAGAAGTTGATAAAAACTTACCTTTGGACTATTATGTCTCAAGAGAGATTAATTGGATTGGTAATTATCTCAATTGAAAATGAGTGCCTTGGATATGTTAAAGCACAATGACTTAATTGAAGAATTTGCTTTAAAAAATGCAAGGAGTATTTTTTTTTAAAAAAAAATTGAATCGTGTTAATCATAAAGTACTATATCCGGGGTTACATTTTGATTTTAAATTTTTTAATATAATTCAAGCTAGCTAAAATTAAATACAATGTATCCTTGATAATTTTTTGTTTACTTGTATATTTATTTTTATTTTTTGTGACTTAATATGTATGGACAACCAAGCTTGGGGTCTAGGTTTGACAACCCAAACATCGGGGCTTGGCTTAATTGATTTAATTAAGCCAAAAAGTGATAAACTGATATTAATGGTGTCGTGTGGAGGGAATAATTAATACTAGTAATGGAGTAGTGGAGTACTAATTATGCAATGAACCGAAATACAAAAAAGCCAGTGAAATGCAATGAACCAATCTGCCTTGTTAGCTTTTCTAATGCCTAATTGCGTGATTTTCGGTGTCTAGAAGAAATTAAAATTAAGTTAAAACGCGATTCAGTTACCCTAGCGCTAACTTAGGGAAATGATAAGAGCGCGCATCAGTCATCACCATTAAAATGTATATTATCTCATAAACTATAAGTATTAAAAGTGGAACTTATTTATGTGTGCTATGAATATATGCTTATGATCAGAACGTTATCCACAATACTCCTATATATAATTGAGTAATTAACAAACAAATGCATGTAAAGGTAATTGAAAGCGAGAGAGTCGACGAGGAAAATGCTTAAATTGTTGTGTGAGTCAAAATTAAATCAATGAACATTAGAGATAGATTTGGATAGTTGTGGAGTATGATTCTCTTTTGGGGACACAATCTAATCATGTACTATAAATCAGGATTTGCATCTGATAAATCAACAAAATAACACTTGAATTAATTTTCGTACGTGTCTCTCTCCAATCTAATCATGTACTATAAGCATGCATGTGCTTTCAATAATGTCAAATATCGATCGATTATGAACATTCAACGACAATGCATGATTGAGCATGTGCATCCATGCTTAATGTTTTTTTAGGATTGGGGATCAATGTCGGTCGGTCCCTATACCACAGTATTAATGCTAGTGCTTTTCTAGTTATTTAACTACCTACCTACCTACATACATACATACCCATCACAAACTGTAAAAACATAAAATGCAAAATGTACAACATATGTGTAAGCTCCAAAAAGCTACGTCACTTTTGTGTGGTCGGCAATTCCATTTGACAAATTACATATTTACGTGTATCCCTTTGTTTATCAAGTTGTAATTTTCTAAGTAAGAGTCTGTATAGGATTAGAGTGGAAGGAATCTCTTTATAATGTAATTTGAGAGTTAAATAGTAGATTAATCGGCTGTCGCTTGATCAATCGGTTGGATCAATGGTGCATTCAGAACGGGAAGACCAATCATGGGATCAATTGGCTTCTTAGTCGGGTAACTCAGAATTAGCACATGTCGTGGTATGCAGTTTCAGAGCACATAGATTAATTATTGGATCAATCGGCATTTCAATCAGGCAACTTAGAAAATAGATTCAACAATGGTCCAATCAATCGGCTTATGATGCGATTGATCGGAACGACATTTATTATAAATACATCAATTTGTATCGATCTAGGTTATGTTGGCTGTGGGAAAAAGGCCAGAGCCCCTTTTTGAAACATAAAAAACCCTAGAGTATTTTTGGTTGAATCTTGAAGCAAAAACAAGATCAATGGATCTTTAATCTCTCCATCGTAACTTCAAGAGGTTTCTGCATCAATAATCAAGTTCAAATTATTTTCCGGTGGATTTCCGGAAGAACGTTTGGAAGGCTCAAGGATTTGAGGCAGTGGCAATCAAATACTGGATGTGGTGAACGAGGAGTCGGCAACCGATCTTAGGCCAATTGCGAGGAGTCTAAATTGTGAATAAGGTCGTTTGTAACCACACAATGATTTTTATGGTGTTTGATTCCTTCCCGTCGTTTTTGCCCATTTAGGGTTATTCCACGTATATTTTTGTGTTCATCGTTGTTCTTCAATTCTTATTTATTTGTTTTATTTGATTGATAGCAAAATAAGAATTTCAATATGATACTATATAGAGTACTAGCTTTGAGCCTTTGAGATTAAAAATACTGCATGCTAATTCCCTTTGTTATACTCATGCCCTTTTTTTTCTTGCATAAAGTACCAGTAGGATGTTTCAAATATATGTACCGCAAAATCATAGCCATCAAAATTTAGTGGATTTAACCAAGTTAACTTTGTTGGTCAAAGAAGCCCAGGAACCTTTTCAGTTTTTTCCACGGGTGGGGCCCAATTCAAATAAAGGGCTAAGCCCAACGGGGAAGTGAACGTACGAGTGAAGCACACTTGGCCAAAATGACAAGGAGAATACTTCCTTCAGTCCAACCAGCAGAATGGTCACTCGTTCGTGACAATCTTTTCCTGCGTCATATATATCCTTCAGTCGGACCATTGTGGGTGGTGTCAATCTGTTGGGGAGAAAATATAGTTTGTCATGTTCTTGTAGGGTTGGGAAATGGTAATTAACATCGATCCTTGCATGGATTTTATAAAACTCAACACAGATAGAGCTTTTGATTTAGAGATAGGGAAAGCAAGCAAGCAAGCAACCATTGGAGGCTTGGTTAGATATCATGCATAATGGGAGCCGAGCTGGTTAGTACTGGTTCCACCAAACCATTTGTTGGGGATTTCAACACCCCAATCTCACCCGCAACGGAAGCGCAAACAAAAAGATGATAAACAATCAAGCACAACACAAGAACACACAATATTTTACGTGGTTCCCCGAATCGGGTACGTCCACGGGAGAGAGAGATCTTCACTATATTTGGAAAAATAGAGAATACAATGTGACGTGAAAAAACTCACCCAAAGAGCACCTAACACTTGGCTCTATACAATGTTTTTCACTCACCCCCACACTCTATTTTTCCTCACATTTTCTCCTCTCAAACTCACAACCGGAGCGCACAGCAAACCCCCACGGGCTGCCCTCCCTTGTGCCCTTCTCCGTTGCTCTCAAACTGTCAACTCTTTTCACACACACCAGTGTACCCGGCAACCCCCGAAGGGGCTGCCATCTCTTAGCCACACGGCACACAGTCCCCTTTTTTCCTTCTCTGGACCCTGTCACTCATTTCTCCTCCACTTAACAAATTTATAGGCAGTGCCCACACAGACTTGAAATACCCGAATGGCCTTGGAACCCAACAGCCACAAATGCACAAATTATAGCATTCCATTGGCCGAGAAACAACCACCAAGCCGTAAAAACCATTTTCTTTTTCCACACGTCCATTTCTCTGCCTCTTCATTTTTATCTTTTAATTTTCTTTTTCATTTGATGTAACACATGGGCAAAAAATCCCAACAATCACCCCCTTTTTGCGCATGTGAAATCCCACCCCCTTACTTGCATTCCTCGCATCCCCTCTCCGGTGCACCGCATCCACTCACCGGGTGCCAATCATGACTTCATCTCTTATGCTCGAACTCATCTAAAAGATCCACTCCTTGCTCAAAAAGCATCTACGCCGCCACGAGTCAAAACCGTAGAAAAACATCGGCCACGCCATTAACGCCATCATTCGCCAAAATTTCTACGACTGGGAGCCTTTGTGAACGTGTAGCCTCAACGACTTGCCTATTCACCACTCCATCTTTTTTTATTGCGCTTCCGTTGCGGTGGGATTGGGGTGTTGAAATCCCCAACACCATTAGACATCATATCAGTGCTCGATCAAGTCTTGCAGCAGAGTTTTGGGCACTGCGCAAGGTTTGTCCCTAGCACAGACAACCAGCTATAAAATTTGAGATCGAGATAGATTCCCTAAGCGGCTGTCCAATTGCTATTGGCTTCAAACATATACTATAGCAAATCTTCCTCTTAACAACTTAATTGATGACTGCAGGCAGGTACGTGCCTCACGAAGGACATTTGAGGCACAGAAGATTGGTAGTGCCATCAACTGAGAGAAGAAGCAAACAAGTGTGTGGACTCTCTAGTAAAAGACTAATCAATTGTAGCCAATGACTGAGGAACTCTCTAGTCCGGGACCCTTGGGTCCGGAACTCATAGTTCCGGATCAAATTTTCATGATCCGAACCGTCCAATGTGTTTAAAAGGTGTTTTCCAAGGTCCACGCGGGAAATCTTCAAAAAAAATACCGGGAAGGGCTTGATCCACGCAATTTTGTAAATATGCAGTTTTTGCGAAGAATTGCGTGGATCAAGCCCTTCCCGGTATTTTTTTTTGAAAGATTTCCCGCATGGACCTTGGAAAACACATTTTGAACACATTGGACGGCTCGGATCATGCAAAAACATCTTTTAAAGGCTTCAAAACGCTTCAATCCGGGATTTCCGGGATCCTTGACAGGATCCTCCGCGATGACTTACATATCTATATTTCAATTCCGTCTTGTATTTTCTCTTTACTAAATAGCGATTCAAAATGGCCGGTTAAGTAAGAGATGTAAACTCCTAATTCGAGGAGGATTATTTAATGGTGTGTTTGCAACCTAGAGAAAGGAGAGTTATAAAAAAATTGTCTCCCTTATTTGGTTTGAGAGAAAAAATAAGAGAAAAATGACCAAAATAGCAGAGTACGAGGAATTTAAGAGGGATAGTAAAATTTCTTGTTTACTTCCCCCAAGGGTGATACATACACAACGACCGGTTTTTATTTTGGCGTAATTTGTGAGGAGAAAGCTTGCGTGAACCGTTTTGACTTCGCTCTCATCCTCACAAAGTTCGTTGAGGAAAACCCCCGCCTCCAATCGTCTCTGTCTCTCTCTCTCGCTCTCTCTCAACGTCGTACTAGTTAGAATCGTTGAATGACCCTACTAGTCGGGTATTGATCACCAAAATGAGCATCAAATCTGATTTCCATGGCACCCGCCAAAAATCTCCATTAACGCCAAGTCGAAACCTCGGAATTCTGCGCACTAGAGCATTTGAAGTTCGCGATTGTCGTTTATGGAGGCGTCGAAGACTCAAAACCAATCGGAAACTGGTACTAGTACGCAACCAGTTAGGTCCATCGTCGCCTTTAGATGATTTGTTCCAAAACTTGCTTCCTTCTGTCTTCAATTCCTTAGATTTAATCGCTCCAGTCCTAGGTTTAGCCTCCGGAGTAACTCTCTACCTCTCTCGATTCAAGTCCAACCGTAATTCTCGAGTTTCCGATATCGGTGAGTGGAGATTGTTCACCAGTCCGACGCTGTTTAACCGTTTCGTGATGCTACGCTGTCCATCGATTTCTTTTGAAGGAAGTGAGCTTTTGAAAGAGAAGCTAGTGAAAGAGGATAAGCATTTCGTGAGTGGGAGGATTCAAGTGAGGTTAAAAACTGCCGGTGGGGATGATTTGGTTGAGGAGAGGCTAGTGTATCAGAGAGTGTGCGTGGGTACTGAGGACGGTGGAGTGATATCTTTGGACTGGCCGTACAATTTGGAGATGAAGGAGGAGCGTGGACTGGATACCACCATTTTACTTATTCCAGGAACTACTCAAGGGAGTATGGATAAGGACATTCGATCATTTGTCTGCGAGTTATTGACGCGTGGTTATTTTCCTCTTGTTTTGAATCCTAGGGGCTGTGCTGGTTCACCACTCACCACACCACGGTTAGTTTCGTTTGTAACTTCCCATTATGTTCTGATGCCTGCAATTTATGAATAATCTCTGTTGCACCGAAAAAGGAAGAATCTCATTCTTTGGATACATTATGGTTATAGAGGAAAGAAAAAATTGCTGTGAATGGATATTGCTCCACACTTCCAGTTGCCTTTTGAGCAGATTTTGTGTTACTAAAACTGGGCTAACATTCTGCTTAATGCTAAATTTGGAATGAGCATGTTCACTTGTGGGAAATCACCGTTTCCTAGAGTGATAGAAGTAAAGCTTTCTTGTTCTATTAATATTTTTGCGTCTGTTTTGTTTCTTTTCGGACTGAAACAGCATCTAAATGTAGCTTTATCTATTTGATTCCTTCTGGATAAGATAAAAAGAAGTTCTGGGTAAAAAAATCAAGAAATGAGGTGTGCGGAAACGCCATGTCAAACTATAAGTATTTAACGGTCTTTCATCTTCTTTATTTGGATTTCTGAGTTCTCGAAATGGTGTAATCTGGTTTAGATGCTCTAGTTTTTCCAAAGAGTAAGTTGCGAGTAGGACACCATAATTCCTTCATTCATGTAGGGTATTTACAGCTGCTGACAGCGATGATATCTACACAGCTATACAATTCATCAACCGGGCAAGGCCATGGACGACATTGATGGGTGTTGGCTGGGGTTATGGTGCAAGCATGCTAACAAAGTACCTAGCAGAAGTTGGAGAGAGGACACCGCTTACAGCTGCCACGTGCATTGACAATCCCTTTGACTTAGAGGAGGCCACTAGGTCCTCTCCTTATCACCTCGCTCTTGATCAGAAGCTAACAGATGGCCTCAAAGATATTCTTCGATCTAACAAGGTTGGTAGTTTTTGCAAAGATTCTATCTGTTTGATTCCAATGTTTAAAACAGCGTTGCAGGTAAGCTTCCGATTGGGTCAACCATATGGTGCTTGTCATTTCTCTTCATTCTAGTGACTGGTGCCCTCTGATTTTTGTTGCTTTCAGGAACTGTTTCAGGGTGGAGCAAAAGGATTTGATGTGGAAAAGGCTCTACAAGCAAAATCTGTGCAAGAATTTGAAAAAGCAATATCTATGGTCTCACATGGGTTTGATGCCATAGAAGATCTTTACGCAAAATCTAACACTAGAGGCATCATTGGAAATGTGAAGATTCCTGTTCTCTTTATACAGGTGGATATTTAGTATTTTTCGTGCCATTGTGCATTTGGATTTTTTATGAGACCACTGGGGTTGTGTTTCGATTTCTGTGAGATCGGTTGAATGTGGCAAGTATCGATGATGGTTGCAAAGAGGTGTTTATATCTCAACTGTTCTGCTTTGTCTTTTTTATATGGCCTTGTGGGACTTTTGTTGATGATAGGCTTTGCATGTCTGTTATTTAATTGTAGCGGCAGACAACCAATTCACTGCGGTTTCTAGTACTCTTTTGTCTACCCTGTACTCTTTATGGAAAACTTTGGGTTTATATGACCTTTTGTTCTGTTGAAAGAAAATCTGACAAGGTACAATTGTTTTCAATTGAGCAGAATGATGATGGAACGGGGCCTTTGTTCTCTACTCCACGCAGTCTAATAGCGAAAAATCCATTTACAAACCTTCTTTTATGTTCTTGTTCACCATCTAAGGTTATTGGAAGTGGAAGATCTGCTATTTGTTGGTACCAGCATCTCATCGTTGAGGTAACAGCTTAAACTGTTTGGTCTTTGTTCATTGACTAAGTCTAAAGGGTGGACCTTGGAGCAGTGGTTGGGTGAGGTTTTTGCAATGTGCTGGTTTTAAGCAAGTGTTTTGTGGTGTGGATTGGAATGGTGTTAAGTATGAAATTCGTGCTTGGAATATCTTGCTTATTAAAGACATCCTCAAATTAACAAAAGTGCCAAAATCAACTTATTTGCAGTTTCTTGGTACGGGACTACAAGATTTTTTGCAGTGTTTTAAATTAATTTGGTGTCGTAAAAGCTTAAGTTGTTAGGAAATGGACCTAATAATGTATATCAAGCCATTCATCAGTGCAAACTGCAGAGTACCCTATTCTGCAGTGTTTTAAATTAATTTGGTGTCGTTGCAATTGGGGTGCTCGCCTGTGACACTGATCTCGGGATTCATATGGGTGTGTTTGATAATTTTATAGCAGGGATTTGGCCAATTTAATATGCACTGGTGCTGGATTTATGAATGCTAACAATTATGCATGCCGTATGTGCAGTGGCTTGCAGCGGTGGAACTTGGACTTTTGAAAGGTCATCATCCTCTTTTGGAAGATGATGCGACCTTCAATCCTTCTAATGGTTTACCACATGTGGAAGGCAGAGTATCTGATAGAAGTGGCAGAATAAACAAAATCGTGAATGTTTCTCCATCAAATGTTCTTGATCGGTCTGCTGTATTTCCGTTAGAGAAGGTGTTCCGAGAAAGTGATGCCTCTGTTATCGTTAGGTCAAAATTCAGGCTTGAGTCACAGAAAAAGTCTGAAATTGAAGGTAGAGGATTGCAAAGAGAGACCAATGGTCTATTAGAGCAGACTAGCTTTTATAATGCAGAATTAGTCAACGAGGAAGCCAGTCCTACAGATAATGGAAGAGGCCAAGTGCTCCAGACTGCACAAGTAGTCATGAATATGCTCGATGTAACCATGCCTAACTCTCTGACTGAAGAACAGAAGAAGAAGGTTTCGCTTTCTTAGTTGAATGCTCATCTCGCTTATTTAACTGCACTTACTAATGTTTAAAAAGAAAAAAAAAAAAAAAAAAAGTCTTTATCTCACTGTACTTAATAATGGTGGGTTAAGTGCTTTGTATGCTTGACATAAGCATATAATAGTTGGTCCTTCAATTGAAGGCCTTTCTGTTCAAACACTTAAAAAGGTCTTTGTAGTCTGTACTGCCTTCTGTACTACACTAGTAATTGCGTCCGGTGACCAAAAAGTAAAACAGTAGCAGTTTCATTTGTTTCGTTGATGCTAATATCTTCTACAAGGTTACTAGTAACTGGTATCATCTTGTGTTAATAAGAATCTTAATTCTTTTTTCCCCTGAATTTTAATATTTATGAGGTTATTAGGACATCACACTGTTCAATTCTCGTTGAACCAGTGACCCTTGACCCAGTCCTTTTTCCAGTTTGCTCAGTGACCCGGTTTTCAAAACATTGCTTGTGTATTATAATGGATTTTAGACTGCTGGTCCTTTTGATATCCTTCTTGCCAGTGTATCCACTGTTCCCTGGGAAGAAATACTTTTGATTGTTATGATATTCATCCAACGGCTGATGTGGTAGACAAATCATAGACAGTGTTGCCTTTATGGAGGAAAATGTGAAGAGGATTGTTATTTTCTCTCTCATTGTATGACACTGTCACGTTGTGGTGTGAGATTCTATTTGGCATTATTGGATCGATTCCCTGAAAGCATAAATTGAAGTTGTCAAATTGTTTTCAAGGACTAGGCTACAGTATATTTATACAATGAACTGTCATCTTGTAGAACTAGAAATTGCCTCACAAATACTGGTATGATCTATTTATAGTTCTCCTGTCTTAATAGAATTCCTTTTATACTTGCTTATTTGTATCATGACTTTTCTGTAGAATGCTTCAGTCAGCTACATAAATGTGAAAAACAAATATAGCACTTAACTCTGCTGTCGAAATATAACATTTATATCATAACTATTTTTCTTTTGTCTCTAGGTCCTGATTGCTGTGGGCCAAGGGGAGACAGTTGTGAAAGCTTTCCAAAATGCTGTTCCGGAGGATATCCGTGAAAAGCTTACAACTGTTGCTTCTGGAATTTTGCGTAATCAGCGTACCAATTTGAAACTTGAAGGCCACCTTAATATCAGTCCGATAACTACTGTGGCATCGGGGTTACAGTCAGAGATCAATGAAAGAGATGAAGTATCATGTGCAGGAGGTTATGAAGATCCTGATTCTTCATATCCAAGGCGAAGGGTTGATGACCTAGCAGACCGTAATGATAATCACGTTTTAGTGGAGAAGCCTGCTGGGGGACTGGACTCAGAGCGTCAGGCTTCAGATACCCTGCACAAAATGACTGGTTATGGTCACTTTCAATCTACAACACACGAAGGCGATGTTACCCCTTCAAGAAAAGAGAACAATACCGAAATGGAAAGCAATCATGAAAATGGGTTTATTTCCAGAGAAACAGATGCTGAATATTCTGACTATATTGAAAATGAGTCAGCTGCAGGTGCTAAGCCTTATCATCCTGGCTGGTCCGAAAGCGCTGGTGGCGCTGACGTTGTAGCTGTTGACATGGACAAAGTTGACAGGAATGGACTGGCTAAGTTGGACAAGAAAGAGAGAGATGATATCCAGTTCATAGAAAAAGTCACAAATCTTTCTACTGATCCCAATAAGACAATGCCATCCACCGAGGCACAGGAGGGGTTGTCGCATCTGGTATCATCTTCTGAGGCCCAACCAATGGAAAAGGAAGGAAGTATGCATTCTATTTCAAATCAAAATAACTCTGATTCCACAACCTTCGGTGTTTCTCAGGCATTAGCTGCCTTTACAGGGATAGATGATTCAACACAAGTAGCTGTTAGTAGTGTTTTTGGTGCAATAGAGGATATGATTACTCAGTTCGAGGTCGAAAAAAATGACAAAGCTAAAATTGATAAGAAAAAGGTTGAGGAGGGTAGAGCCGACTCCGTGTCTGAGAACTGTCAAGTTATCAATGACTATAACTCAATGAGAAACCAAGAAAATAGAAATGACCTGAGCTCACAGCCTGACATGGTAGATGATCTTTCTTCATATGATGGAATTGATTTACATAAAGATGCAGGAACTAGATGGGAAGAGGAGGGAAGACCTATAAGCAGCCCTGATCCAGTTCTGGGGAACGGCATTGGTAGTTCTGGGGAAAATGGTACAGTTCACCATATAAATGATGAAATCGGAACAGGGGAAGATTTGGCAAGCAGCAAACTTTTGGCTAAGCAGTCAAATAAAGTTCGGCATTTATTTAATCCTCCACTGTACATATATGCAAAATACAGTGACCCTCTTTACAAGGCATACCTCCGTGACTATCTTCTGTCAAAGTTGCATTCCAAGTCACTAGACTCGGATACAACTAGCACTTTATTTCTCGACTATTTTCCAGAAGGTGGTCAATGGAAGCTTTTGGAACAACTTGGAAATAATGAACATGTGGCTGCTCTTGTTGATGAAGGCACCAACAAAGACATTCACGCTCATTCACCTTCAAAAGCTGGTACAATCGAAGTGACTAAACCACTGTATGGCATAACGGATTCTGGACAAAAACAGGAACCCGTTCAAGAGTATGGCACAATAGGTCACACATATCAAAAAGGTGTGATTAATAATTATACATCAGAGGAACTGATGAGCTTTGTTAAGAGCATTATGTTGGATTCATTGAAGGTCGAAGTTGGTCGAAGGCTAAGTGTAGCTAAAACAGAAGAGTTGGAGCCAAATCTTGTTAGGGATTTGGAAGAAATTGCAAATGCCGTGTCTCTGGCTGCAGGACATACATTGTCTTTGGATGTTAAAAATCCTATTTCTGAAAAACTAGGTACACTGAATGGAGAGCATATCGTGAAGGCTATTTCCCATGCTGTTCAGGAAACCAGTTATGTGAAAAGAGTACTTCCACTTGGTATCATTGTAGGCTCGAGCTTAGCTGCTTTGCGAAAATCATTTTATGTAGCAACACTGTATGGTAGTGACCAAAGTGAAACCATTGCCCTTGATCAAATTACTCGGTCTGCAGAAAGTAAGCGCATACTATCTGAAACAGATGCTGATCTAATGTTTCATCACAAAGTTGAGAAGTACAATTTGTCGAGAAGCAAAGATTGGGAAAAGGCTGAATCGGAAAAACTAAACAATGCCAAGATCATGGTTGGTGCTGTTACAGCTGCCCTTGGAACTTCTGCTTTACTTGTGCATCAACAGGTAGCACTTGGATCTGTTTAGTCTTTACGATCTGTTTTATTGTTTTGATTTCATCTGACACCCTCCCATGCTGAGGAACTTCGGTATCTCAACTTTAAGTTTCTAATGCACATATAACGTGTGAAGTTCAAATAATATGTAGGTGTGAAAGTCATCTAACTCGAACAGCTTCAAGACCTCTTCATAATAAATAATGCATGATAGATTGTGCCTTCCTGTTTCTTTCCTTTTTCCGTGCTGGGTCTTACGAGCTTTTCATGTTTGTTGGTGATTTATGGGCATGAAGGATTCACACAAAGGTAATGGAACTTCTACATTCTTGTCCAAGGCCTTTGGCAATAAGGGAAATCATCAGAAGGAGCCTGAGAAGCTTGAGGAGGATATCTCTGAGAAAAGCGAGAATGGTGTAGTCACAAGCTTTGCAGAGAAAGCCATGTCTGTTGCTGGTCCTATGGTACCTATGAAAGAAGATGGCGAAGTAGATCAAGACAGGTTCGTTAGTTGTTTTTGTATTCCCTCCGACCTGGCGACCCATCATATGAGTCTTCTTTTGAGAACTCCATTTTTTTAAGGACACGTGTAATAAGTGCCTTGAATTTGAAATTGGAAGCCTTAGTTTCCAACATTGCCCGTGTACTCTCACCTTGGAATACATTCATGGCAGGGATAGTTTTGAAAACCAAAAAGTTGTACTTTTGACTTTTCAAAGAGGACTGACAATTTGTTAAATCAATCTAAAGAAGGAAAGATGGACCGATAATTTAGGATGGAAGAACTCATAAGTACCTGATTCATTTCCTATGTTTTCTCACTGTTCTACTTCACTACTCAGGCTGGTGGCAATGCTGGCAGAATTGGGACAAAAGGGTGGCATGTTGAAGCTGGTTGGTAAAATTGCTTTGCTATGGGGGGGTATTCGTGGTTCTATAAGTTTGATTGGAAGGCTTATCTTGTTTCTCAAAATTGGTGAACGCCCCCTGTTACAGAGGTAAATTAAGTTACCAAATGTCCTCTCCTCCCTTTAAACGCCCCTTGTTACAGAGGTAAATGCCATAATATCCATGATCTCCGAAAACTTATTTTGTTTCGAGACAACTTTGCACCAATCTATCTAGTTGTACATATTCCTTGATGCTAAGCAACTTTCACCCCTTGTCCCCAAGTCTTGTGTGTGGGAAAATTTGTTGGTCATGGGATTGAGTCCCGCCAGATTGGTAATCCCACTACAGGGAACTTACTATGTGGGGATAACTAATCCTGCTCCCCAATCCCAAAATGATATTAGTTATCCCATGCCGTGGAGATTACTCTACTCTCTGTCCAACAGTCAATAATTCCTACCCCATCCTTTCTCCTACCATAAGTTTTTGAAGTACTAAGTGCTGGCAATGTAAATTATATGTTTGTTACCCTACAAGAGCCATGCCATCACTTTATTATGTCTACTATGGCAAGCCACATTCCGTTTTGACTTTCGTTTAGACTAAATACAAAACAGAAGGGTAACAAATTATGCTCCTTTCCAAAATTTCAGCAGGATTGACCAACAGCATACCCATTAATCTTCCTTTGCCTAGCACGAGCTTAATAACGTGTCATCAGAAAATCCCAACAGTGGATGTGTCTGATGCTAGACATGCTTTCTTTCCAATTATAAATCTATATTCCGCTTATTCATGCTTTTCTAGTCAAGTATTGATGTGTACTAAAAAATTTGTTTGCTGAAATCTTCGAACTATCATGCTTCTTCCTCCAGGATACTTGGGTTTGTTTGCATGGTGCTTATTTTATGGTCTCCCGTTGTTGTGCCTCTCCTCCCTGCACTTGTGAAAAGTTGGGTGACACACAGCTCCTCAAAGTTTGCTGAACTCATTTGTGTTGCCTACCTGTATGCTTCTATTACAATACTTATTTCAATTTGGGGCAAAAGAATTCGAGGCTATGAAAATCCTTTCGAGCAATATGGCCTGGATTTGACTTCATTATCAAAGGTATAGATTTCAGCTTTTGTGAAAGCATAATACATGGAATTTTAAGCAACTTGGGGTGTGTTAGTTGAATCCTTACACTGCACGTTATTTAGGGCCGCATACTATTTGCAGTCTGTAGGTTAGTGCAAAATGGTTCTCCTCCTAGACCTTAGGCATTGTTTTTTTTTTTTTTTTTTTTTTTTGGGGGGCGAGAGATGTATTTCAGTTTTATCTATGTTATTTGAGTTTTTGACATTATTTTTGGCTGAAGTTTAAGGTTATGCACTTGCTTGCAGATTCAAATTTTTTTGAAGGGATTGGTTGGAGGGGCTATGCTTGTTCTATCCATACATGCTGTGAATGTATTGCTTGGTTGTGTCCACATATCATGGCCTTCCACCGTCCAATCATATCCTTCAGATGCTGCAAACTGGCTCAAAGTTTTTGCCAAGATGCTTTTACTTGTTGGTCAAGGAATTATAACAGCAACAGGCGTTGCACTGGTGGAAGAACTTTTATTTAGGTCATGGTTGCCTGATGAAATTACCACAGATCTCGGATACTATCGCGGAATTATTTTATCCGGATTTGCCTTTTCTTTATGTCAGAGGTATGTTTGTTCTTTGCATTTTGATCAAAATATAGTCCATGTTGTTTCTCTTTTCGGCTTACCTTTTCTTATGCCGATGGCATGGTATTTCACAAAAGTGAAATGAAAAAATTGCAATAACTGCAACACAGGCTACATTTATGGGATAAGTTGCAGTGTCTCTCTCTCTCTCTCTCTCTCTGAAATGGAAAAATTGCAATAACGATAAGATACAGGCTACAGTTATGGGATAAGTTGCACACTCTCTCTCTCTCTCTCTCTCTCTCTCTCTCTCTCTCTCTCTCTCTCTCTCTCTCTCTCTCTCTCTCTCTCTCTCTCTCTCTCTCTCTCTCTCTCTCTCTCTCTCTCTCTCTCTCTCTCTCTCTACCACCACCACCACAGGACAATTTATGCATGAAACACAGCCTTCCAACCCATGGCTAAACCTCTTTTTAAGATTGTCGTCCGAAGTGCATGTGCTACTACAGTCCACTGTTTCGTAGACACAATTTTAAGGATTATAATCCTCTGACTATATTAAATTGGAATATGTCGTGATCCTTTTCTTCTACCATATTTCAGGTCTCCATGGGCTATTCCAAGTTTATGGCTTCTGTCCTTGGGCCTGGCAGGGGCTCGGGAAAGAAGCCAAGGCAGCCTCTCCATTCCAGTTGGGTTGCGTTCGGGGATAATGGCTTCAAGTTTTGTTCTACAAAAGGGTGGTTTCTTGACTTATCAGGCCAATTATCCTATATGGATAACCAGTACACATCCATTACAACCCTTTAGCGGTCTTGCTGGTCTTGCTTTTGGTTTGTTATTTGCAATAATTCTGCATCCAAGGCAGCCACTCCATCAGCGGAAGAACACTAGGCTAATTCCAGAATAAGTTCCTACAGAAGTCAGTTAATCATATTGGGTGGTCCTCTGTCATTATCAATACAGTGCAGAACAGTGGAAATCTTCGTAAAGGGAAAGGAAAAGGAAGGGAACGCACCCCTTTTTAACTTTAATGAGTGGTTCATTCCATACTGGCATACTCTCTAGCACTGGCTTTCTCAATGCCCTGGATACTGCATAGTGCTAAGATAGGATAAATCTATAGTTAGCGGAACTCCTGAGGCAATTTTGTAACCAGTGTGAATTGAATGTGTATGAACCGTCTATTAGAAGCACCCCAACTTTTTCCTACATCAGTGTACAGAGTGGTTCTTTTTCATGGTGGTTTTTTATTTTTGCTGGAGGGGAGTCAGGGGACAAGCTGGGGAGTTCATGAGACCCTGTCTTGTTTCGCGGAGCATCTGAGAGAGGAAAACCGGTGGATTCCAGCCAGCCATCTGCTCCATGTAAGAAAGAAGCCACCATAAACTGCCTTGCTACGTGTTCACTGCAGTTCCTTTTATACCCTGCCCAGGTGACCCTTCCGCTCGTGTTTGATCCTGGTCCGGAATTCATGTATTCAATGTACTCCACAGTGTCTAAAGTGCTGTACTTATCCCACCTGTGCCAACCTTGTGGGTGTATCAGATCCCCCAGATAGCTCTTCATGACGATAGTCCTGGAATAGTTCCTCCATGGTCTACCCAAGAAGGTTGAGAAGTTGGCCCTCTCAGCCTTAGTGAAGTCTGGTGCAGCAACTATGGTGCAGTTGTGCAGCGATATGCCGGTGTCCTGGTTTGGGTCTTGTCTCCCTTGAGCGGTGATCATGTTGTTTTGCCCAGGGTTTGGTTTGCGAACCAGAATGATGCAGTTTTGAAATACAGCTGCTGCATTTCCAAAGATGAAATCAACAGTGCCTTGGATCGTGCATTCACGGTAAAACTGTCTGAGGGAATGAGCGTAAAGGGTGTCCTGATATGAAGTGATGTTGCAGCGGTAGAAGGCGGCATTGGAATTCACCCGTAACGCAACTGCCTGGTGCTTCTGTGGGCCAGCTGTGTTCTTGATTGTCAGGTCCCTAGCTATGAATTTGTCTCCAACCACAGCTGCAAACACCATAGCAGGAGTTAGTCCCATTGAGGTGAGGTGACTTGATCTTTTGATACAAGATAGTGTCAGTGAACATCTTTAGAACTTAAGGCTCTGTTTGTTTCGATTATTTTACAAGTAAAAGGATCTTGCAAAAACTCTACCTTGTCCTTTTAATATCTGGCATTTGATTGACACATGAAATATGAGGTTATGAAAAAAATATTCTCTTTCCTTGCATTTGGTTAAAACGAGATAAATAATTTTCAAGACAAGTAGTTGTAGAAGCAGAGCCAATTGATCTAACACAAGTCTCCCAACTCATTAACCCAAAACATATTGTTGTGGGAGAATGGTTGAGGCTGCAATGTGCACCTGAGTTGGATACTGTCGAGCACTGCAAAACATTGACATACGGAGAATTAGACCACAATGTGATTTTGGACGCCCGATGGATATTATTTTCCTGAAGTTAACTTTTGTGCAACCGAATATTGGTAAATGAGAAATATTTGCATCGAAACAAACAGAGCCTAAACGGAAACATGAAAATGTAAATTGCGACAGTGAACATACTCAAGGTAGCTGAAGTGTAGGTGGAAAACCCGTCAACAAAGTTCCTAGAACCTGTGATCACTGTTGAGTTCATACCATCTCCAACAAAGACGATATTAACCTTTTCCCTCGGAATTACAACATTTTCCTGGTACTTTCCTGCCTTTATCCTTATCACAAACCTGTGTGAGCTCCTGTTTGGGGCCATCCTGACGGCCTCCTGAATAGTGTGGTGTTTACCACTGCCATCCTTGGCGACAACAACATTTGGCCTCGCTTCATGTTCTGTTTCCCTCATTTTCCTATCACTACTTTTCATAATCCATGCATATTGAAAATCATCTTGTGGCATGTTGTTGTGCAATCTTGGTCTATTCTTGATGATGGTTACTTTACGGTTAATGTTCTCCACGTACTTGATCATGGCCAAGCAGTTGCTGATCATGTGAGAGATAGGAGTCAAAAGGCCTTGAAGGTATTCTTTGAGATCCTTTCGCCCCGTGAAATTGCTTTCTTCCAAGTCAGAGAATCCATCAATGCATGTATTCTCATTTGTCATCGCAGCACTGAGTAGGGTTTTGATGTTACCATACAATCGACGAAGGGAGCCTGTTGAAGCTGGGATCCTACGCAAGTCACTAATGGCTCGTCTAAGTTCATAAAGGGTTTGATCTAGCATGTCTGTGCAGTCATTCAATGCATTCTTTTCCTGAGAATTCAAATCTTGGTGGGTGAAGAGACCCGCAACAATAAACCTAGCGATGGCAACTCTTCGGACTGTTCGATTAATTGTTATTTCAAGGATGTAGAGGAGGGTAATTGTGGCATTATGATTCTTAGAGTGGGGCGGCGGAGTGGAAGAGAGGAGGGTGGAGAAGCACAAAGAAGGATACAAAGTGTTGGTGCAGGCATTCTTGATGATGGGATGTGGTGGCGGTAGTGGTGTTGAAACCACAGAGGCAGAGGGGATTCTTGAATGGGGGCGGGGGGTGGAAGAAGACCTGAGAAGAAGGGAAGCAGGGAGCAGTGTGGTAATTAGGGTAACAAGGACGACGAGCACGATGGTCTTTGGTTGGGTTGTATGCTGAAGATTCTTGAAGGATTGGCGGTCCATTCTTTCTCACAACAGGCGAGAACAAATGGAACATGTAGCGTACGTATATAGGAGAAGTAGCTCTTGCGAAGATGTTATGAAAACTAAGAATCAATGAGAGAGAGAGAGAGAGAGAGAGAGAGAGAAGTGTTATTGCTGTTGATGAGAATCACATTTAAGTTCCGGGAAATTCAGAAATTGGCTCTTTACAGCCACCCACACTCGACAATAATATTGAAGGGAATCTGCGTTTCTTAATTTTCAAAATTCACCAACTCATTGATCCAATTTAGTCTGAGGAGTATGAGAAAAGCTCTGCGGTAATTTGAGAAAAAAATACACACTATAGTTTGGAGGAAGATGCTACAATGTTATTCAAAAAAAAAAATCCATTAAAAGGCATAACAAAAGACCACTAGAAGGTATAACATTTATCAAAATGGCATAACATGTTATGACTCACTATTTTTTGCGGTGTCCCCGGTCATCACATAAACTATTAGATTGCGTAACATAAAATCATTAGAAGTCGTAACATAAACCATTAACAGGTATAATATGTTATGAGTGGGATACACAAAAGGGGTAACATTGTAGCATTTTCCTTCTTTGGATTTTACCTGTTGTTATTCAGGCATATTAAAAAAGTTGCAAAGTCAATAAGGATTTATCCTGACCATTATAGGAAAAAGGGTGTAAATGAATAAAGGCAATACTAGCGCCGTTCAAAAAAGAATTAAAGCAAATATTTAAAGTATCTGCTTATGTATAGTACGTTGTATGTTAAAAAAAAAAAAAAACTTTTGAGAAAATTTTGGATGCAAATAAGGTATAATCCACGTGGTACACTTGCACCACATCTGGACCGTCCAAACAATGCATGGACGGCTCGGATTAAGGAGAGAGTGTGCCGAAGGAAGGAGAGAGAGTGCTCGGATCTCAGCCGTCAGTTGCATTAACTGGACGATCCGGATGTAGTGCAAGGGTACCACGTGGTACCCTATTTGCATCTAAATTTTCTCAAAACTTTTAGTTGTATGTGTATGTAAGAAATAACTAAAACTTTTAATTCTTTTAACATTTAAGGTGTTCCTTGGATGTGCTCACTTGAATTTTGAAACATAGGTAACACCCTCCAACTATTAAAATAATACTAGTACTTTATTTATTATACTAATTCAGTAATTCTGCAAAGTCCAGAGTCATTTCTGGTGGAGGTGTTATAAGTAAAATTTGCCCTTTTTTAGAATGCATTTTGGCACAATGCATTTTTGAATTGACTGTCAAACACTCAAAATGAAAAAAACACAGGACGAAAAAAGCAAAACTAGACGGCGGACACCTCCTTATATTTCAAAGAGAATTATTGCAATTCACTACTCCAAGACTACTCCTTAGTCATTTTTAGACACTTGAAAATCCTATTCAAAAGGAAAATCCATTGGATAATACATAGGAGTAATCAAAAAGTTACCTCTAGATGAGCTTTTTGGATTGTTTTATCCCTTTCTGTAAAATTTATGATAATACATAGGAGTAACCAAAAAATTACCTCTAGATGAGCTTTTTGGATTTTTTTATCGTTTTCACTCACAAATCCCTTTTTGTAAAATTTATTAGGCGCAGCAAATCGTTCACGTAATCCGAGAGCATCTCCAACGAATAAACCAAACCAAGCCTTATGTCCCAAACAATTGGGGTCGGCTACATGAATCTTTTCTCCATTGAGTCAAGTGTTGTTTCATCGCTTAAACCTAGTATACTCAAATCTTTGCGTACTACCGCATCTAATGTCAATTTGGATCTTCCCCTCCCTTGTGCGTTTCTACCCAAAACTATCCTATCCACTCTCTTAACTACTGCATCCGCTGGTCTACAATAGACATGCCCAAACCACCTTAGCATCTCCAACAAATAATCTTGCAAAAAATTGAAGATACAAAGCATGGGAAATCCATGAATATTCTGCTTTCCCAATCATCAACAGATGAAGGAACACCAAAGTATTCAAATTCTTGATTCTGTCTTATATTTCCATCACAATCACAGAGGAGGAAATAAGAATATCATGAAAAAAAATAATGGCAATTTAATATTTTTTATTAAAACAAGTCATCATCCCTACCTAGATAGAGATGAGGGGCACAAAAGGAAAACGCAGAAAAACAACCTACTTTTTACCCGATACTAAAACAAGAGAGTCATTTAAACCCCAAATTCCATGCAATGCCCCATTACAATGGGAACACAAAAAACACAAGAACAAAAAAAGAACAAGGAAATTCATAAAAGGAGAGCAGAAGACTCTTCTCATCACCACAACCTCAACTGCTTGAAAACTCCCACTTGACAATGTCAATTATTATTCGCAGCCGATAATCCATCTACTGATCCACAGCCAACGGAACTGCTTCAGCCTGATTCACAAACATAGGGGAAAAAAAGAGTTTTAGTTGCAGATGGAATAATTAGTATCAGCCAAACAAACCTCTAGGCAGACTGGCATGCATGGGGGCAAAACTACTTACCAACTTGCGATATTTTAGAGCATAAAACATTTCCAGGTAGCGGCGCGTCTCACGACGATCAAGATTTGACACGTACTTCCAAAACCCGTAAACACCAGCAAGTGTCATCAGCCTCTCTGAGTAAATCTGCCATGTGTATCTACATACATATATACAAGCAACCAAATGAAAAACAGAAAATTTAGTGAAACCAACAAGCATTCAATGACTTGTTAATCATAAGTTGACACTTGACATGAAGGAAAAAGATTGAGTGATCGAGCTTACTTCTCCAGGATGCGCTGCAGCCCTCCTTTTGAAATAGTGTCCCAATGAGAAGGCTCTTGGGTGCACTTCTCATAGAAGTTGACAAGGAGTTCAGCCACTTGATCACCATGGTAAGGATCAATGTGGAATCCAGATTTCCCATGAACAATAATCTCAGCCGGACCACCGTGACAAGTTGCAAATGTTGGCAAACCACAGGTCATGGCCTCCACAACAGTCAAACCAAAGGCCTCATAGAAAGCCGGTTGGACGAAAACCCCCTTGGTGTCGGCAATGCATCGGTAGAGTTCACCATTCCTCACCCTGTTCATTTGAGATGAAATCCACCTAAACTGACCTTGCAGTTTGTAGGTTTCGATGAGGTCGTACATGTTCTTCATCTCAGCTTGTTCTTCCAAATCCTTGGATTCCTTCCTACGATCGCCGCCAACCACCACAAGGTTTGCCAGCTCTCTTAGCCTAGCATTCTTACCGTACAATTCAACTAGACCGGTCAAGTTCTTAACACGGTCCAACCTTGCCATGGAGAATACAATGGGCTTCTTCTTGTCTTTCAACACACCTCTGTTACAAAACCCAACAACCGGTGTATGAGATTTTTGTTCTAGTAAATAACAAGGTAAATGTTTGGATTATGAATTGGAAGAGGAATCTGTGATGGCCTCAACAAACCTATCCACAAGTCCTTAACCCAACTATAACCATGGGTTTTAAAGCGACTGAAACTTACAAATGCTCTTCATTCTCAACGTTGCTGAAGAGAAGCTCTTCGATTTCAGGGTGAAACTTAGTCAATCTCTTGTCCTTCTCTGTGTGAGGGAAGTAGATGGACATATCAGCCCCGGGCGAGACAATGTTGAATTTGGGGTCAAACACATCGATCCCATGGACAACTCGGTATAGTCCGGGCATGGTGAAGGAAGTATGACTCTCATACTGTCCTACAGTATTTTTACTGGGAAAAGAAGCACAAATTTTATTAATATAGTTGATAATGGATATATTAAACTGAAAACAGAAGGGATATATGGGACAAGTAACGAGAGCTATTACCTTCCAGCAATTTCCTGGAAAGTGCTGGTGATAATGAAATCGGTATGATTCATTGCGATCAAATCTGCTGTAAACTGGCTTGAAAAATGATACTTCTCCTCAAATTGTTTCCAGTAGATGTCAGAATCAGGATATTTTGTTTTCTCCAGTGCATGAGCAATGGTACACTGCAAAGTAGCGAAATCATAAGGAGAGAATATTAGTCCTATTGGTTGTTATATGAAGACAGGAAAAAACCAAGAGGAGCATATATATATATACCTGTGTGACCCCTAATTTGTGAGCTAACAAGGAGGCAACAAGGTTACCCTCACTATAGTTTCCAATGATCAGATCTGGCTTTGTCTGCAACTCCTTGAGAATTTCATGTGCAACATCCTTTCGAAATTACAAGGTAAAGTTTGTTAGAAAGAACTCAAATATGTATTTGTCAAAGTAGAAAGGAAAGACATTAGTTCTTATTCACCTCGGTGAATGTCTCCATGTAAGGCCAGACTTCAAAACGTGAGATCCATTTGCGGACAATGCCCTTCTCAGTTCTGAAGGGAACTCGAAGTATGTGTGAATGCTCCGCTCCATAAACTTTCTCAAGGCGTTGATTGCAAGTGGTGCCTACTGCATCTGGGAGAAGCCGAGTCACCTGCGTAAAACAGCAAAGACAAGCATTAAAAAAAAATAACACAAAACACAAAAGCTAGTAATTTCAAAGAAAAAGGTTATGTTAATTAAAGAGCCACTCACGATGAGAATACGAGGAATGATATCAAGCCCTTGCTGCTTGATACGCCGAAGCATTTCCTTCTCCATTGCAGGAACTTGATCCAAAATGTAAACAACCTAATGTAGGAAAATTAAGGGAATAAGCTAACATTTACAAATAATCAAAAGTGCAGGAAACAAAATACTCAGACATCTATTTTATCTAAGAATCACACCTGACCACCAGTGTCAGGATAGCCCAAGACATTTTCTTGAGCAAAGTAACCATGAGGAGAAAGGATGACAACGTTGAAAACCATGGGGATCCTTCCAAGGAATTTCTCTAGAGTGCAGGGATCAGGAGCCTCAAGAAGTTCCAGTAGCATAAGGATCATTTCTAGCACTCTCTCAGCGGTATCACCCCACCCTCTCTCCAAACCAATCTCTTGGAACTTGTGTTCAAAATTAGCAAATGGTGTTTCCAGAGGGAGTGTAAGCAGATATTCCTCTGCCTTTCTCAGCACAAATTGCAGAGCATTGAGGTTCTGTATTCTGTCATTGACCATCATTGTCTGCACAAAAGGATTGCAACATTCTCAGCACAGTTCTTCAGATCAACGGATCGAATGTTTCGATATCAAGATCTATAGCCTAAATTGATGGATCTATCTTTCTATACATATATGGAACTTACAAAAATGGATTTCTATAGATTATGTAATTTTCGGGATGGGATCTCAAAATTTTCCTTAATCACTAAAATAAGTCAGTCTAGGTTTAGAGTTTTTTCTGCTACGGTTGAATTTTACTAGAACAAGAAGAAAAGACAATGGATCTCATGCTTGAAGAATGAAGAGAAGTAAGATTGATTACCTTTTCCTTGTAGTTGTGGGCTTTAAGGAAATCAAGAAGTGGGAACATGCTGTCCTTGTCATGGAACATTTTAGCAGAGAGATGTCTGTTGAGGAACTCAACTCCATTCCCAATCGACTTGGAAAGAGTTGGGCGTGGGACAGATGCAGTGAAGGGCTCGAAATCCAACTCAAGAACAAAGTTACCATTTTTCCTGCATTACCAGCAAAACGAAGATATAAGAAAACTCGATCGATCGCATGTGACTGACTGACTGACTGACTATAAACACAAAAGTATTTTAACCATTTCCAAAATATAAAAAATAATTTAAAAAAAAAAAACACATACGGTCCATCCACGAGCTCTTCTTTGAAATGCAGATACTGCGGAACGGTCAATTCCTCGACAACAACAGCATTAAGATTCACTCGGATGTACTCCCAGACACCAGGCCTTAGCCGAACAGCAAATGCAACCCATGGAGGCAAAACAATTGCTTCCTAAATGAAAAAAAAAAACAGCAGATTTAAACAGAAATAATCAAACATTATAGATCAAGAGGGTACGTCTCAGCAGAATTTATTTAACGGATCCTATATTCTCTTTTTTGTTACCTGCGTAGATTTCAGAAACTCTCCAAAAGCTCCATCATGCAGTTTCTGTTGGGCATCTTTGGTGAGTGATTCAAACTCTGCCTCAATCTGATGGGGTTTCAGAATTCCTTTCCCATGCTTTTCGATCCTACAACAAACGTACAGGCAAAAACCCACATAAGCTTATGAGCGGACAACAACTCAAATGTTCAGTCTCTGAAGTGATCTCAGTCGGGCGGCAAAGGGGCTCCGACTAGTCGGCCGCCTAGCCTTGACTAGTCGGCCGCTTGTAGAACATTGTCAGTGATCAACCATATTAGTAATCTTTATTATAGAGGTAATAATGTGCTGATTGATAGGAGGAGGTGGAAACATACTTGGACAGAAGCAACAGAATTTCATTGCGATGAGCGGAAAGATTTTCGTCAAGACGCTCCCGGAGGGTGTGAACGCTAGTCAGATAGTTTCCAGACATATCTTCCCAAAGTGATTCACGGACAAAAACTTAAAAACCTGCGACAGAAATATGGATGTGGATAAATGAGTTTTGTCTGAAATCCAAACCCTTATAAAACGAGGAATTGACCAGATAGTCAAAAAAATCCCACCTAATATTAGATAATCTAGAATATACCATTAAATTTTTCTAAACCTACCCATACACGCAACACCAACCATTGAAAATTTCACTACTCCTACTAATTACTACTAGTAGCCAACGACCATACCAATGCGTTAAAACCAAGGCGGTTCAGCTGGGCCCCTCAATTACACCTAATTTTATGGGCTACTTTATTAAATACCTTTTCTCAAAACTAGTACGTAAAAATTCTTTTTTTTTTCATCTTATTAATGTTCTACCACCTGCCCTGCTACTAAGATGTTTGGGAAAAAAGACAACCCGATTTTATTGGGTGAGATCTGTGAACCCAAATGTATAGAATAGAAAAAAAAAGGAACAAACTTTTTTCATTTAAAGGTAAAAAAAACAATAGTATAATGTGTTGATAGAAAAACAGGGTACGAAGAAGCAGAGGCTACTCACTGGAGAAAGATTAGCAAAGAAGAAGAAGAAGAAGCAGAAAGAGAAGCCTCTGGGTTGTGAAGGGCTAATGTGATGGAATTTATATATAGGGGAAAAAAGGCCCAAAAAAAACTCTCACTCAAATATGGAATGTTTTTGGGGTGAGAAAATTCTAGAGTAAACTACTTTCCTTTTTCCAGTCGTCGCATAAAGAGATTTACTAGAATCTATTTGTCCGTGAATGTGCCGTGTACGACTTGGGCGCCAAGACAAGATGGCGTGTAGAATCAGAGCGGAAAATTAACTTTCCATCTCTGGGTCTTTGAACAAGAAACTTTCTGAGCAAGAAAATTCGATTTCTGTATATCTACTTGCCGTAGTAAATATGGGAAGGAAGTTATTTCCAGAATCCTTACCATTATGGCTTAAAAGGAAAGAAAAAGGAAACCATAAACAGAGATTTCGGAAATCCCACGACTCATTTAAGTGTAAAAAAGCTCGTGAAGATAAAAATTTCTATCCAAACAAGATAGTGAAAAATATTTTTTCGAAGTCTTGCAATCTAAAAGCTACGGTGGAAATCTTTTGAGCGGCCACCGCCATAGATGCTCATTGTATGGACTAGCTCTGAATTGCAGCAAAGAGAAAAAAAAAACAAAAAAGAGGGGATTGCAAAAGCTAAATTACCTTTTGTTTTTTTCCCAAAAGAGAAAAAGCAGAGGAACAGAATAACAATGGAAACAGAGAGAGAGAGAGAGAGTATAGAAAGAACGGAGAGACAGAAATCAGTGAGAATGAAATGAGTTTGTGAGAAGGTGGAAAGAAAGGGTAGGCCTGGGATTCCTTTTTATATGGAAAACAATTAGGCCAATAGGTGATTTGATTATTAAGCTAAGTTTTTCAAATGATTTTAGTAACTCAGTTGCTATAATCAATCCTAATTTTAGCAAATGAGTTCTTCAAGTGTTAAAATCATGGTTGATTTCAAGCTGAAATCAACCATGATTTTAACACTTGGAGAACTCATTTACTAGAATCAAGGTGCTAAAATCAAATAAAAAACTAGGTATTCCACAAATATCATTCACGGTCTAATGGTCTTCTTCTTCTGGTTTGGTACTTTTGGAGAAGGACCAACCAAACTTTCTTTACTAATAAATCCACGTCCTATTTTCCAAAACCACTTTTCTTGTTAGGGTGAGTTTCTCAATGGATTATTTGATTTTATCATCTTCGATTTTATCATCATCTTTTACGAATGGATAAAAGGAAGGTGATTTTATCACACTAGATTTTATCACACTAAATTATCCACAACTATTATCACACTAGATTTTATCTTTTGGGAAAACAAGGTGATTTTATCACCCCTCCATAAAACACCAACTAAAATCAAATTTCTCATTTTATCTCATAAAATCCATTCAAAAACTCCCCCTTAATCACCCGTTTTCGCTTTTCATTAATATTTAATCCTTCCATGGATAAATAACGTATAATCCAATGCCCTTTAATCTTTCCATGGATAAAACTTTGTCCTTCTGCGTCTATGTACACTGTTCCATTTATCTTCCATTGATGACTGTTAGTATTTTTTATCTCCTAGTTTATTTATTCCAGGATTGGTTTGTTTGTTTTTATTGCGTTTTAAAAAACAAATTTTATAGCATTAACGTATCCATGGGTGGAGCAATTTTTGGGTGCCAGGAGGGCACCACGTGGCCGTGGATGCGCATGAGCACTCATCTCGATCGTCTAAAATACTTTTGAAGTGTTCGGATTTTCAACATAAAAAGTGGAGAGAGAAAAAAAATTTGAACCATCCAAAACACTTTTGGATGATCGGGATGGATTTTCGGGCACGGCCTCGTAGTGCCCACCCGGCACCCAAAAAAAATTCCCATGGGTGGATCAAATTGCTTCATGGTTTTGACAACTCCAAGAATAAAGCTCTACAAAATACAATTTTACCCTTATCTCTTGAATCGAAGTGGCAAGTGAAATTTGAATCTAAAGGGTAATAGTATCAATCTACAAGTTGGAGTAGGGGTGAGCAAAATAACCGTCAAACCGCGAATTCAACCCAAACCGATTGGTTTGGTTTGTTTTTTTAGTAAAGTGGTTTCGTCCCGGTTTTAAGAAATTAAAAACCATGTTAGATGGTTTGGTATGTAGATTTCCATCAATGGTTTCGGTTCCAAACCGATCCGAACCGTTTTGTATTAGATACATTGAATAAACTTTTTTTAATAGTCAAATTAATTTTCTAATCTACTGTTCCATTCCACTACCATATTCCTTCACTTCCAATATTAATACCCTAAACTTTTATATATGATAACTTATTCCTACAATTTCAATGCACTAAACATTCACAGCTTCGGTAGTGATCAATTGATTTCCTAATCTTTTTGCTTAGTATATAATTTCTTAAACCAATACTCTATTCCATGGCCATATTCCTTCACTAACTACTTGTATTCTACTCTTCTTTAGTTGATTGATGATAGTGGGTTTTGCTGATTTTAATATAAGTCTTGATCTATTTTATCTTTGAAATTTTAACATCTTGTTATTTTGTTTATATTTCTCAAGAAGCCTTAACTAATATCATTGGTCCCCTCCATCCTGTTTTGAACTATTTTTTCGTCCATTTTATTAGATTTTTTTATTATCGATGTCATCCATCATATTTGTCGTATTATTTTTTGCCCACTAACAAGTCAAATAATTTAGTTTCTTTAATCTACCCATCATTGGTTATTGAAATTTATTACTCCGTCCCAAATTTTTTTATCCACTTTTACTATACCGAACACCTCAAAAAATTATTTATTTTCCAATGTATAAGATTTTAAATAGTAGCATGGATCTTATTTATAGATCTTGATTAAATTTATTAAAGAAAGTTTTTCAAGATAATAAAAAAATATGTTGGGATTCCACCCCGTGTGGGCCTGTTGGGCTTAGGCCTAGAGGGAGTGGATTAGGGTTTTTCTGTGTAACTCTATAAGTACTCTGTGATGCTTACGTTATGGTGTGTGGTAGCACAATGTAGAGAGAGAGAGGCAGAGAGTGTGAGAGGGGGAGCCGGTTGTGGCTCTCCCGGAGAGAGAGATACACGAGAGAACTGGTGAGGATTTCATTATTGTGAGATTGAGTGTGAGTGTGTAACACAATAACACGGATTTTCTCCGGATTATAGTGAAACCCCCCTCCCCGTGGATGTAGGTCTGATTTGGCCGAATCACGTATATTGTGTGTCGTGTTTGCTCTTGTTTTACTGCTTCTGTTGCGTGTGGTGCGTTGTTGGAATCCTAACAACTGGTATCAGAGCTTGGGTTGAAGCACCGGAGAGCGCAGAGCAGTCGGAAAATCACTCGGAGGCCATTGAAGCATTGTTTGAAGTTCTGGTCGGACAAAACAAGTGACGAAATTTGTTTTTGATCAGAGGGAAAGGTGCTACTCTCAGAGAGGAATCCAACGGTGTAAGGCTCGTCGCGATTGGTGGCCGGAGGAGGTCAGAATAGCGTGTTGAAGGTCGACGGACGGAGGCGGAGGAAAAAAGGCTTAGCGGTCTTGTTTAGAGTGGTCGGGGTAAACTTTTGAAGACAGGGTTTTGTTGCCCATGGAGAGACGATCACGGAGGAACAAACCAGGTAGCCGGAAACCGTCGCACGCGCCACCTGAATGTCGGCGCGTCAGATCCCGCGCGGCGGTGAGGTACACGCGCGGGAAGGGTCTGGTAGGTGGCCACATGGCACGCAGTCAGCGCCACGCGGCGCATAGTCAGCAGCCACGCCGGATGCCACGTCAGCAGGTCACGCCACGTCATGTCAAAGGGGTCAAAAGGATCAGTGGTCAGGTCAAAGGGGTCAGACCGGCGTTCAAAAAGGTCAAACCGGTTAGACCGGTGGTTCACAGGAAAGGCAGACCGGGTTCGGCCGGACCAGACCGGATAACGGTCCGGAGTTAGACCAGATTGTGTTTATTTGACCGGTTCAGCGGGATTTTGACCGGTTCATGGCCGGTTCAGACCAGTTCCAGACTTGGTTTTTTGTTCCGGATCCAACCACGTGCTCTGCTTTTCATTCGGAGGCTCGGAAGCAGGTGTTATTGCTGGATTGAGCCGAATTTGGGTGTTTGGAGACGTTTTGGATTGTGAGGAGGCTTGTTCTTAGCTAATTGGACGATTCCGGATCCAGTGGTGGGCTTGGTTTTGTGTGATTCATGCCGAATTTTGCAGTCCTAGATACATCTAGAGAGATTGAGAAGGATCCGACGCGGTCAGATCAATCAGATGGGATGTTGTTGAGTCGGAGGCAAACCATGGGAGATTCGATGGGAGTCCAGAGGGTGCTGGGAGAGCTGGGAATGGAACATGGATGGATCAGGGGCAGGATGAGACCCGGGAGAGCTGACGGAGAGTGGTGAGAGACTAGGATAGTGACAGGAGTGGCAGATAGGTGACAGATTGGTGACTAAAGAGGCGAGCGGAGTTGGATAGCTACACACCAGGAGTATTGGACAGACTTTGCAGAGATCGGAGGTTGACCAGAGCAATCGGGTGATTGCGGATTCGCGGCGTTTGAGCCGTGGTGATCAGTCGGAGAAGCTAGTGAGCTCAGGTGTTGCATCTTTGTTGATGGGTGCGGATACACTTGTTTGGTAATGACACAGGCGCTTACTAGAGTGACAGGTCGGAGTTGGTCAGCAGTGATCGGAGGCAGTCTGGTTCAATCGGATTTGAAGACCTATCATCAGGATTTGCAGTTGTGATTCGAGCCGCATTGGATTGGATGATGGGCCACCATACAGGCTTGTGAGAGTGCAGTGACAGTTTGAGCTGATGTCAGGCATGATCAAGCAGTATGGGTGTTTTGTGACGTGAGCAGGAGAGGCGACAGTTGCGGTTGCACATAGGATAGGCGCATGAGTGTACCGAAGAGTCATGACCGGGATGGTACTGGATGCGCTGGTAGTTGAATCAAGAGTATGCAGGATGCTAGCTAGCAAGGATAAGGCGACTGGTTGCTATGGGTTGTTCACGGGAGCTCCGGACAAAGGGATTGAGATGGAGATCATATGATGCATACTGGTATTCTCTTTCTTCTGTGTTTTTTGTGGCGGATTATCTTTCCAGTTATGAGCTCATATTGGTGTGGAGAGATGGAGTCACGGATTATGTCATGTGATTGGGCATGAGCATCTGGGTTTTGGATGCCTGGATGCGAGCAATCCGGATAGGGGGGTGTAGGATTGTATCAAACGCGGAAGATCTGACACAATGTAGAGAGAGAGAGGCAGAGAGTGTGAGAGGGGGAGCCGGTTGTGGCTCTCCCGGAGAGAGAGATACACGAGAGAACTGGTGAGGATTTCATTATTGTGAGATTGAGTGTGAGTGTGTAACACAATAACACAGATTTTCTCCGGATTATAGTGAAACCCCCCTCCCCGTGGATGTAGGTCTGATTTGGCCGAATCACGTATATTGTGTGTCGTGTTTGCTCTTGTTTTACTGCTTCTGTTGCGTGTGGTGCGTTGTTGGAATCCTAACAAAATATACAGTAAGTAATTAAAATGACACGCTTGCCAAAAAATAGAGAAGAAATTTGAGACGAATGGAGTATTATCATTCTAAAAGTTTTGAATTGATCACTGAAGTAAACATCATGGATCCCGGTCCTAAATATTGCATTTTCAAGTTCAAGGGGGTGAGCTTCGCATTGATTAGAAATTGAACTCTTCCCAAGTTTCATGGGTCTCAAAGTAAAAAAGAAAGTTGTTAACCAAAATTTAAGAAAAAGCCAACTTCTTTTCCCATAAAGGTTTTCAGATGAAATCACAATAATGCTGTTAACCAAAATTTAAGAAAAAATGAAAAAAGAAGAAGATGAAATCATGAAACACGATAAAAAGATACATAGTGTATATCTTTTATCGTGTTTCATGATTTCATCTTGTTCTTTTTTTTCATTGTTTCTTAAATTTTGGTTAACAGCATTATTGTGATTTCATCTGAAAACCTTTATGGGAAAAGAAGTTGGGTTTTTATGTGCACCGCCCGTCACGAATCGTCGGAGTGATTCATATGTCGGGAACAGAAATGTAGGCCTCCTTTGGGTAAAAAAACCATTGTGGTTTATTTTTCGTCTTTATTCACAAAACTTTAAGTTTGACTAATAATTTTATACTTTTTAGATTTCTCTCGTAGAGAGGAGCCAAGAAACCACAACAAATCGACCGAAAACTAACAAATGCAAAAAAAAATTGAATAAGGACAAAACCAAAAAAACCAAAAAACCACCAAAAAACCAGTTTTTTCAATTCACCCAAAGGAGGCCGTAGTAAAGGTAGACGTGGCGAGCTTTCATTAGTTGAATACCAAAAATAAATGAATGGGGCCGCCTGCAGTCGAATGGAGCCCCCCTCCCGCCCCCCATTCCGTTGGATTTGAGTTTTTCTGCGGTGTGACGCAAGCAAGAAAGAAAGAAATAGTCCTACTAAATTTGAAGGGTCCCATCCAACGGGGCCACCAATACTATGAATTCTTCATATTGGTGATTTTTACTACAGTAGTAGTAAGTAATAATTGATTGAAATGTTAGAGAGGATGTAACATCCGTCCTGTCCAGTAATATTGCGCCGATAGAAAATTGCTAATTTTATGGGGGGTTGGACTTTGATATCCAATTACACCTCTTTCTCCAACATCACCGTCTGTCATTATTTTCAGCACTAATTATGCAATTTAGAAAATAGAGCACCCTTTGTCATTTTCTTTTTCACACAGAGAATTGACATTATTTTGAGCACTAATTATGCCATTTTGAAAAAAAGCACCCTTTGTCATTTTCTTTTTCACATAGAGAATAACATCATTATACTACGTCACACATGGTAGAGCTAAGAGGATAGGGAAACATGTAAGTGCTCCACAAGCATTGCGCAACCATGTCCCAGACCTTTTTTTTCACCACACATTATAGTGGAATTCACAATAAAGTGTATAGACTCTACCGATGAAAAAGTGGTGTGCAACAATATTATGTAGCGATATTCCCAATGCAATCTAGCAAAAATAGGAAGACGTGACATCTGAAATTGCCATGGGGGGATAGAAAAAGGTTATGACACACCTTCTCTAGTTGCAGTACTAATTCACTCTTCATAATTAGCCACATAATTAGCAATAGCTAATTAATGTGAGCTTAAGTATTGTCTGTTACTATGTTATAACTCACCTAACTAAATTTAAGGGTTGTTTTAGGACAAACGACAAGTTCATGTGTTCTATCCTTAAGCAAATGACAAATGATTTATCGAAACATAATAATAATAATAATAATGAAGATTGACGATCCTAATTATATCGGAGAAACAGAAATTAATTGTTACAAATTAAGCTTGTTTAATTCACATATATAAGCTCAAGTTGGTGATTATTTAAATACAAGGACTGTAGGGGATTTATTAATTTATTTATTAACTGGGTGCAGTACCTCCAAATAATTAGAGGAAAACAGTGGATTTTTTTTTTTTTAATACATACTCCTTCTATTGAATTGATTGACGTTTGTGGGGGCACGCAGTTGTTTCCGGAATGATGGCTTACCTTACCCCATTCATTAAAGAATGCTCATCCATGTTTGATTTGTTGTTGAGCACTTTTCTTATTCTTCAAGTCTCTCCAATCTCGCTCCTCCTTCCAGTTTAATCATTTTTGCTTCTGGGTGGGTTTATACATCCTACTTTTTAGTGTAGTTTATAATTTATATATACTCCTATCTAATTAGAGACCTTAATTACTGGTTGCAATACTTCTTCAAAAAATTATCCATTTTGGCACTCTACTTAATTTCTTATAGTTGAACTCTAAAATTTGTCTTATAATAATACTGGTATTGTATGTATTTTTTGCAGTACGTAAAATAACAAATTTTGTAGTGCAATTTCAAAAAAATTAGAGTGTCAAAATCATTATCCTACTTCTTTTGAAATATGTTTTTCAACTTTGTTAGCTTAAGGATTGTACCACTTCTGTAGTTTGGTCTGATAATCATGGCTCATGACTTAAGAATTTACTTCATTCTATTCCTATACAACGACGTCTCATACACAAAATTTCTCAGGTAGCCAAAAGGATTGTAATTAGACCGGATCCCAACAACTTGTGTTGTTGAATTGAATACTTTGTACTTGATGCAGTTACCATGTTTTTGTGAAGTATAATTTAGGACAATATTATTTTATGAAGTTTAATTTTAGGAATTATAATTTAGGGTTTCCAATTGTTAGGTTTTAATTAATTTCCTTTTATGTTATTAGGGTTTGCTAGGGTTTTAGGTTTAGCTTATATAACCCCTTGATTAGTCTTATAATCTCTAAGTCTTTGCAATGCAACAAGAAAGTTCATTTGTTGGTTTGGTAGTACTACGCTTGTTTTCTTCTCTTTCCTTAGAAATCTCACAGTTTTGAAGCCCGGCCCCAAGAGTTTTAGTCCCATTAGCTGGTGAATTTGTTTTCCGCATAATTTATCAAAGTTTGAATCTCGGGATTAAGTCGCTAGAAAGTAATTTCTTGTTAATCTCTGAGTCTCGGAAGAGCTTAGTCGAGGTATACGTAAGCAGACACGAAAATCTCTTATCGTCAAACCAAAAGAGGAAAAAAAAAATCAAAATCTACACTTAATTTTACATGTACTAGGCTACTGGTGGTGCATTCTGTACATGGTCCCACATGTGAGTGTGTAAGGTGAAAATATGTGTGGTTGTAAGCTTGCAGCAATCTTTCACTAATAAAACAAAAATGATACATACACTCCCTGGGACTCCTCAAATCCATACCCTCTCTCACACTGTACGTGGGTGGGGTGTGAGGTGTGAGTCTCCCAGGGAGTGTATGTATCGCCGTTCCTAATAAAATGTGGAAATACAGTGTCCAAAATGAGTTGTGGGGTAGAGGTGTAAATAAGTCGAGTCGAGCAAAACTTTGTAAAATTTGAACTTGGCTCGTTTAGGCCCCGTTCTACTATGACTTTTTTTTTTTTTTTGTTGATTTATTGTGAGAGAATAACATGTCTTGGAATTCAAAATAAGCTGGTTTTTTAAAACTTAGGGAGTGTCTCACTACCCGTCTCGGTGTTTGGAAAAAACAATTTTTTGTTAGTGGAAAGCTCGAGTATTTTTTTTTTTTTGAACGGAAAAATGTAATTTATATTGATAAGAAATCAAGTACAAGTGACATGGCCCATAGGCTTATAGGAAGAAGAAATTACAATAAAAAACAAAGAAAATGCAACAAAACAAAACAAAACAAAAAGTTGCAAAAATCAGTATCGAGGACGGACCCATCAAGAACACTATTGAGGAGGGTGATTGATGTGATTTACATCATTCCAAAGCTCGTGTAATTTGTACGTTTTTTTCCCCACCTTTTCCATCATGTGGGTTTAAATGTCTTAGCTGGCATGCATGACCAATCACCTGCTTTTTAGTCCCTCTCTTTTACTCTAGCTAGTGACATGCAAGTGGGTATATGCTTTTAAGTAGAGAATGCTACCCCTCAACTAACCTCTAGCTAACTCTAGCCATGTTTTACACCCTCCGCTCAGAATTTATTGTTCATTTATGTGTATATGTGTCAATTTTTAATTTATTATATCTTTAAATTTATATTATTTTTTACAATTTTGAAAACTTCTTTTTATAAAATTCATCGAGAATTATCAAATGAGTTGCATATTGAATATATATAATATTATACGTTTGAAAATATAAATAATTTTTTGAGTTGTCATGAATAATGTAAGCGGACAAGAAATTTGGGACGGAAGAAATACTTTTTTTGGTACACAAATCTAGTCATGTTAAGAAGTCTAAATTAGGCTCTAAATATTTTCGATACCTGGTAATTTGGGGGATTTATTTCCACCTTTGCATTTTGGGACACTAAAGGAATTTTGTTGGTGGTGGTAATAGACGCATGATTCATTATGTGAGTGACCAAATCACATGCATGTATTTATAAATTTACGACAAACTATTGTCTTTTTATATATTGATGTAACGATTCTAAGGGAACCTTCCTTTATAATTGAGAAATGTACAGAAACCCGAGCCCCTGCATGAATGCACCCCTTCTGTTCGCCCGTGGTTGGTTGGTGTACATGTTGAGTTTTTGGCCATGCATGTTAAGTTGGGGACTTGCACATTATAAAGAGAAAGAAATATCGTCTTCAAATACTCCATTAATTGTCTTTGATTTTGAACGCTTACAAGATTTAAAGCTAAGGAAATCACGGGAGACAAAGGAATATGGAGATGTACATTAAATTAAAAATATTTTATCCGGGTCTTTAAACATCTAGTATTAAAAAATAAAATAAAAAAAGTTTACATTTTGGTGGAACAATGATCAACGTAATGATTTTATCAGTTGTCTTTTTGATTATGTTGTTTTTATCTTTTATTTCTTTTTATTATTCTCGGTTTTGCCTCTTCTCGGTGTTATGGACCTTTCACCTTTGATTGTTGAATTCTACCTTAATTTTTCATTAGGGGTAGTAATTATTTTCAGAATTTTCCTCAAGAGTAATTTTCATTATTGGGCTGATATTTGGTCTGGGCATACAGGCCCACTACTTCTTAAATGGTTTGAGCCTGTGGTTTGTTCTAGGTCCATAAAAGTGGTCCATCTAACCGGCCCATCAAGTAGTTTAGGGGTATAGTTTTCGTTATTGGGCTGATGTTTGGTGGCGATCCATGGTTATTATTTACTATCCAGCCGAATCAAATTCAAAAAACTATTTTCAGGTGCGGCGACCCAGATTAATAAATCATGATACACTCCGTATAAGAAACTAGCCGTTACGATTAATATCTGAAAATCAAAAAACATCTCTCAAGTTTCAGGAGACCGCTCGCTCTCTCTCTCTCTCTCTCCACAGATTCTTCCTGTAAACCCTAAGGAAGACACTGTTTTTTATGGTCGACCAATTTGAGGGGCTTCATTTCTTCGACATTCTATTAGAGTGTTAGTACTTAGGGCTTGCAGCCTCATCCGTTAACAGCTCTTGATTTGCCGGCGTTCCTTCACAAATCCACCGCCTCTTTCTTGTTCAAACTGTCAGAATTCAAGTGTAAGTAATTTTGTCCCTTCTGGTTTCTTAGCGTTCATTTTTCATATCTCAGGTGATTTTTGTTGTTTTTTGGTAACAAGTCTAGGTATCAAGATTTGTTCATGTGTATGTTTCAAGGACAATATTCGGGAAGTTATTTTAGAATCTCTTCGTCTATTCACACTATGTTATCCTGTTGTACTAGTTCATGACATTCAGAGGGTGATATGAATAGATGCTGAAAGGTTAAGGCGGTCAGAATGTTCTTGATTTTACTTTCTTTTTTTCGGTTACTTTTCCCAACCTATCAATTGATTTTACCCTAAAGAATTGGTAGGATTAGTTACCTCATGTACAGGTCTTGAATGGACCAATGTCTTCACACTGTCAGACTCCCCGCAAGATTGTCCACCACTTATTTCTTTGTAAAAAAAAAAATGAAGAGAAAAATAAAGCCTTTAAGTTACTTGAGAAAAGAATAAAAAATCCTTAAGTTTTCACTGATGACTGGAGTTTTTCTCGCATGATACTGAACTTTTCCTAATTAATACGGAAACACTAATATCCAGCTACTGCTATTGAATTTTCCCTAAATGATTTATGGGCTATTTTGTATCGTCTCTTGCCGTTGTCTCTCCCGTGGCTCAGCCCATAATGTGCTCCTAATGAGGTTTGACGCTGTAAAACTGTTTTTCTTTGAGCAGTAAGAGTGAGAACGGTAAGAGATGGTTGCGTCAACACCAGCCACACCAGCATCCAAAATAAGGAGAATCGCCTCATGTACACCCGGGGGTCCAAAGTCTCGAGAGGAAAATATACTTGTTACGGTTCGAGTCAGGCCTCTGAGCTCTAGAGAACAGACAGCATATGACCTTATTGCTTGGGATGTTGCAGATGAACATACAGTTGTTTCCCGGAACTTAAATCATGAACGGCACACAGGACCATACACGTTTGGTATGTACTGAACCATGATTGTCGAGCACACTTAACTCCTTATGGAGGCAAGACTTCAAGGATTGGTTCTAAACGCTTGTCTAAGAAGTCATGTACTGTTTTTTGTTTATGTATTCAAACTCACATGTGATGTGTTCCAGATAGAGTTTTTGACCCAACCTGCTCAACTCACAAGGTTTACATAGAAGGAGCCAGGGATGTAGCTCTCTCTGCTCTAAATGGAATTAATGGTACATACCAACTTAAGTAGTATTACCGGTTCATTCCACTTTGATATATAGTGCCTGGATTGACAGCGATCTGATTCTGTCTTGTAGCAACAATTTTTGCGTATGGGCAGACTAGCAGTGGTAAGACATTTACCATGAGAGGAATAACTGAAAATGCTGTCAAAGACATCTATGATCACATCAAGAATGTAAGTTTTTTCGCTAGTTAAACTAGATGTTGTGCACGAGCTTTGATGTTGACAAGGTTAGCTTTAATACTTACATATGATGGTTTGATTTGGCCCACCGCACAGAATCCTGAGAGGGACTTCATACTAAAACTTTCTGCTCTGGAAATCTATAATGAAACTGTAGTTGACCTCTTAAATCGTGAATCTGGCCCCCTTCGGCTTCTGGATGACCCAGAGGTAAACACGGTATACCCTTTTTTTATTTTTATTTTTTTATTTTTTTATGGCAATGAGAGTTCTGGAGGTTGCTGTTGATGTCATGATATTAATTGTTCTTTCTATCTGTAGAAAGGGACGATAGTGGAGAAGCTAATAGAAGAGGTCGTTAACGATGGTCAACATTTAAATCAGTTAATTGGTATATGTGAAGGTAATAACACCTTCTGGTTATTGTCAAGGGTTAAAAGTAATACTTTCTGCGTTCACTTGCCCTAGCCATCATAGCTGCATGTATCTGTAAATTTTAGACAAAAATACAAATTGATCACACCTTTATTCCTGCTATTATGCTAGTTTTGCATCTTATATTCTTGTTTTTCCTCCGTAGCTCAAAGACAAGTTGGCGAAACTGCACTAAATGATAAAAGCTCAAGATCGCATCAGATAATCAGACTGGTAAACTTAATCAGCTGTTCCTCCATGACCTTTTTCAATGGTGCATTGCAAGTGCTCTAGGATTTGAACTTATCATAGTTCTTCCAATATAAGAACATATTGGTCACTTTTTGCTCTCTTCAACTTAGTTACATACTTGGCAGTTGGCACTATGAAGCCTTTAGCCATCCTGTAACTGGTGGATGTCCCATCTCTCTCTAATTGTATGGGCTTTTAGAAGAGTTTGTGAACAACAATTCAATATGGTAAACATGTCATCTTCAATCCTCGTTTTCTTCAATCCTTGTCTGCATGTTTCGCCCGCTTATGGAGGAGATTCGGGCCACACTTGAAGGGATATGAGGATATAAAAAATTAATCTATCCATCTCTCTAGAACTTAAGCTTTTAGATGAGCTGGTATATTAAAACTTCGAGTATTTATCTTATCTCCATGTGATAGAAAGTTTTGATTCACTATGTAACTCCTTTTTTATTCTTCCTGTTTTTGTTTTAGACTATTGAGAGTAGCCTGCGAGAAAACTTGGGCTGCGTACAAACTTTTTTAGCTAGTCTGGTATGTTAATCTTCTTTCACCTTTATTTGATAAATTTTCATGAACAATAGCATAGTCATGTTAAATTAACTTCTGGATTTTGCAGAATCTTGTGGACCTAGCAGGGAGTGAACGTGCCTCTCAAACAAATGCAGATGGAGCTAGGTTGAAAGAAGGGAGCCATATTAACCGCAGCTTATTGACTTTGACAACGGTGATTAGAAAGTTAAGGTTAGCACATTTGCAGATTCAGAAAACCTAATGCGCATATTTTCTCATACTAATGATATGAGGTCTTGGAAAACTTCATTTTTTAAGGCGTCATTTTGAATGGTTTCTCAAGGCAGCATCTAGTACTATCTGGTAATTGAAGTACATATGATTTTTACTGTTCTGTATGGTTTTTCTTGTTCCAGTACTGGTGGAAAGAGGAACAGTCACATACCCTACAGAGATTCAAAACTCACGAGAATATTGCAGACTTCACTTGGAGGAAATGCTCGTACGGCAATCATATGTACTATGAGTCCTGCCTTAAGCCATGTGGAACAATCACGGAATACTCTCTCATTTGCTACAAGTGCAAAAGAAGTTACAAACAACGCCCAAGTAAACATGGTATGTATCATGCATAATCTAATAAACAGAAGACTTTTATGATATATGCAAGAATTTTTATTTGTTCATATTCAGAAACTATTTGTTTGCGTTTGCCAATTTTCCGAGCTAAAAAAAAAAAAAAGATCTTATACTTGACAACATAATTCTGATGGTGGTTGTTGTCAACAGCTCACAAATTTAGTTGTTAAGTAGCAGAATGGACGACCAATCACCAATGATGTTTTGCAGCTTTTTAATTGCTTTTTGACCGCATAACACATCGTTTGTAGAAGTTCGGTGGCTTACACAATTCATTTTTCCTCAAATTGACCCAACTAGAATGTTTAATGTGACATACATACATCAGTAGTTGTATTGATTGATACATATAGCACAGGGTGTGTAATCATTGATCATACTCTGTGGCAAAAGTCAATATGTCAATATCATATTATCTTGAGTTTCACAGTTCATATGCGATGCTTCTAAGATATGACACAAACCGTATTTTCAGGTTGTTGCAGACAAGAAATTGGTGAAGCATTTGCAAAAGGAAGTTGCCAGACTTGAAGCAGAGCTCCGGAGTCCAGAGCCTTCTTCCTCTTTATGTGTGAATACGTTGCTGATGGAAAAGGACTTGAAAATCCAGCAGGTATGCATTTTGTAAAACGACCAATCGCAGTATACTCTTGCATAGAGTTCAAATTTGCATGTGTGTTAATAGATCATTTTAGCTATAGGCTCGCTCACCATCTTTCTTCTTGAATATGTATGTCTTCTTCTTTTCCTATTCAAAAAAGAATAGATGTAGGACTTTGCATAGGTCAATGACAAATTTTCATCCATCTATGGAAAAAACAAATTCCATGCAGATGGAGAGGGAGGTGAAAGAGCTGAAGCACCAACTTGAACTTGAAAGAAGTGCAAAAAATAACCCTAAGGTATGTTGGATAGTACCATGGTTTGTATCTACAATTCTAGTATTTTACTCTTATGTTTTCTCTTATAGTCTTATTAATCAACTGAGAGAAGCAGCGGTTGGATTTAATGTATTTACCATTATCAGGGGTTAAACCAAGATAGCCATTCTCGTAAAGTATCCAAGTGTCTTTTTTCTTCTGTTGGGAATGAGAGTACATCTCTAGTCGAGTCTCGCAAAAGAAAGGCACTTGGAAGGAAGACAGCAGTGAGGCAGTCTGCTACTTCCACGGATCCATCATTGCTTGTCCATGAAATCCGAAAGCTTGAGATGCTTCAGAGACAGCTGGGTGATGAAGCTAATCGAGCACTTGAAGTACTTCAAAAGGAGTTCTCATCTCATAAGCTGGGTAGTCAAGATGCAGCTGAAACGATAGAAAAGCTACTGTCAGAGATAAAGGATATGCGAGCAGTTGCTTCTCTCCCGGAACAACTTGATTTTATAGATAAAGCCAGTTTGAAGGAAGAGATAAGCCGGTTGAATACTCAAGGAAGCAGTATTGCTTCTTTAGAGGAGAAGCTTGAGAACGTCCAGCAGTCAATAGACAAGCTGGCCATGTATTTGCCAAGTAGAGAGAATAGTTCAGACTCCAAGAACCAATTGAAGAAGAAAAAAATTCTCCCTTTCACCTTAAGCAATTCCGCCCACATGCCAAATCTCATACGGTCTCCATGCACTCCTTTATCCTCTTCTCGCAAATTAGCGGAATGTGATATCGAGAACAGGGCCCCAGAGAATAGTTGCGTTGCCTCTGGAGGGGAAACATTGCGGGCTAATAAACTTACTCCATCAAAGAGAGATGAGAATAATAACCATATCTCTTCAAAGGATGGGACTCATGCACCACGGCAATCGAACACAGTCAATGTGAAGAAAATGCAAAAGATGTTTAAGACAGCTGCTGAGGAGAACATTCGGAACATCAAAGCTTATGTCACTGAGCTGAAAGAACGGGTGGCAAAGCTACAATACCAGAAACAGCTTCTGGTTTGCCAGGTAAAAACTAGTTATTATCATTGCCCCTTTCTTCTTTTTGAAATGGTGCATGGATTAGTATGGTGATGTTTCAATGTTTTGGCATAGATAGCTAGGAACAAGCTTAAGTGTCACATGGTAGAACCATCTGCATTTTGGCAAGGACACAAAATCCATCATTTTTTTAGTGTATTGCTGTTAGAGGCGCAAGATGGATTAGAAAATAGAATAAATTACCACATCATGTCGAAGATGTACATTGAATCACACTTAATATCTTACAGTGTCATACTTTTATTCCACTTCTGGTATCAGGTGTTGGAGCTGGAGGCAAATGATGTTACGCATGAGGAGACAGATACAGTTGATCAATCTCCCATGTCATGGCCTTTGATGTTTGAGGATCAAAGACAGGAAATCATTATGCTGTGGCATTTGTGTCATGTTTCAATAGTACATCGCACACAGTTTTACTTGTTATTCCGAGGAGACCCCGCTGATCAGATATACATGGAAGTTGAGCTTAGAAGGCTGACATGGTTGGAACAGCAATTGGCAGAAGTTGGCAATGCAAGCCCCGCACTCTTAGGTGATGAACCTGCGGGCTCTGTTGCATCAAGGTATTTTTGGGTGTCTTGTTAGTGTTTATATCCCTATGATTGTGTTTCTTGAGTGTTTGCATGTCTAAACTTAAGTACATGATTTGGTTTTGGAACAGTGTCAGGGCTTTGAAGCAGGAAAGAGAATATCTAGCGAAGAGGGTAAGTTCAAAATTAACACCGGAAGAAAGAGAGATGCTTTACATGAAATGGGATATTCCACCAGAAGGAAAACAAAGGAGGAGGCTGCAACTGGTGAACAAATTGTGGACAGATCCGCTTAACATGCAACATATACGAGAGAGTGCTGAAATTGTTGCAAAGCTTGTCGGATTCTGCGAATCTGGTGAACATGTTTCCAAGGAGATGTTTCAACTTACCTTGGTATCTCCTTCTGACAAAAGGCCATGGATGGGCTGGAATTTGATATCAAATCTCTTGCATTTGTAAGAAACACGTACTTATTAATGATTCTAGTTACTGACCTTTTTCAAGACTTCCATGCCACAGCTAATGATGTTTACTGCCTGGTGCCCTTCTGTAGTAATATATAACTTGCAAAACTTCACATTAAATTTGTCCAATGTGTTTGCCTTAGGACAATAGGATTCGAAACTGATCTATTCGTGTCGTTGTCCACTTATATGAGGTGTCTCTCTCTTGACAACACTCAAATTTGAAACTGGGTAATTCAGAGAACATACTAAATTAGTTTCGGAGGATATCCCTAGTGTATATTATTTGCAGTCAGAAAGAAACCTGCACTGCAAACTATCCAGTCCCTCCTGCAGCAGCAGTTACAAGGACGTCTTTTCCAGAATCCATCTGTGCAGCCTACAAGTTGTAAAAAACATTTTAGCAACATGCAACGCTTGGTCAAAGCAGAATACATCTGAAGAATATGGAACTCAAATCCGGAGAATGGTTTCAAACTTTCATGCTGAAAAGCTGAACCTTTCTTTGCATCACAGTAGCTTCCAGCTAAAAGACAAAAGTGTAGATTTACCAAAAAAAAACAGGAAGGACTTCCCTCGGAGTGGGGCTTCTTACGACAAAAGGGGCTCTACTCGAAGAAATACAGAGTATAAGTCAAGAAGGTCTGATGTTTCGTCATAATTTGTTGATGGCCCTGTATTATGATATGCTATTCAACCTAAAAGATATAAGAATAAAGTTTTCATTGATGCTTCTGATAGTCATGGGATCCTGAGCATATTATACACACACCAAAGAGCACCGAACTGGTATCAGTTTTAGGCCTAATTTGCCTATTGACAAAAACAAGATTCGATAAAATCAAGTGTTGATTTTATCAATTAAGAAAAAAGTTTGATAAAATCTCATTTTTTTGATGCAAAAATCTCTTAAAAATCAGAGATTTTATCAGACTTCTTCCTCGATCAATTGATAAAATCAAGTTTGATTATCAACAATTGGCAAACTAGGCCTTAAGATAAAAGTGTCACTGTCAAGTAATGATGCCCTTATGTAGACCATTTTAAAATTCTAAGACAGCCATTTTCCCCCACGAATAGATATATTGCTAGAGGTATTACTATATCTATTCCGCGTGCAATCATTGAATCGGAATTGCGGATTTTGTTCAATAGGTTAAGGAATTTCATGAACAATGCTTGCATTTTCATCGCCAATCGCCTTAGAAAAATAAGAAAATAGATCTGGGCAAGCATGATAACGAGATCGGTTTGTTTCTTTTGTAGCAAAAATACATAAACATATAAGAGTAACTATACCAAAAATGAGTAGGATGCCTAGGAATTTGTTTTGGATCATACTAAATTTTATTTCTTATCAAGCCTTATGAGTAGCCTACTTCATAAATTAGATTAATATTAATACCAAATATAGCTATTGTCAAGCCGACGATCTATCCATAATCTTTTTTCGATGTATAAGAATATTTTTTCTATTTCTTTAACTATGTAATAAGTAATGAAGATGGAATGTTGGTGAAGTTTCTCTCAAGAAAATTTTGTTTTCGAAGTAAAGCAAGCATGCACAAACAACGAACATATAGGACATAAAAGTACAATGACTGCAAAAATTGGCGTGGCAGCTCTGTACAGCTTGTTTGAGATCGTACAAAGACTATGGCGTACTAGACCCTAGAAGTGGTTCCCTTGGTGGCTATGGTGTGGCAGCTCTGTACAGCACATCAGGCTCGTACTAGACCCTAGAAGTGGTTCCCACTATGTAAACCAGGGTTGTGCTCTGATACCACTTGTGATGACTTGCGCCACTCAACCGACTAACTCTTTACCTAATCACGTGGCTCAAAAGATTAATCTCAATTTATGCAGTGCAGTAGCTGCTTGGGTTCCCTTATATATCAAATCATTTTTACTTCTCCCACCGATGTGGGACACAGTGGGGGCGTCACACCAGTACTATCAAATAGTTGGCAAATACACTGCTAATGGACTCATGATTAACCAACAAATTTCAATTACAATCAGAAAAGCAACACTTAGATGAAAACATTCTAGTTAGTATTTTACCTCAAAGCCTGCATCATAAGGAAGACCGGAGTCGAGGTCATTACTATTGCCACTAAAATAACGTCTCGAGCTAGAATTACCATGTCCACAAAATAGATCAAAGATTGAAGGAAATTGATCACTTTACATCGAAAGGGAGAACTAATGAGAAGCAAAAGATACTCGAGAAAATTTCAAAAAAAAAAAAAAAAAAAAAAAAAACTGAGGTGGGGAACCCAACATCAGTTTGTGAACAAGGAATTCAGCAAGTTGGTGTTGAGAGACGACATGAGGAAGAAAGATCTTGCCATTAGTATACAATTTCTGTATAAAATTGCAATTCACTTCTATATGCTTTGCACTCTTATGAAAAATTGAATTTGAAGCAATACGTATAGCATTGGTATTGTCAGCATACGAGGGAGTCAGAAAATTGGGAGAAATGTGCAAGTGGTGGAGAAGGCCTTGTAACCAAGTACTCTCAGTGCAAGGAGAGGACATTGCACGGTATTCAGCTTCAGCATAGGATTTAGAGTGTACACCATCCAGTAGTAGAGTGTCAAGTATCAGGACAACCAGCCCAATCGGAATCAGAGTAGGCGGATAATTCTAAGCTGGAATTTGAATAGAAGAATAACCTGTAGGATTTCATAAGAAACCCTAAACCCAAGAACTCATGTCAAACCATTGAAGAAAATTAATAATAGCGGATGCATACCTGTCGCCATGGAGGATGAAAACCTTGTGTGTGTGGTTGTTCGTCTTCCACCTCCAAAGCCCTACTCTTGATCTTGACCTTAGCCTCACACGCGATGGGATGGTATGAGAAAGAGATTAGAGTTTGGAGTGGGGACTTAACCACATATTTATAGGCCTTGGTTCCATCATAGCCCATCATAATAGATGGAACCCTAATGGGCCTTTAATGGTCTCTACACTTAATAATAAGCCCGTACCACTTAGCGCACGTCATATAACCCAAATACGCGCTACTAGAGATTTGTTAATTACCCGGTCATAACGATCACAACTCAATGGGTAATACCGACACCACTCAAACCTTATTCGACAATATACAACATCTAATTATATGATTTATGTAGGCCCACCTACAGAAAATTGCTAACAATCTCCCACTTGGGCCTGATCAAAAAAAAAAAAATCTCCCACTTGGGCCACATAGGTCATCCAAATATTAGACATTGTAAACTTTAAGAGCTCAAACTTTTATTGTCGACATTGATGAGTGTAATCTCAAAACAATCTGGTCCATTGAAAACACAAATATAGGATCATGGCGGCATTTGCCATATTTATCATGACAGGACCCATCCATGGTCACAAATATCTATGCATTCAATGACATAGATCAAGTACGGAAGTGTAGCATAGAAATTACATGCAAATGTGATCCTTTAGCATGCCTATTTCCAACTAGTCCAACATTATAACTCAACAGAGTTCCTTAGCCACGCATACAATCAAAACTTCATGTATATACCACAATTTGAAAATATGCAACTTTATTTCAGAATCATCACTAAACCAAAAGTGATCACCACAAAAGTCAAATAATTAATAATATGAGTAGCACAACTCCCACTAATCAAATACTTCACTAGAACTAACCACTCATGTACGAGCTACATGCTCCTTAAACACTTTAGGTGGTAAGCCTTAGTAAGCGGATCCGCAATCACGAGTTCTGTGCTAATGTACTCAATTGACATAAGACGATTCTGAACTCTTTCCTTAATGACAAGAAACTTGATGTCAATATGCTTTGATTTTGACAAACTCTTGTCCTAATTTAGCAGCTTTATTATCACGGTAAATCCTTATTGGCTTCTAGAGTTACCAAAGGTATTAAGTCAGGTGATAAAATTCTGCAATCACAACGCTTACTTGTTGCTTTATAGCAAGCAGTAACAAACTCGGAGTCCGAATATCCAACAATAATAATTAGATTCTCCGATATGTGAGCAAAACATTTACAAACATCTACAAAACATTCCAACTGTGCACACAATATCCAGACGCGTACAAATTAAAGCATACATGAGACTCCCTACTGCCGATGCATAAGGGATGTCCTCCATTTGTTTCCTTTCCAAGTCGTTCTTTGGAAAAAACTTTTTGGTAGCACCATATATAGTTTCTTCAACATCACTGTTTGAGAAACGCAGGCTTAATAACCATTTGATGAAACTCTAAATCATAATGAGCCACAAGTGCCATAACAACCCTAAAAGAGTCTTTCGATGATACCGGAGAGAAAGTCTTTTTGTAGTCAATGCCTTCCTTTTGAGTAAAGCCTTTAGCAACAAGACGTGCCTTATATCTTTCGATATTGCCTTTCGAGTCCCGCTTGGTTTTAAATATCCATTTATAACCAATAGACTTGACACCTTTAGGCAATTCGACAAGATCCCAAACGTCGTTATCACTCATGGACTTTAACTCATTCAATTTGGCATTCATCCATTTTAGAGAGTTAACACTTTGTTTGGCTTGACTGAAAGATATGGGGTCATCTTCCAATCCTATATCAAACTCATGTTCTTGGAGATAAACCATATACTCATCAAGAATCGCTGAACTCCTCTCCCTATTGGATCTCCTAAGTGGCACCTCTACTTGAGTTTGTTGTGGTTCTTCCGTATTAGTAGGAGGTAACTCATGATCAGTTTGGTGGTTTGCATCCGCATCTTGTACAAGTACAAGTGTAACCACCTCAACAGTCTCAACATGAATCATAGGAATCTCAACTTGTTCCTCTTCAAATAAAAAATTCATAGTTTGTGCACTCCCACTACTTTCAACATCCTCAATAAATTTGGCATTATCCGTCTCAATTATGGTATTTGTGGAAGGGCGAGAAAATTCAAAACCTCTAGACCTTTCTGAGTATCCAACAAAATAGCAGCTAAAGATTTTAAACTCCTTTGGAACCAAATTTCCTTATGTTTGTTTGCTTCTCCTTTATGCATTCAACACAGATTTTGAAATTTGAAAAATAAAGGGAATCAAGAATTCCACTTGACACAAGCCTAACAATATAAGTTCCAAAAGCTTGAGCCACAACACAGAGGAGTTCTCATTAATTAATTTTTGCTTTGTACCGGAGTTGTCAACATGTAAAGTTTTATTAAACTTTAAGTGAGAGGCATCCAAGTCTAACTTGTATAGACTATCAACTAGATATCCAGTACCAATAATATTCGAATTTTGATAGAGACTAAAAACTTCATGTCCAAATGAACAAGTATAACCGGATTTGTCCAAACTGGAAACAGAAATTAAATTCCGTCTAAACGACGGTACATAAACAGTCTCATCCAAATCCAAATTAAAAACCAGATTCTAATTTAAGTCTAAAAACTCTAATTGCCTCAACACGAACTTTATTGCCATCGCCCATATTAATGAACCTTTCGGCATCACTCGGTATCCGGCTCCTTAGACAACCCTTTCTTTGCGAGCCACTTGTGATATTTGGGACAATCCTTCTTCACATGACCAACGGACTTTGCAAAAGAAACAGGGAACACCTTTATCCTGTTTACATTTGCCTGATTACTGTGAAATCCCAAAGATCTGCAACTCCCTTAGTCTTATGATTGAACTTTCTTTTCTTAGTGCCTGGATAACCGTGAGAATGAGTTGCCAAGTGAGCACTTTCTGTCCTTTCTTGTTTCATCCTTTCTTCCTCTTGCACACATTGAGCTATAAGCTCATTAAGAGTCCATTTTTCCCTTTGAGTATTATAATTAATTTTGAAGGGACCAAATTGTGTAGGAAGTGAAATCAGAACAAGGTACACAAGAATTTCCTGAGAAAATTCTAACTTTAGTGCCTTCATTTTGGTAACAAGATTGGACATCTCCATAATGTACTCCCTTATATTTCCTTTTCCATTATACCGCATGGTGACAAGTTTGCTAAGAAGCGTACATGCCTCCACCTTTTCCGATCCAACAAATCGGTCTGCAATTTGGCTAAGGAATTTCTTGACATTCTCTTCCTCAGGCATTGCACCTCGAATAGTATCAGATATAGAATGCTTTATTATCATAAGACTCATACGGTAGAACGCTCCCACTTTTCATAAATAGATTTTTCCTCAGCTGTACTGTTATCAGTGAGCTTAGCAGGCTCATCGATACGCAGTGCATAATCCAAATCCATACACCCAAGAACGATTGAAACATGCTCTTTCCATTTTGCAAAGTTGGAACCGGTAAGAGTTGGAATGTTGTTCAAATTTGCAGATATCGAAGATGCATTCACTATAGTAACATAAAAAGAAAAGCTCACAATCAACAAATATCCATAACGCGATGATAAAAATAAGAAACTTGATTATAATTATCATGCAAAAATTGGTCTAATTGTAGGGGCAAACAATTTAGACAAACAGACATAAAATAAAACCAAATATTATGTCTTTAGTGGTGGGCCACTGTCGAGAAACCTAATGCATCATCATAACCAAGTCTTTGGACAAACATAATATACAAGTGGTCTTCTCAAAAACAAATAAGGCTAGTTAACATGAACAATACAAAATTAGACCTGGCCAATCAAAAGCCTTCCTTTGGGCCGACTTTTGAACGCATAGGTAAATTTGCTAATTAACCTGAACAATATAAAATTATACCTGGCCAATCAAAAAGCCTTCCTTTGGGCCGACTTTTGAACGCATAGGTAAATTCGCTAGTTAACCTGAACAATATAAAATTATACCTGGCCAATCAAAAGCCTTCCTTTGGGCCGACTTTTGAACGCATAGGTAAATTCTAAAAATTATATTATTCAAAAAATTAACTACCTTATACCGTTTAAATCCTGGCCAAATAATAATCTTCCTTTGGGCCGATCATTATCCGCATGGATCCAAACGTAACTTTATGTAATCCAAAACTGTTACCTTCAAGTTTAAGAAAATCTCCATAATAGAGCCACTTTGGCGGCTTATTACCTTAATTCTCCTAAACTCTAGGTATGGATTACGAAATAATCTTTATGCCCCACGATAATAAACTTTATTTGCATGGTATACTTATGGCAGCATTAAATAAATCACTTTTGTTTTTCCTAAACAGAAGTATGCGAGCAATACATCACAAGTACCCACATGGTGTTAATAAACAAACAAAGTTTGATTTTCATAACTAATAAAAATTACATCAGAATGTATGAAAAACAAATTTAATCCCGCACTGCCCCCGTGCCAACCGAAGAAGAAATATGCATATCAAATAGATTGAATAAAATATTCATTGATCTATTTATCTAGGAGCAAGAAACAACTGGAAACGATATTCGAAATCTTGCCGAAAAATGCACATTGAAGTTATCACTTGTTTCTGAAAGAAGGGAAAAACAAAACCTTATATTTCCTCAATTCAAATTAAGCTTTATTTGATTGCAGAAACAATAATGATAAATGATATAACAAAAAAAACCTTAATCAAAATTTCACAAAAATTGAAAACCGTATTTAAGTTGTCGGCTGATCAAACACATGACCTTCCAATATATACGTGGTTACAATACCCTTTAATGGAAGAACTTGATCATGAATCAGTGGATTTCTAAAAGCCCACTCACGGTCGAGGCTTAATCACGCAAACCGTTTAATGGGGAAAAATTAACATGATTATCCATAATGGTTTTCCCATCTGCACTTAAATGAATCGGAAATCGATTCGAGGGAGTACTGTCCAAAACGAAATTGAAAACAATGATGTTCATGTGCACATGTACGATTGTGCAACCCACAGATTCTTTTCATGTTTCTCAAATTGGAGAAATAAAATACAAACTTTATATTTTCTCCAATAATTTGACAAGAGGCTCTGATACCACTTGTAGGATTTCATAAGAAACCCTAAACCCAAGAACTCATGTCAAACCATTGAAGAAAATTAATAATAGCGGATGCGTACCTGTCGCCATGGAGGATGAAAACCTTGTGTGTGTGGTTGTTCGTCTTCCACCTCCAAAGCCCTACTCTTGATCTTGACCTTAGCCTCACACGCGATGGGATGGTATGAGAAAGAGATTAGAGTTTGGAGTGGGGACTTAACCACATATTTATAGGCCTTGGTTCCATCATAGCCCATCATAATAGATGGAACCCTAATGGGCCTTTAATGGTCTCTACACTTAATAATAAGCCCGTACCACTTAGCGCACGTCATATAACCCAAATACGCGCTACTAGAGATTTGTTAATTACCCGGTCATAACGATCACAACTCAATGGGTAATACCGACACCACTCAAACCTTATTCGACAATATACAACATCTAATTATATGATCTATGTAGGCCCACCTACAGAAAATTGCTAACATAACCCCCTTGAGTCTTGAGTGAGTCCTTTTGAGATAACGGATATGCGGTGCACAACACCAAGATGAGTACTACATAGGGCAGCAACAAACTGGCTAACAACTTGAACAGTATGAGAAATATCAGGCCAAGTCACGGTTAGGTATATGAGACTGCCAACAAGCTGCCTATAATGTGTAGTTAACTGGTCAGAAAGATGAACTTCATCATCTTTAGAATATTTCACATTAAGTTCCATGGGAGTTGGTACTGATTTATCATCAGTATGGTTTCCTAACGCAATAAAATCCAATGCCTATTTAAGCTGATTAACAAAATATCTTCCAAAATATGTGTAAATTTCTAGGCTAAGAAAATATGTTAATGACCAAGATCTGTAATCTTAAAGGACTGTCCAAGAAGAGCCTTTTAGATGGTAAATAGCGTCGGTATCATTTCCCGTGATAAGGATGCCGTCAACATATAGAAGAAGAATCACAATCCCTTGAAATGAAGACTTAGAGTACCAGAGAGTAGTCATGATGACTATGTGTAAAATCAGCCTTAATAATAACGTCTTTGAAATGATCACCATGCCCTTAAAGCTTGTTTGAGATCGTACAAAGACTTCTTTAAGCGACACACCAAAGATTGATTGGAAGTATATCCTGCCAAGACCGGAGTCAAGGTCATTGCTGTTGCCACTACAATAACGTCCCGAGCTATAATTAACTTGTCCACAAAATAGATCAAAGATTGTAGGAAATTGATCACCTTACATCGAAAGGGAGAACTAATGAGAAGCGAAAGATACTTGAAAAAATTCCCAAAATCTACAATCAACCCAACAAAAAAAGAGGTGAACTAAAGATAAGAAGAACCACAAACTTACATCACTGGCATAAACACCAGCATAAATGATCTTCACAAGTACATGACCTGGTTTGATTGGTAACCTAGCTCAAGGGTGCACGCATTGTGCTGGTAGCACCACGAAAATTATGACTCATGATGTGAACAACTCCGGAAAACCAAAAAACAAACCCAATGTCAAAAACTCAATCACACTCTCTGCAGGCTATTCAGTAAAGAAGTGATAAATCAACCACCTAGTCGGAAGAAGAAGCTGCAATGAATTCGTACCTCAAGAACTGAGAGATATTCTAATGAGAATGGTAAAGACCATGAAATGCATGAAGTAGAGAAGAATCATTGAGGCGTATGATGAAGCTAATTTACAAATTACAACAATGATGGAGGTATAACTAAAAGAAGGAATGATCATATACAAGAAATTCATAGAACTTTAAAAAGCAAGGGTAGACCGGTTATTATTCAACCATTAGCTGCCAAATCACATCCATAAAGCAGCAAAGTGGAAGCGGGAAAAAAAAGAAGAGAGAAAACAAGAGAATTTTTGTTTCATTCTATAAGAACCTCCCTCTTTTAACTAATCCCCCATTTTCGTGGGATTGGCCAACCCAAGGGGGGTTGGGTATTATGAAACCTCTCCCATGGGATTGGGGAATTGTTGGTGAAGACAAGCCAAGTGCGTTCATGCTTCTTCTACCCAATTCTCTGGTAAATGCTTTCGTGAATTTTCGTGATGCTTTCGTTACTAGTAATGCAGAAATAGTTACTTTTGCTGTTTAATGCTTTCGTGAATTAATGCTTTTTGTCAACATTTTTTGACAAGGCCAATTAATGCTTAACATTTTAAAGACAAAAAAAAAACCTTATATTATTTTTATCTTTATTAAAACAAAAACCTACGGTTCATATTTTAAAACTTTCTGATTTCTCGTGCTGACATGAACCAATACTCCAAAAAAAATATTAGCGCCTAACTAGCAAAACTAACACAGGGAAAAAAATTGATAAAGACTTAAAATAACCCGGTTCAATTTTTTTTGTATTGTTTCATCATTACCTTGGATGCTTTTATCTAGAAATGACTTATCTAGAAATGACAAGAAAACGTGGCTCAAAGAAATCTTCATTGGAAATCTGAAAAAAAGATGTAATTTTTCATTTGAAATCTAAAAAAAAGAAAAAAAGAAAAAAAAAAAGACATGAAAACATATTGTTGAGCTACTGATGAAAAATGGTGTTTCCAAATAAGGGTAGAATTGGAAACAAATTATTTTTACTCAATCCTATCCTAAGCAAAACAAACATGTCATTAGTAATCCCATGATCTAATCCTGTGCAAAACAAATATGAGGGAATGATTCATCTCCTCATTAATAATCCCATCACATTATCAATCCCAATCCCATCTCATTACCAATCCCTCCAAAATGAAACCTCGTATCAAACGGGGCAGCCTAGTCCTTCAAAGTTAAGAAAACGAATGCAGAATGGAAGGAGTGTGGACATGATAAAGTTCTAACATTAGTATTAGTGGCTGTTTTTTTTTTACTTTAAAGTGGTTTTATCTGGAAAAAGGAACATGTTGCAACAAAATTTGTACCACAAAGTTGTTCCGCCAATATTTCACCTAAGTTCAACTCAGGCTTCCTTCCCCTTTCTTGGTTTGGGGGCTTTTGGTTTGAGGCCCTCTCGATCTTATTCGTAGTTGTCTATCTCACTTAGCAAATTCAGGCCAAAGCAAGTAAACCTCGGTATTCACCCTCTCTCTCTGAGCCAAAGACAAAAGTTCACATTATAAACCTGGAAGTATTAAAAAAACAAAATACATTAGTGTTGGAAATACTGTAAAAAATTATGGAACCGTTTACCTCAAAATCTGTAATAGAACAGAAATACCGGAAGAAATTGGTTGCTGTCTTGGGAGGAGTCATAGACTAGGTCGCTCTCTTTAAGACGATTCGCGGCTCCGCCATCACTGTGCAAGCAGTACCAGCCACGCTGTCTCCAGGATAAAACAGCCCAGAATACAGCCTCTGTCTCGATTTTTTCTACACGGGAAAAGACCGGAAAATGCAAAACACAATCGACCTTTTTCTTGCTCTCTGAATTCTGTAATGTAAATGATTTTTTCGGAAAGCAGAATCAATCACTTTGCTGTGATTGAATCAATTTACCAAAAATTTATTTGCACTAATTAAAACACGTTTTTTCCATTTAGTTGAAAAGAGAAAATATTTTCTTTCCTTCATAAATTTTGCAAAACATGAGGCTAACTTCGTTGTGTGCTCCAAATTCGGGGATTTGCATCCCCCCTGCGAAAACGCACACCAAGTTAACTGGTTAACAGATCGGTTTCCCAAAATTGGCTTGGACCTTGCCCCAACCCGTGTCCACGCAAGGCCTCTCTTGGGCCTAGCTCATCAATAGTCCATGGAGCCTCCACACATATACACATATAAGGAACAAAAATGTTTTCTATTTAGCCAATGTGGGACAAGTGTTTTCGAAGAATTCTTTTGGAAAATATACACAACCCCAACAATTAGTCCCATCAACTTTAATAGGTAGAGGAAACTGCTGCTCTCAAAAAGGAAATTTCATGCTCCATCTTTTTGTTTCTTAATTTGTGTTTTTTTTGTCATTTTTAATACTAAGAGAATTCTTACACTATCTAAAATTCAGCCTTAGCCCTTAGGCCCTGATTGCCTATGGGATGAGAAGGGGTATAAAATTATACCCCTTGGTTTTATCCCGGTCCCACCTCCTTATGCATGGTTTGGCAAATTTTTGGGAGGGGTATAAATTTATACCCCTCCCAGATTAATACCCCTTAATACCCCTGGAGGGGTATAAATTAGTGGGGGGGGGTGTTATTGTTTAGTACCCCTCAATACCCCTAGTTAAATTACTCGAATACCCTCCCTTATCCCCTCCCCTTACCCCTCCACGTTTACTGTTTTATTTTAAAGCAACCGAATTGCTTTTTAAATATTTTACGAACTCTTGTAATTTCCTTCGGATCAAAAAATGAAGTACTTTTGCGCATAATTTTTTAATTTTTTTTGCACCAAATGAAGAACGAGAGTCCATTTTTTACTCGTACACCACTCGTCTGCTTCATTTTATTTCCCTATATTTTGCTTTTCTTTTGCCTTCACAAAGTACTTTCACATTAGGTTGTACGCAACATTATTAAAATGAATAATTAAAAATAATAATTAAATATTTTAATTTTAGATATAATTAATAAAAGTAATTATTATATCATATTTATTGAAAAGTATAATTAATTTAATTTGTTTGTATTTATGTATTTATTTTATCGTAATATTTAATATTACCCATGCACAAGGGCAAATAAGTCATTTGTCCGCTTTTTACATCATCCACCCAACTTTATCCCTCTTTATCACAAATTCATCCAAACCACGTACTGTTTAATCTCCCCTCCATAAACATCACATCAATGTGGATCCACCCTTACTAACTAATACCCCTTACTAACTAATACCCCTTACTATCTTATCTCCCTTACTATTTAATCCCACCAAAACTTATCCCGCATCCAATCGGGGCCTTAGAGTAAAAAACGGGCTGGCAATAGAAATCGCCAAGACCAAACCCTAGGAAGGCTCGATAAATAAAACTATGAACTTTCTTCACTCCCTAAACCCTCTCAATCCACACGAAGTGTTATAGGGTAATTGTCTAATCTCTGTTTCTCTGATTTAGCTGTCAATCTATTCACAAGCGCGTACCAATATTCCTCTACCTGTACAAAATGGGGATAGAGAGAGACTTAGGTCAAAAGCACCAGTCGTCCGTGGCGGAGGCCGTTGAGCAGCTGGTTGCCGTCAATCCGTACAATCCTGACATTCTCCCCGATCTCGAAAATTATGTCAACGAGCAGGTCCGAACTCCGCACTATAGATTGCCCCATTTTTTTTGGGTTTATTCGCATGTTTACTTCGTATCAACATTTATTATTTATTTCCAAGTTAGATTCTAGGGTCTCAATTTTAAGGGCAGAGAGACGATGCAGACAATGTTATACTGTAATTAATGTTGTCTATAGGGTGGTAGTCTTCCACTCGAATAAGAAGGCCTTAGGCTCCGTTTGCATAGATATAGATTGGGAACAAAGGAATTTGACATTAATACCCAATAAGAATAGCTCAAATTTAGATATGATAGTTCAACTAGAGATTTTGGCGTTGAGTTTTGATATGAGTTATTCAATACAGCTTGTTAAGGTCTATCAGTGTGTGAGTATCCTATCTACCAGTGTGCGAGTATCCTATCAGAATTTGTCTTCCGTCTCTAATTCATCTTCCGCTCTAGTTTCTCGAGCAAAATAGCTAAACCTCTACTATCTTGATTTGGATTGTAGGTAAAATCCCTCATTTGAAATCAACCATACGGAGCCTTGCTTAAATCCTCTGTCTTTGTGCAACTATTGTTTCATTAAAGAACTTCATTTCTGATATATAGTACTGCATAATTTGTGCATTCATTAATGTTGGTTGAAAATAATGAGTGCCAGTTGCAGTATAAACTTTTGTCTTCGTTTCATTTGTCAACCAAAGTGAGTGTCAGAATCAGTAGAATTGGAGTGATTGATGTAGTGATATGTACACATGTCAATCAGTCTGACATATAGCCGGAAATCTTGTAATGAATGGAAATTTAGCCCTTCATTATGGTGTATCTTGGATTGTAAAAACTGGAAATGGCTCTGCTGACTTTTATGTTTTTTTTTTCCCCCTGGAAAATGTATTTAGAGCTATTTTATTTGCTATGCCGTTTGTGCTTTTAATTTTAAGTTGTAAATAGTTAAACCAGCACATATTTGCGTGTTAACATTTTCCTTATTTTAAAGTCCATCCTTTAACAATGTTATGTTACAACCAGGTTTCATCACAAACATACAGTCTGGATGCAAATCTTTGTCTCCTTCGTCTTTATCAGGTAAGTCAGTGCTTTTCTTTGTGACAAGAATGGACCTAAACGAAATCCGGCCGGAGAATGATCTTCCGATAGTTCCTAGGTGATTGATTGCTTCAATTGTACTGACCTGTTTTTTATTATATTTATTTGTTCATTGCAGTTTGAGCCAGAGCGACTTAGTGCTCAAATTGTTGCCCGCATTTTGGTCAAGGTTCAATCAAATCTCTGCATGAAATTTGTGACGAGTACACTCTCGTTGATTACAGAATGTTTCCTTTAATACTTGGTTTCCCTTGTCTTACAAACAGGCTCTTATGGCAATGCCTGCCCCTGACTTCAGCCTTTGTCTCTTTCTAATCCCGGAACGCGTGGTATTTAACCTCACTTTATTTCATTTCTTCTTCATAGGATGAAGCATGATTAGTTCTAGATCTCTTAAGTCTTAATTGTTGACGAAGGCCTTCTTTGTTGTCAAAAGCATATGAGATTTTTAGACGAAAATATTGGGGTAGGCGGTTGCGTTTGGAATGTTCAAAATGATAGTGGAGCTGTCATGCATGCCTGCGGGAGAAATCTCAGATGAAACTCCATATCACCCCCCTCCTCTGAGGGATGAGGTAAATGTGAGCTGAATCTAGAGAGGAAACAGTGCCCCCTGGTGATTGGGAGAGGTGTTTAGTAGTGTACTTTCTTTATAAATTCACATGGAAACGAAAATAATGAGAATAAAGATGATTTTAGCAAGTTATACTGTGGTGCATGTTCAATCTGAGATTTTACTAAAAATTAGTAGCACATCTGTTGTTTTCCTCATTTTGAACAAGGCTCTGTGAATAGCCTGTAGGGTAGCATTGGTTTAATGTCGTCATTGGGATCAACCTTAAACCTAAAGGTCTTGTGTTTGAATCCTGCTGGTAACACCCTGTCCCTGTCTCACCTGGTGAGCTGGATCTTGCTTGCCCTCAGATTTACCATTGTGGGTAAGGCCATTGTTGGGCTGCCAGATCAGGTCCCCGGTTATCCAAAATATAAAAGTTGACACTTTTGAATAGTCACATTCTGCAGATAATTTATTGAGTTAATACAGGGTTTGCATGTCATTTCGTCTGATTATGAGTAAGAAACTATGGAAGAAAAATATGATATCTTTGTTTTTCCTCTTCTCTTATCATTTTCATGCTCTTATTTTAGCCACCCTCTTTTCCTTTCTGAACTTGAATCTTTGTTTACAATGATATTGAGAAAGGAAAGAGGCAGCTCCAGCACTAATTCTCCCACTCTGTTTGGTCAACTGACCCTACTTTCCGTCATCTCTCTTTCCCTCTAGCAATTTCATAAGGACCTTGAGTTATCGTCCGAGTGATTATATCTTCTTGGACAAGATGTTAGTGTCACTTTTGGAGCCATTTTAACACTAAACCATTCTGACCTTTCTCAATTAGCAACACTGTGCATCTGATAAAATGTCTTGATTTATAGTTCGGAATGAACAAGAAGGATGTTAACAATTTCTTGGAATTTTTCTTGATGTCCATAAATTGCGTTGACGATTTTGCTACAATCATCTTTATCATTTCTTACGAGAAAAATCTCAAGATTTGTGGGGTGTGGTTTTGGAGTGTTATACACTTCTGACTTAACAATTTAGCTGACATTCAACTATTGATTTTTTTTTTTTCCCTCTCCTCATCAGCAAATGGAGGAACAGTTCAAGACGCTAATTGTTCTTTCACACTATTTGGAGGTATGTTTTTCCCTCATCCCGACTTATATATATGCACTTGCGTAACTTTGATTACTACTTGCATGTGTACTTCAAAATACAGACTGCAAGATTCCGCCAATTCTGGGACGAAGCAGCTAAAAGTCGTCACATTGTAGAAGCTGTACCAGGTAAAGTCGAATTTCATGATAGTGGACTGCTGTTGTGTTTTTGGAGATGTGTGATGCATGATATGTTGATGTCCATGAACTTTTGTGTCTTTTCAACTGGAATTATGTATCCAGTTTTATTCTAGAGGATTGAAAATCAAAGTTTCCGTAGCTGTCGTTTGACATGGTTAGGCCATGCAATGCAAAAAAAAAAAGAAGGGCCTGTAATATAGCCATTAACAGTTTGAATTTGGCATTTTCATGATTTTATTAGTTTGGTACTTTTTTGATTCTTTGGGGCTCTTGAAGCTAGTTCTTAGGAAGATTAGATTTTTACTTCCTAAATGTTTGGTTGAGAGTTTGAGAAGAATATTTTGAGAAATATTTTTGAGATAGTGTTTGGATGGGTTTTTGGAAAGAGAGTAAGAATTAGAAAGGGGTAATGATTGGAGAGAGATAGAGAGAGATGAGAATAATGGGGTAATGATTAGAGAGAAATGTGAGTAATAATTGGAAGGAGGAGAGACGGGGGAAGAATCTTTTTGGAATTTTTTTTTGGAAATGGGAAGTGAACAAAGCCTGATATCAATGAGTTAAGACATGGTACAAAAAAGAAGCACTCACGTTAAACTTACAACATGAAGCAATCTTCCTCAAAGAGACTTCCTTTTCCATTAATTTGTTCAAAGAAAATGCCTTTTCCATGATGGAACTAGCTTCTCTTTGGTCATTATAGTGATCATCTCATGATGTGATTCCTTTTATCCAACTAAATTTAGAATATGAAATTTAGGGTCTCTTGGTCCTTTTCAGAGCACTGGTAATCGGGAACACTGTTAAGTGTTTCTGAATATTATTCCACTATAATGATCCCTTTCGAAGAGAGTTCAATCAAAACTCTCAATGTTCAAGTGACATCAATAATGCTACATGTACAACCATTTCGGCTCCAACCATTTACAACCCCCTCACATATGTGGGGTCCACACACAATTATGGTGTAGGCTCCACATGTATGTGAGGGGGTTGTAAATGGTTGGAGCCTAAATGGTTGTACAAGAAGCATTTTTGAAGTGACATCTATCCCGTTATCCTCTACTCATAACCAGTTAAGGCACTGTCAGTGATAACTCAAATCCATTGACGAGTGTCGGCACAGGATTTATGTAATATCAAAAAGTTTATTTGATTGGGGCTATTGTATCAGAGTTTACCTTAACTTTATGATGTTTCAACTGAGCTGACATTCACAAGTATGATTCAGTTATTGTTATCTTCTTGTCGCTGCTATTAAGTTATTGGAGATGGTTTGTCTTACAAAAGTTAAAAACTGTAGGTTTTGAGCATGCAATTCAAGCCTATGCTATTCATGTCCTTTCTCTGAGTTACCAAAAGGTTCCGAGGTCTGTTCTTGCTGAGGTATGCTTGGATTTAATGTTTACTGCGCTGCTAGAGTGATGATGTCCTTGCCTGATTATTTGTTTGGAACATGTAGTTTATTGTAGTAGCACAAGGATTAAAATATGGTTCACAAGTCTTGACTCGGGAGGTATTGATTATGATTGCCGACCTATATAGCTTTGTATTAGTGCAAGAGCACATTGTTTCTAGGTTACAGTTTATGGTTATATCCTCCACTTAAGCTAGGCCGAAATTGGCCAAGACAGATCTATTCCTCCTGTGATTTGGCCATCGACAGCGGATCTGTTTTGCATGGGTTTACATGGGATGTTTATATGATTATTGTTTTATAGCTATCCTTACCTGTAAAGATTTAATAATTGTGGCGCACTATACAGGCTATCAACATTGAAGGGCTTTCCCTGGACAAATTCCTTGAGCATCACATTGCAAACGACGGATGGATACTTGAGAAGGGTCAAGGCAGGGGCCAACTCATTATTCTACCACAGAATGAGTTCAACCATCCAGGGTTGAAGAAGAGCACTGCAGATAGCATTCCCTTGGATCACATTACCCGTATCTTTCCCATTCTTAGCTAAAAAGCCAGTACGAGGACCTTTGGGTACTTGACTTTTTCTTTTGTGCTCAAATGTTTGTTTTGGGCTAGTGGTTCTCATTGGGCTGAGTTGCTGCACTTCCCGTTCATTGGCAGGCATTACAACATTTGATTTTGGGTAACTGCCATTGTTATTGTGTATTCAAGTAACTTAATTCAGTGCTGTGTGTGGGATACTATTAATCTACCTGTTACTTTGTTTCAGGGCTTCTGATTTTTTTTTTTTTTTTTGTGGGTAAGTTAACATTATATAACCAACCACAAGAAACCGACTATCTCAGGCCAAACCTTAGGAGAAACAACCAGATACAACCAAAGGCAAACAACTAGAAGCTGAATCTAAATCCTACTCCTACTACTAAGCAGGGATGAAGAAAGATTCCAATTTTGACACAAACTAAAGTTCTCATTGGAATGAGGCCACTTGCCCCACGAACAAACCCTGTCCCTAACATTTGCCACAATGACAGAGATAACATCATCAGGGTTGCAGGTCTTCTGAGTGAAGATCCTGGCATTAGGTTCTAGCCAGATATGGTAGAGAGCAGCTGCTATGGATAACTTTAACTTGCCTAGAGAAGCTTTATGACTTGTACCTTTGCAATGTAAACTACACCAATCAATCTCAGCATCCCAATTCCAAGGGCGCCGAAAAATCAAGTTCCTTCTCAAAAGATCAGACCAAATGTACTTGGAGAAGCGACAATCCAAGAATAGATGAGCATGAGATTCCAACTGCTGATGGCACAAAACACAAGAAGGGTGCACATTCATCCCCCATTCCCGGAGTCTGTCCTTTGTAGCCAACCTTTTACGACAAGCTAACCCAACAATGAAGGCCCACTTGGGAACATTCATGCGAAACCACACAAGAGAGCACCAAGGAGGGTTTTGACCAACGGTCCTAATAGCATTCCAAGCGGACTTGGTAGAATAGAGGCCAGAAGAAGGAGACCAAAAAACCTCATCCTTAGACTGAAGGTTGGGAAGAAACTCAGCTGGAGTAGCTGCAATAATTTGCAATGTAACTCTGTTCCTTGGTCTGGGCCAAAGCCAATTGCCATCCTGAATAATATCAGCAACCCTAGCAAACAAAGACCGCCCCAAGTTATAGACCACTGCTTCACCAAACTTCTGGTACAAGGGGCCAAGTGGGTGCCAATTATCAAGCCAAACATAGGTGTCATTCCCATTCCCATTCCCAATTTTTTGCTTTATCAAAGGCTGAGCAAGAGGTCTTAGCTTGAACAATTTCCTAATGGTCCAAGAAGAATCAGTAGGAAGATCCATATGCCACAAGTTATGATGCTTAATGATGTACATATGAACCCAACGAACCCAAAGGCTATCGGTTTTCTTACTAATGGCCCACAAATGCCTAAGCATTGTTGCTTTGTTCCATTCCTTCAAAGGCTTAAAACCCAAGCCACCCTCAAGCTTTGGAGTGCAAACATCTATCCACCTTACTTTGGCACCAGTAGTTTTAAGATTCACACCAGACCACAGGAAAGCCCGCATCATGCCTTCAATGTCCTTCAGAATTTGTTGAGGAAGAATAAACAAGGAGCACCAATAGATTTAAATGCTAAAAAGAACTGAATGGATAAGTTGGGCTCGACCACCAAATGAAAGAAGCCTGTTAGACCACCTCATAATACGTTGAAGAACTCTTTCCTTGAGCACAACACAATCCTCATACCGAAGCCTAGACGAAATCAAAGGCACACCACGGTATCGAACTGGAAGATGGCCCTCGGGGATAGGAAGGATAGCAAGCAAAGATCTCTTTAGATTGGTAGCAACCCCAGAGAAAAATATCTGACTCTTCTGTAAATTCGGCTTAAGCCCAGAAAAGACATAGAAATCATCCAAGGCAGATTGAAAAAGAACAAGAGAACGGCAATAAACTCCAAACAGAAGGAGCAAATCATCTGCAAAAGCAAGATGGGCCAAGGAAAGAGCACTGCACTTAGGATGGTAAGTAAACTGCCCAATACTAATTTTTTTCCTTGAGAATAGCTAAAATCCTTCCATAACAAAAAGCAGTGTTCTAAAAGAAGGTCTGGAAGGCTGAGTACTCGCCGTCTGGGCGCTAGAAGGGCCCTCGCCGACTAGCCCGACTAACCCAACTAGACCGACTATCCCGACTAATTGTCCGACTAGGCACGCAATAGCAACACTTAGCTCACTAGCAGCACCATCATTTGCAAGGACAACAACAGAACCACTTGGCACAACATTAGAAAGAAGAATAGAACTGCTCCCAGAACCATCAACAGAAATGCCAAGTGGCTCATCAAACTGCTGTATAGAACTTGCATTAGTGACCTCAGTAACGCCAAGTGGCTCATCAGCAAGAATAGAGCCTTTACCAGCCTTTGCAACCCAGATTTTATTCACTTGTTTTGGACCAGCAGGCTCAGAATTAGAACAGTCACCATGACCAAAGACTTGACATTTTGGGCACAAGACAGGTCTCCACACATACTTTACTGGTAAGTCAACAAACATACCATTAGGAAATTGTAATTCAATCACCTCAGGGAGTGGAGAATCAGTACATACTTCCACACAAACTCTAGCAAAACTAATCCTCTTATTAGATTCAGTCATCTCATCGGCATAGAGGGGTCTACCAACTGCACTAGCAATGTAGCTAAGGCCCTAAGCAGTCCAATATTCCAAAGGCACATTGTATATTTGAACCCACAAGGGGACCTTGGTCAGACCTACTTTAGCCAATTCCATCTGAGGATACCATTGCTGCAAAACCACCAGCCGACCCCCAAAGTGCCAAGGCCCATTCTCTAGAATCTGTCTATAAGCACCAGCAACATCAAACTTGAAAAACAGAAAACCTTTACCATTGGACATCACGTCCTGCAGGCCAAATTTGGACCACATCTTAAGAGCCATTGACTTAACAGCAAAAAAAGGAAGCGTCTTATCAACGAAATATCCAACAATGCAATTCTTCCAGTGCGCAGCCCCCACCTCTACCACACTGGCAGGAGGGATGACCGTAATTTTCTGCCCAACCATGGAAGGCGGAAAGAATTCTAGACTCATATGAGAGGCACCTGGAGGGGAAACAACCTTATCTTTCCAAGAAGGGTTAGGCAAAACAGGGGGGGGACACATGGCCTCCCGTATCAACGCCCTGGACCTTAGACTTAGCATCCAGCGCCTTGCGTAATGCAAGAATCTCCATATTCAAACTCTTAATCTGCCTAACAGTCGGCGAATCCGAATCAGAAAGCAGCTTATGAGCATTGTTATCCACCGTAACCGACTCCAACAAATCAATCAGGTTTACAAAGGTACGAATAGGTTCAATCGCAACCCCAGGGGAAGGAACTCGATTCAAAGGATTGAGAGGAGAAGAACCATGCAAAGATGTAGGGTTACCAGAACCACTCGCAGATGCAAGAGGGGGAAAATCCTTGACCAAATTCATGAGAACGAAGGACAGAAACTAACCAGAAATCATGAAGACCAAATCAAAGTGCAGCAATCCGACAAATCAATCAAGAGCAGGAGACTGATGAAGAAAGCGAGAGCAGGAAGCCAACGAAATGATACTGGTGCTTGTAATGCTTCGAAGTTCGGATTTTGGTTTGCCCTGCTCCCGTTAGTACTGATGTTGCTTGTCCAAAAAGAACAGTGATGATCACCAAGTTAGTGTATGACCATAACCAGCGCCTAACATTACTCAACCAAAAAATGAATCCACAGGAGGGCCACGTCCCACCTAGTGGCAGATCCATCACCCTTAAACTTTTTATAACGTTGTCTTTAGCTTTTGTTTTCTGGGCTATCAATTAGGAGAATGCTAGGAAGAAAAACACAAAAAAATGGTTTCACAAGTCAGTGGCCTGCCTCAGTACGTCCATTGCACAAGCATAGTTGCGAGGTACGCTGTTGGAGTTAAAATACAGATAAGTTGAAAGAATCAAAGACCTAAAAAACAATGGAGCTCCCATGAGTTTTACTATTTTACTAGTAAATATTTACAACATCAAAAACTACCAAGGCCATATAAACTTCTGAAGAGAGAAATTAAGACGAGAAGTGCCCCTAAAAGAATCTTAAAAAATGTTGGCTATTTACTCTTTCTTATCGACTTCGCATCAAGGTCGTACTATTGAATCAATGCTGCAAGAATACATGAGAGGAAGACTGCTCTCCTATGAAACAATCGAGCAAAAGGAATGCCTTAACCACAGGCTTCTTTCCATTTCTCTTTTCCACCATTGTCCCCTGCTCTGTGTGTTGCCCCCCATAAAATGAAATCCTCTATACAAATCACGGTTGAGCAGGACGGAAAGAGTACCCAATGCAGGGGAAATCAAGTCAATACTCAATGGCCGAGTGTCTCTCCAAAAGTCACCCAGCGCACAAAACTATCAGAAAATTCTTCGAGAACTTCAAAAACCTGATCATCATAGGATAGGTCTGTTCCAGTGTGATCCCTTCCCTACCAATATAACAGAAAATAAGGAGTCAAATACAGGTTCCAAGGATTAAATAAAAACACTGGAACTTCCATCTATATTCTATCATCGGCAGGACAAAATATCATAATTCTCGTTTCCAATCCCTTCAACAAAATAGCCGAACTGTACCTACCCCGATTCATATTTAGAAAATAATCAACAGGACCAAATGCCATAGTTCTTATTTGCAATCCCTTCAAGAAAATAGCAAAATTAGATCCAACGGCCAAGAAAAGGCTTATGCCACATGTACAAGATGGTATTTTAAGTGTATACGTGATAAAACTTGAGGAGTTCAGGTGTTATATATACCCGAAGTTATGTACATGGAGCTTGTGACTCATTCCAGATATCGATTCAGATGCCAGTACAAAACAACCAACATGAAAACAAGTTGTAAATTTGATTGATCCTACTGGACAGCCGGGGAACTTGTACGAACCAAAATCATAACAATCAAATGTTCTTCGGCCATGTCAAAAAGAAAGACAGCCTAGGATAAAGGTCAGATTCATCAAGGAAAAAAAAACCTAAAAGATGTTATCTAAGAGATAATCCACATATATATCCCAGTACACCCTCCGGCCATTGGCTATACACTACAGACCAGATGTTTGATCCCACAATGAACAACCTTCAACAGATTATATTGGATCAGTACAAACGCAAAGATAAAGCCAATCACATGAGTAAGGCATCATGTCCCACACTCTGTGTATCAACCGGCAAAATTGGTTTAAATTCAGAGTTCCGTGATTTACTCCTATCCAATAAGACTTGAGGAACACATAAGCATGAGCACAACATAGTACGACTGGCATGGTAAAAGAAGAAACGGACCTTCATGCTAGATCCATATTCACTGGTAGATGGTGCTGTGTCTCCCATTATTCCATTGATGACATTCTCCGATGACCGTCCCACAATTGGAGAACTCATGAGCATGGACCTGAAACATAAAAAACAGGGGATGATGAGGTTTCATCGAATACAGTTTATTTTATTCAGAACATAGAACTAAGAGTTGTCTTTTGCAGCTGCTCTGTATTGGGTTTGGCGTGAGAGGAATTGTATGTTTCCAAGGGATTAGTGAATCTGCTGAGGTTCTGGGATCAAGAGTTGTGGATGAAGTGCGATATTGTCTCTGTTCTTGGAGAAATTTGAAGTTGTTTTAGTTTTCTGCTAATGTCTTTCCAGGTTGGTCTGGCAATTTGTAGGGCCTATGCCTAGTGTTTGGGTAAGTTTGCGTTCAATTAAAGGTTAATTTACCAAAAGAAAAAAACACATAGGACTAAGAGATACAATTCAGTTCAAGATGCATTGACATATGTGCAAAGCTTACTCCAAAAGTTTCAGGTCTCTCTTCATGGAAGGCCAAAGTTTAAAGAATAGTCGGTAAATGTTCATACTAATGATTGACTATGTTGCTGTTATGCTTGGGCATGGAATTGATGTAATGAACACTTCATAAACTTTTCATAACTAGGAGGACTATACAGTGGACAATAAATTGAGATCCAAATACAACCAGAAGAAATGATAACAGGATTATCATCACCTCCGCAAGCAATAATAAATTACCTCTCATATAACTCTTCGTCACACGAATTTCCGGAAGAAGATAGCCAATCTAAATCAACGAAGTTTGAGCATGTATCCCCTTGGTCATTGTCAAGCCATCTCTCTCTATGCATATCTACAAAAAGCTGCCTACGAGGTGCTGATGAAGTACACCTGTATGAAACAAATTGATTGCCAATAATCATTATCATAGCTCACTGCTCCATAATCACATTAAAAATCAGATTTGAGAAAAAATGATTTCCAATACGCTTTATACAATAAAAACTTTGGAATTTAAAGATCGTATGTCTATCAGAAGAACCCTAAGCTAGATGCACATAAAACTCGACTTTATATGAATAGATATGTATACGCACATCCACCCAAGCAATAGCATGGCTCAAGTGGTGGAATCAGCATTTCCCGAAGTTACTTGACGTTAATACCTACCCACTCTCTTGGTAAGACCCTCGTAGAAGTGGGAGCATTGTGACCTACAACCACTACTTTTTTGAAATTGGCACATGTTCCTCGCCTTGTGTTAGGGTAGTCAATAAAAAAATCGCTTGGACCATGAAACTGCACATAGTTTGGTCTAATTCTTTAGTAGTCCGATTTGGTTTTGGTTGACAAAAAGGACAAAAAGATAGACTAACAGTTTGATTGACAGGTTTGACATCACGGTTTTGGTTTTGGTTTCAAACTGAACGGGAATGGAATTATTAATTACTACATTTATAAAGTACACTCTATATACGTAAGTGCATTTGTTTTATGCTTTCAGGTCAGGGTTTCAGTTGCAATTTCTGGTGCTGTTGTTTTGTTCTCTCTTGATGCTACTGTTCATCATATTAAGTTTCCTATGGCTATAGCCTCATTTTGGTCATACATGTGGTATCTCTTTCATTTTACTAGTGAAGTTCATCTATGCCAAGGAAGGCAATAACCATGTTGGCCTGGACATGTGTGCGTTCTTGACATTTTTTTATGGCTAGGATAGCCTTGGAAGTTGGAACAGTGAAAGCAAACCGGACCAAACCCCATTTTATGGTTCTGGTTCAGCTTCCTTGGTTCGATTCGGGTAAGGTCTTAAATTTTCTAGCAGCGATTCAATTCATGATTTTCATTGAAAACGCACCAATATAAACCTTTGATACCCGCAATTATTTCCACCAAAAAACTGTTCTCAGACCATTAGAAAACTCAACTCCAGGGTAACATCTAGTATCACATGCCAAATAAGATTGAAGATTATTCCTTGAGCGAGGAACACAAGTTTCCACAAGTAAATTGAAAGAAGAGGGGCTCGGTATCTGTCATTGCAGAAAGTTCAATATGGCCCTGGAAGAGAGAGGGCTAATGTAGATACTTTCAACGTGGATAGTACATTAGTATGGGAAGGGGAGTGGTAGATTGCAACTCCGGAGTAAAGCCTTGGAGAGTACTTCCAAGTACATTAGGGGCCCTCACAGGGTAAGATTAGAAAAGCCATTTTCAGTGGGTGGGAGGTCCCTTTTCAGCAGACTCGCTTTGTTGTAGGGTCGGTAGGAGGCGGAGGGTGGTATTGGGCCGAAAAAAGCGTGCCGAGCACGATTTAGCCTCCTCATTTCCTTGGTCTTTTGAATTTCTGCATTATAGCAAAAAAGGAAGCTTCAGTTTCTGATTATTTTAAGCTAACAGAGGGGTGTGGTGTGAAAGTCTATGTTTCCTTATGGATTTTTTTTCCTTATGGATTTCTGCAGTCGTCGTACCATTTCAGAGGCAGTGGAGAGGAGGGAGGATGTTTATTTTTAGCTCCATCTATTCCCTTCCTTCTAGAACAGGAGTCCAAGGTCCTCGGAAAGATACGAAAAAAAGGTTATGGTACATCTAAGGTTGAAACGATATGGTAGAAAGCAACGTGCGACTTGAAGGACACGATCCGTTGTGGATTTTTACACCCACCACTTTATATAAGAATGAAGGTGCTCTTGGCTCGACATCGGTTGTTCTGTTCCACTGGAACCTCTCCTTTCTTTTTTTTGGGGGGGGTTGTAATGTAAATAGTCTATGATGAAGCTCGAGTAGAAAGTATTGATTCATTTCTCAGGGGCAAGGATCTAGGGTTAATGCCAATCAATAAATTGGAACAACTTCGTAAGTATATCTTCGATATGGAAATTGAAAGGGTTCCAGTCGAAAAGAAAAATTTCTTAGAATTGACAAAACTCTTTCGATACAAAATCTATCACGTGGGAATCAACCGTTTGTATGATTCTTTGATAGAAGATAGAAAGAAATCACAAAAAAAGGCAGGTTGCTGCCATTTTGAAAGGATTAAAAATCACCGAAGTTATGTCTAAACCTAATGATTTAAAACAAAGAAAAGATAAAGGATCCCAGAACAAGGAAAGACCCTTTCAATTGTCTCAATAACTAGACCAGAAAAAAATCCAATACAAATAGATTTGTAAACGAGACAAACAAAAAGGAAAAGGGTTTAAAGACCACTCAAAAAATGAAATGCCTTAAAGATTTTCCTTTCAGCTATTTGAGAGTTATTCAACTTGAGTTATGAGTACGAATGGTTTTTTTGTTTTCAGGAAGGAAGAATAAAAAAGAAAAGGACTTCAATCATAATCTAATTGATTTGATCACCTGCGATCGATTTGCCATTGCTATTCTTTTCTTAATCTCAGGAACCACCAGGTATTTCTCCATCCTATTTCCCCACATGCACAGATCAGATATATCTTTACAGATGGTATAGACATGGGGGCTGCTTAGTTTCTCTCTGACTTCTCTCCTCAACTCCCTCTCCTCCACCAGATCACTCTCCTCTGAGTCATCTGGGCGAGACGTGTACGGACCTTCTATATTCTGGTTATTTCTAGCCCAGATTTACAAATTCAGGTTAGACAGATTACATTACACCCTCCTACAGATGGCAACCTTGGATGCTATACTATCCATTGATAACTTTGGGGGTAAAGGGTTCAAACTGCCAAATTGTTGTTGTACGTGCAAGAAGGCAGAGGTATTTACTACTTCATCAGTTCATTGTGAGATCGCTTGGGCTTCAAGGATCGTGTTGTTCTGTGCGTCTGGAGTGTATTGAGTTTTATCTGAATCCATGACTCAACTGCTTGATGATCGTTTGGATTTTTCTTGTTGGGGTCAGGGGGTTGGGGAGTTTCCCCTTTATGCCTTCTGTAAAGCTCATGAAGGGAGAGGAACAGGACTTTGAATATGAACAAATGAATACTCAAGTGGCGCCTCTAAAGCTTTCCATTTTTGGATGGAGGATTTTTCCATTCGTCCTTTTTGTTAGATGACCCTAAAGGGAAATTACACTTGAGAGAGGAATGCAGCTGTATTTTTTTTTGTACATGCCTCCTTTTTCTGTTAATTACTCAGTCAACGACCCCTGGTGTTATTCCAATAAAAATCGATTTACCAATAAAAACACCCCTGACGGAAATAGATGGAAAAATAAGGAGGTTTCAGCAATAGATGGAAATATTTGTGGCCTCAACAAGAAGTTGATTGTGATAGATAACTTGAGCAAGCACCTCAAAAGATTAGTAATTTAGTATCAATAAAGGGAGCAAACAGACCTTGAAATTGTCATTCCACTTTCACAAGTAGATATTTCTGGACTTGATTCACTCAAAATTTTGCTTCCTCCTTGTGACTGATCATCGGAGAAGGCAGAGTTGGAAAGGTCCTTCTTCATATTCGTGCTCGACATTGGCGAGCAGCTTTGACGAAGAATATTTCCATCAGATAAGGATCTTTTGAAAAATGCCCTGGAAATACAGAGCAAATAGTTACCACAACATAATCTGACAGCTCTGTCAAACCAGAATATTATCAAACAAAGAACCCTTGAGGGCTCTGATATTACTCAGCCCCATCATAGATCATTGCATAACAAACCCATGAAATATACACACAGTGCATAATGATGCATGTGCCATCTCCTATATTTGCAGATTGCAATTTTTTTTTTGTAAAACATCCTCCCATTTGACTTTAAAGTTATATATCAGAATGCATTCAAAACTTGGAATCGGAAGGGCCAGTGAAGGATCTTTAGATGTAAGTCCTCGTCTCCCATGTGATTCAAGCAAGGGGTAAAGCAGAGACTTTTGATCTTGTTCACGAAAAGAGGCATATTATACATTTTAACAATATGATTAGATGCTGGGTACCTTTGATTTTCATCCATTTTTGTTTGCCCAATCCTCCATGCATTGTAATGCTGGTCAGAGTCAAGCTCCCAGAGTTCAGGTTTACCCTCTTGTGGCTGGAAATACCCCAAGAATCTGCTCAAAAACAGCCAAACCGATGGTTATTTAAATCAGGCAATGCATATGATACTCAAATGACATGATTCCTTAGTTGGGCAGTTTCTAGGTATATCGCAAGGAGAATTCAGAATAGATGAACTATTGAACTAACTATCATGCATGCCCTTCTTACGTTCAAGAAATATCTAGCCAACTCTATACAGATTAACACTAACCAGATTCCCTCCATTCACTCATTTGTAATAAACCCCCACCAAAAGGATTACTGCATAAACTTCCTTTTAAAAAGTTGCCACCCTAACATATTTGTTTACAACTCAGTACTTCCACAATTCAAACGGACTTACACATTAATCGCATTTTGCTTCTCCGCATCCATGTAGGCATTGCTGTAGTACCGCTGAAGAGTCCTAAAGAATTCCTGGGATTGGGTTGCAGCTTTCCATTGACCCCTTCGCTGAGAGAATATCTAACAAGAATAAAATATTCAAGATGTCAAAGAGAGGCCCAATCAGGAAAAAATTAACTACTGGGACATAAAATAAGGAAGAAGAAAAATACAAATGTAGTTAGCTAGATGCCTTCCCAGGATTAAAATCTAAGGTACTTCTCCTTCACAATCTGTAAATTACACCATTTTCAAGAAGTCTTAAACAGTTTACTTTAGCCCATAGGCCCCAAACTTCGACATCTCTCTGTCCTTCCCATTCGCTAATCCCTATCCTAGGTGCTAAGTTACCAGTTGATTAGATGGTTAAAAAATTTCAAGTTTTAAGCCTTCTGTAGCTTTGAATAGAGCCTCACATTCCATTCAATAAGAAGCACAGGCAAAAGATGGGGAAAATTGAAGTCATTACAATCACTACTCTATCACCACTCTTAAAATTTGACTCGATTTTTTTTTTGGTAATGATAGGATGCTTTTCTCGTAACAAAGGAAAGCACTATTGGTTAGATAAAAAATGTCAATCAAGGAAAACACTTTGTCCGCAACAGTCTGTACCCCTTCAGCACGACTCGCAAGCGGCAATTTTGACCAAACAAATTTTTTTTTTTTAACAGATTTTAACCAAACAATTAAATTAGGAGATCTCATCCAGTATACTAACAAGGACTTCACCAACGATGTGGAATTCTCCTAGGATACGAAACATCAAGTACGCCAAGCGTAACACAAAGTTTCAATCATCTGGTTACTTTATGAATTCTGACTATAGGAACATCGATTAAGGCCAACCATGTGGCAGCCACGTCTTCAGACCCTACCAAAGATGAAACCCCAACAATACCTCCTGAACCATGATCTCCGCTGGCTGTTCCCGAAATCAATAGCAAACAAGGTGGCACCACCTTTCCTCACGTGAGTGCCGTTAACATCCCCAAGTTGACGGGTTGCTTTATGAATTCTGACTATAGGAACATCGATTAAGGCCAACCATGTGGCAGCCACGTCTTCAGACCCTACCAAAGCTGAAACCCCAACAATACCTCCTGAACCATGATCAGCCAGCGGAGATCATGGTTCAGGAGGTATTGTTGGGGTTTCATCTTTGGTAGGGTCTGAAGACGTGGCTACCACATGGTTGGCCTTAATCGATTTTCATACAGTCAGAATTCATAAAGGAACCTGATAATTGAAATTTCGTGTTACGCTTGGCGTACTCCCCAAGTTTAGATCCCTCCCTCCGTCGGTTCCTCCAGCTCTTACACTATTCACCTCCACGGGACTCCTATGCCATCTACTACCATCTTTTGGTCTCTCTATAATCTACACTGACAGGTGATGGTATCACCACGGAAATAATTGATTGGTTCCGCCCAATAATGCAAATGGTGAATGATAGTAGAAGTAGAACACTTACTCTTGTAGTGTGTATATAGTAGAAATAGAACACTTACTCTTGTACAACATAAAACCAAATCTTTCACTTTGCTAAACAAGAAGATTACAAAAGATAAAATTCTAAAATGATTAGAAAAGCTAACATTGCACAGTAGATTACCTTGTTGTGGGCAGCTGATCCACCGTATTGATGTGCAAGTGTATCACCCATTCTCTCATAGAACCACATTAATTCATCAGCTAGAGGGTCATCAATGTCTATCTTAGTGGTATCTAGGACTCCTAGAGAACGAAGTTGTTTCCCAAGGGCAGCCAAACCATATGCATACTGTGCAACATTTGTTCGATCCAGACAGTCTATGCAATTTGTCCTGAGCACCCCCTTCTGAAACATAGATGCATTGAGAGACTGATTTCCATTAGCCACGTTGTTAGCTCCGCGAAGCTTCACCACCAAACTATCAACATCCTCATTGTTGCCATTTTCTTCAAGGTCAACGTCGCAATCTCTTGTGGGAGACTGGTCAGCAGCAGCACCTGCACCATTCCTGCAGCAAAAATCCATTTTCAACTTCAGGAATAGCATACAGAGCAAATGAAACAAAATAACTAGAAGGAATGCAGATTTGCACGCGTAATGACAAGGGTTATGCACACAACATCACGCAGTTGCAATGAGCTAATGTCATCCGTAGCCAGAAAAATGGCTAAGATTTCACTACCCGGTCAACAGGGTTAGTAATCCAGCCCTCGGGTTTTCAAACCAATCAATTGATGAGGAAAAGCAGTACTAAATGATGCAATACTAAATGATGGAATCTTTCCAATAATTAACATCATTTCATATAAAACTACGAATATTGCCAAAATAATTAAGCTTCACACTGTCATCAGGCGAACATACAAGAAAAAATTCAATGATTAATGTTCTTATTGGCGGTTTGATGCTCTAAGATAATGGCGTCCACAGGATAACTTATTTTTGCCCATCGACTAAGACACCCGCCATTTTCTTTTAAAAGTAAGTTTCTAACTTTTAAATTCACTGCATGGGTGCCGTAGGTCAGTCAATAGTTGGCTAGAGAACTCTGTTCCCTGACCATGACATGAATGAGACAACAAGATATTGCTTAAAAGGATAGGGCAGGAGGGCTGTTAAAATTAAACAAGAAAACTACACCCAGAATGGTGTAACAAGATCATGTTGAAACACCATATTAAGGTCTAAAACATGTCTCAAGCTATCTACCTATGCTACGTCAAAGATGCTAAAAAAAAGGATAATTGGCTAGAGAACTCTGTCCTCGTGTGGTACTTCTTGTTGTAATATTTTATTTTGTTGCTGGAAACAGAATAAAATGAAGGACAAATGGATTAGGCTATCAGAACTTACTAAAGTAAGCTAACAAAACTTGGGAGGAAAAAAAACTTACTCGAAACAGGTGCAAGTTAAACACCGCTCAGACCCCAAGACTGGCGTCACTTGAGAATAAAAAAAGCCTGTTAGTGTCAAGGCATATGCAGCCACTTTGCCCAACATTAACAGAACGTTAGTAGCTTTGCTGGAACAAATACAAAAAGCGTAAAATAAAAACAAATCAGTTGGCTATTCCAGCAAGAAGAAAATCGACAAGTAAACCAGGGAAAGTATAGCATCCACATAACTACGTACCTCCGAGAATGTTTGTGTAAATCCAAATGAAGAAACTTAAGGCGGTTTTCCTCTGATAAATCTTTGTTAATAAATTCGATTGCATTGGCAAATTCTGCACGAAGAATGGACTCTCGAGGCTTCTTTTCATGCGTCTGTTGATTGCAAAAAGCTAAATTAATCAAATGTCTTTTATGTGGATACAAATACAAAGAATATGAATAATATTGTAAACATTTGGACTCATGACATCTTTACATTTAATAAGGAAAAGGAAAACGCAATCTTAACTGTCAGTAGAAAATGATTTAAATAAACCATCTGGAAATTATAAAACCTTACCTTAATCAAATTCAAAATGATTATGGGGTTTCCATATCTCTCGGCAAGATTTTCAAAATGAAGTCTGGTCGCCTCATAGTTTTGGTCCTTCCTTGACACTGGAAGAGAAAAAAGGGTTGGTCGTAGATATACAGGGAAATCTTTAAGAATACAAGATGCATTCACACACATACATATGATATCTGGTTTAAGATTCAGGCGTGAAGTTTCTTGCGACCAGAAAAGTGGGATTGAGCCACGGTTTTGAACAATGGAACTAATTGGCATTGGACATCCTTCAGGAACATCCTCAAATACAATCTGCTCTGTCTCGACATCATTAGCAACCCTGCCCTTCTCATTTACACCTCGTTTTAAATACCTAAATTGGATGAAAGCATTAGGATGTCAGCATTAACATGTAATTAGTAATTCAGTAATAAACCATCAAGGGTGCTTTCACTGAGAAGCTGCATACAAATGAAAGTCATACAAGCTATCAGAGGAGGGTAAACGGCACTGAAAATGCATAACAGGGTCCAGAAAGTCAGAAATTTCCAAACCAAGACGTGGATCCCACTAAAGAGTAGAGACCTAAGGTTCAAGTCTTTTAGTTCATAGAGTATTTTAATCTGAAAGTTCATCTATTAAAGATACACGACAAGTAGAATAAGGAACCTTGTACGAGTTTCTTGTTGGTCTGTTGGCAATTGATAGTTTTCACCTACCGAAGATGACCACAGACAATAACTTCCTTCACCCAAAAAGTAACAGGTCATGATAACGTACAAGGAGACAGGCTTAGAAAAATAACAAGGACTCATTTTGAACAAGGTCCCTGCCCACACACCCAAGCCCAGGTACCCATGTTTATGCAAAGAAAAGGCCGAGAGTTGCAAAGAATTAGCCAGCAAAACCAAGCCCAAGAGAACAACCAAAAGATCTAAATCAGACAACTTTCGGCCTATTTCCACATCATTTTGGTCAGGGTCCAAACTAATTAAGGATTTTCCAAAACAAAAAAAAAATCCACCAAGTTCTCTGAACCAACCAGAATAAAGAACACCACGAAAAATAACCTAACATGGTTCATCAGCCGCAAATCAATCCAAGCCCTGCCTGTTTTCAGATATTTCATTTAAGCTGAAATTGCTAGGTGCCCGACATGGTCACCACGTGGACCCATCCAATCTCAACATGGGAATAAAGAGGGAGAGGTAGACTGGTTGAATAGATATGAGTTGTCTTCCATCTTAAAACCTCCAGCATACAGACCTTTGGGCACTAGCAAGTATATAAAGGTTTTGTCAGGCCAAGTATGGATTTTACTTTAAAATATAATCATTGCATTTTGATTGTCTTGGCTCATTTCCATTGAATTCCCAAAGAAAACGTCTCTTTTGTCCATGATATCTTGCTACTGAAGCAATTTTATTCGTCTAGTAGGCTATAAACACTTTCCCGAGTGTCGTATGGCCGTCCCTTGTTAACTTTCCAAGCAGGTGTCCGTCCCCTTCATCGTCCATTCTTGTTTTTCGTAGGTGGTGGCTACTTTCTCTTAGTTAGGTGAGGCTCTACAAACATTTGAACACCGTCCCGCATAATAGAAAACTTGTCAATGTAACTCATTAAAGCCTCCTGAAGAGCAAACCTAGATGTCTCTAAATCGTTATTCCATCAGTATCACCCATAGCTATGAATACACACCACCACATTCGTTTGGAGGATTGTCAAAAAAAAATTCCCATCGTTTTTATTTGTTTAGGACCAATATTCCAGTTTTATGTGTACCATCATGAAACAGTTGAATCAAGTTCCTCTACTGTCACTGTCATCATCTTTAAATGACAATGCCCGCTTACATAATCTTTGAGCAGTTCCGACCAATACCAGACACCCAACCTTTGGAGCAACGATGTTTTGAAAGACGTGTAAAATGAATTTCACTTCCCCCCCCCAAAAAAAAAAAAAAAAAAAGAAAAAGAAAAGGGTATTGACTGCAAGAGTGACGAAAAAAGGCACATATGTCCTCTGCAATTGAGTATCCAATCTGACCTGGTACCCGCATAATGTCGTGAACGTCTAGCAATTAAAGTAAGTTTGAAGTCCCGCCCAGCTATAGAAAGTTTAGCCTGGATTCACAGAGGAGGCAACCATCACAAAATCATTGAATTAAATATCTTCTAAAAATAGTACAAAATAAGCCCGCAAATTACCAAGAAATTATGAAACAACTAAAAAATGCATTGCAATGGATTAGCTGAACTGCATAAGAACTCATTTCAGTCCCTGAACCTACCTTGTGAGCATATCCATATAAAGTACAACTAAAGAACAACCAACGAATACAATCAAAGATCTTTTTTAAATTTGTTCATGATGAGGGAGAGGAGGGTGAGAATGCAAGTAAAACCGCCCACCAATACATTCTGTTTATGAAAAACTATGTCATATTTCAATGCAACGCCAGAGAACAAGCGGAGCTCACCCTCACCTGTTTAAAGAAGCCATGGACTAATGCAACTGTCCAAAGAGTATTTTGGAGAAGATTTCTGATTCCACGGCTCAAGAATTCATTCCAAACGAACATGGTTTCATAGAGGACCTTGCCTGCGTCATTATCGCAGATGTTTTTTTGAAGACTACGCATAACATGGTATGAGTAGCTGAAGAAGAAGTCTTTTGTAAGATCCACCATGCACAGGAGCTTCTTGTATCTGTGCCATCAATGAAACAAAAAACATAAAAACTTTCACACCCAAGCAAAGTTGGACCCAAAATTCCAGAGGAAGAACATGCAGCATGAAGACCTTTCCAGGTGAATGGAAACAAGACATAAGAAATCCCTATTCAGCTCAGCTTTTGTAATAGCTTATGACCCAGAAAACAACTATATGTGATTAATATGAAACACATAAATGCCTTAAGTTGGCCGTAATTAAATATGCTGAATGGCAGGACTCCATTTTTGACTAGCTGCTATGAGAAATAATAGCTGATAACGATGGTCAAAAACCACAAAAGCCTGTGTGTCCTACGTACACAAAGGCGAAGCGAAGGCAATATATTTTCAGCAACCCCAGTATTATCTAAAACAGAATGAACACTTTATTTACACAGAAAGGTTACTCAGTCTGAACATGTAGCTTGGAAGTGCATTAGAATTGTATAGCATAAAAAGGAGGTGATCAAATGCAGAAATACTTATTACGTAACACTCACACAATAAGGAGATAAATAATCATAAAACGTGCCACCGCTTGTCATGAAATATTAACAAGTATAAAGCATTCTCACATTCATTTGTGGAGTTTCAAGAGTTGTATTGATAAAGAAATAAACCAGTAGATCGGACAATTACCTGTTCTCAATCTTAGAATTAACTGTGTTCGCCCAGGCAGTAGAATTTGGGAGAGGAATAATCTCACTCTTACAGACGGCATATATATTATGGCCACAAATTGCACCAATCTGCCTTCTTTTAGTGATCAGCAGCATGTAGTAAGGACCCAGAAATTTAATAAATCCTAAAAGAACAGAAAAGTGCAACAAAAGTTATAATCATGGTCTCCTTCGGAATGAAATTGTGCACAAAAAGTTGACATACCAATGATCCCATAACAAGAAGTGACAAATTTCAGCCCTCCAGTGGACCTGTTGCCCTCGTGTATCCTTCTCAAGAGGTCACAGCATTCACTCTCTGTATAGGTGGTCGAATCTTCATTGATATTTAGCTCCGAAGGCTCTGATCTGTCAATCTTTAACACTCTCCAATACGATCTGCTCTTATCCCTTCCTATCATATAAAATAGCTGCAGCACAACATGCACAAATTAACAGTGTAACAGGCGCATGATTGTAGACTTGTACAAACTAATGTTGATAATGACATCATTCCATTTACATGTAGTGATAATTGTATGCAGTAATTCAGGGTTTGTTACAGTATCTTTATCCCCTATGCAAGCCCCTTTTTCATTGTCCCTCGAGTCTTGACCCAACATAAGATAGTATGTCTGCTCGACCCCTCGTGTTATAAGCAGAAGGCTTACAAAAGCAAATTGGGAATTTGTGAGTGTAATATTTCACATCAGAAGCAAGCAAAAAACATAGTCGGTTTTTAAATGTCCAATGAGAATTGCATACAAGCCCCCGGTGTATAGAGTTCCGAGTATCTTGCTTAAAGCCTGGAAATTGATAGCAGACAATGGATGAAATATTTATCATAACATAATTCCATCAAAATCATAAAGTTACCACGATTAGATTTCATTGCCAGGGCGCTGGCTGTTGCATGTACATATTTGCCTAACACGGGAATATGTAAATGATGTCCATTGAACAAATTACTATGTTACAGCAAACAGAAAACGACTGGAAAATTTATCCAACATTGTGCAATTTATGTCACGACTGGAAATCTTCAGAGAATACCCTTTGCCGAGACCTTTGGCAGTAACTCAGGTTACATTACTTAAGGTGGCCATCAAGATCATTATGTGTCGGAGCTTTTGGGATACGAGGCTTGTTGTCCCTTGCGCATATGGTTGGGGGTAGCACTTGGGAAAAAGAAAATCCCATAAACTTTTAAAGCGAGCATCGACAAATCTATTATACAACCAGCTAACAATTGATCAACTTTAATCCAGCACGTGTATGCAAAACACCTAAAATTGGTTTAGTGGTTTAGTCGCAGAAAAACTGGCTTAACTCAGAGGCAGTCCGCAAGCAATTCCATTGAAATTTTGTGAAGCCACAAAATGGGATGATAGTGGTGAAAAACAAGTAACAGCATCCAATCCCGAAAGAAACTCAAATATCCCATTTTTAGATCAAAGCAATAATCAAGACAAGGTAATAGAAGGAGAGAAGAAGATTGATGTACCGATCGAGTCTCGTATAGCCTGAATTTCTGCATAAAACCGTGGGCCCCAGGTGGAGGCGGAGGCGGAAGCAGAAGTGCAGGTGGTGGAGATGGGTTTTCGTTCTCTGACGCCATTGAGAAGGGATCAGATCCCGAGCCTCGGGCTCGGGAGCCAATCACAGGCGCATTCAACTGATATGATACAATAAGAAAGAATCACCTCTGTCCCCAACATATACAACAACCCATCATCATCATATAGCTTGGTTGCTTCAAATACAGCATTTTCTTCTTTAAAATCTCCAAAGCTTGTTTCCTTCCTTTTCCTTATTCCAATTCCTTCTCTTCCATTCACAATCAAACAACCCTGTAACTCCTCTGCAATCCCTTACACGTATTGAAAAGGTGGGGTACACACACAAACGCAGAGGTGAAGGTTACAATAATTGGGAAGAAAATTCTGATCTTTGATCACGAGAAAGGGAAAACGACGAAGTGATGAGAATTGAGAAGCTACCCACCCAAGCTGGAGATTAGAAGGGAGGCAAATATAAAAGAGATAACAAATCAAGGCGACAAGGATCTTCTGGGAATGAAAATCGGAACAGAAAATGGAGAAATTGTGTGATGTTCTAGAAATTCTCGAAATTGGAGAACTATTTTGGTGATGGAGGTGATGATTGATTATGATGATGATGTTTTTTGTATTATTATACTCCGTATTAGAGAGAGAGAAGCCCAGATCCAGATGAGAGAAAACTCTCCAAAAATGAAAACCACAACATGTGTGGCCGCACCATCCCCACAAAATTTAGAATACAACGCAAAACCTATATTTTCTGAAAACAAATCAATTTCTGATTACCATTAACAGAAGGAAAATAAATCAATCCTCTCTATTTTGGTTGTGGTGATCTTCGTTTATAATTTTGCGAATATTACTGATAACAGCACACACAAAAATACCGCTAGAGGATTTTATATATATATATATATTTTTTTAATGAAACCCACAAAGGAGTATAAACTTAATTAATTTCCGAGAAAAATATTTGCATATAAAATGCACTCAGTGAAAGTAATTACCAATATCCTTGTTGTTGCACAAGTTAGTACGAGAAAACAAAATAAAAGACTTATTATTTAAGATGTCGTAAGTTCTAATCTCGTGAAAGCCAAACATTTCAAATTATGAGGTCAAAGAAATTTGTCCAATCATTAACGCCAAGAGGCAAGACTTCGGAATAAGTCGGAATGTGCGCAAACAAACTTAAATATCTGGTTATAAGAGAAACGATCCTTATTTCTGTACACGCATGTGTGTGTGTTTTTTTTTTCTTGGGGACTGGGGCAACACACAAAGCTAACTGCAACAAGCAAGGTTCTTGTGAACTTGGTTTCTTTATTGTTGGGATTTTTTTTTTTTTTTCCCCTCTGATAACTTGTAGGAGTACATCAGTAGCTTTCTTTGCTTAACTTAGAAACCAATCAATGAAGTGAAACGTGTTTCTCATTTTAATTAGTGAATTGACCATATTCGTCCATATGCTGGCTGGGTTTACTTGGAGTTGGAACACAAGGCCCGGATATATATGTTCTCCGAAGCTAATCCGAGATACAAGCAAAAAATGTCTATTTCTATCGTTGGTTCTAGCGCCAGACTGGCTGCCTCGAATGGATGCCTTCTCATAAAAGGAAAAAACACGGTTCTCTTCTAATCATTGGTGTTTTTCCCCTTCCAGTCTATTGGGGCGATAAAGATGCGGAAGGACTATTTCTATTTTCTGATAAGTGCCGTAGTTTTCAGCAATAATAACGGACGAAATTTTGAAATTCAAAGGGAATGTTAGGCAAAAAATACCAATTGCAATTGGAACAATTTACTTGTATAATAAATTTCTTTCTAACCAAATTCTTACACTTAGACGTCCATCTCACCGAATAACTCGATAACTCATTGTGCTAACATCTTATAATTATGTTGTTAGAATAGAAATGTCTATAGACACTAAATAGGTTACTACACGTAAGTCATTTCGCAACGACTGACATAAGCCAAAATAGCTTTAACACTTTAAATTAGTAAAGCTAAATATAGGTCGTTTCACTAACTTTGAAAAATTGCTTGGAACGATCAGACTTAAGAATGTCATTTCACTTCCCCACCCAATCTGAGTTCCGAAAAATTGCATGGAATAGGGATGGGCATGGGGACGGATCGGGGCCGGAGAGTACTATCTCCACCTCCAATCCCCAAACCCCTTCTCCATATCCATCCCCTACTCGATCCCCAACGGGGCTTTATTTTCATCCTCCATCCCCACTCCAAATGGGGAACGGGGATCCCCACGGGGATTCGAGGATCCAATCATTTTAAAAATAAAAAAAAAGATTACTAAAAATCTAGAATCATAGTTACAAATTAAATGCTAAAATCAAGTTACAAGTAGATGTATCATATGGGCCGGACCGGCACGGGCACGGTACGTTTATCGTTGGCATGGTACGGCACGGTATCCATGTGTAAGCGTAAGTGTTTGCCAGCTTCAATTCAAGTTGTATCAAGTATCAACTAGATTTCTAATTTGAAAACTAAAAGAACCTCAAGCAAGATAGCATATTATGGTATCCATCAGTCGTAGAAAAAATTAAGTAGATCGCGTATCAGTAGGCATTTAATCGGATGAAAAGTATCATTAAAAAAATACAAATTCGGTCCCGATCGACAAGCTTCTAAACTCGATCGAGAAGAAAGTTTACACAATTGATTTCATCAATAGGAACAACAAAATCAACGGCTCGATTGGAAAAATATTGTTTTTATTTTGCATTTTTTTGTATTTATTTTAAGGAATGCATATGATTGATAGTTGAGTAGATGTCAACCTAGTTGGGATGTATTCAAATTATAGTGATGCATTTCTTATCTAATCACATTTATTGTACTATTACAAAGTTCAATTATAATAAAATGTTTGGAGAAAATTTAATGCGACCCCATGTGTTTGGAGAATATTTAGTGGGACCCAAAAGTTTCATAACTCATGAATAGACCCCTATATTCGGGGACGGGGCAGATCGGGGACGGGACGGGATTCGAGGCGGGACATGCCTATCTCCACCCCCTACCCGATCCCCAAACATTTTCAAAAAAAATCCTCATATCCTATCCAATCTCCAAACAGATCTCCATATTGCCAATCCGTTCAGATCGGAGATCGGATCGGATTCGAACGGGTCGGAGAAAATGGCCAACCCTACATGGAACGACCCAACTTAAGAATGTGTGCTCCCGTTGTGGAACAACTTGTCTTTGTGTGTCTTTGCGAACCTTAAGTCAGATGTTGCGGAGCGAGGCAATGTGCATGTGACACTTTTTTTAGTGTATGATTTTTGTCCATTTATTTCAAAATCCATTGATGTAGTACTGTCATTTGTACATTTAGTTTGTGCAGTAGTATTGCTCTGTTAAAATACCTTAAATCCACTACTCTAGTTTGTTATGAACTACTAGCTTCTTCAGTATCATCGTTTTTCTTTAAGAGATTCAATATCAGTTAGTCAATTGCATAGTGTGTGCTTGAAGAGTAAATTAAACGATAGCCATAAAATTAGCATTCAATTAAGTTTTCATGATCCGTGACATCATCATGAATTAAGTTATCTTCTCGATATTGTATTAATGTCCCATCTTTTTAGGGATTTATTTGGATGGAATACTTTGTTTTTTTTTTTTAACACGAGAGGAAAGAATTTTATTGCTTACTAATGGAAAGACCATCGGCCTGAGAGTCCTCAAGTGCTAGGGCAGAGAGCCACGAGGGAACAGCCTCCCACCAAATCTCAAACCTAACCACTAACAGGGAACGTTTCGCCAACACATGGGCGATCTTGTTGCAATCACGTTGCACGTGAGTAAAAATGCAAGAAGAAAATTTAGACGCTAGTTTGGTACAATCCAAAATAACAGAATCACAATCAGCATAAGAAACTTCGCCGTTGATAGCTTGCACCACTTGCTTCGCATCATCTTCTATCACCACATGAGTAATCTTCCATTCCTGTGCGAGTGTGCGAGCGTCAACGCAAGTCAAAAACCCATGGCCTCAATAGTTCGTGGCGAAAAAGACCCAAGGAGAGAATATAGAGCAGCCCCAACAATCACTCCTTCCGAGTTGTGAGCAACAATTCCCATACCTCCACACCCAGCATGCTTGTTCAAAGCGCCATCTACGTTGATCTTAACAAACCCAATTGGAGGGGTCTGCCAGCTTTGCGCTGGAACTATTGGGACAGCCAACACCCCACCATTGCCCATTACCAAAGAAGAGATAAACTCCTGCCAAGCCCCACGGGCATTACTGAAAATCGTTCCAGGGTCCCAATTTTTACGTTCAAATAGCGCCATGTTTCTTCCTTTCCAAATAGACCAGCAAATGTAAGCCGCAAGCGCTTGAGTTCCCAAGTTCTTCTCCGTAGCGTGAGCAGCGTGGGAAAAGGAAAACCACCAAGTTCTGAAATCCAAAGTTTTCCAGTCAGTTGAAGGGTTAAAGAACTGGTTCGCTAAATCCCAAACTGCCCTCGAATCCTTGCACCGAAACAAAATGTGCTATATGGTTTCGTGCTCTTTATGACACTTCGGACATAAAGGGTTGATATCCAAGTGCCTCCCCTGCAAATTAGCAAAATTCGCAATCGCATTATGAAGACAACGCCATATAAAGTGCCGGACTTTGTTAGACGCTGGAATTTTCCATACATCCTTCCATCCCGAGTTGCAAGGACTGGTAGAACTTGTCTCTCTCCTTTCGGTAGACCGTCTGCAGTAATTAAGGGATTTCGCCACATAATAGGCAGACCGGACCGTGAAGGCTCCATTCGCCGTGAAATGCCAAAGCCCTCTGTCGAGTACCCCTTGGGTGCTGACCGGAATGGACAAGATAGAGTCCACATCTGTTGCTACAAACAATTCCTTCACCAAATCTGCCTTCCAAGAGTGTGTATTTTCATCAATGAGCTCGGACACCTTTCGAATCTGTGGCACTACGGTATCAACTACGCGGGGCTGGCTCAAGACTTTAAAGGAGTATGTGCGAGGCAGCCATGGATCAGTCCAAACATCAATCATTTTCCCATCCCCTACTCGCCATCGCCAACCTCTTTTTAGCACTACTTTGCTTGCCGTAATGCTCCTCCAAGCCCACGAAGCATTCCCAGGACATGTAGCATCCCAAAAAAGAAGAATTAGGAAAATATTTTCCTTTGAATAACTTATGAAATAAGTTTGAATGTCCCTGGAGTAGGCGCCAACCTTGCTTGGCCAAGAGTGCAAGGTTGAAGGAGTGAAGATCACGAAATCCCAGCCCACCTAAGGCTTTGCTTTTAGAAAGCGTGTTCCAACTAACCCAATGAAGCTTTGAAGCTTATTCTCCCCCCCAAAAAAAAAAAAAAAAAAAAACTTCTGAATGGCCCGACAAAGATCTTGACAAACACCTTTGGGTAACAAAAAACACGACATAACATAATTGGGCAAAGCCATAAGAACTGACTTAAGTAAAACTTCCCTACCAGCTTGGTTTAACGAGGATTCCTTCCACCTCTGGAGTCTTGAAAAAACCCTTGCCTTCACATATGCAAAGACTGCCCTCTTGGATCTGCCTATGATGGCTGGAATACCCAAATACATCCCACCTCCTGATTCACATCGAACATTCAAAGCACTCGCTAACTCCTCTTTAGTAGCTATAAGTGTATTTGGGCTGAAGAAAATAGTCGATTTATCGCGATTGACTAATTGACCCTGTAACGCCCCGGAATTTCGGAAACGTTATTAAAACATTTTTCAAATAATTTATCTGATAAAAACTCATAAATTAAATAACAATCGAAATTTAGTCTTATCACATCTAATTGAAAATTTTGAATAAAGAGGTCTAACATAGAGTTACAACTTCGAATTAAAGCTTTTGAAAATAAACAGAGCATCTACGAAAAGAAAATCCAGGCTTCGTTTGATTCACTTTACAAAACAGCTTCCTCTTTGGCTTGATACGGCTCCTCTGCTCCGTCTTCTATACCTGGCGTACGAATACCAGGGTACGTAGTACCGTGAGCATAAAACGCTCAGTAGATATATCCTACACCTACTTAACCCACACGTATCTAGCACATAAGTATGGATAATGAACAAGATAGATGGAACAATAATATTCATTTTATGCACATAAGCATGAATAATCAATAAGTTAAAAGTAATAAAATCTTCACTTTATTACTATCCATTAACCTATGTGATAACTAAGATTCCATCCTCAGAAATCTTTCTTACCCTGTAACCTCCAGCGTAAGCCAACTGGTGTGATTCGACTCCCCCTTGTAGATTAAGGCCCCGATGAGAGCAAAGTTAGCTACTTGGATCTCCCACCCGTAACCACACAAGGAATGAATAAGACTTCACCGGGTTGTGACACAAGCACGCTGCCCCGGGTTGTGACGCAAGCACAATTCCACCCTTATAACCAAACCGTTCAGGAGCCAATCACCACCGTGCCTTACCTAGGGTTTCGTAATCTCAATATCTAGAATCCAAACCAATTATATCTCCTCCAGGGCCCACAAAGGTCACCCTCACAACATGGTCCAACCTGGTCACCCTTTTTACTCATCATCGTTTCTCATAATTGTTTTTCCATCATTACCTAATCATCGTCTACAATGAATTTCTCACGGTCCATAACCACCCCAGTGATCCTATTGTCCAATCTAAATTTTCACAAACAACTTTAATAGCAGTACAAGCAATTGTACGAAACTAAACCAATAATCCATATACACAATGATCAAGACAGTAATAAATAATACACGCAAATTTGTAATTTCAATGCAAAATGAAACATAATCACTTCCTAAAAGAGAATAATCTAAATGCATTAACATCATGTAACTTGGCCTCCATATTCTTTTTGTCAATAGGCTTCACAAAGAAATTATAATCTATGACTAAGGCTCCGTTTGTTTGGACGTAAAATATTTTCTTGGAGAATGTTTTACCTATTTGTGGGTGTTTGGTTGTGCAAAAAACAAAAAAAATATTTTACCAGGTAAAAGATTTTACGTCATACGGATGAAAATGTTTTCTGCTTGAAAAGGTCGTAAGTCGTTTTTGGAACACTGGGATGACACTTCTCGACTTTACACCAAGCTCCTCCATAGCCCCAAGTCCATCCACCTAAGCCTATGCTTTCTCAATATCTGTTTATCAATTCAAACTTCAAAGACTGGAATAAAACTTTCCTTGTGGAGCAACTATCAACCAAACATCGGAAAATATAAACGAAAAAGTTTGTTTTTTGCAAAATGATTTTACATGGAAAACATTTTACATTGAAAAATATTTTACGTTGAAACAAACGGAGCCTAAATGTCAAAACTCCTTGGCTGTTTATGAAAAAGAATAGATAAAGATTCCCATTTACTAATCTAGGAATTTACGAACACATGCAGCAATATTGCTGCCACGTTTATGATACCATTACCGAGAGAGGATGGCTAGTAGGAAGAAAAAAATATAATAATGTCCTGGTGTATTTATTCGCAAGGTACGTGGTACAAATCTGGGAGTTCTAGGTCTTATGTGTCATCAAACTGCAATCCAATTCATGAGTATTGTTTCGGTGAAATCAAATGTGGGACTGACGGTCCGAATAAATATTTTTGGCAGTCTTGTTCGCCATTTTTAACGTTTCGAGCTACGGGGTTTCGTTCCTTACCCAACTAAAAATTAAATTAACACAAAAGAGGGTTCGGTAGGATAAACCTACCTTAACTCTGTAGCTAAATCGGAGTGGTTTGGATGGAACACGTTGACGTCAAGTGTCGGTGGGATTTCTTCTTCTCCGGAACTTCTTCTTCTCCTCTAACTCTCGTTGTTCACCTCTCTTTTTCTTTCTTCCTATCCTTTCAACTATTATGACTATATAACTAGCAATATCAAGAGGAGGCAGAAGTCTGCCATGGCTTTTAATGGCATAGGGACGTCCATTACCTGCATGCCTAATCTGCACCACCATTCCTTATCATGTTCCTGCTGCAACCTCTTTAATCTTTTCTTCTTTTTTTTTTCTTTTCTAGATAATATATAAATATGTATACACTTTTATATAGATACTACATGTACATATTCACAATATCGGTATTGTACATAAACACTCTCGGGCGCGTGCATACTTGAACACATACGATATTCGTAAATATGCAAATTACATAAAATGAACTAAGATTTTTATAAATCACAATTTATATATACATATATTTATTTATTGATACCACGCGTGCGAAAATTTGGATCTTTATAAATATACTTAATCGAAAATAGTTTAGCTTATGAATAAAATAGGATAAAAAAATTGGGTCGTTACAGACCCGATGCTCTTTCATATTTAACCAAGATCTCATTGATGGCGTTGTAGTTTGCTGAGGTGGCCTCCCCAAAAATAACGGAGTCATCCGCAAAAAATAAGTGAGAAACAGATGGACAGTGTCTACCAATCTTGATGCCCCTCATATTCCCAGAATGGACAGCTTGTTGGATCAAATGATGAAACCCTTCAGAGCACAAGACAAAGAGATATGGAGATAAAGGACACCCTTGCCTAATTCCTCTTTGTGGCTGGAAAAATTCCCCTTTGTCCCCATTCAGGACAACTGCAAACGAGACAGTCTCCACACAACTCATAACCCACCGGATCCACTGCTCTGCAAAGCCCAACTTCATCATAACCTCTTCAATGTATTTCCACTCGGTCGAAGGCCTTTGCCAAGTCTAGCTTGAGAGCGAACCATCCTAGCTGACCATGGCGTCTATTTTTCAGAGAGTGCATAATCTCGTGGGAAATCAAAACATTATCAGTAATTTGCCAGCCCCCAACAAAGGCACTTTGATTTTCAGAGATCACAAAAGGTAAGATATGTCGAAGTCTGTTAGCAAGAATCTTGGTTATGAGCTTGTAAATAACATTGCAAAGACTTATAGGGCGAAAGTGGGAAGGTTTAGTGGGGCAATTAATTTTAGGGACAAGAGTGATAAGGGTCTGATTAATACTACCTAGAAGACGAGAGCTATGAAAAAAGCTCTGTACTGCTGCGACAACATCATAACCAACGATATGCCAATAGGACTGAAAAAAGAGGGCAGTCATACCATCCACACCCGAAGCCTTAAAGGGCTGCATAGACATTAAAGTACCATGAATTTCCTCCACCGTAACACGTCTAGTGAGAGCGTGGTTCATCAAGCTTGAGATTTTGGAAGGTATAGCTCCTATAGTATCGGCCATATCCAATTCTGAATTCGCTGCAAAAATATCCTTGAAATAATTTTGAAAAGCACACATTATTTCTTCACCATCTGTCAACCATTCTCCCGTGGAACTTTCAATTCCTGTAATCCTGTTGCGGACCCTCCGTTGTAACACTGACCTATGAAAAAACTTTGTATTTTTATCCCCATGATTAAGCCAACTTATGCGGGATTTCTGCCTCCAAAAAACCTCTTCTTTGCCCCATTCTTGTTGTAGCTGACTCTTTAGTTGTTGAATAAGCCCCTGGTTGTAAGGTTGCTGCCCATTCTGAATACTATGAATCTTCTCCTTTAGCTCCGTTATGGCAACCCCTGAGTTACCACGCTTCCGTTTTTTCCTGTTTCGAAGAGCATTGCGGCTCTCCTTGATTTTATGAAACACCTTAAAAAACCGAGAGCCCTAAACATTGCCACTCCAGGATTGTTGAACAATGGCTTGCACCTCATCCTCTTGAATCCATCTCGCGTCAAACCGGAAGGGAACACGACCTCGTAAATCAGTTGGGCAAAGATGAAGCAGGAGTGCACTGTGATCGGATCCCACATCATCCAAATGTTCCACCCGTGCATGAGCATACATTGATCTCCACGAAGGCGACACCAAAACCCTGTCCAACCGTTCTTGAATGTAGCCCTCGTCATCCCGGTTGTTCCTCCATGTATACGGATAGCCAGAGAATCCAAGATCAATAAGTTGACAGCTATCTATGATTTTATGAATTTCCAAGCAATTCAATTGCTTACACAATAGAGATTTTAGGGATTTAAGCAGTACATAACGACCAATTTTGAACATGATCTTAATTCTTATGAAAAAACATGGGAACTGTCAAAAACCGTTTAGGATTTTAGAGAAAGTTTCATGTATATATAACCTATATAGCCTTCCTAATATCTCCCTTCCATCAAAATGCGTACATATGGCGAATCGTTTAAGACTCAACTAAAATTGAGCGAGGCAACAAGAACAAAGAAACGAACTATTGACTCCAATTCCGAACCCATCCATAATCACATAAGCCTTGTTTGATTCGCAGATTGAAATAGACAGGATTAATAATCCTGGGATTGATAGTCTTGGACTATTAATTTCATCCCTAATTCTATTCATTGTTTGATTTGCAACATATTTTAATGGGACAATTTTTTAGTCCCCCACCCTCCGAAGCAGTGCAACTCAAGTCCACGTTGGACTTGAGTACTCAAGTGGTTACAATCTGAGTGCTCAAGTCCCTACTTGAGCGCTCAAGTCCCTTGGGCGGGAAAATTTCTGTAGCTTTTCAAATCATGTGTAATGATGAAGATTCTAATATTTTAGTCCCCCACCCTCCGAAATACATTTTGTCGCATGCCTATTTTACCTATCAAACATAAATCACTCTCTTCCCCCTAATCCCTCTATAAAAGCACCCCTCCTCCTCCATTCTTCAACTCTGCAACCCTCCATACTCTCTCTTTACAATCAGACCTCCCTCCTACTGTTTTAACCCAGAAATCCTTAGCCATCTTCGCCAAAACACTTCAAAAATCTCGTTTTAACAATAAAAAGCCCAAAAAAACCCCCTCAAAACTCATGTTCTAGCCATGGTTTAGCTTGATCATCCCTTCCCAAGTGTTATACCATCATCAAAGCTCATACCCCAGGCTATATTCCACAAAAATCCTTCCAAAATCCTTAGCTAGGCTTCGGTTTTTCTTAGATAATCCATCAAACGTGTTCAAACCTCATAAATAAGCCAAGATCCCACTTACCAAGTCCAAAGTCAGTCCTAAATCAATCCCTAAATCCCAACCTAGTCTAAGGCCCTTGTTTCAAGCTTAAAAGGGTAGAAATACCTTTTGATCATGTTATCTTTGCACTTCTGAGGGAGTCAATAAACTCATATTGGTTCCTCACACCATTTGTGGGTTTATATTATCAAGAAAACAGGTTCTGAGCATCAAAATCAGTTAATGACTTGAGTGCTCAAGTCAATAACTCAAGTGCTCACGTTAGTAACTTGAGTGCTTAAGTACTTTTTAGCACATCTCTTCATTTCACTTATTTATATGTTCTGATCATGTTTTTTCTTTCCCTTAATGATCATATTCATCCTAGTACACATGTTCATGGTCTGGTCAGTCTAAATAAAGGGGTTTATGATGCTTTTGAAGCACAAAAATACCAAAAAGTTGCATTTAAACCTCTTTATTGGTCTTGAAAGATGTTGATCTTGCTCAAAAACATGATAAAAGGAAGCAATTAGACATATTCTCAACAAACCAAGGCAAAACGGAGGTCATTAAGGGAGAAATCAAGTATGCTCAGGAGAACAACTTGAGTGCTTGAGTCCTTTCCCCTAAGGTCTGCCTTTTTAATGTTTAATCAATGAGATTTTGTTTCTAGCCTTTTATATCAACTGTGGGCATCAAAGATGATTTGTTCACAATCTGATCAACTCATTTCATGGGTTAAAATATATTTTTGGAGGCTCATTTACCCTTTAAGTGGAAATTTTGATACTCATTAGCTCCCTTAAAAGGTCTTTTAAGTCTGAAACCATGATAGTCAGAAGGAAAAAAGAACATTTTTGAAAGAAGGATCAAGATCAGAAGCAAAAAGGTTGATGGCTTGAAAGCTCAAGTCATTGACTTGAGCACCCAAGTCCTTGACCTGAACGCTCAAGTTGGAAACAATGAGTAGATTCCTTTTGATAAAAACAGTCTACATTTGATTTATCCTCTCCAATATGCTTTCTGTTTATGGTCATTTCATTATATCCTAGTTTGTTCTTGCAGAAGTCATCATGTAGAATCCATCCATTGGTTATATATCTCATAAAGTAGTTCATGTCTATTGTTAGTTTAAGCCGAATAATATCATGTTTTGCATATTTCACGTATATCATGCTATCCAATGCATCTCATGCATCATAAACACTCACTTTGCACACATCTCACAAAGCATCCACCACTATTTCATGAGTATTGTGGTTTATAATCTCATTTACTTGTTTCTCATTCCCCGTACCCCTTTACGTGAATGAAGTTGAAAAATAAACATTTTTCAAATCCCACGAATACTAAGTAGAAACCGGCCCTTGAGTCGGGCGAGAAAGGTGCCATAAAACCCTTCTCCTCTCGTAACCAAGCTCCAGAACCTAAGATATTATGGTGAAGACGGATTGGTTTTAAAACCTTATCCTAAAAATGAGGCACGAGTCATTCGAGTTCGGTTCCTCAGAGACAATCCGCTAAAACCCGGGTGGCGACTCGGAATCGGATTCCTCGGAGGGGTGTCCACAACATTTTTCTGAAAAATAAAGTTTTTGAAAAGAAACATTTTTTTAAAACAATTAAAAAATACTTTTGAAAATACTTTTTTCAGAACAATGCCATTTAGGGGGGTGTTCACTAAAAAATACAGTTTTTTCCAAAAACCAAGACAGGTCACTCTCTCACAATCCATCACATAAAAAACCGTGAAAACCAGTTTATTCTAAAAACACCTTTAGTGGAACGCCCCCTTATTTTTCAAAAACATTTTTAAAAAAAACTTATTTTGGAAAACATTGTTCGAAAACAGTTTTTTTTTAAAAAGTTATAAAAAATAATTTTGAAAATACTTTTTGAGAATAATTCCAATATCATCCAAATATATTTAATACTATTCAATCCCACCTCCCCCGGGATTATTTAATACCCCCACAGAGGAATAAAAATAATACCAAGATAAATAATCCTGGGAGTCATTCAGAAACCAAACATGGGATAAATCAGTAATTTGTACAGTTAGTCCTATCCCAAACAATTGATCTGCGAATCAAATGAGGCCATTTCAAATTACATAGTGTAATATAGTTTGTAATTAGTACAGTTAGTGTAATAATTTGTAAGTTATATAGTTCATATAGCAATCTGTATATCCGTACGCAAGCATCTTAACTGTCCATTTCAACAAATCAATGGTTCCTATCTTAATTACTCTTTGACTGGTCTTCGGTCAAAGAGCTTTCTTACTGGTCAAAGAGTAATTGACCGTCGAAAATGCTTTTGGACTATCAAGAAGCACCATTCGTACATCGTATGTACACGGATTTACGTGTACATCACTTTTTCATTCATATAGCATTGCTCTATTCAAATATTCATTGCACACAAATTCTTTAGCCACAATTCCATCTCTTCACTTGAACTATAATCTGAACCCATGAATAATTCAAATTTCAAAAGTACAAACTTCAATTTCCTTAACCACAATCTGTGTGTCAAAGCCATATCACCAAATCTGTATATTCACAGCTAAATATATAAATAATAAAGGAATTGAAAAATGCAATCAATAACCACAAAGATTTAGGCTCCATTCAGTTGTGAAGTTGTATAAGAAAGTCAGTCATGTGGAAACTGAATTGAAGTGAAGTAAAGGAAAAAAAAATCTATTTTCCTATGAGTATTCACTTGACAGAGGAATTATATAGGAAAATTAAAATTTAATTGTTCATTTTCCAATAAATAGAAACTTACGAGAATCTTATTTTTTCTTTATTCAATAATTATTTCGAATAAAAGTAATTTCGGGAGCTATTTATCTAGGGAAAAATCAATACATAAGAATTGCTACCTTTGAATCATTAGGTAACTCTAAAAGAAGCCATAACAAAAGAAAAATATTTAGTGTGGTTCGGCTTAATAAGTCAATTGACTCTTTTTTTTTTGGTTGTCTCTTTTTAATTTTTCATATCTATTTGTTTAACGTCAAATTTTTATGGATTATTAGTTCGTCTCCACGAGAGGAATCAAAAAAATAAAAAATAATGATCGAAGCTCAATTTTTTTTAATAGAGACAAAAAAAAATCAAAAGGTTTTTTCCCCGTATTTTTTCCTTTATTGAAAGAATTTTGAGCTTTGATCATAATTTTTACTTTTCGATTTCTCTCATCTACATGAACAAATAATTGACAAAAAATTGATGCAAACTAACAAAAAATTTATGCAATAAAAATTGAATAAAAAAAAGCCAAATGGCCGGCTTATTTGGATGCTTAAAAGATAAATAGATAAGATAAAATAAAATCAATGTTAACTGACAGTAATTAATTAGTTGGTACGAACAAAACAAAAGACTGATAATAATATTGAAATCACACATCTGTAAAACCAACATATTGGCTATGTTGCCTATGTTTATAGCAGAACACAAAAAAAAAATGGAGAATCCTACGAAATAAGGGAAATAAAGTAGTGAGGGGGAATGTTGGAGAAAAAAAAAATTGAGAATGAAAAGAGAATAGAACTTTCCCGCGATGCTAAATTTCATATATTTTGCAAGACTTGTTTTAAGGGAAAGTGAGTTATCGTGGGAAAATTATTTTCCAAGATTCTATCATTTTCCTGGTAACTGAACACTCCAAAATATATGGGAAAGTTAACTTTCCCATCCTTTCTTGACAAGTAAACGGGCCTTAAAGGAAACTTAAATACCCATCATGTTCCGGGAACTTAGCATCCTCCAATTTAAAATATGAACAAAGATAGATGTACAACAATTAGTCTCCAACACACTTACATGGTGTGACAAGCCCACACACACTTCAAGTCACACACCATGTGAGTGTGGTGGAACCATATTAATCACCCCATGTCCAAGCCTTATGCAACTACTCAATCATAAGGAAACATGAAAATAAGCAAAGGGAAATAGAGAGACATGATAAAAACATGAAATAACTTGAATAAACACAAGATCATTGGAGTAAATTGAAGTACTTACAACTTTAATGAAGGAGAAACACTTGAAAACTGAAGATCAAACCTAATATCTAGAGAGAAGTTAAAGAAAATGGAGGAGGAAGGAGGAGGGAGGTAGAGAGAGAAGGCTTAGGTAGTAGATAACCCTAAAAACTAGGGTTGGGGGCTTTTTATAGGCCCCAAAAGTCGTGCCAAACTATTAAAAAAATGCCCATGGATATTGCCTGATCGGGCACAAAAATTGTAGAAAAATACAGCGGCTACCGGTAGCAATATGTGTTCTGCTACCAGTAGCTACCTTAAATCTGGGTCTTTGCTTGTTGGCTACTAGTATCAGTATGTGTATTGCTACCGGTATCAAATTTCATCCTAGCTCTCTGATCACTGGCTACCAGTAGCAGTATGTGTATTGCTACTAATAGCAATTGGGCATTTTTCTGCCTTCTTTCACTTGATCTTTTATCTATCTTTTGGCTTCTCGATTCTAGTTCAATGCTTCATTCTTTGACCCCTGGAACTCGGTGGTGGAGTGCCACGTGACTTTGGGTACTCGGGTATCCCTTTGACTATCCGTGGTATTAAAACACGCCAAATTCTCTCATTTTTTATTGCAAATAAAAAAAACACAACCTTGCGCAAAATCAATCGTGTAAGGCCACAAATTACACGTGTGTGATCAAAACGAGCGAGATAAGCCCCATTATTTACACTATTAAGGGCTTATCAATACAATATATGTATCATCGAGTGGTAAATACATCTCCAACAGGTTTCAAGAGTTATTTCATGAACAAGAATGTAGACACCCCAATTTGGACCCTCCAAAATACCCTTAAGTTGTGGCCGGTTGGCTCCCCAATGATGACATGGATCAAAACATGCCTCGAAAGCTTCAAATAATGCTCTTTGTGTTCAAAATCCAAACCAAAGCCTCTTCAAAACAAACCCAAGCCTACACCATCTTCTAGTACATTCAAAACCCTCTTTTTCGATATATAATTACTTTGTTCACTTCACATTTCCAAACATTCTTTTCCCCTCTCTCATCCCTCTAATCATTAATCACATTTCTTTCTCTACTCATACTCCTCTCTCCAATCATTATTCTCATTTCTCTCTCTATCTCTCTCCAATTATTACACCTCTCTCTAATTATTGCTTTTTTCTTAAAAACCCATCCAAACACTATCTCAAAAATATTTCTCAAAATATTCTTCTCAAAACTCTCAACCAAACACAGCGAATGTGTCCTATTCCGTTTTAAAATGAGGGAGATGTGACTTGTTTTCCCGACCTTTTGAGGGTAAAATGGTCATAGATTTTGATGTACAAATTATTTTGGGTCCAAACTTATTGGGTTAGAAAGTAGACTCAACAAGCTTTCCAACGCTTCAAACCACGCTCAAAACGGAGTTCGGTAGCACCCGGAGCAGCCCTGCAAAATTTTGTCGCAGTGCAGTCGAACCTAGGTGCCCAAGTTGACTTGGGCGCCCAAGTTCAATCCAGGCGCCCAAATTCAACTTGGGCGCCCAAGTTCTCCTGTCATCCATCAGATTGTTCAGGCATCTTGCAGACGAATGTGATGACGTTTATTCAGGTTCTAACCATCATGGACGATTCCCTGCACCCCCCAGACGCTCCCTTTTGTCATTTTTCATCAACCTACCTCTATATAAACCCCCTCCCTCTCCATTTCTAAACCTACACATCCATACCCTTTCATTATCTCTCTCTCATCAGCCATACAGCCACAACCATCCTCTAACAAACTGATTTTCAGTCTCTGTATACCTCCTCAAGTTACAAAAACTTCAAAATCTTCAAGTTACTTAAAAAATCCTTCACAAACTCCAAAGCCTTACTCTACTCATACTTCTACACACTCACCTTCCTCCCTCCATCAGTCTAGCTCTCTCTCCCTTTTTCTCTTACACGCGAAATTCTTGGGTCATCTCAATGGGTTCAAAAACCACACGTTTCTATGGATTATCATAGCATACTTCCACATATCCACTCAGAGAAAGGTCTTTTTGTAATGGATGACCCTCGAAACCATAATCTGTTGATATACGGCATAGATCCGGATGATTGATGGAAGAAACACCAAACATATCCCAAGCTTCTCGCTCCCACCGGCCGGCTGATGGAAATAGACTGACTACCGGAGATATTCGTGTTACTTCGTCTGCACTGGTTTGTACACGAATGCGGGAGTTATACCGAGTACTCAGTAAATTTTAGACCACTTCAAATCTTCATTTTCGAGAGGGATGATCAACTCCCCAAATATCGATCGAAACTTGAACCCTTGTATAGGTATGCAATTTCAGAAAGCACAACAATTGAAATAGATAGTCCGTATTGGTATAAGATATATTCCCATGTTCTATTTTGCTTTAGCTGAAAAATTCCTCCATCGGTTAACAAAGGTAATGAATTAAAAACAAGGCTGCATTTTTTCATTCACCAGATCACAGAGACTGGGGGATGTTCCACCTGGTGTAACTACTGGCTGGTGAATCTGTCAATCACATCGTCAAAACCACGTAGAGCATCAAGGGGGAGAGATTAGTTCCACTTGAGTGTTTCCCCTCCCTTCTTCTGCCTCTTTCAAACCAAGCCTTCACTCTCTCATTTCCTACGAAAAATCCACCCAAAAACATCCAAAAATCCTAAAGACACTATTCAAGCTCTATAGTCTCCTCAAGCCAAGACTCATCCATTTTCCAAAGTTTCAATCTCACCAAAGTCTCAGAAATTCACTAGCTACAAATTCAAAGTTCAAGGAGCATTTTTTTTTTTTTTTTGGAAGCTTTCAAAGGTAAAAAAGTTGGTCTTCAAAGCCATTAATTTGGCCTACTGAGGGATCCCCCAAAATATATCCTAGTCCTCTATACTGGTGATATAACAAAACGAGGAATACATTTTTCATAAAATTAAAATTTTCAAAAACTTGGAAACTGGAAAGAACTTGGGCGCCCAAGTTCAATTCTATCTATTTTGGTCAAAAATCGTATTTTAATGCAATTAATGGCTTAAGTCATGTTTTCTTCAATTAATCTTTTCAAAATTCAATTGAAAATACCCTTTTTCGAATTTGGGTTGATTTGAACTTGAGTGCCCAAGTTCCTCTCTGATATGGGCAGTTTTGATTAATCATGAGACGTGTTTTGTACATTTTGTACACGGTTCATTCATTCACGATATGCACATTCCATCATATAAATATTTAGCATGCATATTTACTATTTCCAGTCATTATGTGCTATTTTCTTGCATATGTGAACAAAGTTCAATAATAAAATATTTTTATAAAATCCCACGAACATTAAAGTAGAGACCGATCCTCGTGTTAGGCGAGGGGGGTGTCATAAAACCCTTCCCTTCTCGTAACCTGGCTCTGAACCCAAAATTTTTTTGGTTAAAATGATAAGTTACCAAGCCTTTTTTTAAATAACGGCACGGAGGTCACATTTTTCAAAATTGGTTTCTCGGGTGACTATCCACAAACCCGGGAGGCGGCTCCAAAATAAATCGAATTTTCAAATCGGCGAAGTCGAGAGCCCCGGTGGCAGCTTCTGCAAAGAAGTTTGAGAAAAAGCCTTGCGGAGGATTCCTAGGCAATACAAGTCCTTCGGTGGATTCGGGGAGGCAAACAGAAAACTTGTGGATTTAAGGCAGCGGCAGCCAAAGCACTGTGTGGTGAACGTGGATTTGGTAAGTAGATCTCAGGCTCAATTGTGAGGATTCTAATCGTAAGTAAGGTTGCTTGTAACTACACATTGAGTATAGTATTTTTTATTCATTCCCGTTGTTTTTTTTTTTACCCATTTATGGTTTTCCACGTATATCTAGCGTTCATCTGTTAATTGCTTTTCGTTTTGTGTTTCGTTCATATATCGATTAATTTATTAATTGGTGAGGCTTTTTTTTTTCAATCAAGGGTTAAAACCTAGCAAATTCATAAACCTAGGTTTTTCAATTGGTATCAGAGTGAGGTTACGGGTTCTGAATTCCCAGGCTGGTGCTGGGGGGAGATTGTTGGCTTTATGGGTGCTAGCATCCACCCTGTACTCTAGCGCCCCTTGCTGGCGCGAGGCAAGCGTATTGGGAGAACTAATCGCCTTCACCCGTCGGTGCTGTAAGGGCAGCATTGCGAAACGCCTCATGTCTGCCTGCCGCTAAGTGCATGCTTTTGCGTTGCCCTTTTAAGATTAAGCGCGCCTTCCTATAACAACAATTGCTTTTAAATGAGTTGGTTAGCAATTGCCAGAAGGTCATGAGTTCGAGTTATGAGAGCATCATCGTGAGGAAAAGATTGTTGGGCTTGGAGTGCCCCATAAATTTAATTACACAATGCCACTCTCAACCGTTCAAAAAATTAGACTTGTAGTTAGTGGTGTCAAACGGGCTGGGTCGGCACAGGCACGACACGAGCACGGCACGCCAGAGGCACGGTAAAAACCTGGCACGGCACGGAATGACAGGGTATAAGTTGGCACGTGGCACGGCACGAGCACGGATTTGAGCGGGCACGACACAGTATAAGGCGGCACGTGGCACGGCACGTCACGGTCTTCTACGGGCACGACACGAAGTCAACGGGGCACGAGGCATGGCACGACACAGATTTATTCTAGCACGGCACGGCACAAGCACGGGCACTAGCCCGGGCACGAGCACGGAAATTGGCACGACACGACACGACACGGAAGTAGGACAAGCATGGCACGGCACGGGCACGTTGCAGCACGTTGGCACGGCTCTAGCAAGGCACGTTGGCACGTCACAACATGGGCACGACAAGAGGCAAAAAAAAAATGTTAAATACTTTATTTCTATCATTGTATGTATTTTTTGATAATCCAAAAAAAGGAAGAATTAATTTTTTGTTGTTTTAGTGAATTATATATTTAGATCAACTGATCAAGTTAATAAAAATTGAAGTCAAGACATGAACAAAAAAATTAACAAAAAAAAAAAGAAACAAAAGGGAAAAATAAGTTACAATTTTGCATTTTATTTTATTTTATTTTGAGAGAGAGAGAGAGAGAGAGAGAGAGAGAGAGAGAGAGAGAGAGAGAGAGAGAGTGAGTGAGTGAGTTTGGACAACAAAAAATAAATAAGTTTTTAAAACATTTTATATGATTAATAAATTTTAAATCAAAATTCAAACATGAAAAAAAATGTTTACCGGCATCGGCATTATACCGCACGTTCCCAAATATTACATATTTACATATACTGATATTATACATTTATACTCATATACATTGCCAGATTGCCTTTTATGAGTTTATCTAATAAAGATTTTGAAAAAAAAATATTAATTTGTTTTTGTGAAAAATTTAAAAAATAAATAAATAATCTATGTTTTTTTAAGTAAGTCATGACTCATGAATAACAAAATAAAAAAATAAAAAAATAAAAAAAATAAAAAAATAAAAAAATAAAAAATAAAAAAATAAAAAAAAAAAAAAAAAAATAAATAAAATAAATAAATAAAAATAAATAAAAAATAAAAAATAATAAAAAAATAAAGAATTTTTTTTTTTTAGAGAGAGAGATAGTTAAACATAAAAAGTTACAAATTGTTTTTATAAATAAAATGATAGAAATTCAAATTATAGGAATTAAATTCTTTTATTAAATTATAAAAGACTCACAATAATAGACCTCCACTTTTCGGACCAAATTTCGACGATCGGAACCGTTAGATGTGTTTAAAACATGTTTTCAATGTCCTATGCAAGGATTTGGAAAAAAATAGTGCTCGGAAGGGCTTGATCGGAGTAGGTTTTCGTAAAACTACTTTACGAAAATCTTGTCTGATCAACCCTTCTGGCTAAATTTTTTTCCCAAATCCTTGCATAGGACCTTAAAAACACGTTCTAAACACATCTAACGGTTCTGATTTTGAAAAAATTGATTAGGTGGCGTTGAAGTGGTGCGTTATAGTACTGAAATTCCACGAAATGCACTAAATGTGTTCTGATCGTGTGGTTGCCGATATCAGATGATCATTGATTTGGGCGAGAATGATAAAATCGATAAGATATTAAATCGTAACGGTTTAGATCGAATATTCGAAAAAACGAGTGTGCACCTACCTTTCAATTCTATACATTGAACTTACTTCTATATGAACCAAGTTACTATGTTATAATATAATGTACGATAGCCACACAATCGCAATACAACTATGACGATCCACACCGTTCACTTTGTTTGTCTTGATGTTTTAATGACTCTCGCCAATTTTTGCGTCTATCGGATTTTGAAAGGTCCTTCATCGGAACACAATTACGATGATCTTCACCGTTTATTACAAAAAAATGGCTTTTGGCTCCCACGTTTTGGTCACGCGTGACTAATCTGAACTGTTAAATATGTTCAACATAATGTTTTGTATGGCTTTGCAAAAAAACCAGGTCGATTGGATATGCGCAACTCGTCGATCCAAGCTATGCACATCCAATTGATTTAAAAAATTGCAATTTTGGATGTACCAGTTACGAATATCCAATTGTTCTGATTTTTTGCAAGGTCGTACAAAACGTTATTTTTAAATTATTTAACGGTTCGGATTATTCACGAGAGATCAAAAAGTGGGAACCAAAGTGTCATTTTCTGTGCCCTAATCTGTTACCGGTAGCCCTAGATTTTAGGGGTATAAATACCCTATTATATATTACTGCAGCCACAGTCATTGCAACCCTAATCTCTCTCTCTCTCTCTCTCTCTCTCGAACGGTCCTCTGATCCACCACCGATCCACCACCATCCACCACCACACCACCAGTCCACCACCGATCGACCACCATCCACGACCACACCACCAGTCCATCACCGATCGACCACCATCCACCACCGATCAACCACCATCCACGACCACAACACCAGTCCACCACCGATCGACCACCATCCACCACCACACCACCAGTCCACCACCGTTTGTGGCTAGGGTTTGTGGCTAGGGTTTGTGTGTGTGTGTAAGACTCTCCACCACTATGTTCAACCGAAGGGTAAGACTGTGTGTGTGTGTGTGTGTGTGTGTGTGTGTGTGTGTTGGGTTTGTTCATTTTTTCCACCATTGATTTGATTTGATCTGTGTTTGGATTTCCGTAGATCAGTAGATGGATGTGAGTAATTTTGATTTTGGAGTGGGGGATCCTAACCCCCACTCTGAGTCTTCTGATGATGAACATGGTGGAAACCATGTCCATGTTCATGTTGCAACACAGGGACATGGTTTGGAGTCTGTTAGTGAAACTGTCTCCGCTGGAAGAGGACCTTCGGGTTCTACTCCGATTACAGCTTCGACTCCTACAAATTCAACGGTTAATGGTTCAAAAAGGAAACGCACATCTTGGGTATGGCAACATTTCTCTATAAATAAAAACTACAAAGATGAAAATGGTATTGATTTAGGGCCTAAGGCAATATGCAATTATTGTGGCGTAGTATATACATGCAAAAGTTTAAACGATGTAGGGCAGCATGGTAGGCACATTTGCGCTAAACATCTAGAAAAAATTGTGCATTTGAGTGGTGAATCTGATAGTAGTATGCAAAATTTTGTTTATACAAAAGAAAAAATGAGAGATGGACTGGCCCATTACGTAGCATCAGCAGAACAACCATTTACGTTTGGTGATGCTATTAGATTTGGAAATTTTATTAAAACTTGCTTTTATCCTCCATTTTCTAAAGTTTCTCGAAATACAACCCGTAGTGATACGAAGAAAGCGTATTTTGAAGTTAGAAAATATTTGATTTCTGAACTTGCTGGAATTGGTGCAATCTCTTTTACTTCTAATATGTGGTCTGGTATAAATAATCGTGGTTATATGTGTGTGGCTGCTCATTATATAGACTCTACATGGACTTTGCGAAAAAAAATTATTATTTTCCGTTTAGTGGATTTCCTCATGATGCTGATCAGATTTTTGAAAGTGTTATGACTGTTTTAAAGGATTATGAAGTTGTTGATAAAGTTTTTAGCCTTACTTTAGACAATGCCTCTGCTAATACTGTTGCATTGCCATTGTTTAGAAGAAGTTTGAGTCCTGCATATTTTGGTGACTTATTGCATGTTCGATGTGTGTGCCATGCCATTAACTTAGTTGTGCAAGATGGTTTGAAACATATAGCACCGCATATTTCAAAAATTCGAACTGCTATTCTTTTTATTGGTACTTCCTCATCTAGGCAACAAGAATTTGATAAATTGTGTGCTACATGTTATAATTTGAAGTCCAAACAAATGAATTCTGATGTTCCTACTCGTTGGAATTCGACCTATCTTATGTTAAAGTCTTGTAAGAAATATAGTGATGCAATATCTGCTTTTGTTAACCAGAGGTATCGTGGTGCTCCTTTAACTCCAGTTGATTGGAATATTGCTTTCGAGTTCATGAAATTTTTGAAAGTGTTTTATGTTGCTACCTTAACTTGTTCGGATGTTCGTTATCCTACCTCTTCTATTGTGCTTAATCATCTTTACAATATTAGTCTAAATTTGCGTAATCATAGGGCACAACCAAATTTTGTAAATGCTTGTATAGATATGAAAGTAAAATTGAGAAAATATTATGAGGACATGCCATCATTATTTATGTTAGCTGCAGTAATGGACCCTAGGATTAAGGTAGCTGGTGTTTGTGTGCTTTTAAGAGAGGTTGGTACCAATTTAGGGATTAATACTTTACCTTCTTCTGATGTTGTGACTCATTTATTGAATGCATTGTATGCTAGATATGAAGCTAAGTTTGGTTCAATTGCTACATGTACCGTTTCTTCTTTGACTTCTTCTACAAGTAATGATGCATCTTGGTCTTTGCTCAGTTCAAGTTTAGGATTAGGAAATAGCTCTGTAACTTCACGCACAGAACTTCTTAAATATTTGGATCTAGAATCTGTTAGCGCGAATGACATGATTAATTTTGATATCTTAGTATGGTGGAAATCTCATCAAACGACTTATCCCATTCTTTCAATCATGGCACGTGATCTACTAACAGCTCATGTGTCTTCAGTGGCCTCCGAATCTGCTTTTAGTGCAGGTAAAAGAGTGTTGGATGAGAAGAGGAGCAGACTAGCTTCAGATATTTTGGATTGTCTCATGTGCTTGAAAGATTGGGAGGATGTACGCCTTGGAATTGAAAAAGGCTCAGGTAAAGAAGAATTTAGAGGTTATTTTGCAGACTCTGATATAGATAGTGATTAGCCTAATATTCATTAATTATGCGGGGCTTGTGTCTGTGGCTTATTCATTTCAGTAAGTGGACTGAAGTAGGTTGGCAACTTATGGCAACATGATGTTGCCACCACTTCAGTTATGACGTGTGTGTGTGTGTGTGTGAAGAAACAAGTGTAGCAAACAGTTTGTGACTCTGTGTGGGTTTGACAACTTGTGGCAACATGATGTTGCCCCCACTTCAGTGTGTGTCTGTGTGTGGGTTTGACAACTTGTGGCAACATGATGTTGCCCCCACTTCAGTTGTGTGACTGTGTGTGGGTTTGACAACTTATGACAACATGATGTTTGCCCCCACTTCAGTTGTGTGTGTGTATGTGTGTGTGTGTGTGTGTCTTTCTCTCTCTCTCTCTCTTCCTTTTAGTCTGAAATGAATAAGCCACAGACACAACCCCTTATCTCCATGTTCAAACTTAAAATAACACATGAATTGTGATTTGTAACTTATGATGGTCTTAAATGGCAAAGATACAAATTGAACAACAGGGGTCTTAGGTGACCGAGAGCTTCATATTGTTATTGTGTTATCTGTCTCCAATGAAAGGAGGCATTCCTTGGATTTTCTTATTATTGTTTGCTCTATTTTGTCTCCAATGGAAGGAGGCATTCCTTGGATGTTTCTTATAATTGTCTGCTCTGTTAAGTTATTCTGTCTCCAATGGAAGGAGGCATTCCATGGCTGTGTACATTTCTGGAATTCTTGTATGTATTAATAGGTTAATAGCTTTCAATTTTGTGTACATTTGTGGAATTCTTGTATGTATTAATAGGTTAATAGCTTTCAATTTTTTTTATGTAACTTGTAAGTTGTAATAGGTTAAATGGTTAATAGCTTTCAATTTTTTTTAATTATGTAACATGTAATTTTTTTCAATTATGTAAGTTGAAAATTGATGGCACATTGGCACGGCATGATTTTAAAAAGCACGGCACGACACACGATTTAGTAAACGGGCCGGCACGGCACGACACGATTCAAAAAGCACGACACCAAAGTAAACGGGCCAGCACAGCACGACACGATTCAAAATAACACGACACGACACGACACCATTAAAAAGGCACGCCACGATACTGCACGACAATAAAAAAACACGGCACGACACAACACGATTTAGTCAACGGCACGACACGGCACGGAACGACACGCCACGACTTTAAAACGGCACGACCCGACACGGTAAAGTAAATTGGCATGGCATGACACGGCACGAACACGGTATGTCACGGCACGCCGCAACACGATAAAGTAAACGGACACGGCACAACACGACACGAAGCATGGTAGGCATGTAAGTTGAGTGACACGGCAATCACGTTTGACACCCCTACTTGCAGATGCGTTGTTAAATGTCATACTTTAATTGAAAACAATTCTAACACCAATCGGTTGGTTTTAGGAGAGACATTGAAAAACAGTCCGACAAGTACCTTGATATCGGTCGCATCTTCGTCCCTGAGATTTTACCCTGTCAAACCCTCAAGCCCTAGACAGCGATCTGTTAAAAAAGAACAAAAATTACACCGCGAGGTTTTGTGAGAAGGCAAATCAACGTGTTGTTCTCAAAGCAAGCTTGGAACACGAGCCTCATCTTCTTCAATGGCCTCGTCCAAGAGAAGTAGTAATCACAAAGAGAAGATAATTCGCCGCAAGTATGTTCTTTCTCTTTATCTAGTCTTCTGTTGGTTGCACTTTTTGCTCTATCCCACTAGTTTTCTATTCCAATGCTAATAATCGCGCTTGTAATTCCTCGTTCTGGAATTTCTCAGCATCGTTTACATTTAATTAGCCATAAAATTTGAGTCTTCAAATTATATTTTTGTTCTAATTTTCAGTAGTATGTTCTGAGGATCTGGAATTCTATCACTCAGGTTGGTTCTGGAAGTGTTTTGTCTTTTATTCGTTCTGCAAGTGAAAATGGCCAGACAATGGTTGTAATTGGCGCGTAGTAGTTTTAGGACTGAAAAAGGTATTTTTGTGCAGGGAGGAACAACCAGTAGAACCGGAGCTACCAAAATACAGAGACAGAGCTAAAGAACGTAGAGAAGATCAGAATCCAGATTATGAAGCTTCTGAATTGGGATCTTTTCATGCTGTGGCTCCTCCTGGGACAGTGGATCTTCTGTCAGATACCAACTTCCAAAACTCTTCTTTTTTTCTCCGGATCAAAGTTACTCTATCGATCACCTATTTTTCAGGAGCTATATATTCTTATCATTATTGTTCTAATAATCTGTAGTGCTGCTGATGCCCACAAGCTATCAATTGAGAAGAGCAAGTATCTTGGAGGTAAATGCCAGAGTCTTTTGATTACCACTAAGTTGCTTGTGTTTTTTAAATAATACCTACTGGTCACTGTGCACATGGATTTTGTATCTTAAGTCAAAGTGTCCTCTTTAAAGACCGGGAACTTTATTAGGGATACAAACTCATCATTCTTCAAGTTCAGTAATCCTAAATTTTTTTCGACTGTTGGTCTTAGATTAATTTAGCCTGTCCTCGGGAAGGGGTCAAATATGAATGCCAAACCTTTAGTTCTCAGATGGTTAAAACAAGGAAAGAGGATGTTGTTATGACCAAAACATGCAAATATTAGCCAGCAAGGCTGCAACTACTTAACCAAACAGAGCAATCTGCCTGCACCTGGAGCACCTAGACGTGAACATGTTTCTTCCTGTTTGGTCATGTCCCCTGGGGCTCAGTTCAATGTCCGGTTTAACAATCAAAGTCCATTTACTCAAACTTTGTGGTTCTAATGCACTCTTTAATTTGTATCTTTTAGTGTGCCTGATAAGTAATCAAAACTTGTTTTCCGCTGCCTTTTCCTCCGTTGAATCTTTTGTTTTGGCGCGGTCAATGTACCTCAGGTGATGTGGAACACACCCATTTGGTTAAAGGCTTGGATTATGCTTTGCTTAACAAAGTGAGAAGTGAGATTGATAAGAAACCAGATGCTGGAGATGATGATGATGGCAAGTCTAGGTATGTAAGTTCAGGTTAACAGCTTAGCTTTAACATGCTGTGTTTGTTTGGTTTTGCAATTTTTTTCCCTGTCTTTTGTATTTTGTTATTTTTGTTTAGAGCCAAACATAAAAATCTAAAATTGGATGCAAATGATATACCTAGATTACATATGTAACTTGATTGTTTATCAATAAGATTCTGGCTGTCAAAACTTCATTTCAAATGTTAGTTGCTTTTTTTTCGTTGCACATGTGCAGTAGACTTTTTTAAAGAATTGTGAGCTACTTAATGATTGAGGTTAAATAGTTGAAACTCAAAGTATCTCACCCTCGTTCACTTGTATTGCTTTTAGTTTTAGCTGAACAAACGTATCAGAACAATAGCATAAATAGTATTGATGCTCTCTCTCTCTCTTCATGACAGAGCACCCAAGGAAGACCAGCCAGTGTCATTTCGTACTGCAACTGCAAAGGTAGTTTACTTGTAAGGAATTTTACGGCGATCAGCTACATTGGAGAAACATACACACGTGTTTAATTATTTTATTTAGAAAAGACACTGTCATGTTGGATCTTATTTTGCTGTTGCAGTCAGTCTATCAATGGATAGTGAAGCCTCAAACAGTGGTCAAGTCAAATGAGATGTTCCTCCCAGGCCGGATGGCTTTTATTTTCAACATGGTTGGTTCTTTACTCTCTGTTGATATAAACAATAGCTCTCTCCTGTATATTTCAATCAATTCCTGATTGTTACTGACCTAGATTCCCTTTAGAAAAGAGAAATCAGTTGAGCTGTATGTAAAACTAGAATATTCCATTTCAGTGACTTTGACACAGATATTGTTGTTGGTCCAGACAAATGCATGATTATTTAGGGAGGCAGGAGGCCTTTCAAGTGCCTGGGGTTGGAAAATCATATGTTTGCTTGCCAAGTCCAATTTTCTTTGTGTCTATCCACCTCCCCCACTCCTTCAAGTGCCTGTCTCAGTTATGATGTCTGGCATAGTTTGTACTTGTTCTCATGCGGGGCTGTAGTTATCACGGTTAGGGACAGTGGGGACACAGTCATTCAATAAACTACGATGATTCACGTCCCAACTCCCAATCAATTGGAGTCCGCTACATAATCCTTTTTTCCATTCAACTTGTCAATAGGCTATATGTTCAGCTAAATTTTACAAATCCATACTGTCAGAAAATTGTTTGGGTGGTCTAATAGTTCATTTGGATTACAATCACCCTTTCTATTTTTATGCTGTCATACCTTCTTGGATTTTATGGCATGGAGACCAGGTGGTTTAATTTGGGATGACTTCAGTGTGGTTCAACGCAGAAGTGCGTCTTGCATTTGTTTTGTGTATGAGAGGTTGTAATCCTCGGATAATTTAGACAATAGTCTTTGTTGTGCTTGAACTCATGCACAATAGGTCCAACCCAATTACCCAAATATGTTGGTCAAAGTACATGTTGCAACAAATCTTGCTGAATCTATCTGAACCATTTCTGAATTGCACTATTCAAGTTTAGTGTATGATTCATGTGATTTGGTATTTTAATAACCTCACAAGCTCTTTTTTTATAGATAATTTTTTCTTCTTATTGATTTGCGAAAGACTTCCTATAGCCTTTAAGCTTCAAATATTGTAGCACTTCCACATCCTCTATGTTGTAGGAGATCTATAGTGCTCTCATGTAGGAGAAGAAAAACTGGATTTTTAACTTATTTACCCCCTTGAATGTTTATTTCGTATACTACGACTTTTCCCCCCAGAACATTGCTTTCTTTCAAGTGAGCCATTGCATGCAGGCTTACATTAATACACACAGAGCTTAGACCTGCACCTCTCGACTTGTAGGGAAGCACAAGACCTACTTGACCACTTATCACCAATCACAAGTTTGCACCATTATGTATCTTGCGATTCGGACTAACCAAAAATATTATGCATGTCTGAATTTATGTCTGTTAGATAGCTTGATGTACATTGTTGGGCCTATTTCCCAAGAACTTAAGTTTTTGGGACTACTTGTAACTCAACTGTGGGGATTGCTTCTCCGATATGCCCTCTTTGGACCTTTTGGAATGGGTTGGGGAGTTAGGAGTTAGAGAGATGGCTGAACCTCACCTAAGAGCTAATGAGATCGCCTGAGAAGATGACCTGCATGTGTAACACCCGTGTTAGTGCCTAGCCCGGATGGTGGTGGTCCGGGGAGGCACTCAGACAGTCTAGTAAGTGGTCGGAAATGAGGAAAGTGACCGGAAATATAGAGAGAAGGTGTGAATTTTTAGAGAGAGAGTGGAGAGAAGGATCCCAAATTAAATGATCAAGTCTCCCTTTTATCGGCAAAGGGAGACTTGCTCACTAAGTCACCCCTGTCCCTCACGCGTGTTGTTCGTACCTGACGTAGCACGCGGGCAAGTCATGAGTGCCTCGGGCATCCTCGCCGCTTCAGTTGACGTCATACCCTGACACGTCCGATAAGTCAACAAATCTGGGGATACTCCCCGGTTCGTCACATGGTTTGTTAGACGCCACATGCACGCCGTCCAGATGCCGCCTGACACCACGTCAATTACATTTGTCACCAGTCACATCAATCCAGGACCTCTTTGGCAAAAGCTTCTATAGCCCCACCCGTTTGGCATTACAAGAGACATCCTGGATCCTCCGGCTCTACACTTGACGAGTTTCCATCGAAGCCCACCGGCTCTGCGCTTGAAGAGTTTCCACCGAAGCCCACCGGCTCGGCATAAACAAGGAATCCTGAACCCAACGGCTCGGTGATGTTCAGGGCCCCACCGACGCCCACCGGCTCAGCGGATATCCCTGTCATGACCTTGCTATCTTTTGTCCGCGAGTAACGTGGCCATTCTTGGGCAAAGGTTGCTTCAGCTAGCTTGGCAACAATGAGCTGTGGCTCACGACCCTTCGCTATTTTGCGCCAGTTCATCCCGAGGGATGGCAGTAGTCAAAGGCTGTACCTACTGACCCATCGTGACCCTCGGCCACTACATTAACCTTGGGTTCAAGTCTCTCTATTTGCATTTGTTCTCGGTTGCATTCTGCTTCTCCCCTTCGTATTTTGTTTCACTCTATCTATGAAATTTGCATCTCCACGTGTAAGACGGGATTGCGTGTGAGGTAGGGTGTTAGCTAGCTTGATATACATTGTTGGGTCCATTTCATAATAGCTTAAGCTTTTGGGACTACTGGTAACTTAACAGTTTCTACCTTAGTGCTTTTGAATCTCATGATTCACTAGAGAAAAATTTTCTATTCGCACTTTGCATTGGGAGTTAACTATGTTGCTAGATAGTACTGTGTATTCTTTTTTCTATTACGACTGCCATTGTGAGTTTACTTTTTTCCCACCCATTGTATTGTTGTTAATGTAGTTGGGGTTAAGCTGCTAAGTGTCAATCGCATGGCTGAGCCTTGGCATACCATATGATTGTTTTTAGGAGGACTGAACTTAAGGTTGATCAACATGCAAATTGTCGTTAAGTAGTATATGTATTGGTTATTTCAATGGGAATGATCATTACGGGTCATGGACTGCATTTCAATGGGAATGATCATAAGTAGTATATGTATTGGGCTTAGGCTGATAGAGTGGTATATGCCAAATTGCCAACCATGGGGTTGAAAATGGGCTGGTATAGCTGATTTTTTCATCCAAATCACAGTAATGTTACAACAAAGGTGTTATGATAGACATGGTTGTCTTTCTCTAATTACTGTCAAGTTAGTTGCTTTGATTTATAATTGATATTGGGGAAGAATTGTGGACTTTGAACAGTAAGATATGTCTTGATAGAAAAAATATTACTTCTAATCTAAATGCTTGTTCATGTATGTTAGGAGGGTGGGTTCTCCCACGATATTCCGACCACTCTGCATAGAAGTAAAGCTGACTGCCCAGTCCCGGAGGTTTGTATTTGTTTGGTTTCCTCTTACTGCGAATTTATGTAGATGTTGTGCCTTTTAGTTAGTTTTGATCATTTCATTTATTGCAGGAAATGGTTACCGTCAGTGTTGATGGTTCTGTGCTAGATCGGATTGCTAAAATTATGTCATATCTCCGTCTTGGATCATCTGGGAAGGTTCTCAAGAAAAAGAAGAAAGAAAAAGAAGTGAAAGGTATACTCTTTTCTTTAGCAAACACTTGTTGGCAACTGTCATTTGGTTCATAGTTTCGCTTAATTCACCAAGCAACTATTTGAATCCAAATTTGCGAGGCATTTGAGGACAATTTCAGCCCATGCTGTAAATCATGATGGAGTCATTAAACTCTGGTGTTAAGTTATTTGTGAGAATGTAGCTAATTTGATTAGCATGAATATAACTGCACTTGGCAATTTCGTATGTGGAACGACCAGGATCATCAAGTACCTCGGAAGAGAATAATAATAAAAAAATAATGTTACAGACTTTGTTGTTTATTCCCAAAAAAGGGTTTAACAAAGTCATTAAAACTACTAGGTCTAAGCTTTACCTTCGCTCTGAAGCCATCCGGAAAATTAAATTATCGGGAAATATAATACAAGAAGAATAGAAATTCTAAAAAATAAAGGAGACAAACCAACGATGGTCACGGAGTCAAATAACATTGTCCTTATAACAGGTCCTCATCCACGGCCCTCTTCAGTATATGATCAGTGACCAGCCTGAAGAAGCCCGTTTGTCTTCTTTTGGCTCTTGACCCAGTTATGGGAAAATGCTAATATATCAAACAGTTCCGTGCCATGGAGCCACCATAATATAGTTAACACACAACGAAACCATAAAAAGTTCATCAAGTCCAACCTGTACTACTGCGTAATCAAAAGGAATACAAAACGGGATTAACAAAGAAATACTCTGGAGATTTGTAGCGCATAATATACTTCAAGTTTACCTCAAGTCGCAATGAGAACTGGCAAATCTAGATTGTTTCAACTGGTTATTCTCAGCACTGAGCTCGCTCACTAATCTCTCCCTTACCTTTGTTCTCTTCAAAATTGTATACCAGTGAAAATAAAAAAAGCAATCTGATCATATATTTATAGATACCAATCCCTACAAATCCCTTAGAAAATAGGTTTTGCCCAATCATCTCTCTCTCTCTCTCTCTCTCTCTCTCTCTCTCTCTCTCTCTCTCTCTCGTTTTATGTCTTATCTCTTGGTACAACCTAGCTCCTTACTCACTCTAGGGTGCTAGCAAATCCTGTGAACAATGTCCAATTATTTGTCCTTAACTTATGCTCTAATACAAAAGTCTACATGCACAAATATATCTTGTGTAGTACTTAACAGTAAGAGATGATTTACAAAACTATGACATCAACAATGCAAAATCACATTTTAACAGTCATTGGAAAATATCTCAAATGCAACTAAATATCTTCCTAAATGTAAATGCTAAGGTGAGTCAGTTAAATTCTTCTCAAAGGCAAGTATTCCATAGGATGTATGTGGCTGTAATGCTTCCATGTCAGCCACTTTATTCCAGATCGGGTTTTTTGCTTTCCCAGGGAGATCGAGTGGATTCTTCCATGCGTGCTATTATGTTTTCCGTATGCATTTATTTCTCTGGGGTTGCTATATGATTCTGGTTTCATAATGAGGGTAGTGTGTATTTTCCCTGACCTCTGCAGTTTCCTTCTGTGTCAAAATTATACAGGGAAGATAGCAGCTATTGGCAGTGAATATGATGAGGATGTGAGAATGCCAAAGCCTGATGGTGAACTTTCTAAGTATAAAATTGATAGAGAAAAGCTCCCTCCTCCACCTCCGCCGCCTCTGAAAAAGGGTCACCCAGATTCAAAAGAGAAGCAAGGCCCTGCTGTTCCCAGAGCTGAAGAAGATGACATATTTGTGGGGGATGGCGTTGATTATTCTATTCCCAGTAAAGATATGAGCCAAAGCCCTGTTTCAGAAGACATGGAAGAATCTCCTCGAAATAAGGAAAAGATTTCCTATTTTAATGAACCTGCTTATGGTCCAGTCCCACCATCTGAGCCTTCCCATGATTGGCAACAAATGGTAAGTTGATTTTTAGCATGCTATCGGGTGCAATCTTGCTTTGAAGGTAGAAACTGTTTGTCTTGTTTTAGTATCTGTATAAGCGAAAATGTGAGAAGTAACAGAAGCTACTTAAGTGCTTGGTGAGCTACCCCCAGTGATTTCTCAAAATTTTCTTTTCTCTTCACTACCTTTTACCTCTTTGTTTAGGGTGGATATGATCCTATGCAAGGACAGGCCTTGAATGGTGGCTACCAGGGAGAGTGGCATGATTATCAATATGCTGACCAGCTGGCTTATCCTGAGCAATACCTCCAGCAGAACATTGAGAATTATGATGTGCAAACCGGTTTAAACATCCAACAGGACCCACGCCTCATGACTCAAGAAGAGAAGGATCGGGGTTTGGGGTCAGTGTTCAAGCGTGATGATCATAGGCTTCAGCAACTGAGAGAGAGGGATTCCCGGGAGAAGGATCCCAACTTCATATCTGACAGTTATTCTGAATGCTATCCTGGGTATCAAGAGTACAATCGTGAGGTTGTGGACAGTGATGATGAAGCTGATTTGTCAAAAATGGATATGGGTGGACGGGTAGGTGATCTTTTGTATTCTTTAATTGTTTATCTACTCATTGATGCTGTTTTCAAAATGAGTTTCACTTTTGTGGTTTCACATGAAAAAGCATATGGCTCACCAGTCTTGTCATCCTCTTTTCACTTTAAGATGATGCATTTGCTTTGAATAATAAGAAGCTAGTGTACAGACCTTTTTTCCTGTGATTATCCACCCAATCAAAAACCTCTCTGTAGTGGTCCATAACATTATTGAGGCCATTTAAATCAGTGTTCTAAAAGAAGGTCTAGAAGACCGAGTACTCGCCGCCTAGGCGCTAGAAGGACCCTTGCCGACTAGCCCGACTAGACTGATTATCCCGAGTATCCCGACTAATTGCCCGACTAGGCGCCGAGTACTCGGCCCTGGAAGCTAGAAGGTGCCCGGCCGCCCTGGGAGCGCCTAGCGAGTTTTAGAACCTTGCATTTAATTGGTGGTTGCATAGAGGTGATTGATATGGTCAAAGTAAAATGGTTGCTGTAGGCAAAAGGTCGACTTCATCGATGGGATTTTGAGACTGAAGAGGAATGGGCAAAATACAATGAGCAGAAGGAAGCAATGCCCAAGGCTGCATTCCAGTTTGGCGTGAAGATGCAAGATGGTCGAAAGACGCGAAAACAAAATAAAGACCAGAAGCTCACGAATGAGCTGCACAAGATTAATAAGATACTCACGAGAAAGAAGATGGAGAAGGAGACAGGCGAGATAGATGATGGGGGTGTCTACGATGATGAATCACATCCTGGGAAGAAGATTCGAATTTAGGAGTTCAGTGACTATTTCATTGTACCAAACTATTTCCCTTGCGTATTTGAAAGGTGGTGGTGCATTCAATCTTGATGCACAAACATTGCAGTGTCTTTCTTTCCTTTTTTCCCCCTCTCGTGGTACTATGTTAATTATATGAACTCCTGGAAATGATGGTGCTTCTTTTAAAGAAATTAGTTTAAGGATGCCCTAATGATGGCTTTAACAGCTCGTCGCGTTTTTAGTGTATGATTCGAAAGGCTCCTCGATCGCGTTGCTCCCACATGCTTGCTTTTGAAGATCTTATTTCTGCATTTTCTGAGTCTTCCTTTTTGCCTTGATAAATCGTGAAAAATATAAGAACTTGCGTTTGCCTTTTGAAGTTGAAAAAGAGAGAAATTTGACAATTTCTTGGAAAATTTATTGAATAGTTTGTTCCACAAAATTGACTTAAACTCAAAACTGATTTATGAGACCTATTACTCTAACTTAACCTAATTTTTTACTTAACTCGGTTTCTGGAATAAGCACGTAAGCAAAGTCAAAATTAGAACGGGGCCGTTCCTCAACAACTGACTTAAGCCAAAGTGGTTTCAACACTTCAAGTCAGTAAGCTAAAGACAGGTTGTTGTATTCACTTTAGAAAAATTGTTTGGAATACTTTAGGAAAATTGTTTTGAATGACCCGACGTAAGAATGTCATTTCATATTCTCACTCAATCCGAGTTTGGAAAAACTGCTTGGAACGACCTTAGTAAGAATGTGTGCTCCCTTTGCGGACAACCTGTCTTTGTGCGTTTTTGCAAACATTAAGTAAGGTGTTGTAGAACGGGAGCAAATACTCCTCTTTTTTATTTTTTATTATACTTTTCTCCCTACTTGCATCTTTTCTCAACTATATTTCAATTAAATCCCATCTTCTCCATTCGATTAATTTGTTTTGTTAATTTATATAAATCATAAATAAGATGCAAAATAACTACACAATTGTGGATTCCCAAACTGTCAATCTCATGAGACCACATGTATACCCGTCATATTATTATTATTATTATTATTATTATTATTATTATTATTATTATTATTATTATTATTATTATTATTATTATTATTATTATTATTATTATTATTATTATTATTACTTAAAAGAAAAGATTAAAGCATGAAACTAGACAAACAACTTCTAAGACTTGACAATTGATCCCATGATCATGAGATAGTACTTTTATTTCTGATCACATATTGTGAGATGGTACTCTTCTTTTTTTTTTTTGCAAAAGGGTGGGACGGGTAACCAGCTTAACAACTTCCTTGGGCACCATAGTATTATCTAGGTACTAAATGGATGAGGGGCTCCCTCTAAGCTAATCTTGCAATTGACGGGACTTGAACCTGGATGGATTAGTCCTGCTAGAGGTACAACATTTTAGCGTAATGTTAATGCCAAAACTATAGTGCATAAAATACTTGTACAATGTATAGGGTACAAGGCTTTTATGCAAAATAGTTTTGGCATCAACAAAAATGGTTTTGACATAACACTACCCCCAAAAATGTATAGCGCCATTTTAACATCGGTAAGGCCTCGGTCGATAATTTACCCATCATTTGAGGGTCTCACGAAAGCGGTGTACATTTAGTGTACACTAAAATGTTGTACTCATAATTTTAATGTTTTTTTTTTAATTGCGTGAGAGAGTACTTTGTAGCGTGAGATTTGAATTTGTTTTAAAGTCTTGACAATTCTCAGAATAATCTAACTCGTTCACCCAATAAAATTTTCTCTTTGAAGCCATCCTATACAAATAAAAAGGTTATGATTCCATCCTAGTGGTTTTGAATAGTTATGATTCCATCCTGACTTTTAAATAATACCCGAAAAGCCCTTACATTTTGTTTTTGCCTTATTAAGAGATTTTATTAGTACAGATTTTATTAGGAGTTTTTGAAAAATTATAGTCCTGAAAACCATCCCACAAAACTTCCAAACTTTTAATACTTCAACATACCATTTATTTCGGATAGTTTCAAAACCTTTTCTCCTTCTTTTTTGGGTAGACGGTTATGGAATTCTTTTCATCCCAAAAACCATCCCAAAAACCATCCCTACCCAAATCTCCTAGCTTCACGGTGAAATACTCCCATTTCCCAAATCTCCTCATCCATCCCGAAACCCATCCCCTACCCAAATCCCTAAATTTACGGTGAAATATTCACATTACCCATATCCTTCCATTCCACCATCCCACCACCTACGATTTTCGGAAACCCACCCATCCCATTAGTCTGATTTGGAACGACGACGGCAAAGATCCCTAAAGCGGAGGCGACGCGGTGGAGGATGAGGAATTGATTGACGATTTCGTCACTAGAGTAAACGTCTAACTAGTTAACGACGAAGGCATTCTGGCAATGGCTAGTAAGTTCTTTTCCCCAAAGCTTCAATCGTCCGTCTTTTTTGCCATGTTGTAATGACATTCATCTTCATTCAAAACGGTTTAGAGTTTGGAATGTGGTATGGGTTTCATGCAATCGATTGAATGTTGAGAATTTTGTAGGGTTTCTCAAGGTAAACAAGGAATAGGATAAATGTGTATGGGTTGAACCCCATTTTGATGGAATATGGAAATCAAAATTGGGGTTTCTGACAAGTTAGTAATGGTCTAACAACATACCATGTTTTGATGTCAGTGGAAAAATAGAATGGTTATGGAAGTTGTGAGATCATGGATTACTAGTTTACCATTTGTATGTGTATTGAAGGTTTGGATACGGTGAACCATTGAACCGTGTCCACTGTCCAAAGAAGCGCTTATTAGAAATTAGAAGATTTGTATTAAATGATTTACTCTTTTGTGGTAAAAACATGGAATACTCTTTGTTTCCCTAAAAAATGATGAATCTGTGAACCATGTTTTCAATGTATATTTTTGCATATTTTCGTCCCACATGAAAGCATGGATAATCGAAGTTCCATGGTTTGAGTATTGGAAAGTTAAAAATGGTGATTCATTGAACCAGTTTTTACTGATTTAAAAAGATTTAAGTACCATATAGCAGTTGAAAATGATAAAGTAATAAACCTACACTGAAATTGGATTATTGATTTACCGTTGTGTGTTGGTTTGAAATTATGATATATTGATTCTGAAATTTCAGTGTACAGTGTAGTGGTCTTAGTGATGAGCTGCACTCCTGGAAACCTCAACAACATATGGGTCATGCCGAAAATGCAATTGAAGCCGACAAAGCGGACAAAAAGACAACACGTACGCATAAGAAGAAATGAAGATTTGTGGTGCCTCTATCAATATAACCCTTATGGAACTTTTAATGTTTTTTTGTTAAGGGTAGCTTTATGTTCTAGTTTAACATTATATGAGTTGGTGGAATCAAGTTAGTGAAGGATGGTTGTTCACTTTTTTGAAGATGGTAGTTATTCCCATATTTAGTGTTGAGGATGCTTTTGCTTTTCTAGTATGCTACATGGAATATACAGAAAACATGATGTAGTTATTTACCATGACCATTGGTTTCAAAAGGCCATTTTTGACAGAGACTAGTTATACAGATAATATGGTAATGAAGTAAACCATGTTTTCTTTACCCAGTTAATAGTTGATCATGGTGTATTGTTTTACCATGTATACTCTATTCTTTGTTTCAAATGGACATTTTTGACATATTCTTGTTACTTATGCATGCTAATAAGGGATTAAATTATGGTGACATAGTAAACCTTATACTCTTCACGTGTTTATCTAGGAAATGGTTTATCGATTTACCGTGTGCAATAGTTTATAACCTAATAAAATCGGCATCCGTTTTAAAAATATATATATGGAAAAATGATTTGTAACTTGGTTTATCCATTAATCATGTCCATTAGTTTATAACTTAATGCATACATTCATAACTAAGAAATAACTAAAAAATGAGCCAGTTTCAATTTCCTCCTTGATCTATTGGCCGCCGTCGTCGATTTCCTCCTTGATCTATTGGCCGTCGTTGAAGACTTCGACTTGTTCTCCATGTCTCAACTGTTCAACATGAATGTTTTTTACATCCCAATCTTTTCCCATTTAGAGGGTTTATTCTCTGAACTTTAAAAAAAAAAAAATGAGATAATGGGACAAGTTCAATTTTGGAATGGGTAATGGGATGCCTTTAATCTCGGGAATAGAATAGTTAGGAATGTCAAACTAATTAAGAGATTTGATTTCCTTTTGAACAGATAAAATATTAATGGTATGATAATGGTATCAATTATTAATGATTTGATTTCAATTTTGGAATGGGTAATGGGCTGCCTTCCCCAACGGCATTTCATAAATTAAGCCTATTAAATGTAAAATTCTTAATGAAGATATTTTAGCCTTTTTTTGGACACCGCGTAAGATTTCATCCCTGTCGTTTTGAACAATTATGTTTTCATCCTCCTCTCTTGTTATGTATCATATTTGCCCTTGTTTAATATATTTGTTAGTTGCCTAATTAAGTGGGATTCTCTAATTAGTTGTTAGTTACCTAAAATCAAGGGCTTTGACCCCTTCCATCACTTTCAAATTTTAAAATATTAACGAAAAAAAATAGAAATTTTGAATTCTCAATTTTCAAATCTTTATAGGATATATATTACCAAATCTTTCACTTCTTATTTCTCAATTAATTTTTTACAAATTTATAATGATTTTTGTAATGCACTTGTTTTGCCCATAATTTCTATAATGTACTTATTTTTACCTTAATTTTGGAATGCCTACAAATCAATCATGAGTCATGGTAAATTTAATGTATTAAACATAATTAGTATTTTTACCATGATCCTTGGAAAACAGAAAACCATATGAATTGATTTTCATTGTAAACTTGAATACTAGATTAGCACATTTCATGGTAAACTTGAATACCATCCAAACTGATTTCATGGTAAACTTGAATACCATGAATACCATTGAATCATCTCAAATCCAAAACAAAAATCATGGTAAATTAGCGAACAAAAACTTGAATTGTATATGAATTATGATAAATAAAAAAAAAAAACTTACAATCGACCCAGCTGAAATCATGGTAAAAAATATATATCTAGCAATGAACATGGTAAACTCAAGTGAATATATAAAATTGTGTATAAGTCATGGTAATAAAAAAAAAATCTCTAGAAATTTCATGGATCTAAGCTGCTCTAATTAACCAATATACATCAACATCGCTCGACGCCCACCAATCCCCGTCAATCTCCCTTCATAGTAAAGATATACAAATCTGCAATAGAAATAAATTATTAACCTCAAATTGATTAAAATATATATTACACGGACTAAAACAAAATGGAATGTACTCATGAAGTTTTCCCAATCATGGTAAATATGATCATAATAAACCATCGATATGGTAAATTTGAACAAATAATAAACTGTGACCATAAAAAATTGATCATGGTAAAAATTAAAAACGTGATTTTTGGTAAATATATTCAAAGAACATGTTAAACCATAAAAAACAAGATTACAGCAAATGAAACAAAATGGAATGTACTCATGAAGTTTTCCATTCGTGATAAAAATGAGAAAATAATCATGATAAGCAATCGATATGGTAAAGATTTATGAGATAAGGGACGGAAAAAAAAATACCTTTTAAAGAGAGAAACCGACACCAAAATATAGTGAGATAGGCAAGTGAATCTGACTCTCTTATCTCACGCTCTTTCCTGGCGGCGCGTGAGGCTCTTCTTGATTGGACGGAGAGGTCGTACCAAGTATTTCAGAGGAGAAGATAAATGGAACAAGGGTATGGTTTCGGTAGATCGGTGCTTTAAAAAAAAAAAAAAGCTGCAACCTTTTCCTATCTTGAACGTTTGGAGCTTTCTTGGGCTTAATTTCTTCTGTTGTTGCCTTTCCCCATTTGATGAAGGTATTTTTTCTAAGAGGGAAGCTTGGTTTTCTTTTGGGTGTGACGTCTGCGTCCTACCTCTCCGGACTAACCTCCGACGAGGTGTAAGAGGAATCCTTCGCATTCTACTCCTCCAGATTAATCTCTGGTTGAGTGTAAGGGGAGGATTTGGGATTTCTAGAGAAGGATGAGGATGAAGATTGAGGTCAGTGGGTGAACGAGATATTAGGGATTGGGTTTTATGCCCAATCCCAAACCCAATCCCGTAATTGCACTATAGGACCTCATAACTTTGAAAATCGTCCACTACCTACCGCCCCATATATGCAACTTTTAATTTAGTCCTCAATCCCTTATATGTTACAATTATATAATTATATATATATAAATGACATTTTAGGGTTTTTTTTTGAATCTCGGGATGGAAACATAACTCCTAAATATGCTCAAGATGATTTTCTAATTTCATGTGACTAAAATGATGATTATTTAAGTGCTCCATAAATAATTGATAATAAAACAATTAATAAAGGCACAATGGTCTATAATAAATTTATATGATGAAATCATAAAGATTCAAATCCACTAAGAAGAAATCATAATGAAAATATTAGTATAAGATGCCAAATTAAAATTTCTATGAAAGTAAAAGTAAAAATCAAATAAATAATTTACTGTATTGAAGAACTCCGTATGAGTAGTTATCATCAGTTTGACGGTGCGTGTGGCCATAGGTAATTACAATAAGTGACAAAATTAATTTTGTTTTTTTATAGGAGTAATTATAGTATAATACGTATACTCGTACGTTCCTTCCTTTCACAGCTAACGTTGGAAACGGGCTTCGAGCCGTCTGAATATCCTCTATCCTCCCTCCCTCATCCCAAACATTATCTCCAATCTCCATTCATAAAACGAAATCGAAGGAAGATATTGATCGATCGATCGATCGTCTTCATCTTCTGTAACCGTCCGTGTCGGCACGGAACACTAGAAGAAGGTTGATAGTCGAAAGTTGAGCATAAAAGGGTAAACAAGGTAGATTATCGCGATTTAATCTCCATGCCAATAACTCTTTTCTTCGATTCCATGCTTGGATTGATGTTTGGTTCTCTTCTTTTATTATTATGATGATGATGATTGTTGTTGTTATTTGTGTTCGATTGGAGATAACCTTTTTGAAGGAAACTAACTGCGCAGAAACCCTAATTCCAAGGCCAAAGATTTTATTTTATTCTTACTGCCTCCAGTTTTAGAATCCCTTTACCCTAAAATACACAGTTTGTTGCCGAGAATAGAGAAGCCAACTATTTTGAAATTCAGTTTGGAAAATTGTTTATCGAGGCATATCCTGATATCCACTCAATTCGATTTGGCATTTTTCCCCGTATCCATTATGTATGCTGGCTTCTGTTCAATCGTTCTAGGGAAGCCGGATAGTTAAGATGGAACTGCGTTCCAATTGTCCTATCAGGTCTCAGTCAATCTTCATGCAATATATTATAGGATGTTTAAGCCGTAAAATATTAGCTTCTGTGGTATGTTTGTGTGTATACATCTGCAGCTTAGCAACTTGAGAGTAGAATTCTCAACTTTCTGTGCAACAAAATACATGCACGCTCTCCTCCTTTTGTTTGTTTATTTTTTATTGTTCTGAACGTCTAAAAAATTCATCTATAATTGCTCATATTTTTTGTTTTTTAGATGATTTTGAAAACTGTCTTCAAGAACTATTTGGGTCCTTTTAATTTGTGAAAAAATCTTGTTTTCTTTTTTCCACGAAAATACATTATTTGTTAACCCAAGTAAATGGCACGACTACCAACAAAGGTCAAATGGGGATGGAAGTTTATATATGTATTATGAAACTTGCTTCTATATACTGAAATCCCCTATTGGCCATCAAATATTAAAAGAGACATTACATATGTGCTTTTAGTTGAGTGGGCAAACGTTTTCCGTCTTTCCTTTCTAGAATAAATCAAAGTGAACCAATTTGATCTTTTCCCTTTGGTTAAATTATTTTCAGTGGATTAATTCATTTTGTTTTGAAAACTTTGTAAAGTGGGGTATCTTTTTCTACGAATCGTGGAATTTCTGGTTGATTTCAGGCAGTGGATGCTTACACCATAATTTATGGAAAAATCTGAAGGAAGGGTTTCATATTCCTCTATGTCCAAAGTAGAGAAAGATAACACCAACTTCCACTATATTGATGACTACGGTAATTCTGCTTGGGTTTTGCCGGAGGACAAGAGTACATGCCCCTCAGGCTCAAGATCTTTGAGACCGGAATATCCTCACCAATACCCCCTTGAATCTGAAGAATTTCTTGAGGGAGGATTCGATTCCGGTGAAGATCATTATGGTTTATCTGGGAAACAAAATATGCCTCCGGAGGTGAACTTGAAAAATGTCTTGAGTGGAATTGTTGCGATCGTGACTGGCTGTAATAAAGATTCAGGTCTTGATGCAGTTCAGCAATTTGCCAGTTCAAATGTTTCATTTCTTGGCTCAGCCAAGAATGGAGAAACTTTCTTGCATTCTTCAGTGTATATACCGAGTGCTCCACCCCTTCTTGAGCCGAATGGGTTTAACTATAGTGCTTACAAAGAGGTGTTGGAAGC